>JANZLQ010000092.1:13478275-13494092 GCA_026212715.1 Elanus axillaris | reverse complement strand
GGGGGGAAGTGGTTTTAAGATTTGGTTTTATTTCTCATTATCCTACTCTGATTTTATTGGTAATAAATAAAACTAATTTCCCCAAGTCGAGTCTGGTTTGCCCATGACAGTAATTGGTGAGTGATCTCCCTGTCCTTATCTCAACCCACAAGCCTTTAATTATATTTTTTTCTCTCCCATGTCCAGCTGAGGAGTGATAAAGCAGCTTTGGTGGGCACCTGGCATCCAGCCAGGGTCAACCCACCACATCACTATAAATAAAACTCTGGCATTTCCTATTATGCAAAGGGCTGTTTGACCCAGCAGCCTTCAGGTTTTACATACTCCTCAGTTTGTTTTCAATACCCTTCTATCAATCCTGCTAGTCTTTTACTCTTTAGAGTCAGATTTTAGGCACATCACGCTCCGTATCTTATCAAGCATGGACTATGTAATCAGAGTTGAACAAGTAACAAAACAGGATGTCCCTTTAGCATCCTAAATACAAACTTTTGCTTGCTGCCTCCTCCCTCACAGAGGAAATTCCAGGCTTCAGTGTTCATTACATACACAATACAGATGAACAAAAAAACAGAGGGAAAGAAATGGTAGCAGTTTCCCACCCTCCAAAAGATGTTGGGACCCTATTTTTGTGAGACCACTCACCCACCAGCTGTGTACTCATGGATGTGTTTATATCACATGCTGCAGGTAGCAAGAGCTTGTTCTTTCTGGTCTGTCAGCTGGAAAAAATCTAAATAACCACAGCTGCATAGCACCAAGACCAAACTAACAGAGACCACATTTCTGCTAGACTTATTTCCAGCAGAGACCACAGGCAGGACGAGCCTGTGCCTGCCTGCAGGACGTAGCAGCACACTGGTGCCACCAGAGAACACAGCAAACAGTGCTTCACACCCTGTACACTGCAGCACAAAGAGCCAGTTCTAGACACTGCAGCCTGCCTGCGACATCTCCTTTTCCCCTCCATTTTCTGCCTTTCTGCACAGCCAAAGACATGTACTAGAAGTGCAGCACTGTCTCATGCAGGAGGAACAGTTTAAACATGTTCCCTCTTGTCAAGAAGATGAAGAGCCTGTGTGTTGCTGGAAGTGAGATCTGCCACATGCTCATCAAATTTGAATCCCCAGCTGGAATTGCAATCCAGGGACCCAGGTAGCAGAAGGTCATTGCAGTAAACTCCTCTGTGCTCAGACACTAGCATCACTGTCAATATTACAATGCTCACCATCATGTTACAGGCAAGGATAGCAACCTACTCTTCTTTATTGCAATTCCTTTTGCTTCACAGAAAGCAGAAACAATAGTTTGTTAGCAAGCACAACATAATTAACAGAGTAATAAAGATCAGAACCACTGCATGTTGTAAAATCTTTGCTTGGTTTTAAGGGAGTTCTTTGACTATTAATGACATTGTGCAATGGGGTCTGCAGCAGCACAGCAGCATTAGAAATGATTCACTGCCACAAGATACTTCTCAACCAATGTATTCAGGAATGTACAATTCTGCAAGCTTTCCCTGATCAATCTCTGTGCATAAAAGTACAGGGAAGATCCAGGATCTGTAAGGAATGAACACAGATCCCTGCAGACTGAAAATAATATAGAGCGCTGTTATAAGTATCTTAGAACATTTACTATCAGATGTTCTAATTTTATACGTAACACAAAAATTATAATTATCATTTGATAAGAAATGTGCTAGAGTAATTCCTCAATGGGACTGAATACACAGATTCTGCACATTTATGCTACTGTGGAAAAATTGCAAACACACAGCCAATCTCTAAGAAGCGGGCAGTATGACAGCTTTCATACAAGAGAGTCTGCAATCAGAAAATAAGTAAAATGAACATTAGTAAATCAGGAAATCCTCTACAATCTCTTCAGGACAACTACTTTGAACCTGGAGCCTCTTAAGCCTGACCAGGACTAAATTACTTTGAGGACCATCTTGGTATTTGCATTCTGACATTGTGTTAAAAGTCTCTCCATGAAAAAAAAGGAAACAAAAACTTCTAACAGAAAGGGGCCTACAAGAAAGCTGTGGAGGGACTTTTTACAAGGACATGTAGTGACAGAACAAGGGGTAATGGCTTCAAACTGAAAGTGGGTAGATTTAGATTAGCTGTAAGGAAGAAGTTCTTAACTGGAACAGGGAGGAGGATGTGGATGCCCCATCCCTGCCAGTGTTCAAGGCCAGGTTGGATGAAGCTTTGAGCAACTTGGTCTAGTGGAAGCTGTCCCTGCCCATGGCAGGAGGGTTGGAACTCAATGATCTTTAAAGATCCCTTCCAACCCAAACCACTCTACGATTCTATAAAATCCTGAATAATTTACTGTCTGGAAAAACCTGCTTACCACAAGAAGACTGCCATCTTGCTAGCCGAACACTGCTGTTCTACATTAGTATTAGCAAGTATCAGTTCAGTTCCTAGGCAGACTTCTCACACAATGGATCTTCCTTGGGGGAGATGGAAAGCTTAGAAAAGTGGCATATCTAACAATGATGTTGACATGTAATTTTGTGACTGTGTATTTCATAAACATCTGGGAGATTTGGTATAGTAATCCAGTGGAAAAGCAGCTAACAGCCACCACATCCTCAACAAGAACATCTGTTCTATACACAGCAAACACAGTAGTCTCCCAACAGCAGGCATTTTCATGCCATACACAGCATTTTAACCCTGCAACCTCTTATCACTAATCTATCCTAGATGAGGATGCAGTAGTTAAATAGGAGATTTGGTTAGCTCTGAATGTTTGTTCCTTCAGTAATACAGTCTCATCCCCAAAAAAAGAAAAAAGTAAGTCAGCAGGGTCTGAAGGTTTAAATTTTAATAATCTCCCCTTTGCCCTTTCACACAACTGTTCGCAAAGTTCTGCTTCAAAGCATCACTATTTCAGGCACCTGAATCAATAAGCCTCTGCTCTGAAATACACAATAGCAAGGGACTACATTATTCCCATTGCTTTTAAATACACGTCCTCATCCTACATGTATACGTTTATCCTCTCTTTTACACACACAAGCACTCCTTACATAGCCTGCTATGTGCTCCCTTCACATCAGAGGCATGCATGACTCATTCCTGAGTTCCTCCTGGCTAGTGCTGGACCACGTTCGAGCTGAGCACAGGCTGCTGAGGGTGAGTGATGGAGCAGACCCTGCTGCTCAGCCTGCAAAGGCCACAGGGTATCTGGGCGGCACACGAGGGGATGATCACTGGGAAGATACAGGCATTGGCTGGGTGAGGAGAATTTAGGGGGCCCAGAGGTGAAAGCGACCTGCACTATTCTCACTGCCCAGGAGTCAAGACGATTATACAACACTAGGACAAGAACTGGATGAGTTCACAGAGGAGCAATACTTGGCATGTCAGCAACAAGCCCGGGGCTCTCTCCACAGAGGCAGGCAGCAAACTTCTAAAGCAACTCTGAGATTTGAGAACTTGAAGTAACACCAAAGCAGAGTTGTTTGTAAGCCATGTATTCTGGCTCTATCTGCTATGCCCTGTCTTGCAGGGCTGGTGGTGTGGTTTAACCCTGGTGGGCAGCTCAGCCCACCCAGCTGCTCGCTCATTCCCCACAGTGATTTGTCTACTTCTGCAAACAGAAATAAGCATTAGTACTTAAGAAGGCACTGACACATTGCACTGATCTGAACACCTGCATATGCAGGCTCACACACCCATAACTGCAGTTTGATAATAATGAGCTCACTGTTTCACTGAACTCATAGGTTTAATCCTGGTTTACCTATCACATAAAACACACTTGTCCAGAGCACTGTAGTCTTCTCAAACTGAAGATTTATTATTCCCAGCTAGACAGGAAAAATTAGTGCTATGGCAGTTTCTACTGGCAAGGATATGCCACATCATGTAAAAGATTTGCATTAAATTAACAATGGGATAGAAAATGCAGAGTTAGTGATGACACACAACCCTGCTCCCAGGCTTTTGTACTATAACCAGCTGAGAAAGAAAACTTTCAAGCCATCCCAAAAGACCCCATACAGCCACCATTTCAGTTAAAACAGATTTAGCTTGAAGGCAAAGATTCAGCTGGAACTTAAGTCTGCAATTTCCAAAATGTGTTTTGCATTTATTAAGATATTAACATCAGTAGAAAAGATAACCAATCAGCTCATACAGAAGCCCAGGCTCATTTAAAGGTTGTTGAGAAAGTGGTTCAGCACAAGAGGTATGAATGTTAACTGCCATGAAATGCAAGAGCATGGGACGCCTGGCAGAAGGTATACTTAAAGCAGCATCCTGGAAACATTATCTAAAATATCACTAATTCCTGCAATTGCTAATTCTGAAAGTAAAGTCTTAGATCTTACTTTAATATCTAGGCTGTAGTCCAAACTTCTGAATCAAAGCAACTCAACTACTGACCCTGTGCAGTACTTATCTTTTGAAATCCCAGATAACTAACTGCAGGACAAACAGTACAGACGGGTGACCTCCATCAGCCTTATTATGTTAATCCTGATGAAAAAGCCAGGAAGGGCCTGTTTCTCACAATGTCCTACCTGCTCTGTTCAGTGAGTTCCACCTAAATCAGATGCTAGACCTTGCAGACACAGTCACCAAGGCCAAAAATACATACAACCATACAGTCATTCTTGCACCAATCTTGGCTTTATACTTCTACATCTACCTGCAAGATTTTATGTGTGTTCATCAGTAAATTAAAAAGCAGTAGCTTAAGTCACTGGATTTATAGCAAGAGACAACTAAATACCCTAACTTATCTTATTGTTAGGAAATTTCCCTATTTAACAGCTGTTTCCCCCTTACTAATGTAATCCCATTGCCCCCATCATCGCACCCTGAATAATCTCTCCCCGACCCCTCCCTGTTTATACACATTCAATAATCACAGACTTTCATGTTTCCTGTTCACTGTCAGTTATCCAAATGATACAAATTTAGCCCCTTTGATCTTTCCTCATACATCAGTCCCTCCAGGCCCCTAATCACTTTTTTCACTCTTCTCTGAACTCCCTCCAGTAATGATGTGATTCTAATCCTCTGAAAGGAGAGGCTTTTGGCTTCAGTTCTTCACACAGATGCAAGCAAACTAATTCAGACTTCACAAGCCCTGTGCGTAGTACTGTCACCAGCCGCCAAGCATTAAACTGTGATGCTGAAACAAAGATGGAATTGTCTCATGAACACTAGAGGTGCCAGGAGCTGAAAGAAAACACAATGAAAATTAAAACAATTAACTGATCAGCACTTTATACAGCCATTAGGACTTTGTGTGAGTAAAAGCCACATTTAAGAAACAGCCACAGTTGTCTGCTGGATGCTTTGAAAAAGCTAGGGTGACAGTCCCAGGATCTTTACAAAACTGCAGTTCCCCTAGCAGCTTCATGATAAATACACCAAGTAAATGGTGTACAGAGTAAGCACTGGGGTTTTGCCCACAGCACCTGAGAGTTTTTTAACAATTACCACATGTCATCCTGCAGCAGCCACCTTTCAGTGGCAAGTGATATGAACCCTGCTCATACCAATAAAGTGCCTGGCAGCCCACCAAAGGAGGAGGTACTGTTAACACTTCCACCAAAGACCCCAGTCTGCATAAGGGCTTCCAGAGCCTAGGCATGACCTACCAGTGCCATAATTCAAGTCCAGTTTTTAAGAGTTTCCAAATGTATAGATTTGTTGTTAACTGAGTTAAAGCCATACTTTTAAAACAAAATAAAAATAATATATATTTACAATATGGTAGCTGACAAAACCCATGTATTGGCATATACTAGCTGGTATAGCTGAGAAAGAGGCCTACTGCTTCCTTTCTAAAAACACCTCTTGCATATTGATCTAGACAGAAAACAAGCACAAGGCACAAGTAGCAAGTATAACATAACCATGAAGAAAAGAAACTAGAGATGATATACACACAACTTGGTAAAGTCAGTTCAATAAAATCTAAAAGACAGTTAAGTAAGAAGCTCTAACTTTACCCACTGCAGTTTGGACACTGCCCTCAAGTTGGAAAAAATATTAAATAAATCTCTCCCCCAAAATGCAGCACCCTAATTTTTAAAATTTATTTTCCTGATGCCTATTTCTGACTTTTGTGTTTTAAAAGCTACCTTTTTTTAAAAAACTTTCATTTAATCAGTAGTTTACTGGCTGACTGCAGTCAGTAGCATGTCTTCATGTTGTAAGATCTTCAGTTTTTTTTGCAGTTTTCCTCCTTTTATTGTGAGTTTCTTCCTCTACTACCTACTATGAGACAAATGGAGGGGATCTGCAGACAACTTCTTTGCACAAATTAAGAACAAATTTGTGTTCCATATGCTACTTTCATGCACTTTCACTGTAACCACACTGCAGCAATGCTACAACAGCTCCAGCTCCTGCCTCCTCTCAACCTGGTGCAGACAAAAGACACAATCTTCCCAGACACCCCAGCCAATCTTATGTTTTCTTACATAACTAGCTTTAGCAGACAGGCTGTGAAGGAGATGAAGAAATAACATCAAACACGCTGCACAGCCAAATTTGGGATGCAGAGGAAAAAGAATGAAATTAATTAAACAACAGAACCAGATAAAGCCATGGCTCCTTTTGTCTCCCTTCAGCACAACTCATCTCAAGAGCAGAACAAAGCAGCAGGATATAAGCACTGATCACTTCAAAGAGGTGGCTTTACTAGTGCCAGTACCCAAGAGACCTAAGACTACTAATCAGAAGTTAATCCTGATGCAGGGAATCTCACAGTAAGGAAAGACCTTATGTAGAAAACAGCAGTTATATTAGGGACACCACATAGTATAGTCAGGCTACAAAGACATTTAGGCCTACCTAAAGGGCCAAAGGGCATGAAGCTTGCCTCATTTCAGTGCAGGGCTGCCTAGCTTAGTTAGGGATCAACTTCCCATAGCAAATTCAAATGTACAAATGACTAATGAATTGAGAGTCATTAGAGCATGTTTCCAGGTAACACAAGGCACACTTCAATGTAATGAAGAGTTCAACAGTTCCTGCCTTACAGGGAACTGATGCAGGTCGCACAAACACAAATACACACGAGCACATGCACAAAATCTGTGTCTGGTTCACTGACTTCATCAAGACCACAACATCTGTGCTGGCCCTTCTGGCATGGAAACCATCCCTGAGAAACGAATATCCCACAAAAATCCTAGCAGCATCTGTCTGCTCATCCTGAAAGTATAGTCTGCAAGCAAGCTGGCATTTTCAGTGCACACTTCATGCCTTTAAGCACTGACTGGGGCAGACTATTCCAAACATGCTGCGCATCATGACAGGTATCTGACTGCTGAACAAGTTTTCATATTGCACAAGAGCACCAAAGCCTGTTTGCTACGTACCAGTACGAAACACGAGACAACTCTAAGCCATCCAATAAAGAACTCTAACTTTGCTCAGTATTTCTGCTTTGACTTAAGGATTCTTCCAACTATTCTACATTAATCTCTCCCTGATTAGAAATCTATCGGCATTGGTCCTGTATTCATTTGAACTACAGCAAAATATCCCTATTTTTATCACCACCAGATAATTCACCACTAAACCATTCTAACTCTCTTGGTGTATCTCACATCTACATGGAAGTGAATTCAGTTGGTGTGTGACCTTTCCCGTGTCCCCAAATATCAGACTTGCAAATTATTTCAATTGTCTCATCACAGTCGCACTAAATATAACTTACCTTCAGAAATTCCTCAGAATGAATGCCTGCAGAGACAATACTGAAGACTGTGGACTGGGCACCCAAAGGCACTGCAGATAAAATAGCGCATGGCATTGCTACCAACATTTCAAAACTAGACAGTGACAGCTTTGATATTCCATCTGCTTCATTAGAAAGGACACAATGAACCATCCATGCTTCGTGCAGCCCAGCCAATAACCTGCTAGTGGTTAGGTAACCAGTGGCTGGTTAACTAATACAGCCAAGTCACAGGCCCTGCACACTCTTAAGTCTGACCAAAAGAAAGGGGGGTTGGACTAGATGACCTTTAAAAGTCCCTTCCAACCCGAACTATTCTATAATTCTTTGATTCTGTAACTAAACTAAGTCCTGAGACTCTATGGTTACTGAAGAACAAAACCAACTTAATAAAACTTTATGAACAGCCTCTCTTAGTGGTATTTTCCATGTTCATATTCACTATTCCTGAGGCTCAGAGGATCACAATCCTCTCCTAGCTTTTACACAAGTTGAAGTGTTTATACAACCCCTCTGCCGCTCTCTCGAATTCCTTGTCTACTCTTTGCTGCACAGCACCAGTCCTCAATACTTTAGATGACTTCCCTTAGTGCATTTTCTAGTGAGCACATAAATAAGCTATGACAAATTGACTCTAATTTGACAACCAGTAAGTAAATAAATACCCTTTAAATTCTTTCCATAGATATGCTGCCTGATTAGCATATTCTTCACTACTGTTAAGAAAGTAAATTTCTGACAAAGGAGGGTACCTTTATCAGGACCCCCAGGACTCTGCCTGTTGCAGAAAAATTCCCATTTTATGCACAGGGATTACACTGGGTCCCTAATCATACTGGAACTACATGTACACCAGCCTGATCAGTTACCCTCTCACAGCTGGATCCCATGTGCATGCCACCACTTCAGCTCTGGGTAGGATGCAGATCTCCTGCCTTCTCACATATCATGTTAAAGCCAGGAGAAGCCTTATGCAAAAAAAACAGATGGCAGAAACAGCTCAAAATGCCGCATTTCAATGATTAAATAGTATCAGAGTAAGAGAGAGTCAGCTTCTGTTGGGCCACAAAGCGTTACATCCAACAGCAATAAGCCTAGAAGGGCACAAGGTACTGCACTATGAGCACAGAGGAGATGGAATTCATCAAAGCAGGATTCAAACCAGAAAATGCTGACAGAAGCACGACAGGAATCACAGCAGCAGGAGCCGCCATCTCAGCGCCAGTTTAATGGCCACTGGTGATGTGTCTCCATGGCAGCAAAGGCTGCAGTGAAACTGCTGCCTGAGAAAGGATGGGTCTGATCACAGGAGTACTGGGAGACTAAACAGCAAACACTCCAGCTCTAGCAGTCTGCTCTCTTTTCTGTGTTTCTAAATAAAAGTCTTGAGATAAATAGAAATGAAAACCCTTCTGGAACTTGGTCCATAACAAAGCCAGTTCATGAGCCTCAGCACCTCAGACCTTCCCCTTCAGAAGGAGACACAACAGAAAAACTAGGTGCAGGGCTGTAGCATAAAAGCCCTAGGATAAGAACCCCTTTAAACAGGTTCAGGTGAGTCAGGGACAAGTGATTTTAATACAGCTTTAAGTGATCTTTTGCACAAGACCTTCAGTGCCATCTGCATCCAAACCACCTAACGAGTCTGGGCTGAACACCTCAAAGGATTCAATGCTGTTCAAATGAGAACACTATTTTCCAAAGAAATTAAGTATCAGGCAAGGAAATGCTTGGGTTCCACTGGAACCTGCATTTCTCAAATGGACCCAACTGGACACTGTGAGCGGAACAGCAGCAAATACAGAGGTGAGTGGGAACGCCTCCTTGCATACCTTTGCTGATTACCAAAGACCCAGACAGACCTGGGATACAGTTTGACATTAAGATAATTATCATTTTGACACTTGGTACAGATGGCACTAGACATACTCTAGCTCCAAAGGGATGAACTAGTACATCTGTGTACATGGCATAGATTATCTTGGGGTGGGGTCTGGGTTTTCTAGGATTTACTATGGAAGCCCTGGATTTTGCACAAAAGCAGATAGGTCAACCACTAGCAGGACCATAAAGATTTCAATAGTCTTGCTAATAATGTCTCTGGAGATACCTGTAAGATCTGGGGTCACTTATGCTGCAGTGAAACATGAATCTACAAAGAGGGTATGGGTTAATGTAGCTAACATGAACATCTATAATGGGGTGAATCCTAGTTTTAACTGTTTATTGGGATAAAAACATTAATCAGTCAATGCTGAGATGATTAACGGGATAAGATTATGGTTAAAACTAGAAAGTCTATTAACCTATTTAAGAAATAAATGTTGTACCTGGCAGGTCATCAGTCTTTTAAGCCTGAAGGGTTTAGATGCTCTAAGCAAACAGGAGACAGACTCATGCACCCAAAGGCTCCTTGTGAAGACTACCTGAACTGTAGTTGTCTTGCCACATCAGAAGCCATATACCTTCTCCCTAAAGTAAGTGGGCTGTGCCATAGACCATCACTTTAACTTCAGCTGCAACAAACATGATGTACCACAACCTGCGTGGGGTGAGACTTGGGAAGAAAGTCTGAGCTAGTAAAAGGTTGCTACATACAACAGGAAGCAGGAAAAAAAGAAATCAGCATCTGGAATGGCAGATTCAACTTCATGTCTATATCATAACTATGAGTTCAGCTCATAAAAAAAAATTTAGTCAAAAAACTAAATTTACCCACTCTGCCTGTCCTGGTCTGCATATATGCTTGTCATTCAACTGTCACACTTACCCATTCACTGTGTGTTGTAAGAATAATTGGGAAGAATTTTAATTATGCCTCAGAAGACATATCTTCTCAAGGAGACAGACACACAGCCCACCTGCATCTCTCAGTCTAATTTCCCTTAGGAAAATTTCCCACTAATGCATTATTTCACATCAGACAACCGGCTACACAGAGCAACTCTCCATCCTGCACTAATTGCTAGTTTGGTGCTTTCCTGCTTTTTAAAGCCATGTATAGAGCCAGTCAGGATTGTGAGAGCCCAAAGATGACCTATTCAGAGGGATGCTGAACCACAGAAATGAGAAAAGAAAAGCTGAAGTTGCCAGGGGTCCAGTACTTTCAAAACACAGTTTTAGGAGTATCAGGAACATTGTCACCTTGACAAAGAACACAGCTTAATGCACAAGCCATATATGAAATTCTGTAATAAACCATACCCTCGCACTGATGATAATGCTTAGTTATGAGATTATAATGTAAAAATATGGTTGGATAGCTAGAATTAAACAGTAATATAGAGCCTTGCACTTTTTACAAGTAATTAAAAGTTGTTATGCCTGCCGAATTTTGAGGTGTATTGGGGGGAGGGGTAAGAAGAGACTCCAAAAGGCTCAGCTTTAAGTATTTACTTCGAGACTTATCCCAGATGGTCTTCCTCAACAGCAGAACTAGAATACGAAGAAATAACACGAAAGCAAGCTAAAGAGCTGTCAGTCCTGACCAGGTAGCCCCTGCAACTTATTCCGCACCCACTTCTCAGTAGGACTGCCACGCATCTTATGGTCAGTGGCATCCAGAAGACCCAACAGTTGCCAATGCTTCTGTGGTTTGGAGTCTGGAAAAACAGGACAATAAAATGACAGTGATTCAACCTGTATCCAGGAGTCTCGAACTTAAGCATGAGTGTAACTAGCCAGTTACAATCACAGGGGTATCAAGAAATTAGTAATAGGAAGAGCATTGGAGTGCTCTTTAGCAGAATTGTAAAGAATTTACCCTGCCTTCCTTCTTTACTTATGTATCACATATTAGATTCTCTTCTTACAAAAACTGCTTATTAGTCACCAGACTAATGAAGCACATGGCTGCCCTCAGCAACATGCTTCCCCACACCAGCTGGCTCTTCTACCCATGTCAGTTTGATTGCAGCTGCCATCATTAACTTCCCAGGGAGAGCTCTTCCACTTTGCTGGAGACCAGATGACAGTCTGGTTCACATTCATTCCCTGGGTGCCAATCACAGTAACGTTTGTCAGCCTTTCAGACTGTCCTGAAAGACTGACACCAAAGCTCCAGTGAATCTCACCTCCTGAGCCAGAAGGGCTGGTTATGGCCTCCAGCCCGAGCCCTGTGCAAGGCAGGCCAGAACCACCTGCCAAAGCACCATGACACTTTGCTCAGCTCCCACACTCCTTCTAGATACATACTTTTGATGCAAAGTCACCAAGCACAGAAGAACAAGCCACATCTCCACAGAACTTGTTCAAATACCGCTTTATGGCTAAAACTGTACATTGTTCTATTTGAAATTAAACTTTCAGTCATGAGCCCTTGTTCTGCCCTGTCTCAGGAAAACAGTTAGGTGGCAAGTGACTTCACAGCACAAACTCTTCAGCATCCAAGCTCATGGCAGGACTTTCACATCTGGAGCCTTTTTTGCGGAGTCAGAAGTGCTAAACACCAAGATGGGAGTCGTAAGCACAACTGCCTTCAGCCCAAAATAGCTTCTGTTCCCAAGGTCACTCCATATAATCCTGTCAGCTCTGCCCAATTGTAAGTCAAGAATCATGCATGATGCTATAGTCTAACACTGCAACCAAAACATACTAGTACGTGAGACCCCTGCTAGTGAGTAACTGCTCCAACAAGGATCACGCCTTGGTAATTCTCGCTTGTTTGATCACGTCATGGCAGGAGAGGACATGAATGGAAAGAAGGGAGTAATTCCCTGCTTATGACAAGCTGCATTACACTGGGCACCCAAGGAAAGACTATGCGCTACCCCTGTTCCCTGAGAAACCACTGACAACCTGCAGTGGGTTGATCCTGGCCAATGGCTAAGTACAACACAGATGCTCACCCACTCACCCCATGAGTGGGACAGAAGAGAGAAGAGCAAAGGCAAGAAGACTCATAGGTCAAGATAAAAATAGCTTAATAAGCAAAGGAAAGAGAAAGAAAACAAAACCGCAAGTGATGCAAAGGCAATCGTTCGCCACCTCCCACAAACCAACCGATGCCCATCCGGCCTCTAAGCAATGGCTCCTTTCACCAAAAAACCCTGCCCTCAGTTTCCATTGCCGAGCACGATGTCATATGGCATGGAACACCCCTTCAGTCAGTTTGGGTCAGCTGTGTTCCCTCCCAGCCCCCAGTCCACCCCAGGGGCAAAGCGAGAAACAGAGAAGGCGTAAGCACTGTTTAGCAATAGCCAAAACATTGGTATGTTATCAACACCATTCTGATCACAAATCCAAAATAGCACCATATTCCATCAGAGCCAAACACAGCACACAGCCCTATGCCAAACCGACACAACCACACTAACTATCCTCCTCAGTGTGTAGCTCACCTATCAACTACAGCTGTGTTTTTCATGACATACATCAAAAAACAAACAAAAAAACCCCAATTAGTTTACTTGTGCCAGCTATCATCTCTGGAGATCATTTAGCATGTGACTGGCTTTACCATCAGTCTTACTACTTAGTATTTGTGCAGTTAAGTACAGGCAAACATGGGCAATGAACTTACATGCTACTGATCACATCAGAGCACAAAGTGTAAGCTTCAAAAGCCACCCCTTTGGAATTAAACAAAAGTCAAGAACAACTGCAGCTTTGGGGAACTTTACATCTCTCTCACTGACTGCTTGTGAAAAATATTAAGTCTTTCCCTATATTTCTTTACCTGCCAAAACATAGGTCTATTCATTCTAACCACTGCACACATCCATGTCCAAAACAACAGACCTCCAAACTTTGGGGAGAAAGGACTTCATAGGACAAAGGCTGCGGAAGACAGTAACTGGGCCACTGGAGCACCTCCTTACTAATTATCCCAGAGTGTGCATGTGCTACATAATCAAGGAAGAAACCATGTCAGACTTCAGCGAAGCTGTCTTCAGCAGCTTATGGAACACTTCTCTAAGCCATGATGCAATTAACTGCCAAGAAAGTGCTGAGGCAGGCAAAATTAGGAAGCTATAACAAATCAAGTATATAATCCTACTCCATTTACATTTAAAACAGCTGACTTGCTTATAACTCAGAAGCGCTGTAGCATGTTTACAATTTTATTTCGTAAGATCTAGATGTCTTATCCCCCAAGCAGGACAAATGAAACAATCCAGCTTCAAAGCCAAAACGGGAAAAGACTCAAAAAAGGAACAGGTCTCCAGAGCTTCCTGACCTAGGTAGTAATACTTGCCATCCTGAACCCCGAGCACATCCCCAAACTCACTGGGAAAAATCACAACTGCTAAAGAATCACGATTATCCCAGAATGTTCTTGATTAGCTCGTAGGAATTTTTAGTAATGTACAATATGGAGATCATCAGGTTCAGAAAACACTTTCACATAAAAACAAGGGTGCAAGTGCTTCAACATTCTTGATGCAATATCCAGTCAACTGGGAGAGAGAGAAAAGCATCTGTGCTTAAATTGTTAAAAAAGGCTTGAAACCTTGTCTATTTCCTCAGCATTGAAACAGAAACCAAACAGTATACAACAATCAAACCAGTAACTATTCTTGAAATTAATTTACAGTGTGAACAGTCTATCCCTTCTTGCCTTAACTCTCTAAATTAGAATTGTGAGAATGTTATCCTCCACAAGTTCGTATATTATCCCATAACAGAACATCAAAATGAGCTCTTTTGAATCACTAAACTGTACAACATTGCCATTATCCTAGAAGTCTCACAAGAACACTAGCTTTTTAAAAAGTGGGGCAGGGGAGGGGGGGATAGAATGGAGGGAAAACAGATGTTTCTATAGACTCAGAAGACTTCTGTAGGAGTCTATTTAAAAACAAAACAAAAACCCCAAACAAACAAACACCCCACTTCTTTCTTAAAAGACAGTAAAGGCAAGGTTTGACAAGGCCCTAAGCTTAATCTACAATGTCAGAAAAAGAACATATACTATTCAACACTAATGTCTTCAGCAGTTCTGGCATAAAATTGTAGGGCAGACCCAGATTCAACAGATGATGGGAATTTCTCCACTAACTCAGATGAGTTTTAGATTGGACTGCTGGGCTCAAATTGCTGCTACTAATTACCCAGAAGATTATGCCAATTAGCAAGGAAAGCAACACACAGACCCCACAAAATGGTTTTAAATTCTGCCAGCTACACAAAGTACAGAATAAATGTTTAAGAAAAAAATATAAAAGTGACACCTGTACTCAAAAAACTCATCATCATACAACCAGCTGCATTAAGATGTGTGACACACTGTGACCCAACGCTGAAAGTTTTTGCTAATTCTAATAGCTGGCCTTACCAACCTTCACTGTGACAGAAATAAGCATGACACAAAGAAGTGCTGGACTTCCTCCCCAACACTGCAGAGCAGGTCACACTGTTCTAAACAGTGGAACACTGCAGATTTCAAAGTATCAGGTACTCATTCAGAGTCATCAGAGCTGAAGCACAGCTGGGGCTTATGCCCATATGGCAAATTTCTCTCTTTAATGTAACTTTGATACCGAGATGTGTTAAATCTTTGATTTTAGTGGCAGATGCTAACCGTATTTGCCTAACCTCTGAGGCCCGCTGATTGACAGTGTTAATGTACTTTTTAATGGATGAAAAGGGAAATGACAGCTTTTGGCTCACTTTCAAGCACATTTCTGCACTGCAAAATACCCTATAGCTCAATCTGCTTTTCATACAACCTAAGAAATCTATTCTTTATTGTGTTGCATACTGAAGAAAACAGAAGCTGGATAGGAATACTTACTGAGGGAGCCACTTTACTTCCTGAAAGGAAGGTGTTTTCTTCCTTTCTTTAATTTGAGCTGCATTGATCTGATCTCAGAAAATCCCTGATGGAAGTTAAGTATTACTTCAAAATAATTTCTCAGCTCTTTCTACATCAAACAAGGTTTACCCCCAGACTTTTCAAGAAAGGCAGCTATGCTAACAAGAAGCTAGTGGTTCAATTGTCAGAGGTAACTTGCATGGACTGCTGTCCAAAATTAATACCTCTGAGGGTGGAGGGACTGCATTCTTACACATGAAGGAAACTGTTCATACAATCGTAGAATGGTTTGGGTTGGAAGGGACCTTAAAGATCATTGAGTTCCAACCCCCCCCC
>JANZLQ010000092.1:13461415-13477924 GCA_026212715.1 Elanus axillaris | reverse complement strand
TTCGTGGCCCTCCTCTGGACCAGCTTGCGCAGGTCCATGTCCTTCTTATGCTGGGGGCCCCAGAGCTGGATGCAGTACTGCAGGCGTGGTCTCATGAGAGAGGAGTAGAGGGGGAGAATTACCTCCCTTGACCTGCTGGCCATGCTTCTCTTGATGCAGCCCTGTTCTTTGTTTAAAGGCAACAGCAACAAAAGACCCACAGCTGACCAGCCTCACCCTCACCATGGAGATTCAGCTGAAAGGAGAATGACTGTGACTTCTCCAATATAACTCCTGCTGCACACCCTTCAGCTGCTTTCTGCCCCACCGGTTCATTAATAGTGCAATACTGCATAAGGCACAACAAAAACTGGCCCTGTTACTCCTGGCACTGAACATACACACAAAGCAGCAGGACACATACATCACTTGTGGCTTAAGTGTAGACACTGCAACCTGCCTGCAGGTCCCAACCACATACCTCCTCTGGAAATTTTCTATTCACCTTCTCCATCTATGTGCCTTTATTTCATAAAACTGTAGAACAACTCAGGTTAGAAGGGACCTAACAAGGTCATCTAATTCACTTCCCCTTTGTTAGCCTCAAGCTACTTCTTTCTTCATTCAAGTACTCAAGTCCAGCTGAGACATATCCATGGTGCAATGCTGAAATGATGAGAGGGGACAGGAGAGGAGGCATAAGAACACAATAAAACCAATTGCAAATGCAGAAAATTCTGTAAACAACCTAGGACCCTACCTTTGCTGTATATGTAACCATCTCTGCTACAAGCAGTTTGATTATCACATCAGCAATTACAGAAAATACCAAGATGCAGTCTATGTCCAGATTGTTGAAGCTACCCTCAATTTCCAGAAGATATAAATCTATAAGCAAACAAAACTGTTCAAAAATCCAGCCAGATTGTTTTAGTAACCAAGCATATCGGGACAGAACAATCTTAAAGCTTTTCCCTAAGAGAGCAAGGAATTTCTCTGACAAACAATTTTTACAGACATCCACAGCAAAGTGGGACACATCCCTTCTGGAGACAGCAAGGAATTTCCTATAATACATTTAAGTGATTCTGCTGAAGAAATAGGTTAAACTTTAACAGAACCTTGTAAAATGAGAAGTCTGGTACAAAAGATTCTCTCTCCTTTTCTACTGGCTGATATGCAAAGCTCCATCAGCCCCACATGGGCTGAGTTTTGTTGCGAGCCTCTGCTCTGGTCACAGTTCATGCTGTCATTATCAGGACTCCTGAGGTGGGAAGAAGGCACTGAACCTTCTTGTTAAGATGTCTGGAAGCCTACCAGTCATCCTTCACCCATCCTTAAGTCTACAAAAAGCTACTTGCTGTTTCATGTCCCTGAAATAGTCATGGGGTCTGAGCCTAAATACTAATCTCATTTTACTCTATGAATGCCTACTATGATGGCAACTGTTGTCTACAGCATCTATTTTACAGCAAGAGCCTGACACCTTACACAGGCCTAGAAGCCTGTGATAGGGCAAAGAGGACCATTAGCAGAAAAAGAGCCCAACCTAATTCAACAATAGCTGGCTGTAACAGTGGCCATTTATTTTGCAAAACTTCCTATCTAGAAGATAATAGCAAGAACAGAGGCAGAGTTTTAAAAGAAAACTGCTTTTCTAAACACAGAACCGATTTGGTTATGAGAGGTCTGGCTGGCTGTCCACGGGACTCTGACCAACCAAAGCTTACCAGCATGATAAGATTGTAACAATGGAAGCTGTGTTCCAAAGCCTGCTGCTTTTCAAAGTCCTGTAACTCTAGTGTCTGTTATGGAAAGGCTTTGAGGCTTTGTCTTCGTAGCTAAGAAGTTCCCACTATGCTGAAACTCCTGGCTTTACAGCCCCTTGGTACTTCACAGGTGTAATTAGGAAACCAGAACTCCCACTGCCAGGAGGGTGAGTCTGGGGAGAGAGACCCTGTAGTATGCATTCTACCTTGCAGCAGACTGGCCATGGGGTTTCTCTGCCCAGATATGCCAGGTATGGGTCTGCATCTGAGCAAAAGCTAAAATTAAGAACCCAGAAATTCATGAAAGGGCTCTCCAACATTTCTATGGAAAATGGGATGGTGCCAAGTCGTAACAGTCTCTGTAAAGTCCTAATTAACGTAACACAGCTGGGTATTTTATTGTATCAGCCTTCTAAGTCCCTCCTTCCTGCCACTTAAGAGTAAAAATAGCAGAATATTTTACAGAGGTTAATTCATGGCTGCTTATGCGTGATTCCACTTGAAGGCAGAATTGCGAGCCCCTTGCAGTCATCCACGTGGGAGGCCTATGCATAGTCTGCCGTAGTGGTGTTTGCTGAAGGAAGTTACAAGACAGCAGGTTTGTCAGGGAAATGTGGATACTTGGCAGAGTATCAATGGAATTACCTTTTCTTCCATTCCAGACTTGTGTTTCAAGGTAGATGAGCTGATATCATCACCTGGCAGGTTACAAGATAATCATAACAGAAAAGAAAATAATAATGACAAGGTAAAAAGACAACCACAAAAAATTCTGAAAGAAAACCAGCATAGTTTACCATGAGATCAGTCAGTTGTTTTATCACTCTGATGGCAGTTTAGTTCAAAATATATTTTGGCATGCTTCTCTACAAATACATAGCATCTGAATTAATTTGAGAAGGCAGCAGCTCCCAGAACCACTCAATTTTATTTGGGTCCTGGACCAGCAGAGCTCTCTGAGAGAAACTCCTCAACCGATAAGCCCCATGCAGCTCGGTTACCCCCCAGGGCTACTCAGCTACTTTTACACCACAGAGCCCAGGCTGAAGAGCCTGCCTCCTCCAAGCAAGACATGTGCCCAGAGGTGCAGCAGATATGGACCTCTATCCAAGCAAGACCCAAGGCAGACTGGCATTCAGCAACACTGAGTATCTCTGCACTTGAGCCTCCCCTACAGCAGCATAGCAAAGACTCTTCCTCTGCCTGCTGGGAGCCAGCCTAAGTCTGCACTGGCTAGTACTGAGCCGTACACATGCTGGTTTGTGTCTGGGTGTCACTGTCTTAACATCTTCAGCTGACAGGGGAGATGTAAACAGCCCATTTGGACACAACACTGCAACCCAAGGTACCCAGCCTCCCCAGATCCCAGTGGGAGACACCCACCTAGTTCTTCAGACATCAGCTCCAGTTCAGCTAGACTCACTAGTATAATACCCAACTGCTCTATCGTGTCAATGGCAGGCCAAACAACAGCTTGTGTCCTGGAGAGATTCAACCGATTTGTGCACTAACTCCCAGAAGTGCTTTTACAAACTATTTTCCACTAAAAGGGCAGAAATTATTTGAAGTAAAGCCACAAAACTTAATTCTGATTCGAGTTTCAGACTAGGCTATCCCATCAACATTCCCATCTCAGCTGTATAATTTTGTCCCGAAGCAGCGTTTATCAGGCAAGAAACTAAACAAGCCTAGATCTGGGTTATTAAAATAGCTGAAGTCACTGAATTCTTCATGCTCCCAGGAAAGGCATGTAGACATAGTCTGCAATAAGATGTCACACTTAGGTTCATCTCACAATCCTCATTTACTCCATTAAATGTAGCAGGCTAGTAAATAATAAATATAAAAGAAACAATAAGCAACTTTGACAGGAAGAGTTGCATTTCCATATAATTGAAAAAAGAAAGTTTTGTAAACATTATTTATTACTTGTCAAAAAAAAACCCAAAACAAAACAACAGCAACCCCAAGGCTTGGGCCTCCAGTGGCACAGCACCACCAGAGCCAGCGGCTGCTTCTCCTGCGGGCTGGGCCAAGGCAGCACATCTCTGCTCCCCCCCAGAACGTGGTAAGCCAAGCCCCCTGAAGCCAAACGTGCTCTCCATGGGTCGGTTGGCTCCCAGGCGGCCCAGCCACCGGAGCAGCTCACGGCGTGAGCAGCAGTGCCAGCTCCGGGGTGAGGGGTGCTGCGCAGCCAGAGCACAGGACTACAGCAGCGTTGTTCGTTCCTGCATCTAGATCAGCTCAAGACACATAGTGTGGCCATCGGGGAATGAATCTGAGCTATGCTGCCAGCACAATCCGTACAGCTTCAATAAATACTCCAGGACGAATGCTGCCACCATTTTTAACTGTGGCTAACCAGAGAGTAATGGTCTCAAAGATCATTCCAGTTAAACTGATGACACAGTCGGGTATTTTATTATTTATAAAGTCCTGATTTCCTCAGCACAGGAGAAAGCAATCAGAGAACATTTCCCTACTCATCACTCCAAACCTTTTTAAGCCAGCATCCCAGCGAAAAATCCTGGCCATCCTGGGCTTCTGCTGTTATCCCGCACCAGGCATTTCTCCAGCCTAGCTTTGGACCATCTTGTTCACCTTATGTAAGGAATCCTTTCCCACTCCTCTACAAGTGTGCTCTCCCTCCCAAATACTCTGTGGCTGAACCAGGCCATCCAACCTGTATCAATAAACCATACAATTTCACTTTGCCTGTATTTTGACAGATTGTGTGCTTAGCTGTTCCTATCAAACCAATATTCCAAGTTTCCAGCTAAATATACTTAGTAATACAAGCTGCTGCTGTTCTTGCAAATTGACCCACGAATCCCTACAATGAGAATCCATTAACCAGAAGGGGTGTTGTGGTTTAACCCTAACCGGCAACTAAGCATCACGCTGCTGCTCACTCGCTCCTTCCCCACCCCCCGCCCCGTGGTGGGATGGGGAGGAGAATCAGGAAGGGAGGGAAGTAAAACTTGTGGTTGAGATAAGAACAGTTTAATAATTGACATAATAACAATAATAATAGAAGAACAATAGTAATAGTAATAACAATACGAAAAGGAAGATAACAATGAGAGCTAAAACCCAAGAAAGACAAGTGATGCACAATGCAATTGCTCACCACTCAATGACCAATGCCCAGTCAGTCCCCGAGCAGCAATCCACCCCTCCTGGCCAACTCCCCTAATATATATACTGAGCATTACATCCTATGGTATGGAATATCCCTTTGGCTAGTTCGGGTCAGCTGTCCTGGATATGTCCCTCCCAGCTTCTTGTGTACCTCCTTGCTGGCAGAGCATAAGAAACTGAAAAATCCTTGATTTAGGATAAGCACTACTTAGCAAGAACTAAAACATGAGTGTGTTATCAACATTATTCTCACACAAATCCAAAACACAGCTCTGTACCAGCTACAAGGAAGAAAATTTAACTCTCTCCCAGCCAAAACCAGGACAAGGGGATAAACTTCTGCTTAAATAAAGTAGCACAGAGAAGAATATTACAAATATGCTAAAAAGCACTAATTTCATTTGGCAGCTGAGGACTCCATTTTTTCCACGTAACATTGAGAAGTGACATTCAAACTTGCCAGAAAGACACTAATCATGAAATTCTTTTCCAGTGTTCAATTCAAATACAGAAATCTGATCAAGATATACAAATACAGCAAGATAACAAACCATGCAGAGCAGTGTCTACAAAGCAAATTTGACACAAGTTTGGCTCTCTTCAAAAGAGGACAGACATTTAGTCTCTCTTCAAAAGAGAGACAGCGTTTATGTAAATGGAAGCTTTGTAATGCAGTGCCAAGCAAGGACTGTCAGCCTTACTGAGGCAGGCTGCAGGTATCTGAGCACAGCACCATGCTGACTACATCTGAATGACATCTGATTTTGCAAGCATGCAGAGAGAGTTCATGTCCTCTCCAAGCAGGGGAAGAACAGGTTGCACTGACCTAGAAAGATTGTCCTGGTCATACCCACTTCCTTGCTCATTTGTTTACTTTGTTATCATCTTCTCCAGTTTGCCCTGCATTGAAAAGGCTTCTTGCACACACAGCACACAAACCATACTTTGGCATCCATGATTACCAGAACACACATGTATAATGTGCACGTCTTGCACCTCTGCTATAAGTAGTAAGTTCTTACCTTTGCCGAGTATCACATCCTCTGCTTTCACCTTCACCCACATAAAACTTTTTTCTTGTGCTTCTGTATGCTCATTTTTAACCTCTTTTGTGAGCTCTTGAAATAACAGACCCAGCTCAAGAGCAGCTTTGTGCATGTTATTGATTTTTCTTCTAAACCAAACTAAGTTTTAGTAGAAATTCAAATGGATGAGCAGGATTAAAGGGGTGATTTTAGACATACCAGAAGGTTACAAAGCCCATTCACAGTAATGAAGGAAAATTGCATTAATCTCCTAAAAGGATTCAAATGCTGCAACTAGAGCAATTCCATTTCTTAACAGGAACAAATTAAGACAATTTTGCTTGCAGAAATTTCCATAATTACAAGTAATTATCTTCTAGTCTGAAATTCTCCAGTACAGCACTTACTGCAAAGAGTATTCCTATCAAATGCTCCGTTTAGGAGATACAGGAAGAATTGTTTCTTGTGAATTGTATGTTGTCACCACATTCATTAACCCACAGTTCTGCTTTGCCAGAATATGCATCTATCTTTGATAATAACAAGAATCACCAATCCCTATCTGATGACCCTATGATTAGGTTATTATGAAACCCTGAAAGATACAGGCTTTTAAAAGTGCATGCAGAAAAGAGGAGGAATAAACCTCATCCACAGATTAAGTCAAAGGAAGATCACTTATTATACTGCATTGGACAATGCAGTTCTTTTCTGCTGAGTAAATCAAAGGCTCAAAGACAGCGTTTTGATGCGCATTCTTTTTGGGTAATAAGGACAAGTATGGCAACAGCTGCTGCAGTATTTATAAAAACTGTATAAACTCAAACAAAATACCAGAGGTTACAAGAAACTAAGCTTTGTAGGTTTTGTTTTTGTGCATCAGAAAAACGTAGTGCAAGTTATTCACTATTTTTCATAAGCAAACATGTACAACCGCACATATCTTGTCACCAATCATGGCAAGTCTGCTGGACTGCTGCTCCTTCTGCACAGTTCTGTTGCCATATAATAACCTCATATATATTTTACTCCTAATCCTATGCTGCTGGGACACACACTGGGGTTCCAGCAGTACAGCAAAATGGAGCCTGCCCATGACAAGAGGTAGTGTTCACTAAACTTCTGCAGTACCTGAAATACCAGTGATGGATTGAGCTTGCTCATAGCATAGCATCTTCCAAGCATTTTAGAACATCGGTTTTCAAACAAAGGTTATTAGAGCTCATGCTCTAGCCACCAGTTAAATAGTATATGGAAGGGCCAATCTTTACCACACTGAAAGACCCTAAATATTCACAGATGGGTGGAAGTCAGTCATCCATACAGCAGAAGGCCCTGAAACACAAGTACAAGAGATGACAAAAGGCAATACCAATCCGATAGCTAAGGAAAAAATGATCATGTATTTGGGGGCTGTCCCCTCAAAAATTGCTGGGTCTTTACTGTGTTCACAGTACAGAAACAGAGTTTGCAAAACCAAGTAGGTATCGCATATCTTATTACATCTATGAGACTGAAAGTCTGTCAAGAGAAGATGTAGAAACTCTATCATATATTAGAAGCTTTGGATAATACACTGTAGTTACAAATTGCACATTACATCCCATCAGAATGTGTGGGGTACAAGGCAAGACTGATCAGAACTTCACAATTTTTCTACTGGGTCTGGAAATACACATATTACAGAGACACCACATTAAGCCCTGTTCCTGCCTAGCCAGCTTTTGTCTCGGGAAGGTACCCTCATACTCTCCCCTCTTGTTCAAAACAGAGATTACTGATACCTGTCATGGCTTATCCACATACCACACCACAAAAGAACAACACTTACATGAATCAAGAACAAAACAACAATTGCTGAATATTAATTTTTTTGTTTTGAAATTCTGTGCTCTTTCATAAGTCTCATTTACCTCTGCACAAACCACTTCACAAACAGAATAGAGCACTGGCAAGCTCTCTCCCTCTCACCCATTCTCCACTGAAGCATCCAGGACCCACAGCATAATCACTGCTGAACAAAGGGTATATTCAGGCAACACAGGCTACTAAATGGTATAAATGAACAAAAATGTAAACTTAAGCAGCAATAACTTTGCTAGTAATGTGCTGAAGGTAGATATAAACTTTTCCCAATATTTGACAACCTTCATGGTAAAACATTTTCTCCTTGTACCTAGCCCGAATGTCCTATATTCAGACCTGCATCCATTGCCTCTCATGTGCCCCTTCCACCTCCGAGGAGAGTCTCTCAATTGCCTCTACACCTCCACATTAGGTGCCTCCTCCTGCTCATACAGCAGCAAGACCTCCTCTTAGCCTTTTCTTCTCAAGGCTTTCTCCTTCAAAACTACAAACAAAAAAACAATGAAACAAAAAATTCCACCCCAAGGCCACAACCTTCAGAAGTCTTTAGCAAGCAGGCCTCTTGCAGTCAAAGCTTGTAAAGGTTTAGAGATAACATTTACCCTGAGAAGTCCAAAAAGCAAAGCCCTCTGATGGGCAGTTAGGTCAGCCACAGAGCCTAGACCTCCTCAGACCTGACAGCTTTGGAAGAAGCTTCTTCATTCCAGGTCGCTATTAGAGGAAAGTAGGACAGTGCTCTATCACTCTGCAGAAAGACAAATTACCAGCTCAGATTGCTATGAATACAGGCATAACATCATTCCAGAGCCAAGTACTGTATGGCCTTAAATGGAAAAGATCTACAGTATTTAACAGGTCAGGAATACTATCCATTTTTGTTTATTTAGGCATGTAAGACGGTAGATTTAGATTTTTAAAAGCCTCTTAAGAAATATAAGATAGGAAAGCTTACCATGAATGCTTTTAAGCACTCTCTGGTAACTGCCAGTTATAAAACTGGGGGGAAGAAGCAAGGGTAGGGAAGCGGGGGCGGGGGGTTAAAAAAAATAAAACAGTTTGCTTATTTTCACCTAGTATGAGCAGAATTCTGAAAAATAGGTTTGATTTTCCAGCTTGCAAAAATCAGAGCACTTACTGCATTGGTAGGTAAATCCTGATGCAAAGGATCCCACTACTGCCCGTAACCTACTAATCTGTAGAGAAAGGAACCCAAGGATCAACTAAGCTCATGCATCTTTGCTGAAATTACCATTGACTTGCAAGTAGAACCATAGAATCATTCAGGTTGGAAGAGACCTTCAAGGTCATCAAGTCCAACCATGGTCCATGCCCACTAGAACATGTCTTGGAGTGCCTTGACTACACGCCTTTTGAATACCTCCAGGGATGGTGACTCAACCACTTCCCTGGGCAGCCTATTCCAATGCCTGACAACCCTCTCAGTAAAGACATTTTTCCTAATATCCAAACTAAACCTCCACTGCTGCAACTTGAGGCCATTACCTCTCATCCTATCGCCAGCCACCAGGCAGGAGAGACCAGCACCCACCTCACTACAACCTCCTTTCAGGTAGCTGTAGAGCGATAACATCCCCTCTCAGCCTGCTTTTCTCCAGACTAAAGAGCCTCAGTTCTCTCAGCCACTCCTCATAAGCCTTGTCCTCCAGGCCTTTCACCAACTTGGTTGCCCTTCTCTGGACACGCTCCAGCAACTCACTGTCTTTCTCATAGTGAGGGGCCCAAAACTGAACACAGTGCTCGAGGTGCGGCCTCACCAGTGCCAAATACAGGGGGAAAATCACTTCCCTGCTCCTGCTGGCCACGCTATTTCCGATACAGGCCAGGATGCCATCAGCCTTCTTGGACACCTGGGCACACTGCTGGCTCATATTCAGCCAGCTGTCAACCAGAAAACCCAGGTCTTTCTCTGCCAGGCAGCTTTCCAGCCACTCTTCCCCAAGCCTGTAGCGGTGCATGGGGTTGCTGTGACTGAAGTGCAGGACTGGGCACTTGGCCTTGTTGAACTTCATACAATTGGCCTCGGCTCATCAATCCAGGCTGTCCAGATCGCTCTGCAGAGCCTTCCTACCCGCAAGCAGATCAACCCTGCCTCCCAGCTTGGTGTTGTCTGCAAACTTGCTGAGGGTGCACTCAATCGCCTTGTCTATATCACTGATAAAGATATTAAACAAAACCAGCCCCAACAATGAGCCCTGGGGAACACTTGCAGCCAGCCGCCAACTAGATTTACTCTATTCACCACAACCCTCTGGGCTCATCCATCCAGTCAGTTTTTCACCCAGCATAGAGTACGTTTGTCTAAGCCATGAGACGCCAGCTTCTCAAGGAGTGTGCCATGAGAGACAGTGTCAAAGGCTTCGCTGAAGTCAAGGTAGATAACATCCACAGCCTTTCCCTCATCCACAAGGTGGGTCACCTGGTCATAGAAGGAGATCAGGTTGGTCAAGCAGGACCTGCCCTTCGTAAACCCATGCTGACTGGGCCTGATCCCATTTGTCCTGGACTTGCCATGTGAGTGCTCTCAAGATGAACTGTTCCATTATCTTCCCCGGTACCGAGGTCAGGCTGACAGGCCTATAGTTCCCTGGCTCCTCCCTCCAACCCTTCTTGTAAATGGGCATCACACTGGCAAGCCTCCAGTCATCTGGGACCTCCCCAGTTGACCAGGATCACTGACAGATGATGGAGAGTGGCTTGGCAAGCACCTCCACCACTTCCCTCAGTACTCTTGGATGGATCGCATCTGGTCCTATGGATTTGTGTGTCCAGACAATGTAGTAGGTCACTAACTACTTCCTCCTGGATTAAGGGGGGTATATGCTGCCCTTTCATCCTCGCACCTTCATTCTAACAAGGTCTTTGTACTCCTGAGTTGCCTGCCCCTTCTTCCAAAGATGATAAACTCTCCTTTTTTTCTTGACTCCTAGCAAAAGCTCCCTATTCAGCCAGGCCGGTCGTCTTCCTTGGCAGTTTGACTTGCAGCACATGGGAAAAGCCTGGTCCTGAGCCATTAAGATTTCCTTCTTAAAGAAAGTCCATGTCTCCTGGACCCCTTTACCCTTCAGGACTGACTCCCAAGGGGCTCTCCCCACCAGTGCCTTGAAGAGGCCAAAGTTTGCCCTCCGGAAGTCCACAGTGGTGGTTTTGCTGACCACCTTCTTTGTCTCACTGACAATTGAGAATTCTATCATTTCATGGTCGCTAAGCCCAAGACGGCCTCCGACCATCACACCTTCCACCAGTCCTTCCCTGTTTGTAAGCAGTAGATCTAGCAAGGCTCCTCCCCTGGTTGGCTCACCTACCAGCTGTATCAGGAAGTTATCTTCCAGACACTCCAGGAACCTCCTAGACTGCTTACTCTCTGTTCTGTTGTACTTCCAGCAGATGTCTGGGAAGTTGAAGTCCCCCATGAAAACAAGGGCGCACGATTCTGAGACTTCTGTCAGCCACCTGTAGAATGATTCATCCACATCTTCAACCTGGTTGGGTGGTCTATAACAGACTCCCAGCACAATATCTGCCTTATTGGCCTTCCCGCTCATCCTTACCCATATGCACTCCACCTTGTCATCACAATTGCATAGCTCTATACAGTCAAAACACTCCCTAACATAGAGAGCCACCCCACCACCTCTTCTGCCTTGCCTATCCCTTCTGAGGAGCTTATAGCCATCCATTGCAGCACTCCAGTCATGGGAGTCATCCCAGCATGTTTCCGTGACGGCAACTAAGTCTTATCTACCCTGCTGCACGATGGCTTCCAGCTCCTCCTGTTTACTGCCCATGCTGCGTGCATAGGCCAGCTCAAATGCAGCTATGCCAATCAAATCCACCTTTAACATTGGCATGTTGCTCCCAGGCTCATCCCTGATTCACCTAGTTTTAACCCTTACCCCCTTCAAACCTAGTTTAAAGCCCTCTCTATGAACCCCGCCATCTCATGAGCGAGGATTCTTTTACCCCTTCGAGATAGCTGGATACCGTCTGTCGCCAGCAAGCCTCATGCCACGTAGACCTCCCCATGATCAAAAAACCCAAAATTGCACCGATGGCACCAGCCTCTGAGCCATGTATTAATCAGGCGCATTTTCCTGTTCCTTTCAGTATATCTCCCTGCCACTGAAGGGACTGAGGAAAACACTACCTGTAAGCCTGATCCTTCCACTAACCGCCCCAGTGCCCTGAAGTCCCTTTTGATTGCCTTTGGATTTCTCTCTGCAGTGTCATCACTGCCAACCTGCACAACCAATAATGGGTAATAATCAGAGGTCCGAACCAGACTGGGGAGTTTCCTGGTAACGTCTTTTACCTGGGCCCCATGGAGGCAGCAGACTTCCCTGTGGGATTGGTCAGGTCTGCATATTGGGCCTCTGACCCCCTCAGAAGCGAGTCACCTACGACAATTACACTCCTTTTTCTTTTTTCAGAGGATATGAGAATGCGTGGAGCTGCCTGACTGAGTCTAGGCACCTCCCTAGATAGGGCTTCAACTACACCCTGATCTTCTTTGGCCTGGTCCTCAAGTTCCAGAGCCCCATACCTGTTGCACAGAGGCAACTGGGAAGGTGAGGGAGACCAGGAGGGGATTTTCCTGCTTCCCCAAGCAGGGACCTGTACCCATTCCCCTCCATCTCTTTTAGGTCCCCTCCTGCCTGGTGGCAAGACAGCAGGGGAGCCTCCGCTTCTTGAGGAGCCTCCATCTGCTGCCTCTGCCTCAGGGATGATAGGGTGTGGGTCCACCAAAATATCTCCCTCTCACACTCCCTGATACTCCTCAACCTCTCCACTTCCCCCTTCAGCTCTGCCACAAGGCTGAGCAGATCATCCACCTGGTTGCACCTCACACAAGAGGTGTCCCTGGTGTCCTCCGGCACCAGTGACAGGCTCAGGTACTCCCTGCAGCCAGAAACCTGGAGAGCTGCATGGGACCTCCATAAGTATTTCTCAGTCCTTTTCTGTTCTGCAGCACAACTCATTTCAACCAGCAACGGAGAGGCAAAAGGTTACTTTTACACAAGCAGCCCACCTGGGAATCAGCCTATTCACTTCCCTACGGAAAAGAACTCTACAACCTGTGACATTTTACAAGCGATACAATACAGATTGCATTCACTGTATTTTCCCAGCAGTGCTTCTACATAATAGGCCACACAAGCACCATTACTGACAAGAATAAGGTCACAAAAAAGATATTCCATTATTTCTAATGAAATTAATAGAGACTGTCTCATGAACCCAAACACCTTGTATTCGGATGCCACTTCAATGGTTCCTCTCCATCCATGCAGAAGTGGTTGGGTATGCCCAGATTAAGTAGCAGCATGGATAGATGAAGCCATTAAGCGTGGTGCACAGTTATAGGCTAAAAAGAAACCTAAAAAAAAGAAGGAAAAAAAAGTCTGAGCTTTTGGATCCTACTGTTACACTTTTTAAAAATGACAGTGACCAAGATGAAATGCACTGTTACAGTCTTGAGCATGTATTTAAAATCCTAACAGAGGACTTGGAGGTATCATAATCCTATAGATCCAGACTTCAAAAAACCAACGCCCATCTCAAAGACAGTAAGTTATGGCAGAAATAAAATGAGATTTGCATGAATTTACTAAGAGCCTATTTTTTTCTGTACTGCAGAAAAACTGAAAAAGCTATTTGTTTATAGAGGAATTAATATATATGAATGAATCCTCTTACTGAAATGCTCTCGGTACATAACTTTTCCATTCATCCAAAGGGATATTGCAGTTCATTGTGTTACTAATGATTTACTGAATCCCTCATGAAATCTGCACCTGACACAGTCAGTGATTTCAGGTTTTGTCCAGCATTTAGTCATCATAACTAAGAAGCAAATGACTCCTATGTGCAATTTTTTTTTTTAGTATCTAAAACACTTTCTGTTATCAGGCTTTTTATGCATGCAAAACTTACCACATTGCTCCCACATAACAATCAAGGTACATTCAATAAACTTGAAGCACCATTTTTTTCAACTTGCTGGCTTTAGTGATTTTGAAGGAGTGCTCTCTCACCTGAACTCCAGTATCCTACTGGGCAATCACAAGTATAATGGCTTTTTTATTATTTTTATTCACAGATAAAAGAATATGCATTAGCAAACAAGAACACACCACCAGTGAAGCCATTCTCTTCTTCCCTCGGCCAAGAGGCTGCAGCAAACACTAGCCAACAACGGGTCAGAGCAGCCTGAGGCGAGTCCAGAGCAATGAGATCCAGCAAAGAGCACCACAGCACAAACCGCTTCATTCACCATGGAGGGAACCAAATGAGCAAGCATCCCCAGGACAGTACATGTGGCACGCTCATCCTTCCAGCAAATCATACCCTGAAGCCGAAGGAAGCTTCAAAAAGAGGTTGTGATAAGGGACGGACTGGAAGGAAAGATGTAATTCCTGCAGCCCAAGCCACTCAACGTATTAACATGGCTAATTTTATGCTTTTCAAAGGATATAATCAATATAGCACGTCAGCCAAATCTGTATCCAGATCATGTATAATTTAATTACTAGCCTCCTGAGAGTCTGTCAGTGCAGTTCTGCTCACCCTAATACGCTGGACATCTCATGCTGGAATTTAAGCCTGGCTTCCCAAGAAAATAGGCTTACACAACACACTGGCATCCCACCTGTCCCCCACCCCCGCTCTGACGGTTTTTGGCCCCGCTGACCCTTTGCCAGAGAAATATATTCCAGCAGCAGTGGTCACCCAGGCCACCAACATGAACCCTGCTCTGAACCAGCCACCTGCTAGACAGAGATGCAGGGGTAACCTGAAGGGAAATGGAGTCAGAGGCAAGTCGCAGAACTCCACAGGAAAAGAATCTTTATTAGTTCTGGTGCTTGTGGAAAAATTTAGTAAGCAACAGAAATTTTCTAAACTTAAGAGAAATATATGTGGTTTACAACAGAAAACAAAAATTTCAGTCACATGCAAACTCTTTTTTTCATTAGCTGAAGGCAAGACAATACCTTACGTGCTATGGGTGATAGTTGTACCTTAGCATCACCAAACAAAGGAGCTGACTCCACGTTTACAAACAGAACTAAAAAACCGCACGTCATCCTATGCTGCACCATTTAACAGTCATAAAAGCAAAAATCCCTCAATGAACAAAACACCTTGAACATTTAATAATAATTTTTAAAAAACGGGTAAAGCAAAAGAACACACGTACAAATATATAAATCAAACAAGACTCCTAATTCAGTACAGCAGCACACACAGTCAGTTTTTGTGCTGACAGCTCTGATATTTGGGTATTTCAATAGGGAAGAGGCAGTCAAATCACTTCTCAGAAGTCACTTTCAGAAACAACCAACAGCTATAAACAAGCAAGGGCTACAGGAACGCTAGCTAGTCTTTCTCATTTTGTGTATGAAACAGAGCAGCAGTACCTTCTCAAGCAGTTTGCATGAGTCATTTTCTTGAAACTGCTCTGTAAAGCATGACTGCAACACTACAAAGGCACTCAGGCCAGGCCAGCAGAAATCCTGGCTACACTCACGTGAGTATGCTGGCAACATTGACATAATAACCTCTGCTGAGATTTTACTGGTACTACAGTTGAAAACAGAACCTATTCCAACATGAACATAGTTTCCATCACATCATAGCAGGAATCATTTTTTTGCTCGGGCTAGTAAGAAGCTCGACAGTTCAGATGAGTTCAGCTATCTTTCTGTACCCTCTACACAGTCAAACATGGTTGCCCAAAATCAACACTATTTCAACAAAGATGATAATGCAGAGGAAAAAAAAAATAACCATCTGACATCGTGATTTAAGCACAAACGGGTGAGCCAATACTGCAGAGTGAATCCTGACACTCGAAACGGAATCTTCCAGAGCCGAGGAGTCCAGCCAGCAGCCAAGAATAACATTTCAGTGGTTCAGTCGATACTGCTGTAACCATGGCCTGGAGGGGTTTCCATGGCCATAAACACAGGACTGACTGCACATTCAGTTAGAAATAGTAAAAACAGACATTTTAAAAATCTGTAGCTTGTAGATATCTTAAAACCAGTTTGAAAGGAGGCGCAGAGGGGCTTGAAAAACACACAGACGATGGGAGCATCGAGCTTGACCATCATGTTTATCCTGCTGAAGACACAATGATTTGAAAGAACTCCTCTCACTAGAAGCAATTGCCTGCTCGAAAAAATTAAAGGCATAGCTTCAGAACAGCTGAAGAGAGAGGATGTATCAGTGACACAAAGCCTGACGGATTACCCAGAGATACGGTGGCAGTACACACTCCAATCAGGATGTTCTGAAGCACTATTTATTTCAGTGTCTAGCACTCAAACCGAGAGAGATGCTCTCATGCATTTCACATATGATTTCTATTTCTCCCCTGATGTAAAACACAGTATCACACATCATGCTACAAAGAAAGAATGAGCCCTGCTGGTTCAAGCAGGTTTTTCCAAAAGAAAAAGAAAAAAATGGGGGGAAATAAAAAGTCTAATAGTGCACAGCTGCCAGGAGCGAGGGGTCACTGCTGAGGAGGGGCGGCACAGCACATTCGGTCTGCTCGATTTTCCCCGAGAAGAATGCCAATAAAAAGCGCTGCCAAGCCCGCTGGAACGAGAACGTCCTGCCGGGCCCCGAACCTCTGGAGCGGCCGCAGGGACGCGGCGCGCGGGCCAGCCCGCGCCAGCACCCCGCCGCACCGGCAACGGCGGACG
>JANZLQ010000092.1:13415427-13460273 GCA_026212715.1 Elanus axillaris | reverse complement strand
GTGGCGGCGCCTCCCCCGCGCGGCTCCGGGGCGTGCCGGGGGCGAGCGGCCGGGCTGCAGAGGTGCGGGAAGGCGGGAGCGGAGCCGCCTCGCCCTGCGGGCCCAGGCTTCAGCGAGGCAGCTGGGGCGGCACGTCGAGCGCTTGCAGCCTCGGGCTCGGGGACACCCTCGTCAACTAAAGAGGAGTTAAAGCGCCGGGCCTCTGAGCAGTCAGCAAAGCCGGGGGGCTTTGACTCTTCCTGCGCGGTTTTGCCACGACAAAAACTGCAAACAAAACCTAGGCCAAGAGCTTCACCTTCTGCGTGCGGGCAGCACCCGTGTGGTGTCAAACCCCTTTGCACCCTGCTCTCCCACAGGTAGAAGCAGCAGCAGAACACTGCTCGCTCTCCCAGCTAGCCTTTTTTCCCAGAGTAGAAGCCAAGACAGCAGTTCAAAGCAGTCCAGAATGTGGTTTACTTACAATGCTGGAAAATGCAAAAGCTCGGGGTTCACCAGAGAAAAAAAGAGTGTTCCGGTTCTTGGAAATATTTCGAGGCAATACTCAAAAGGTGGCGATCGTCAACAGAAGAGCTAGATATCCCCCCCTGGAGTAAAGCTGAAGGAACAAAGCCATGATGATACCAAACTGTTGCGGTGCTTGCAACCCAGTATGAAATACAACCTATAGTGCAGACCGCAGGGGACATCTGGGGGAGCTCATGGCCAGGGGAAAGGGATAAACCAGGTTGAAACTGGATTTTCCCATGCAGTTTCCAATTCAATGCACCTCTTTCTTCGCTCATCCCGGGTTGTCTCGTGCACTGAGGGAAATCTCAGCTTTCCCTCCCTGTGGCTGAAGCACTGGGATTGTTACAGTAGAAGAAAGCTAAAGGAGACATACCAATCCCAGCACCTGTGCAGAATCCACTGGAACCTGAAGCAAAATTCTTAATATATCTTTTATATCCATCAAACTGAGAAACTGCAAGTTCTTGAATCATAGAATCAATCATAGAATACCCGGCTGGAAGGGACCTCAAGGATCATGTGGTCCAACCTTTCATGGCAAAAGCACAGTCTAGACAAGAATAGAACAGAATAGAATCATGAAGTTTGGAAAAGACTTCTAAGATCATCAAGTCCAAGAACTGCCACATACTACTGTTACAGCATACTGCTGTTATACAGCACCTCTAAAACTTGTTAGATTGAAGACAATCCAGACAATGTCTCAAAACCAAGCTTTGTTTTATCTGGGTAAAAAAGATGCAAGATTTAAAACGTGGCCCATAAAGTGCATTCTTACCAACATGCTGCTGTAGGATGCAAGATCTGATTTGATCCTAAGAAGCTCTGGCTTTTCTCCCTGGTAATAGCATTATTTATTTTACTGAATTTTTTCTCTAGTCAAAGAGAAATCTGCTCTGTCTTTTCTTTCCCCAGTAAATAAAGCAGAATAAACTGCTCATAGAAATTTATATTAAAGCAGGTCACCAAAAACTCCCACTTGCTGAAACCTGTAACCTAATGTTTTACTCTCTCATTAGTGTTCTTCCATGAAAGCAGCCAAGACATAAAATAAAAAAAAAAGGGATCTATTCATTCCTGGGAGAGGATCACACAGAAGAAGGTCCGTGTCATTGTCCCATTCATTTGCTTCGAAGGGTCAAGTGTGACTTGGCTCTGCTTTAACAGCCTGACCCTCCCCCAGGTCCTTGGTCGATCGGTGACTCCAGCTGACCCGAGATGGCAGCACAGAGACCACAGGTGAAATGCAGTAAATGCACACAGTGGATGCAGCATCTTATCTCTCATTTGCCTGTTCAAGAAATTTAACCAGCAGTTTCTTACTGGAATATCTGCGTGGTTTCAGCTTTATCTTGTGGTTGGAGTGTTTGTTCGGCTGTGCTTTCCTCGCCGACGACAATGCTGCAGACAGAAGGTAAAGCTGGGCAGCTTAAGCACCCTGACCACCTCTGAGAAGCAGGTTATTTTATAAATTGCAAAGCTTTAGCCTGAGCTCTTGGTACTGTTCTGAGACAAGTCTCTTAAAAAATGAACAGAGAGTCTCAGGAGAGTTAAAAATCCTTAATAACATGAACACAACACAATTTAACTGGGTTTTATATTACTGAAATGGTGCAGAGTCATAGTTTTCATTGCTATGCTGAATGACCAAGAGTGCAGCACCTCAGAGGTAAACAGTAAATTTAATGGCAAATGTTAATACCATAACATAGATCAACAAATATTCACCGCTAGGTCCCTTGGAAATACAACAGCCAGCTTCTTTTCGTTGCAGTTCCTCAGTCCTGAAGGACAGTGTGCCTCAGAGCGCATGGAGGCAAGAGCAGCTCACTCATATGGGGTGTTTCAACTCGGAGCCCCTGTGGTCAGAGGTTGCATCCTTTCCACAGTGACAACATGTATTCTGGAATGAATACAAGGCTCAGGCAACAGTTCCAGAACACATCAGCCACCTTCAGTAGTTCCCATCTTGTCCTGCACTACCCCCAAACACCTGCTCTCAGTTCTGTGTTTCTGTTCACACCTTCATTACTAACAGTACTTGTGGCAGCATGCTATAAATTAAATCGCCAAGAAGATGCAAGTGAAAAATAAAGCTTTGAAAAGGAGTAGGGACAGAAAAGAACAGGTGTGGCAATGCAGAAAAGTAACTCCATCTGGTTTTACTTACCAGAGCTAGCGTATCATGGAGCCATGCCCTCTATTATACTAACAGTACAGCCAGTGTGCCCTGAGACTCATTGATTTCCCTAACTTTAAAAACTAGCATTGACAATTCTGAAGAGTTCTGTAAACAGAGGAGTCAGTACTTGAGTAAAGAAAATAAGCACTCAGAATCAGACAATGCCATTTACCATGATGCTGTCAGAAAGAAGCTTAATTTAATTCATGGACAGATTGCAAAATGTGTTGTTTTGACATGATCAACAGGAGGTTTTTGAAATTCTTCCTGAGTAAAGATAATTAACAGGAAGCAAAGCAGGAGCTGTGCATATACACCTGTCACAAAAGGGAGTGAGCTGGTTCACTCCTAATCTTAATTCTTACTCCAGTGATTGGCATTTCTGCTATATTTAAACTTCTTTTTTTTTCCTGCTGTTGAAAAAAGAAATAATGTTGGTACTATTTTCAAAGCCATAACAAACATTCAGAACAAAGGTGGTATAAAGGCTTGTTATCTGAAGGAAATGGCAAATGCTCTTCACTCTTTCAAAGTCAGAGGGTTATCTAACTTCTTTAGGATTAAAGAAAATGCAGTATGATTTTTTGTTTTGTTTTTAAGGTCCCCAATTCTCTTCCCAGGTTGTAAGCCACTCAGTGTGTACTGATTCAATTGTCAGAAAATGCTGAAACCATCCTCTTACGCTGGCAGCTTCCACCTCCTCCATCATGAAAACGGAATCCTCATGTCCATTTCAAAGTGAAACAGCTCATTTTCTCCAGTAATCAGCAAAGCTGAGAAAATTCCAGTGCTAGTGCTTTGTAAAGTTCAGTCAGAATCAGTGGACAAGTTGTGTAATAATACGAATACAAAGCAGAAGAGAATGTTGGTCCATCAAAAGTTAAATGCCTCTCAGTAGATGAAAGGCAAAATGGCTAAAAAGTAACAATCAGCTCCACCCCCCCCCCAGCATCCCTGGCTCAAAATACTGCTTTTGTCTGGAGAGCCATGTGCCATCATTTGCCGTACAGGATTATGCCTCATTCACAGAGCCTGTCACAGGTCATTGACATCTCTTCTCTGTAAGAAACAGTATTATGAATCCATTCTGAATGAATGGTCCAGACTTCTGGATGCTGTGACAGGAGTGCCCAGGGAACAGAGTTTTCTCTTCCAAACATACATCAATAAGGAATAAACATATTTTATTCCTTCCAATATTTATGAGTGAATAATGGTCAGCATTTTGGTTGGTTGGCACAAAACCATCCAGCAAAAATGACTGGCTACACCAACACCTTTTTCTTTTTTTTCTTTCCCTGATTTACTGATACTTTTAAAATTTGGACTGTGGATCTGACAGTCCAGTCTATTGTTCCTTTCCTCCTAAAGATGTTGACTAACATAAAAGAAAGCTGTGTGCTGTTAAGAGATATCCGATATTAGATCTCAATCTTACAACTCAATGAAAAAAAATCTTTTAAAGTGTCTTTTTCAAATTAATGCTTGGCAAGAACCTAGAACTATTTGATGTACTATCTCCTTTCTTGCATAACTCTTAATTTTCAGTAACTTTTAAGTTCTTATACCTTTGTTACACCTTGAAATGACCTCTGCTCAACCTAAGTGCATCACCTAGCAGCAATCATATATTGTGCAAGTAGAAAAAAGTCCTGTTGGAGACATCTGGGTGAGCAGACTGCAAGTTAAGCTATCCAAACTATATGAGGATTCAGTTTATTGTGTCATTCTACGTTTTAGCAAGCAGCTAAATTGGACAGTATTCATGACATACATAAAGATTTACAGGAACAACTTGATCTTATAACATACACTTTCCTGCGAACAAATTGAACTGGTTTTCTGAAGGATGCCAGCATTTTAACAGTTAACAACACACCAACACAGCAAGAGAGGTGTAGGTTCTAATAGCCAAGTCTCTTGGCAAATTCATGAAGCATAATAAAATCAAATCCTTTTATTTCTGAATTTATTAAAGCAGCTTTAAATTCATTACAGTGATTCTGTGTCTATTGATTTGTTTGCCTCAAACTAGCACGCTGAACACAAATATGGGACCTTGCAATTTTTTAAAGATCAGATACAGCACACTAGATCTGAGCTACTGCAGCTGCTAAGCAAGTGTGGACTACAAAAGGGAGAAAGTGTTTCAGAAAATTCTCTAGTCTGGGAGAAGGGAACTCCCTTGAAGTGTAGTAATTGGTGTACTGGAGTTCTGAAAAGAATCTTGCTTCTGTAGATAACCAGAAATCAGCAAATGCTAACTCATCTCTGTATGTTCATTTATGGCAAGTTCTCATGCAACTTAAATCAAAATTTACTTCCAACTTCCACACTAAAGGTGCTTTGGGCACATGATCTACCAGTCCTTTCTTATATAGGAAGGGAGAAGTACAAAGTTCAACTAAAGGCGCTGGGGTCACTTAGCATTATCGTAGTACATGCATCACAGAGAATGCACAGTAAAGGGCAAGAATATAGCAAGCTAGGAAAGCAATTCAAGGTCATACAAACTTTTTGCATATTATGCTGGTCTTCTGGTCCATCTGCCTTTTGTTCCTGTTGCATTTTGCTACTAGACTATAGCATTTTGCTCTGTTGTCTTGATAATAAAGATTGATTGTTCTATGCTGTATAGCAGTAGCATGGATTATTTTCATTATTAGGTTACCTGGGGTTCACATCTCAGCAGCTGACTCTCTTCAAAAGACTGAAAATCACTTCAGAAAATACTTTGTTTAGTCAAGCAGAAAAAGCTCTTTTCACAGAGGTATAATCCAGGCTGAAAACCAAGGAGAGGGCTTTGAAAAACAAGGATATACTTATCTGGAAAATACCACTTCTGACAGGAGAACCAGCTGAGAAAAACTGGTTGCTTAAGACTAATTAGAGAGTTGTAGCATATAAAGAGATGCAGAACTGAAATGAACTGAAGATAAGGAAAAAGCCTGCAGCATTTCTTACTGGCAACTGGATTCATAAAGCTGGAGGGGCAAGAGAAGGAGGTGGTCACGCAGGCCAGATTATCTGACAGATGTCAGTGGCTGTTACTAATTACAAGTTATTCAGTGGATCATCATGAAACGCTCAAAAGGTTAAGACAAGATTAGGGCTAAACTTGTTGTGATACAGAGTCCCCTCTCAAGTACTGATACCTGAGCTAGGCCTTAGGGAATTTACTTTCACACAGGAATCTCTTCTGTGCTGGTCACAGGGAACCCAAGACACTGCATTGCATGTTTCACTCCTTGTGGTTCATCACCCTGGCTTCCAGGCACTCATTTGTAAATATTTTCTTCAGAAAGCAAATCTAGCTTGGAGTGGTATTTGCCTAATACCAGTGTGGTAGACTAGATGACCTTCAAAGGTCCCTTCCAACCCAAACCGTTCTGTGATTCTATGGTTCTGTAACACAGATCGCTGGCAAGCAGAAATATTGGAGGCAGCAAGTATTCCCACCAAAGATTTGCCTACAGTGCAGAGATGGTTAAGCTAGGAATGCAAATGGAAAATAAACCCACCAAAAACCACTCATCTTTGGAGGGCATGCAAATGCATGTCCATATTTTCTACCTCATTTGGGCCTTTTGCCCTAAAATTAGGCAGTTCTCTCTTAATTAATGGACCCAAGTCATGTGATAAAACTCCATCCATTTCACACCCTTTGGGAAATAAACGGTGACACACTGCATCATTCTCTATGCCACCTTTTCATATTCCAAATGAGCCCTACTGCATGCCTTGTAGAAGAAAAAAAAGGAAAAACAACAACAACAACAAAAGAGAGAACAGCATACTGCCCCATTTCATCACCTTTCCTTTCACAGCATAGCTAAAGAGTCTCTGTTGGCACCTCCACTGTGACTAAGTATTTATGCATGCACATTTATATATATTCTTTAATATAGAAAACGTGCAAGGAAACAAGCACTATTACAGAGTGAGAAACTGAGAATGCTTTGATGCTGTGTAGGCACAGTTCAGCAATAGCTAAAACATTTATGGGTTATCAACACTGTTTTGGTCACAAATCTGAAACAAAGCACCGTATGGCCTGCTATGAAGAAAATCAACTCTATCCTCCCCAAAACCAGTATGCTCAATGTCCAACACTTCAATAAGATGCATGTATAACACGTAAATACTTTACAGGTCTCCACATGAGGAACTAGAAAGAATTCTGTCGACACAAGGCCGATTCTAGTATCAATAGAATAACCACTGAAACTCACCTGCAGCAGGGACCAACAGCAACAAACAGGGGGAAGAAGTAACTAAACTCACATGGAGATGGCACTCTGATTCTTCATGGGCACACGCTTAGGTTGATATTCTAAAACGTTCAGAAATCAATATGGGGGAGCAAATACTTTTTATTTGCAAGGGAAAGCTAATTATATACAGCAACTCGCAAGACAGAGATGAGGAACTTCCAGATCAAGAAGCCTAAAGATGAAAGTTTTAGTCACAACTAGAAATTTTCTGGCTAGTGACTGTATTAATCAAGAGAAACATTATTTAAATGTAATGGTGTGCCTGTGAGATATTTATACAATAGTCCTATTGCAAAAATTGCATTTCTGTAGTTCATTGGATAGCAAATGCATCCTAAATTTTAGCTGTATGTTACTAAGAAAAGTGTTTGCTTTTGAACTGTTGATTGTGACTCTGTTATTGGCTTAAGAAGCTTCATCTCTTTCATTACATGATTCTGAGCAGAAAACATCATGTTTGGGACCTGCTTCTAATTATGACTTCCCCCTCCCTTTTTCCGTAGGAAGCACAATTACTGCTGCTATGGAGACAAGTGTAATTCAGTCAAGATGTGGGTCAAAGCAATACTTGGGAGGCAAAGATTTACCAAAAAGTATCCTTTTTTCTGTGTCCCCTCCTGGAGCAAGGTCTCCTCCCCATCTTCCCTTGCTGACTTCCATCACCATCTGCTGTCTCAAGTAAGAAATTCAAAGAGCCAAATAAATCACCTGTAACTACCTAACACCTGCACCATGCCAGGACAATCAGGCAACTCATCCGCCCCTCTCCCAAGGCCAGTGACAATGGGAGGATCTGCCCATGCCACAGCGGAGCCACTTGCTGCACACAGAGGGACTGGCATCCTCCGCAGGACAGGTTCAGCCACCTCCTCTGCAAGAGTATTCCTGCAGATTTTAAAGGTGTGTAGCTTGAGGCTGCGGGGGGCAAACCTACCTCTGAGCACTGAAACTGTGCCTTATTTTTCAGGGCATGTTATTTATTGTTTATTAGTGGTAGAACTAACTATGCAACAGGCATCTTCCAAATCTTTAAGAACAGTACTTTTTCTAAAGAATCCACAATAATACACAGAGAGTCAAGAAGAGACATGAAGGGAAGGAAAGTATTATTATCTGGGCATGCTGGAAATTCACTGATTGTCACTAGTACAGGATCACCCTATGCATGCCCATAATGGAAGTGGAGGGACACTAAGTCGTTCCTGTAATTCCAGCCAAGCAGCTAATATCAAAGGAGGAAATTTCATGACTGCAGTTGTAACATTTAGAATCTTTCTAAGCAAGGAGAAAACCGAAGCAGCCCAGAATGTACATTCATCCCAGTAGGATCATCTCACTCCATCTTTCTCCTCACCCATCTTTATCCTGAGAATATAAACTGATGGAAATGTCTGTCACTATTCATTGTAGTAAAAACAACGATTTTTCCATGACCCTTTGTACTTTCTCACCTCATGTCATTATTTACTAGGATGGTCTGAGACTTGTAATTAGTTTAGGCTCTTCTTTCCCACATTTCCCAAGTGCACATTTTCTAATGCTACGGATACATGGGTAATCTGATCAAACTGCAGGTAAAAAGTGCTATCCAGCTTTAAGAGCTTTTGTCTTTCTGCCCTTACAACTGACATTCTTGTACACCTCTTGCTGACTTCATTTTTTTTTTTCCCTAACACCCGCAAGTTATGTAGGTCTGCTTCTAGCTGGTTACACTAAAAGGACTGGCAAGTGGCTCTTAGCACAGAAAAGAACAAATGAATACCTGAGAGGAGGAGACTGGTAGTAAGAACCAGCTTTCAAGGAAATTAGTTGTTTCTTTAGTGACACTGCTAATTTGATCAAAAAACTTGACAAATACAGCTTGACCTCACACACAAGTGAGGCTTCTGGTCAAATCTGCATTGCTATTCCAAAGCAGACACAGACAGCAGGGGCTTTCCCTCGCTGGAAAAGGCAGAAGCATCCTGTCCCTACATAGTTCAGTTCCATGGGATCTTTATTACTGTACAAGTTGAAACAACTCAATAAAAACCCCAAAGGAAGCAGGTTCAACTCACAGGCTAGTTCTCTTGCTTCTCTTGCCAGAAACAAAGGGGCTGCAGGGCAAGGGAGGAAGGCAGAGGAGGAGTGAAGAGCAGGAGAGAAAGAGCACACATGGGAAAAAGCAACACATCGGAGAGGGAGAGAAAAGAGGATGTGTACATGCATGTGTGTCTTCATGCCCTCATCCATGTGTGGGTACCTGTCCTTACACCCGTGCATCACAGCGCTCCGCAACACCTCGTCTGCCCAATTAAACAACAGCGCTGATGGACTCCAAAGAACTGACAGCAATGCTGTGGAGCCACAAACAAGGATTAGACCAGGGAATACACAGGGAGTACTGTCAGTTGGAGAGGGGAAGGGGACCTCATGAATGGAGAATTTAGAAATAAATATTTTTGACTGTAAGTAGCAGAATTCAAAGGCTACAGTTTCATTCCATGTTCCAATATTCACAATATTCCCTCACATCCCCAAGAAATGTTCCGAAATGCTGTAGGTCTTTGAGGAAACTCTCCCATGTCACATGCCAGTGATTTCAGAGGGGATGCTGTTGTTCATATATTTGGAAGCCGCTCTTTCTTCCTCACCTCCCTCCCTGCTCCCGCTCGTTGCCAAGCAACTCCAGCCATTCTGCAGGACCTGCCTTTTAACCACCAGCAGCTTAAACCATCACTGTTTACTGAAAAATACAAGTTTAAGAATGAAAACAGACATGGCTAAAACGGAAAACCATACTTCCCTTTAGCACTTGGATCATTTTGTGGGAACCTTGGAGGCTGCAGTTTGCCTGTAGGTGATACACCACAGAATCCCAGGATGGCTGAGGTGGGAAAGGGGCTCTGGAGGTTACCTCATCCAACCCCCTGCTCAAGCAGGGCCACCCCAAGTCAGCTGCCAGGACTGTGCCCAGGCGGCTTTTGACTGTCTTCAGGGAGGGAGACTCCACCACCTCCCTGGGCAACCTGTGCCAGTGCTCGGTCACACTTCACAGTGAAAAAGTGTTTCCTGATGTTCAGAGGGAACCTACTGTGTGTCCATTTGTGCCTGTTGCCTCTGGTCCTGTCCCTGGGCACCACTAGAAAGAGCCTGGCACTGTCCTCTTTGCACCCTCCCTTCAGGTATTCATATACTACCAAAATGGGCAAGTGTTAAGAGCACTTCAAAAAAATTTGCAAGTAAGTTTTTTAAAGTGATAGAAAACCTCAGCAGTCACCCCTGCTACTTCTAATCAAACATAAAATTAACATACAGCAGCACCCAGCAATAAAATGCACCTTAAGGATAAGAAGAATGTATCTGCTTCAGGCACTGCTGCAGGTGACAGGAGAGCCATCCATACACTACTAGCAGCACCAATAACAAACACACAGAGAAAATTAGTTATTCAGAAAAATGAACCGTTACTTCTTGTCTAGAAAACGCTGTGAATGCATTTACAGATTGAGTCTGCATTCTATTACCTGGATAAACCACATTTCCTGGATCACTTTAAGCACTAATATTTCCACTAAACTCACAAGCAAGAACAGTAAGATGTGCTTTGCACTGGTGCCTTTTGTAAGATGTCAGCAAGACCACTCAGAGACCACACAGTTTTCGAAATCCAGTTTAGTCTGTTCTGCATTTCTCTGATACACACAACCTAAACTTTCTTCTCTTGGAGCAGGCTTTATAAGGTGTTCACAAAACAACTGAACCAGGTAGGTAAAAGCATGCTTCTAGCACTTAGATAATAAAATAGTAACTAGGTACCATATTAAGCACACATAGCCCACAAGACAAACAGTAATAGCTAACTATATAGGTAGTATGCAAATGCTACATAATTATCTATGATTTTTTTTAATACCACGAGGGAAAATCAGAAACATCGCTTAATTTGATGACTGCCACAAAGAATTCAAAAATGTTTAGAAGTAGCCTGTTTATTGTTTCCACGATTGTTGCACAGAAGTGGATAGTACCCAATAGATCATAAACCATCAACAACAGGGACATGCTTCTGTAATGTGTCAGAAAGAGCTAGCCATTAGGACTTGAGGGGGTTTGGTTTTGGGGGCTTTTGGGGGTAGGGGAGTCATTTAAACTCTAGGGTCTCTTGTCCTACCCTATAGGTGTCTAGCCCTCAAGAAAAGCTTGATTAGACCTGATTTTGGGCACACACCTTTGTCACTGCTGCCTAATTATTCCAGAGTACTGCGGGCACCTAATTTTTCTGAATCTACCTCTGTTCAACTCTGCAGGAGAATTCTTGTGCAAGGTATAGGAATTTTATAAAACGTGGTTATCTCCTGATCACTGGAAAAAGAAATCCAGTTTATGGCTTGTTTAATTTAACAGGCTAGTGCCATTGTTATAGAACAAACTCATTGCACCTGTGCAAAACATGTTCACATGGAATGCGTTGTTCCAAGCATAGGTTTATATTTGGATCATCTGAGTTGCAGTTCTATTTAAATTATGCTGCTCAAAACAGTGTTCAAGCAACTGTTTGTAAGAAATATTCTGGCGGCAGAGTTCCTGTGGTGTTCTACTTACCTGGTCAACAGGGTCTCAAAATCTACAGTGAGAATCACTGCAGCACAGTGATACTTAGAAAAGTACTCTGCGTTTTTAGCAAAACAGCCAGAGAATAATAACAGAGAATATAACAAACTTATTAAACTTCCAAGCCTTCTGCTCAGAGCACTCTCAATGCCTGGAAGTATTCAGTTTCTTTTCCAGGATGAAGCACTGCCTTTTTTTTTTTTTTTGGTGTGTGTATACATACACATACACACATATACATGTGCATACATATATATGTATTGTTAACCCACAGTGCGCTGATTATTACTCAGGAGCCAGAATGGAATCTCCAGTGGGCACAGCAGTCTCAAAGAAGCTCTCACTATTCCAAAATGGGAGACTTTCACTAATTTAGTGCAGAAGACTATATAAATTAAACCTTTTTCTAGATACACTTATGTTATCAGGTTCCTGTTCATAAACACCAAAATACTGCTTTTATTCCCCAAGATCCAGATAATGCCCCTTTGCCTGCTCCTCATAGTGCACCTTAAACATATTTGTGTGAATTCTTCCCAACAAGTCCAGTTGCAATTTAAATTTTCTTATATGCAAACAGTAGTGAGATTGAAAACAATCTTACTCTTCTGAGTATGATGCTGCTTAGACTAAAGGTCTGAGAATCCTTTGCTGTAAGAGGCAATGATTTAAAAGAAAGGTTTGTGTTGAAATGAAGGAATTCTGTGTCTGAATACGAAATAACATCAAGCAGCAAAGTAGACAGCTGTGGTACTTTAAAGAAATACCAGCACCGTGGAAAGAGATCCAACAGTATACTAGAAGAATTGGAACAAACTCCCAAGTCCTAATAGCATTCTAAATGTGAAAACTTTCAATTACAGTTTCAAATCACACTCTCACACAGACACTGCTCCCAAAGAGATGGACTCTAGGCACACCTGAAAATGATACAAAGAAACTGAAAGATAAAATAAATTAAATTAGTCAAACTGCCAGCATATAATGCCAAATATTGAGCCTTGGCATGTTATACAGAAAGAAGAACACAGTATTTTTATTCTGTAGTGTTGCACTTATCAGCGTTTCAGAACAGAGGAAGCTTTAAGAAAGTTTATGAAGTATTAAAAGCTAGGAAGGACAGTAAAAGGATAATTTGAAGAGACTAGTCACAAAAATGGAGGTGGGAAAGAAAACCAAACTGTTAATTAATTTCATGTAAGAAACGCAGTAGCTGCATAGTGAGATGAATTGTCTCATTTGCCAAGAGCCCCAAGAAGCAAAGTCAAGTGGTGCTAAGTGGTGGTGATTCTTCCGTAAGAATAGTCTGTCTATCAGAAATCTACCGTGCTTAGCAATAAAGAAAGACCACAAACTGCTTTAACAAATACCTTTTCTGGAGCTCACAGGTTTCTTTGGAAGAAGAAATGTGGGGAGGAAGTTACAGAGTTTTGTGACATACTCTGCATATTAAATTTGTCCTGCTTTTCAGGACACAGAACATACTTTCTAAATTAAAAGAAAGGAAAGGTTTAATTTAAAATTCTTTTTTTTTTTTGTTTCCTCTGAAAGGGCTACACAGTAAAACTATTGTACTGTAAAAGATCTGTTTTGTCTATTCAAAATTTCTCTTCCACATAGTGGAAATGTAGGTATGTTACACCAGCTGTCCGACTCCTGAGCCCTGAGAAACTCAACAAAAGATCCTGTGACAGTCAGAAACAGCACTTATAACTCTCTAAGGAGTCTTCTCTTACTGATTTACAATGATAGACAGTTCTACTGCTGAACTTTCTTGTAAAATGTGGAACATGAATTTTGTTTGTGTCTGTTCACATATTCAGTTGGGACTGTATGAATAAGAGATGTGACACAATTCATCCATATGCAGTATCATCTTTTCCCCAAACCACAGTATGCTGAAGCTATACAGCAGCCCTTTTCACTGTTACAGCATTACAAGAAGAGAAGAAAGAAATAAACTGAACTTCTGTACAATGACAAAGTGTCTGAAGATACACAGCCAATGAGGCTTCAAAAAAATTCAAATAAATTTTCTTCAGAAAGATGTTCAAAGAGCAGTTCTTTCTTTAGGCTACAGTTAATGTGGAGAATAACTTGTCATTGCCATGTCAGAGATAACCATTTTAGAAGTGGGAAACAACCTTGAGGTGCTGTAAAACTATACAGCATCACCAAAATCACTGGAGCAGGGACAATTTGGGCTCTGAGGAATTACATCTAAGATTCTTAGAACAGAATAGAACAGCTCCAGTTGGAGCGGACCGACAACATCTAGTCCAACTTGCTGTTGGAGAAGCATATGCACTTGGAGGTTCAACTTGTATTGTCCTCATTACTGACACTGCTGTCAGCCGAGATCTTTTCACAATCTGTTCACAGTGATCAGACATGCCTAATCCTATGGGGTGCAGCACACTCTCCAGTCTCACAGAGCCTATTCTTTCAAAAAGGGGGTATCTCTATCAGATGAGTACTTCACACCACCATGATGAAGAGTTTCTGATGCAGTTTTATTTAGCTTCACTACTTTGGACAGTAAGCCTAGGGGAGTTCATCAAAATAAGAACTTAAGAACCTGCCAGTGACCAAGGCAAGTCTCAGTCAGCTTTGCTCTACAATGGAGAGGCCAGCACTGAACACTTATTCAGAACCTGATTTGCAATGACATCTTTCATCATAAAGTTGTGAGAGTATTTAAGAATAACTAGGACAGCTGTTGGCTCCAGCCTAAAAATACAGAAGAACGTAGCTGCTTCATTTAACTTTGTGTGTTCAAGCATCCAACACTGAAAGAATATAAGGCTTAGAGAGGTACTAAAATTTTTCTACATGGAGAAACAGAAGGAGCCAATCAAGCAGCAATTTCCATCCAAGCCTCACAGGAAAGCTGAGGGATAAGCTATTTTCAAGAATCAAAAATAAGAAAACACTCAATCTGCATCTACATAGAAGTGGTTACCGATGATAAAAGGTTGATTTTTAAATACTTTTTAAAGAAAAAAATTGAACCATCCATTTAAAAGACTATGTAAACAGAATTTTACTTCATAATCTATTTTTGCAGTTAGCCTCTTTTCTTACTGAAGTTTTAGTAATTACAAGGGGTGATCCATTACAAGGGGTCATCCCACAGGAGACCCAAAAGCACAAACTCAGTCTTGAAGAGTCACCTGTACTTATTTTCCCTTCCTTTTTCTCCAGCACAGATTCTTCCATTTTAAAAAGTGATATTATCAGTAGATACCCCTGAAACAGATGCTATTTGCACATTCACAGAGCAGACAGAAAAGAGCGAGTAATGTTGTAAGCTTCCGCATAACACCACTGTTGACACGTCTAAAATCCTCAGAGTAAGGACTGCTTCTTGCATCCACAGCAGAATTCGATGCTCAGGCTCCACAAGCCATTTCAGGTATGACCTCTGCTTTGACTATCAGCCAGAACCGCTTAATGCCAATTAAAGATGCAGTTTCTCTCATGCAAATGCTATCTGAACAGAGCAGCACCTCCATTCCACCAAGCAATTAGCAATTTTTCACAAACTTACACTGTTTCAAACCAGTGACCTGTGAGTCTAAATCCATATAACACATTACCAATCCCCTCAGACATCCAACCAACCTGAAACTTCTTTTTTTAATCTTTATGTTAAAACAAATCACTCTGAGCTTGTACCATGACAATACAGAGCATACTGTAATGCAGATCAGTAGTTGGAAGTGGTCTTTTCAAACCATGCCATTACAAGTAAAGTTCAGTCATTAGACTCGAAGGCATCAATAACTTGTTGTATTTGCCAAGTTTACAGACTGACCTTTAAAATTAGTCTAGCCATTAAAAAAAAACTGGTTTATGCCCCTGGACTTTATAAAAATATGACTAACTCAAGGCAAAGAATTTTTTTCCCTTTGAAGACAGCATATCAGTGGGGGGAAACATGGCCATATTTCCTTTCCAGAGTCAGCTTTCAGAAAGCATATTAATGGTAAAATTCCATATATTATTTCCTTTCTTTAATTCACATAATCATACAGTTAGACAGAAGTAACTGTTTGAATGACTGGAGCTTCTAGGCTCATATGACTTCAGCATTAGTATGCACAGAAACCAAGGCTTTATCCAGTTCAAACAACTGCTGAACACAGTCAGTATGAGCAAATGAAAAAGGAATAAAGGAATAAAAATAGAAATAATATAATGACCTGTTTGGTCACTTCTGAAAAAAATTCTTTTCTGGCAATGTGTAAATCACTTAATCAGCAGTTTAGCATCAAAAATTGTGCTAATGCAAACCAATTAAACCTTGATACTCGACAGCAGAACCAACTGCAGAGCAACTGGGAAGTGAAAGAGAGGTAAGAATTATAACCAAAAGTTAACCAATCTGGTGTATGAATGCAGCATGGCTGAAAAATAAACCATTTTAGTCTTTTACTACATACATTCTATTATGGATGGGACAATCATAACAACATTTTATTCTGGTTGTAAGGCAGCTTCGCTATTCCTCTCCTATTGCACTCATTTCCAAGCACTTCACCAGCAAGTTACTGATAATCCACAAGCAGCACAGAAAACGTAATTAGAACTGAAAATGTGATGAAGGAATTATATATGGAAAAAAGATTGTGGCAAGTATCTTTAACCTGATAGGCAATAGCTCTGACAGCAGGTATTAAATTTGTGTCAGAAATGTTAAAAGAGCAAGTATGGGAAAGAATTACTTGACTGGCATAAGTAAAAATAAGAAAAGGTAAGAATGACCTGCAAACTTTGTGAACTATTAAGATCTAGGAGAGGCAGAAAAGGCCCTACAGATCTTGAATTTCAATGTTACATATGATGCCTTCTTTTGTGCTGCATATACAAGCTATGACAGACAAAAGAGAGATAAATTAGTTTGACATATTCTCTCTGCCTGGTCACAGACTTTTCTACTCTGTTCTACATGACAACGTAGCAGGCTTCAAGCAATGGAGTGACTGTCAGCTTTCCACATCACTACCTGATCACCATTCTGTAAGTATCATAATTTAGGTAAAGTACAGCCAATAAGCTCATATTTACACTTAAGGGAAGTTTACTATTATCCTTCTGGTTAAAAATCCCTTCTAATTAAGCTGTGTAAAGGCTTAGGCCTAACAAGCATAACATTAAAGTCCTAAAACTAAGACAGTTATTCCAAATGACTGCAATCTCAATTAAAAAAAAAAAGGGGGGGGGGAGTTCTTGTTGCTGGACTGAACTGGGCTGCTACAGGAACCACATACCACATTAGACAAATTGTTCCCTAAATCTGATAGCCTGGCCTATTAAATTAGTCATTTAGTTTGCTTGGTCTTGATCCTTCTGACATAACAGACAAAATCAGTCCAATCAGTCTGGAAACATACCTCTTGCAGATCTTTCTTCTACAGAATGAAGAATATAGCAAATCATGTATCTTATATATGAGGAAGAAAACTCCTTTCTAATGCCACTTGTTAAAAGTTTATGCCTTGGAGTCTGAAGTCTAGGAGAATTTATCATGTCTATCCAAGCACAGTGATATTTACAGGACTGTGTTCTTCCCTATTAAAATGGCACAGAACATAATTTGCCTCCTTAATTATCAAGCTCGAGAAGGACCAATGCATACTGCTGACACAGTCTGTCTGCCTGCCACTAGTTATCGTTTGCATGGCAAACATGCTCAGGCATCCCAATGAGAAGGAAGCAGATCCCTTTTGTGGTCCACAGTCTCAAAACTCAGCAGAATGACTTCTAATCAACAAGTATAAAATATGAATGTCCCAGCAAGTCACAGATTTCATATTCCTCTGAGGCAATGATCAGAGTATACCCTGGAAAGACCTTTCAAAACCGGCACAGTTCCAAAGATTCCAGAGTGGCAATTTATCTGTGTAACTATTATAGCAGACTTGTTTGTAGTCTCGTATACAGACCAGCAAGATTACAATACCATTAATTAGCAATAATACTTTTAGCAGAAAAAATCATCAGTAAACATTAAAAATTGCACAAATATACAAAACTGAAAAAAGCATCTCAAGATTGAAATGCTGTCCTATTTGGATAAAGAGTTTCTGACTTTCTGTAGGCATTCTCCTGTTGCTGCCTTCCAGCAGCCCCCCTCCTCCTTTTAATCTCTCAGACCCTGTGCAAAAGACAGGAGAAGCAAAGCTAAATTTAACTCTGTATAGCAATGACCAGGTAACATATACTGCACTGAATACAAATATTCTTAGTTGACCTCAAAATCTAGAACAAAATTGTATTTTCACCCTGAAGTACCGAAAAAAGTGAACCCACCTTTGGTTCTATTGCATGTGAAGCACTGTTCAGTGAGAGATTCAAATAATCCCTGGAAGCACGTTAATCTGTAGAGAGAGCTGTGCATCAGTAAAGAGCACAGTGGCTGGCACCAGAAGCCTCTGCAGAAATGATGGTGTGACCATTCATAACAGGAAGTAAAAGCAAAGTGGAAACTGGAGAGAATGGATTCCTTTGATTCTCATCTGCTGCAAATAATTCATACTAAGAAGCTCTAGATATGCTTTCTGGATAAAATAGGAGCTTCTCAGACCTCATCTCTGAACAACAGAAAAATGCTGAATAAGGCCTTCTATATGGACTGCTCCTGAGAGCAGAAACCCAGGGTTTAGGAGTAAGAAACACTACAGAGTGTATTTGTACTCGGAAGGTACTGTAGCTGAGACCAGGCTCAGTACAGGACATTCTTATATCATTTCTTAGTAACTTTATAAAGATGTTTTTCCATTTTTCAAAGTGCGTTCCAGCACGCACATCTGGCAGCGCACTGCAGCGTGAACAGCATTTACTAGCTCTCCATGCATATGTTATGCATCCAATGACATCATACACTCTTCAGCTTGCCAAGGCTCAGACTCTACTGTAGACCACCAAAACAGAGCCTCAGAATCCCCATGGGGAAAAAGGGCTAACTTCCAACCCAAAAGGTTTTCCCCTTGCAAAATCTTATATAATGCTTCATGTGTTGCACTGTGTTCTCTCCTACTCACACTCATTCTACTTCCCATCTACTTGAAAACAGTTTTCAAATCATTCCTAAATTACTTATACTTTATTCTGCCTGTAAACATTTTCTCTTTGCACAAGGACGTAACTTCTCTGAACCGAATATGCATTTTTCCTTTTATGCAACGAGGTTTTAACTCTTTACCAACCTGAAAACTGGAAAACCTGTATTTCCAAAAAAATCTACATTTGTTTTTCTTTGCTATCAGTAATAGTAGGTGATACAGTACAGATTCACTGTTCTCTGGACATGAGATCAATGGCTCATCTTGTGTGATACTCATTACTTATCATTGTCCCAGCAGTAAGGAAGATCACTAGCTCACTTAAGAAAATAAGTTTTACCTCATAGGGCAAATTTGAAGAAAAATAATTCTGTTCTCTGAAAAATGTTTGTGTTTAGTCATAACTAAATCTTTCAAAACCTTTTCAAGAAAGGCAGACAGACACCAAAACCAAAGGCCAATGACTTACACGCTTATTTGTGATGTGGACAGCCCTGAACTCAAGAACTGTTGCAGGGCTAGATCAAAGCCTATCCATCTCAGTAGCTTATCTTTGATAGTGGTGACATGAAGATGCCTACAAATCAAGACAAGTATAACGCAACCCTTTGCAACACACCCCTCCAGCTCCTGGCAACCTCATATTTTTGAGACTTCCTAAGATACATTTGGACGATTATGTATCATTTGCTTCAATAGCCTTCTCACCTATGAATTTATCTAATTAATAGTGGAAGCCAAATACTTCTGCAGGCTTCTACAACATCCTATGTTAGCATTTCCCACTGTGCAATCAAGTTGTGTGTGGAAAAACCACCATATTTTCCACACATGCAACCTGAAAGCTAATTACAGCACTGAGATTCTGCCATTACACCATGTGTCATATGTAAGTAATTGATAGAGACATTTTCTTTCATTTACTACTTGAACTATCCTGACTTTGAACCCTCATTGCCTCCTTCCTCTAACTAGCTGGCCTCCAGTCTCTGACTTTGAATAGGTTATCAGAAAAATATCTGGAATGCTATGATAGAATTAGATTTAATTTGTGTTAAATAATTTCATTATGTGCCTTATTCTTCTTGTATTACGAAAAACTCTAAATAATCATTTCTTATTTTTATTGTCTACACATTGATGAGTTCATAGACCTTTTTCAGATTATCCCAGTTACCTTTTTTCTGAGCTGAACAGTCCAAGTCTATTTAGGATCTCCCTACATGAAAGCCTCTCTACACCCTTGATACACTTTCCCCTGTATTACTTCTAGCTCTAATACATCTTTTTTTTTTTTTTTAAATGGAGAGATACAGCATTCAAAGCATTTGAGATGACAGAAACACCATAGTTTTGTCCTCTCTTTTTTTCCCAGTTATTCCTGAGATTCCATCTGGGTGTGGAGAGGTTAGAAGGGCAGGGAAGTGGGATAACTGCTGGTCAGGCATCAGCTGTTTTTTTGGGGGAACCATCCATACAGACTTCAAGCACATCTCCCACCTGAGACACAGTGGCAACAGCCAGTTTAAAAGCCTGCCATAATGTTTGTACAGTCAGGGTTAGTTCTTTTTCCCAGAAGTATTACTTTGTGCTTACCAGCATTCAATGCCCTAAAATTTTACAGTCCAGTCATTCATTAAATTGCCTGTCCACCAGCCTTCTCTTTTTGATCTTGTTTTCTTCTTCTAAGTTCACCATTACAGTGATCAACTTTTTTTTATTCTAGCTACAAGGATGCTAAATTCCGTCGCTATTACAGAGTACCTTTTTAATAGTCATTTTTGAATCTAGTCCTGCCAGTGCTCAAGATTTTGTTCTTTCAACCCTTGAAATAGATGGATAATAGAGCCAGTCAAAAGAATTTTTCACCGAAGTCATTATAGATTGAAAACACTCCCTTATGAAGTTTAGTTTTTCACAGGACTTACTGTTTCAATGCAAAATTAATAAAAGAATTTTTTCACATCCAGGAAGATGAAAGGAGATAAAAAGGTACCAAGAGATCCAATAACCCAGTGTTTAAAGAATTCACCTAGAAAACTGGGAAAAGAAAGGAAGAGAAGCAATTTGAAAAATGCATCTCCAACATCTCTGGTGATGGTCTTAATCAGAAGGCTAAGATTCAGTCTCTCTCTCAATAAATATATATTTATAATCAATGGTGTGTACCCTAGTTTTCAGAGTCAGTCTTTCTCAAGTTTCCTTCTTATATCTCTTTTTTTTATTTTCCCTTTTAGCAAAGTGTCACCACTATGAATCTGCCCAAGTTCCAAGGAGGATCCAATTCAGGGTCACAGAAATTTAAGCTGGCTACTGCCCACTTTTCTTCTTGTCACCTGTAGCTCACAAGAATAATGGCACCAGCCAAAAGATTTGAGAAACTTTAGCAATCTTCAAAGTTACTGTTTTATCTCAAAAAGTGACAATTCCTTCCTTTTATTCCATACTCTGCACCAAACCCCTTGCCCCTCCAAATTCTGCTGCAAGACATTATAGACCTCTGGCTGAGCTTGTGGGGTTTTTTAGTTTGGGGTAGTTGGGAAAGATGGGCAAAAGATGCTGAATGCAAACAAGTATTTATTTCTGCTTTTTAATCTGACACCATCACTGAGTACAGTACAGAAACTAAAGCAAACTGTCAGTTATTCCTTCTTTATTCTTGAGCTACAACATAATATGAGGATTGATTTAGTTTAAAGGACTCAGGACACACTGAAATATAGCTTCAATTTAGAAAACAGTCTACCAGACCCAAAAGCAAAGAGGCAACTGGTAGTAACTTTGCTAGGAGGAGGAAGATGTTAGCAACACCTTACACTGGAAAACACCTGTTTTCCTACTTTAGCATTTCCATTGTGTTTGAAGAGTTCCCCAAAGAATACAATATCCTAAGGACCTGCAGTACAAGTCAGCATATCAGTTACTCTCTGAAGTGTACATATTCCACTATATGTAAACTGTGTGCAATGTATTATTTGGAAAGTTTGTACTTTGTGCTTATTATCCATGAGATCAAGATCACTTGAAGGACTTCTAAAGCCAGTAATTCATAGCTATTTATCACTTATATTTCCTCTGTTTTACTTCATATCATTTTTGCAGACACTGAAGGATACTATATGTACACGTATGTATTCACACACACAGACACAAACACGTGTTTTTTTAAGCTTTCCTACTCTCACTGCAGAAGAAAAAGAAAAAGCACATATTGAAAGACAATTTTTATTTATCATGCCATATTATAAAGCTGCCTGAAAACTTTAAGTAAGAGTGCATACATGTACTAGCGTATGTCATCTCCACTCTGCCTTCTTCTTAAGGTGCTCGTTTCCTATAGCAGAAACATGCCGTGCATGAGCCTTGACCTCAGTCAAATGAGAAGGAAGATAAACTCCATCACTATACCCAGGAAAGGAGCTTGGTCTTTCAAATCTGCTAGTACTCTCAGAATGACAGAAAGAAGTCGATAGTCATCATAGTCTAGACTGTCATGAAATGAAGATAGCACCTCTAGGTTAATTGAGGAAAGTTTGATATAAGCCAGAAATTTTTTAAAAGAGCAGTCAATGTTCCAATAACAGCATCCAAGCAAAGCTAAGATGAATTTGAGACCAAAGGAAAAGAAGATGTAAACCACTTGCTTGAATGACAAGCTCACAAGTGCTATAAACGCAGAACATTGCAGTTTTCAATGCTCAGGCCTGGGGTGCCACTCTGATTTTCTTGTTTTCCTCTCAGGTAAGTGGAAGAAACTAGCAGGGACTTACTACTCCTTGTGCAACACTGAGTTGCCAGGATACTAACGGAGGCAACGTGGACCACGTCTAACTGTTTTACTAGCTGTAGCTCTCACATTAATACTTTTTAGCAATTAAGAACTGATACCAGTTTCAGATCATGAATGATCTATTTTTGTCTATCTCTGCATACACATACCATCTCCCACTATCACAGAAATTCTGGAATTTACCCAAACTGGCTCTCTGCTTTCTCTCTTTTTATCAATCCCAAAACAGTCAGTCAGAAGGAAATACATATACAGATACTGCAACTGGTAACAAAATGACAAGAGCTAAACAAGGTTGTAAGATTTCCCTGCAATAATTTCTCTAACAGAGATGAAAAACACAGTTTCCAGGTCTGATTCCACTCCAGTTGGTTTAATTGTCAACTCTAAGCAGCTCAAAAGGTGGAGAAAAATTGCAACAGATTGAGGTTTCAAAATGAAAAATTCAGTTTTCCTCTCATGCAAAATAGTTTCATGTGCAACAGAGCCAACTCGCTCATCAGTCAAGGGTCACTCAAAGGTTACCTACAGAAATATGACAAAAGCTAGAAGCTAGATCTATCACAAATTAACAAGCATGTTGGCTCAAGGCAACAGCAGCCCATAAATCCATTTTCCCCAAGATACTACTTACATTTCTAGATACAGTGATTCTGTTGAAAACTCCTTTGTTTGCCAACAAAGTGTTTCCAGATATCAGTCTAATGTTCCGGAACAGAAAAAAGAGGGCATTTGCATGATTTCAAGTCACCGCGCCTCCAAATGAAAAAGCAATTTTTTTCATATTTCCTACCCTAACTAAAAGGCTTCCAAGCTTCAACTGCTGCATTTGGCAGCAGTCAGTTGTACTTACTAATTGTAGCTACTGACAGTTGCTTCAGAATACTCTTTAAAAGGTCAGCTGTAGAGACACCATTAATGCCAACAACCCTGGCTGAAATAGGCAAAAAACAGGTTTAAGAGCAATTAGTTAAGTCCAGTGTTTCCAGATTAGTTGGGCCTGATGAAATCCAAATTAACAATGTAGACATAACAGACAAGCAGCCTAAGAGCAATTTGCAGACAGCTTTAAGTATTCCTGAAAGATGGAGGGATTAATACTAATTTCTAGAAAAACACTGGAACAAGAAATCTTACAAACTATAAGCATATGGAAAACACCAAGAGAAGCTTAACCAATAGCCAACATGTGTTTAGTTGGGGTTTTTTTATGCAGGAAAAATCGAACTCTAAACTAATTTCTTCCTTTAACACGGTAACTGCACTGTGGGTAGGAAAATTGCAGTAGGTGTTGCACTTTTGCTGTAGACATGTCACATGCAAGAGAAACATGGTCAAGCAGCACAATGCAAAGAAGCTTGGTAAACTGCAGGCAGTTATCCAGAAACAGTTCACTATCAAACTGGAAATAAGTATCAGTGAGAAGAGAAGAGGTTTACACTTTATCAGTAATTAATCAATATATACTTAAACAGCTTACATGATGAAATGGAGAGTATTTTTATTAATTTGTAAATTATGACAAGCTAGGTGGAACTAAAAGCACTACCAGAGACAAAGCCAGAATAGAGGATATTTTTAATAAAATGATAAATTGCTATTAAAAACAATCAACAAAATGTAATAAAAGACAAAACATTTCCATGAAGAAAAAAAATTGTAAATAAAAATACAACAGCTGACTATGGAGCAGTACTAACTGAAAATTTAAAACAAGGAAATATAGCAGATTGATTATGAACTATGTGATACAATGGCAGAAAAGGGCAAATCTCTTCATAGGATGCATTGATATAAGTATAAATTCAAAGCAAAGAGTAATTACTCCTTTCCACCAAGCAGTACAGAGCCTACTGTCTACAGCAGGCAATCAAGTTTTGTGCAAGTAAAACAAACCCAAGATTTGATAAAAAATACATCATTTTAAGAAACATAACATAAAAAGATTGTCAATTAGAATACAGAACAGGTAGAAAAAGTAAAAATAATAGAAAAATATTTCTGAAATTGACTTCAAGAGGCTATCTATCTAACCTTGTTGTGCAAAGATATCATCACCAAGGCCTGAACTGTATTTAACATAAGTTTGTTCAATCTCTTTTTAAACACTGCTTGCGTGGCGTTTAAGAAATTAAAAATTGGTAGAAGCAATCATTTCTGCTTCTTCCAAAATTTCTTTTTGATTAGAAAACGTACCACGCATAAGCTCTTTTACCAACTGCTGCACTCTGTGTAGGATATCCCTAGGCACCAAATCATGCCATGTACTGATGAATAACCACAGTAACAATATGAAAGAGTAATTGGTTTCTTTGGATTGTTTGGAAATGACAAAACATTCAGATGAAATAGTTTTACACACACTCGTAATAACTACTTTAAATGGATCCACTATCCACTGACCATCTTATTATTTATGCTGACCATACAGATTCACCTTGCAAAGTTCCTTTTCACCCAGTATTATGCCACATAATGGATGACTATTTTAGTATTTTTTCCAGTGATGACCAGTGTTTAAACTAAATAATTTGCTTTAAATTCATAAAGATATGCTATTAATTTATAACTATGTGGTGTTTTCCACACTGAAACATAGGTTTTGTTTATACTACCTCTTCAATCAGAAAAATCTCAGATTAATTAATTGTCACATATGATACTCCAGTGATTATGTATTTTCTATTTTACTTTTGGTGGGGAAACAAACACATTACACAAAAGAGAATCCCAAGTGCAGATAAAGTAATAGAACTCAGAAATATCAGATTTAAAAGACACTGAAACAAGGAAGAGATCCCAAGGGTCAACCTTGCACTCCTAGACTTTTTACTATTTTTTTTACTATTTACTATATTTTACTATTACAGGGTTTGTTTTAACAACACTCTGGGGAGTTCTGAATATTTCTGGTCCTTCATCACTTGTACCAGCAATTCAAGGAAAAAAGGAAAACATGTCAGAACAGAATCTGTCTTCCTGAATTTCAGCTCTGTGTCTGTTTTCATGGCAAGTTACTCCTGACAGAGCCTTTATAGAAGGTTTAAAGAAAAGCTACCCCGTGATCTTAGAGATGGAGCACTAATGTGTTTAATTAGAATGCAGTGCAGCAACCCTAGATGAGACATAGCCCAGCATAATTAATTTCCCCATTGGAATGGCTACAGTAAAATAAAATAGAGGGGGCTAACAAGGCCATCATTTAATAGTTGTGTCCACTCACTTTTCTCCATGTGCCTGAAGAGGTATTCTCCTTCACCATATGCTTGACTATCACTGTGATAGCTATGGACAGTGTAGGTACCAGCTCAATAGAAGATAATCTTAATTCATCACCTTTTCTATTACCCTTGTTCATTTCAACATCAAGGTCAGTTTTATTTAGCACATTTATCTTTCAGAATAGTCTCGATGTTCTGAATACTACTGGTTATTGAGCATCAACTACTATTTAGTTACATAAAAATTAGAATCTTCACAGGATTCTTATTTCCCACCTAAGTTTATAATCATGTCCAAAGTAATTTTTTAAAATATCAATTAATCCTTTGAAGTGCATCAGCTGGTTCCCTCAGTTCACTCACAGTTATAACAATAACAAAAATCTAGACCTGAAAACATATTTCCTCAATTTTTACTTTTCAGAACATCTTGAAGAGATATTTGACTATAAAAGATATCTGAAGCATATTTGGACAGCGGACTGCAGGTTAACCCACAGCTGCCTAAAGTTTATTGGCAGTATCTTGAAAGCTGTCACTTTCTGTAGTTTTAAGATGCCCCCAACGAGGGTTTAGCCATGAAACATTAAGAACCAGAATGCAGTGCCCATATGCTCCTCAATCATTACAGCCAGCAAATTGCGTACTGAATGCATAGGTCTCAGCCCACTTCCCAGTCAGGCACTGAAATGAAAAATATTCAGTTATAAAATCTCATCCACAGCTGAGGCAGACTAGCTTGTTCCAAAAATTGTACACCTCATACAGACACAAAGCATCTACACTACACATTTGCTTTTGGTAGTATATGTTTGGACTTGACGGTCTTCGAATGTCCCTTCCAACCCAAGCCATTCTATCTATGATTCTGTGATCCAACTCAAGCCCTTCTATGATTCTGTGATTCCACATTACAATAAACATGGAATATAGACTTGAAGTTCACAGAAGATTGAGTTTTGTATCAGTGTGAACAATGGAAGTTTCATAATAGTCTTCCGATGGTTTTCAGTATTTAGCATGCCTGCAGCATGTGGTAGAAGCCTCCTTGCTGGCTATTGAACTTGCTATGTGTGCAGTATAGGCATTGTTGGAATGTACATAGTTGTCACACGGTTATGTTATTTCTGATACAGGCCTATCTATACCACTTATTATTATTGAAAAATACTACTAAACCCTACTTAACGTCTCTCAGCATCTGCCAAAAAGCTGCAAGGCAGACTAGTTCCATTACAACTCTCCCATTTGTAACACATCTAATGAGCAGATGGTTAATTTTTGTGAGGGGGGGGAAGAAAAAACAAAAAAAACTTTTGTTGGTGCAAGTGATTGGGGGTGCCTTAGTTTTTAAAAGCCAGTTGTTTGGACATCTGATAAAATTCTTGACTGCAAATTTAGCTTTCTCTACATTACTAGAGAAATATTCATATCCTGTATTTGTTTTCAAGTAAAATAAAAACCTGTTCAATTTTGTTCAAATGCTTTTAGATGTTTAGCAGTTGGGAAATATTCCAAGACTAACAAAAACTTCTTGTGCATGGGTCAGGTGTATAACCAGCAATAAAGTTCTTGTACCTCTTGATCACAAAGGGTATGTGTTTTTCCATCTTTATTACTGCCACCTCATTAAAAGATAGTAGATGAAGTTCCCATACAACTTTACCTCATCATCGGAATGAGTTTCTCAACTACAGTCTTAGACTGAACCTGAAGGCTGCACAATATTTGAGGCGTGAATATTTGAAGAATGCTGTGTTCACTTCTGTAGTTTCTACTAGGCCTAGCAAGTACACTGGTTCCCAATTATAATTTTTTCTCAATTTAGCTGCAGAGGCTAGGGTTTCATTCAGACATTGAGGGACTAGGGTGTTTGCCAAAGTAAGGGAAATAATTAGGTAACAAACTTTCTGTATGTTGTACTGTTAGGATTCGGGGGGGGTGTAGCAACATGTAGACATTCTCAGAGGCACCTAAAGTAAAACATAAACACCACCTTCATTATCTTTACTGTGATAAAATGCAAAAAAATTAGGCTAAATGAACATAAAAGCCCCTTCAGAGGCCTCAGCATTTGAATGACAGGCTAGCTCACCACACTTTCTGGAAAAACTGTCTTCAATTCTCAGATTAATAGAATGAAGATTTGTAGATCTGCTACATTCAAGTTGCTTCTTTCTGTTCTACAGTGTGATTTTATAAAACATGAATTCACAGAAGCTACAGTAAATTTTTGATTAGTGAAACACAGTTATTTTCATACAAATTTTAATTTCCCTATTTTATTAAGCACTGAAACCAATACAAGTGCAACATATTTGCAAATGCATAAAAATATTTATAGCTCCAGAAATGAATTATCACTGATCTTAATAGTACTGAGCAGTCTTAATTACCAACAATAAAAATTAGTTTTCAGTGATTTTTTTTTATCTAGTTTAAGCACAATTCTGTGTGGAGACAGGAGAAAAGAGAAAAAAACCCCCCAAACATTAGTATCTAGGAGGAGAAATTGTGTGAAAGCATAAGAGACAATGGGTGTTTCTGAGCCAGAACCGAGTTGCTGTTTTGGATCATTAACTAATAGCTCTGATGCTTACTCCTCCTCTCTATACAGACTTCAGTTGGCATCATTCTTCAATGTAACCCATGTGTGAGACAAAGCAGAACAAATATGGGAGGGCATGAAATCATACAGGCAACCAATTTATTTTTTATTCTCTGGAATGTTAACTTAGGCTCTTTAAAAAGCTATGTTTACTATACACACTCCTCTTATTCACATTCCTTTTCTGCTGCATTCCCTATTCTGTTACAGCTTTCCAAAGCATTAATGATTGTACATTGCAATACCAAACATTTCCCTCGCAGTTAAGTGCACGTATTTTCTGCTTTTAAACCTAGGAGGGTTCAGTGCTATAGCTGTCCTTTCCCAAAGAGTCACAGAATCCATTATTTCTAAGCACACTTTTATACAGTGCAACGAAATCCAAAAAGCTTACATTTTTTATTTAGTACCCATGGGCTATAATCATGAAAAATTTACTCCCTGAAATACAGTTGCATGCATTTCATATCCACCATACTCATGATAAAAAGTAATTTCCTTGAACACACTGGTAACAATGGTAACTTAACAAAATGTATCAACATAAAATAAACATGAGCATGTAGCACATCTGAATTCTCCAGAGTGAAACTACTAGTCCATGTTCCTAGCAAAGATTTAAATGAGCAAGAGGCCTTGACACATATCTCTAAAGGCATGGAAGAGGATTCAGGGAAACTGTCATTAAAATAAATTGCTATAGTGACTACAAACCTCCGATAACACTATGGCTCACTGCAGAAGAACGATCAGAGGCAAAACCAAGATGTCCAAGCAATGAAAAACAAAAGATAATCAAGAAGCTTACATGTATTCCTGTGTGATAACTGAGGGAGGCTAAAGTTTACATTTATAATGGAATCTAATATTAGATTGTCTGTTTTCCAGTTCCTAACCATCTGGTAAAAGAAAAGCAAAGGAGGACTATTATTTTTTATTTTGGACCAAAGCGGACTGAATTATGATCTGAGAAACAATAACAAGAAAATAAAAATAAGAGAATCTGTCCAGAATTCCTGTCCTGAATTATTCCAAAAGTCCAAAAAGTGATGCAGGCAGGACCCATCAATACTCTACCCAATTCATGGGGGAGCTGTCCAGCAAAACACAACCTGAAAGTTACCATGATAACAGAAGTAAAAACAACATTTAGCATTTTTTTTCACACAGCACTTAGAAAAATTATGAAACTAAATTCTGCAAAGCGTTATGGGTCTGTAGGACAAATGTGCTCAGAAATTATTAAGTTCTCAAGAAGTCCACCAGCGCTAATGAAAATACAACAGCAGATGCAACCACTAGGTCAGAAAGCCCCTGAATCTCTTTGACAGCTATCAAGTAGAAATGTTTGCTAGGAAAATGTTCACTCTGCACATCCTGTTTCCTGAAACATCTCGTACCCACCAGTGCTTAAACTCCATAACCTGAACATACAGTCTGATCCCACATGGCAGTTCTTACGGAAGAAGAGTTGATATTCACCATCTATTAACTGAAGGGAATACGGCATTCAAAGAGACAGAAGAAGCCCTTTTCCACTCTTCACTGATCACCCTATACTATACTGCAAAAGTTGTTCATGTTATTAACATTATTTGTTCTTTTTTAAACAGAATATAAATTGAAGATGACAAATCCTATAAAGAGGAGTTTAGATTGAACCAATGACAGTATTGACAATCATGCTTCCTGTGATGTCAGCAAGACTTTAAATATAACTCTCCACTAGCTGTACCTCGTCTTGCTATGAACATACAAAGGCCTACTGTCCTGCAGTTAGAATAATCATGAAGGACTGCTTATGAAACAGACACACTGTGTGCTATAAAAGTAAATTGTCCTGTTTGTCTTCTACTTTGTTTTACGACCTTCATTTTGGACCTGTCTCTAGCACCTGAAAGACACAGCACAATTTCAGCTAAACATCAAACAGCAGCATAAGCAAGATCAACAAAGAAGTTAAGAATATTCAGTCAGCTGAGACATATTGGACATTTCATACCATACAACAATTTTACATAAAGATATGGCCATCACTCATTGCAGAGGTTTGTAACAAAATTATTAACATTTCAGGAATTTGATAGGAACAGAAATGCGCATACACAAAAGCTTTGGGAGAAACAGCAGAACAAGGGATAAAAGAATAGCATTGATAATAAAGAACACCACCATTTTCTGTTACTTCTCCTAGCACTAACATCGAGGAATGTGTTGTATTATGACCACAAAGACTATACTCTAACCACACCAGAGGTGACTAACCAGCACAAGACCCTGTACTTCAACTGCACGAGGACAACAACAAATTTGCAGCACATCACATATGCCATTCCTTCTCCTATTAGCCCCCCAGGAAATCAGACATATATTTCAAATGAACATGGAAACAAGACAGTGAAAAGCAATTTTGCCTAAGATTTATGGAAAATGAACCAAGTAAAGAGTTTGAAGCAAAGGACCACACCAGAACAACCACTGACTTCTAAGGCATACAAAAAGATCTCTCCAAAGACTTGTTCACTGCTGCCAATTGAGAGGGACCCAACAGATGTAGTAAGGACTAGACAGCCAGCATAGTTTGTTCTCCCTGCCGCACAAAGTGATGGTGGACAGACAACTTGGATACATGTGCCTCAGTGCTTGTATGTGAGTTTATAAAATCATCTTGCTTAAATATTTTGTATAATAACTTACATTGCCCTTTCTGCTAGATCTTGCACTGGTTTTTGTGTTTTCTTTGTGAAGGACAAAAGCCTACAAGCAGATAGCCACCATAAGTAAAATACAGACTAACCCACGGCAAAGATTACATCTCCTTTTTCACTCTGAAAAAGGATGGAAAGTTATGCCCAAAGTATGTATTTAATGCAGTGTTTCAGGAAGGTTCCCTTCCACTTCACTTATGAGATGAGCTTCTATTAACAAATGTTTCTTCAAAGTACATTCTCTCTCTGTTGGCATCCAGAGTAACTAGGGTTTGGAATACATTTTTTAAGAAATCCATTAAAAATGCATCATAAAACCATAAATTTAACATTTGTCCAAATAAAAAATAGGTTTTCCACTAGGGGAGGTGAGCAGAGGTCTGCCTAACACACAACTGCACTGTATTAGTTCTAACACAAGAAAAACGGAAGGAATAGTTTTCAGTTACAAGCCTATCAAGCACATTGAACAGGACTCTTACCAACGTCAAATGCAAAACTAAGAAAATCCATCAGATACACAGTTTGGTAAGAATATTCTCAAATACTGGAACACTAACAAAAAGGATGCCTTTATTATACTTTTTTTATATACATGGATATTCATCTATTGTTTCTTTGAGCTGGCTCCTCAACAGCTTTAGAATGAAAAAAAGCTATACAAGAATTTGCATACCACTGCCAATTTCTGGAAAAATTATCAGAAATTACAGAAATAATTGCAGTGAAGAGCTTACAAATCTTGTGTTTCATGTTTGGGATCTTATAACAGACTTCTAATCGCTTCTAGAGAAATTCAGTTATTTGACTTCCGGGGTGCAAACTTGACATTCCAACGTGAAGGGAAGAAGGAAAGAGTTCAAAATTAACTTAAATCCAGAAAATAAAATCAAAACTAGAGTATCTATTTACCATATGACAGGAACAACAGCATTGCTCAACTTTTTTCTTTTTTTTTTTTTAAATGTCAGGGATGAATTCTCTATTAGTGGGTAACAGCCAAACTATTAGTAATTTATTTCTGTTGTTCCATGTAACAGAAGGAGCTTTATAATTTTCCCTTTGGAGCAAAGGAGAAATCATGTACAAATATGCTTGTGGCAAAAGGGAAATGTCACCTGCTTTGTCTAAAAGTTCAGACAGGGAGCTGAGATCTCAGCACTCTCAGAAACAAATGGAGAGCAGTGACTTTGAGAGAACAGTGGATTTACAGAAATAATAAGAATTGCTACAAACCTCTTCTGTGTTTTCATTAATTTGAACTGTCCTTATGCTTTTGACTTGGAAAATGTCTACACTTAATGCGACAAGTACCCTGTGCTGCATGTCCTACCTTTACATTATCACGTATACTTCACATCCTACTTGGCTACAGGGAAGTGAGATGTTAGGAATAATGTTACGTGAATAAACCCCTGGTGCATGCTGAAAGGTCAGTAAGGCAAAACTGTTAAGCCATGCATATACTTTCAGTTGTTATGTAGCTTTTAGCAAGCCCCACATCTAATTAGTTGGGTTTTCTTGATCTTGGCACAGTGCAGTATACTATGTAAATGGTATACTTAAGTGTTTCCTACTGACATGTTAGTCAAAGTGATTTTCTGTTTTCTCCATTTTTAGTATTTTCTCTTGTCTACTTGTTCTCCCAAATTGTCCATTTCATTTAATTTCCTCTGAGCCTGGTTGAGATTGCAGGTCTGTGATGAGGATCCAGTGATGTCCAGACATGCCATGATGTATCAGACTGTATACTCAAACAAGAAACGCAGGTTTCCAAGGGCTTTCTTGTCTATTACAGAAGAATCCAGGTCCAGCATCCTAGAATCCCCTCCTGTTCTTTACTGCCATACAGCCACCTATTGGTAGCTCTCAAAAAATAGAAAGTCTCACTGCAGCCCTTTTAATCCACAATATCTAAGACAAGGGAGAGTTCCCTTGTGCTGCTCAAATTCTAATCCTTGGGCAGCCAGAACTACATGACAAATTTGGAGGGCTGGTATAAATCCAGGATGCTAAACACCTAACAAAAATAGGACTATTTGCTGCAGAATGAAAAAAAAGAATCTGAGGCACAGTTTATGACTTGATTAATCAAAGTAGCAACATAAATGTAGCAAAAGGAACAACAAAGGGGACTAAGGGGCTTACAGACACTGTATGTTAACAAAAAATACAGCAAACAACAATGCAAAGAAAAACAAATGTGTACACATAATGTAAAGCAAACCATTCTAGAAAGCACGTGTAAGACATAGTTCCTCTCCTTCCATTGCTCTCCATCAGTGACACATGTTGCAGTCTCAGGGAGCCTGATTTATTAGCACTCTCATGCCAGCCATATCCAGTTTGATGTCACAAAAAAGAAAAGGCAGTATGAACAGTATGGACTTTGAAAAAAAAATTAAATACTTTTTAGAAAAATGCTAGTATCTATATACAATTTAAATTAGATCCTAGTTCCTACTTCCAAAATACCTAAGCACAGAGCGCCCTCTCATGTGTGCTCTGTTTATTATAATTCTTCACAATTCCTCAACTTTAGACTGTGGGTCACCATAATGATTATATTAAGAAAGAAATTAATCTCCAAGATGAGGAAACTCAATCCTTGTATGGTGAGGAAAAAATGAGGAATAAACATCTCATTTTTAAAAATAAGCAAATTTAAAAATAAACCACTGAAGAGCTGAAAACTGATCAGAAAAGTAATCCGTCAACTAACTCCTCAGGGTTTGGAGAAGTAAGAAGAAAGAGGTAAAAAGACATGCTAAAGTTTTAGTCTAAAACTACTGGGTACAAAATCCAGTAGTGTGTAAGTAGATGAAGACAATCCAAATCTCTTGTAATGAATGGTATCTGGTGGCTACATGCTTGACTCTAAATGAGCAGGTAACAAGATACTTTTCCTTAACTACCACCCTTGCAGATCAAGCTTCATTTCTGAAATTCAGAATTATTTCTGCATTTGTGCATTGGATATTCAGATATATGAGAAATAAAAAGCACTATACCATTCCTAAACATTAGTATAACTAGTTCTAGTAAGAAGAAAACTGTGGAGTAAAAAACTATCACCTTCCAGAAGAGGAATTTACGCTACAGCATTTAGACTAAGCACAAAAATTGCAGTTCAATTCTATAAAAGAAAATTTTCAGTTGTTTTCTTCCACATACAAACAGGTTCCAGAAAATGCAGAAAGGAATAATGAAAGCCTACAGAAAATGCTTGGAAATTTTGTGTTTTGTTGATGTGTTGCATGCTGAGACTCAAGTACCTCTGTAAGGTTTTCAAATTCTAAGGCAGTAAGCTGATTTCTTAGAAAGGAGCAGTTTTTTCCCGTATATTCATCTCAGAAAGACAACAATTATGTGGGAAAAGATTATTTATTTTTTAGGATGACATAACTACAGTGTCATCCCCGTTCCCATGTTTTACTGCTGCTGCTCTGTGATTTTTAGAATTTAGGGAAAGGAGCACCTATACAGTATATCTGCAAAACAGCTTTCCCCTAGCAATACCATAATCATTATTTCTGGTGCAGAGAAGGTAATGGAATACTTCTCCAGTGAACTTCAGTGTTAGGAAAACATTAACTCCATAAAGCTGTCAAAACACTACATGATATTCGTTATTTAAATATTTAATTAGAAAAACACTTGACACTGAGAAAAGGATGATCCTGTGACTAGCATCTGGGTTAAACTTAATATGTTACAGACTCCCTGCCTGACCTTTGAAAAATTGCTTAAAGTGTGTCCAGCTATCCTAGGTCCAGAACCAAGAGCAACATAGCCACATTAACGTGATGTAATGCTCAAGGCCAGATATATTAGCTCATGTTACAGCACTGCAGTCATGCAGCTGTGCTGCTTTCAGATCCACACTAGCAAGACCGTGTTACCTGGATGCAACAATATGGTTTGGCACTAACACAAGTTATCACTAAACAACAGAATGAATAGTCTCCCTATTCCCAACTGGTAAAATGAGAACAGAACTACCCCACCCACTTTACAGACAGTAAGAATGTGTTACATGAAATGCAGAGAAAAAAATTTATGTACACATCCTACTATAAAGGATACACGAACTTGCCATTATATTCAAGAGTATTATCACAAAGCAGCATTAAGGAGGGAGGATACAGAAAGTTGAGACGACTGCAGTCCCTTAATCACAATAAACAATACACTCTATTAATTTGGAGATCCATTCCAACACAGACCAAAAAGAAAGAAAGAGAAAAAAGGCAAGTAAAAGTGTCTTAATATGAGTAAATAGACAAAGAAACAGAGCATTCTTCTGCCACTGGATTAGTGATGCTCACTTTGGTACATGGTTGAGCTTGACTCTACCAGGGAAATAAATTTTAAAAAATTAAAAAAAAATTAAAAATGTTATTTGAAGAGGAGAAAAGGGAAGAGATGGGAAGAAGGCAGTGAAAACAACAGCAACAACCTGCCCAAACAAGTAAATCTATATAGAATGAGAATAAAAGATAAAAACATATCTCAAGTGCTATGACCAGTTCTGGGCTCCCCAATACAAGAGAGGGACAAACTGAACCAAGTCAAGGAGAAGGTCACAAACATGATTAAGGGATTGGAGCATCAGTCATACGAGCAGAGTCTGAGACACCTTCAGTTGTTTAACCTGGAGAAGGGAAGGTTTCAGTGGCATGGGGTCGGTCATACTAATGTGTATGAATGCCTGATGGGAGAAAATAAAAGATTGGAACCAGGCTCTTCTCATTGGTATCCTGTGAATGGGCAAGAGGCAAAAGGCACAAACGGTAATACGAGAAATTCCACTTAAACATAAGAAGAAACTTTTTGGTGAGTGTGGTCAAACACTGGAACAGGTTGCCCAGAGACGTCATGGAGTCTCCATCCTTGGAGATATCCAAAACTGGACTAGATAATGTCCTGGACAACCTGCTCTAGCTGACCCTGCTTTCAGCAGTGGAGACTGCTCTACATGATCTCCAGAAGTCCCATCTAACTTCAACTATGCCATGATTCTGTGAGATTAAAAGATAGAAACAAATGCACAAATCTCAGGATAACCTAACACAGCAAGTTCTAGCAAAGCCAAAAAAATCTGTTAAACAGTTTTATGCCTGAAAAACTGGAATGCAACTTTCTGCAAATTAAAGACAGATTGTAAGCTGGAGGACAGGACTGGAAAGTTCCTTGCTCATCAAATTAAAAACAAGAGGCCTATTCATGAAAAAAGTTATGTGGTCAAGTCACATTCTTTGCTCAAAAGTTTTACATGCAACTGAGTGTGGGCACTCGCAATTCATTGAGAAACTTTTAGGTTGTTAACGGATTGCTACAGCACAGGAGGGTACATTTATAAAGATATGCAAGCAGTCAGTAGAAGTACAAAAGGATAAGCAAATGTCCCTTTTCCTTTTAAAAGGACTGGTCACATGACTAACAGCTGGAGTCGCTTAACAAAAATACCAGTCCAAGCTATTTTGTTGAATTCCCCTACAGTTACATGACAACATCTAAAACCCTCCTGCATTTCAAATACCCAAAGGCCTTGTGGCTCAAAATCCTCCCTTCTTTCTGTTCTTTCAGATTTCTTCTCCGCCTACATATACAAAGCCACATTTTTAAATGAAGTGGAGGATTTGGACAAAGATCCTAAGAGAAATTTGCACCTGATGAAAAGTAGTAGTAATTCATTCTAGTTACTTTTAGATTACATATGCACAGGGCATTCCTTTTGCATCAGCTCAGTTCTCCAGACTATTCACCTTTTGTCTAAAAGGTGTTGCAGCTCAGTTTGATATGAGAAAGTGTCTCTGTTTTAAGAAATAACATTTTTACCTGCTCTGCAGCTGAAACAGTTGCACATAATCACAGACCATTGTCAAACCCTGATTTTCAAATCTGTTAGCCAGCTTGGCTCCCTCTCATTCAGTAGTAACCTATCACGCTCTTCAGGGACACTGCTACTCAAACACTATGCTATTCGAAGCCCCAGGTACTAGTGTTACTAAATCATTCAGTCAGCATCCTACACACATAGAGCAAAGAAATAAAATAAAATCAAGGTACCCCTCAGAGTGCTGAAAACATTCATCTTTGTGGTTCTTGCTTCCATCTTAGACTTTGGTTGTGAATGTCCTATTAGCCAAATGCATTCAAGTCTGACAAAGTAATTTCATCTCCTGTTAATGAACAACTTCTCTGTAGGGAGATTAAGACCATAAATCAATGCCAAAACCCAGTTAATTATTCTCACACAAATACTGCCTACTTTCTCCCAAAGACCAAATCTTAGATTAAAAGAGGTTACTTAGTTCTTAAATAGAATTCCACTAGGCATAGTCCACATTTACATTCATACTTGTTGATTATCACTGAGGACCAGAGATTTTTCTCCTCCAAACATCTGAGGGTGGGCTGGGAAGCATAGTCTCAATATTTTTGAGCTCAGACAGTATAAAATGTTTGCCGAACACCTCAAAGCAGTATAGAAGTTAACCATGCGTAAGTAACAAGACAAACACAGCCACTACAAGCTATATAAAGAAGCAAAAAGGTTTCTTATTAAAGGTTACTTATTAAAATTAAGGAAATTAACACATTTCTTGAACCTTGACCAAATTAACTCCTGTTTTTTGCACAATGCTAAGAAAAAATTTGGGAGGTTTAGTTTGGTTTGTTTGTTTTGTATGGTTTGTTCGTTTTTTAAAATCACTAGACCTCTTGTCAAGGGCCTGGTCAAACTGGTGCCACCTGTGAAGGGCCCTGTTTTCCCATGCAATCAAAACTATTATCTAGTTACTGCTAAATGAGTTACCTTGCTATGAAAGTATTTTAAATTGAATGCAATAGAGTTTGCTCAGATCGCATTTGGCTTTCCTTTCATATGTAAAAAGGATCTTATATTAACCAGAGGAGGCTGCTTGCTATCTGCATCACCTGCTTCATTTCACTATGCAATCTCTCTAAGTAAACTTCAAATAAATTAAACATCACCTGCTCAACAGAAGTTCTGGTTTTACAAGCTCCATAATGAGGGATTTCTAATTAACTTAAAACCCTACAAAATAAATATGTCTATATAACATTTATAGCTGTCTGACAACCTACTTCCATTAGAGTACTAAAATACTAAAACAACCTCCAATTCAAAGAATAGGAACTTAAAAACCCACCTTGTTTTAAAGTAGAGCTTGATCAATTTATGAAAAGGACTGCATGACAATCGTCTAAATGGGACCCGATTAAATTGTCTGATGTGCTCCTTTTCAGTCCCATACCACCTTTGTCACTCAGTATTCAGAAACCAAGCTCCAAAACAAGTTCATCACTCACAACACCTACCTATTTGGTGGCTTCTCTTTCTTTGGGCTCAACAGAATAATCCACATTTCTAAAGAAAATAAACCCCACGAACACAAAGTTAAAAGCTCAGTGTCTGTCACATGTCAAAACAGATTCATTACTGAAGATGTTCCCTCGGTCTCCATCTCTGTACCAGGACACAGTGGAACAAATCAGCCTACTCGTCTTTCACAATGACTTGTTGATAATCCAGAACCAACGTGCACTCTGTACCAGTAGAGTCTTTCATCTGTCAACTGCTCAGACAAATTTCAAGTAAGTTTTTAAAACTTGGCAGGCTTTTACTAGCAACTACCATGAGTACATCTCTATATTAAATGGCAGAAAGCGTTCTGTCACTGGGACTTTCTTCTGATTCAAGGAAAGATAGCAGGCTGAAAAGAAAATTCCCATCAAGAGCAGTGAAAGTACAGTTTCCAAAAGATTATCAGGTATCTTTTTTAATTCTTCTGTATAAGTTCACAAATTATCCTTGTATAACTTTACTGATGACCCAAAAAAGTAAACAATATCCATGTTCTTGCTGGAGTTAGGTTATAATTTCTATCAGGTAATGGTTTTATAATTTACTCTCTATATCAGGTCTAGCCTTCATTGTTTACGTTTTTATTCCAAGTAGTTCAAAGTGCTGATTTGGAAAAACTGAAATCAATAGACTTCAGGGTGACAAAGTCATCATTGCTGAATTTGTAATAGCATCAGCTGGCACAGGAGAAAAATAAATTCAGACAATATTGCATATTTAAAGACTGGATACTAAAAAAAAAAAAAGAGAGGAAAAAAAAACCCAACTACAAAAAAACAAAAGGCACATTGCAAGATGATAAGAACTACAGTGATGTATGGAAACACCTTGATATCACGTACCTAAGAACTTCCATGAAACACAAATACTGAGTTTCTACAGCACATACATTTCATAACTAACCACACATGGCTGGACATGGCTCTTCAATATTTACCTATGAATCACTTTGCATAATACTACTTCTCAAAGATTCTTATGAAGTAGCTAGCATTCCTCAAGTAAAATAAGTCTAACAATCAGACTTCGCAGAATTATTTCTTATTAAACACATGAAGTTGCTTAAAGGCTTTAAGCTTCCCCTATAAGAAAGGTTACAAAAAGGAGTCTTCATGCAAGCTAGAGTGAACAGCACCCATTTGGTGGTAAAGCTCATGCTCTTATTTATGCTAGCAGGAAACTGATGTAAGGCAACAGCAATCAAGCCTAGTACTTGGAAAAAAAAAAAAAAACATGTATCCACTGACACTAGCAGAGCTAGCTGAATTAGCTAGAGCAAGCAAAGGAACAGCATGGGAAGTAGTCTTTTGACTTCTGACAAGCTGTCTGCCCAATATTGTTACTACTAACTGTTCTTCAGAAACTTGACCAAAGTCCAAGAACAAGTCTTTGTACTTTCTGGTGGAAGCTATAAAGAAAAAACACATCAGTAAGTCATATCAGATATCTCTAGTCTCTCCAGCCTCATGGAGAGCCTGCAAATCTGGGGCAACATCCTAATGTACAAACACAAATACGCTGCACAGGCCTGTGCCAATGGGAAGCTGCAGTGATAAACCTGTGCATGTCATAAAAACTACAGATAGGCAACAGCTGTTACATAAAAGTATAAATGGCCATCTGTGGCATCTTATAACCAAAACAAGGTTTATAGTTATTTTTATGAATTAGTCAAAATTATTTCTCCCCAGAAATAAGACAAACAAGATCCTTATTGAAATTACAAAAATTAGGCCCAAACCTTCTCAGTCAAGACAAAACACTTATTCTCCAAGAAAATAAATTATCATAAGCTCAATTATTAATTACACCGGTTTTTCAGTACTAAAAAGTTAACACATTAACACAGTAAAGATAGAATAAGTATCTTAAATTACTTTTTTGCCCTGTGTAAAGTATTGGAAACCTAAAACTTTTCTGTACTTCTGAAGAACTTTAAGTCACAGAGGCTAATCAACTGGTAGCAGAAGTCAGGAGAGTAATCTTTGCCCAGTATTACATGCAAAGTTATCATTAAAACCTCCTCATGTTCTCCCCAATTAGCTATAAAGACACACATGAATTTATTCTTCTTCTGCCACATGTTTGTAATCTTTTCCAGTAGCCTGAGAACTGGAATGATGCAAATGCTCAGACATTTATTTTAAATAAAGCCAGCTTTTTTTTTCTGTTAGGCACTTTGAAAACCAAAGGAAAAAATACTCTCACCACTAAATTGTGGTACCTCCTGTGCTGACACTTGGACACAGGTTATCTTAATCAAATCCCCACATATGCCTCCAAGGCTGCTACTTTCCTATTATAGAAAGGTTTTTGAACATCTCCTTTCCCAGCTCGTCAAAGGCAGAAAACACTTCTGCAGTTAGAAAATTCCACAATACTTAGACAATGCTACAGTAACATTTACTGTTAAACTCTGTGCATGCCATAGTTTCATTGTTGTTGATGTTTTTGGTTTAAAGTTACTTTACAGAATGATTCTTTTGGTATGAGTATCTTCTAGACTGGGTAGATCCAGAGGCTTGCAAAGTGCACGCTAAAGTTTGCTTGGTTTGTTTGATAAGTTTGGCTTAGCGTTGTCAAAAAAAAAAAAAAAACCAAACAAAGTTAAACATGAAAAATTCTAAAGAGAAAACCATCCCTGACAATTTCTGTGTAACTCAGACTGTGGAAATCAAGCATTGCCCAAGCAGAGAGTCAGGAAATCCCTGTATCGATTGCTGCAGCAGGAGTTGCAGTACTTAAACTCTCAGCAAATTCCTGAGCAATTATACTTCAGAACACATCAGACATGGTCTTCAAAACTCGGAGCGAAACTCCCAATTGCACAGACGGGTGCAGCACAGCCATCCGTGACCAGAGCCATGGGGCCGGGTGGCCAGAGCAGGCACCCTGCGGGCACGAGGCTGCTGTGCCCCCAACGGCTGGACCCTCCCAGCCGGCGAGGCAAGTGCTGACAGCTCCTGGGACTCCAGAGGCACTCGGTCGTCACGTCCTTACGCATGTTTGGCCGATGTAATAACAAACCATCTAGCCGTTCCTCAAAAAGACCAAATTCAGATTTCAATGAAAAAGAATAAAAGACAAGTTTTCAAAAAAAGCAGTACAACACCCAAAACCCTGGTTCTTACAAGCCTGAGGAAATGTCTATGCAATTCGGACAAAGTGCATCTCAGCCACCGCATCTTAATGTAACAAATGAAGTGTTTGCTCCTCACCTTACAAGTCTTTAATGTTTTCATCCTAGCACAGATTGAAACACACTCAAGTGACGGGTGAGACCAGTGCTCCACCCAGGCTAGTCCCTGCCAAGAGCTGTCTGCAATGGAGGTGTCCGAGAATGACACAGGAAAGAGAAATCTGAAGATACAAGCTAGCCTTCTCCCCCCTCCTCCAAAAAACTTGCAGTAATGAGTGACTCATGTCCCCAGAAATTAAATCTTATTTCTCATCCATCTACTCCATTCTGAACTTTTTTGTAATCCTGATACTCTCATAATCTGGAAGTTTCCAGTCCTTTTAAATTATGGCTGCACTAATGCTTTCAATAATACAATGTGATAATCAACTCCCATGGACCAAGAACAGATTATTTGAAAATAATATTTCTTTGCACTCATTTCAAATATGTCACCTTCCAATTTGTTCAGATACCTCTATTATTGTACTACAAGAATGAGCTGTTCTGTATAATTTAAGTGTCTTGCTACAACATCCTACACAACCTGTTCTAGCTGACCCTGCTTTGAGCAGAGCGTGCTGTACTAGTCAGTCTCCACAGGTCCCTTCCAACCTCCCCAACCCTGCAATTCTGTAATACTAGGAAGGTTTTTTTTCTCTAAAACATTGTCATTCCCCATCCCCCAAAGAAACTCTGAACTCAGAAAATGCTTCATAAATTCTCAGAGAATGTGAAGATTGGAACCAGCCTGCCACAGGGGTTATTAGAAACAGCAGCTAGGGAAAGGAGGATTTGGGGGGGTTAATGAAAAATTCCTTTTTTCCTTTTTTTTAAAATACAAAGACATAATCATCAAAATGTTGCTGTACCAAACAAAACCTGTAGTATTTAATATATATATTTTATATTGTATAGATTCAAGTAAAAATATCTGAGAAGTACAGCAGAACATACTGTACAGGACTGCATCTTTCATTTAAACAGAGACCACAGATAGGATAAACACTACTTTATGTAGCTGGGTCTAGCAAAGCAAAAACAACGAACACAGGACACAGGTTGAATATGTACACTTTGAAGTACCTTGTGTACTTGCACTGACACAGTCAAGCCCAGTCAATAAAACATAACAAATATATCCAAGCAACTGTTGGATCTGAAGAATTTTTGACAGGTGCAGACCCAGACATTTGGAGTGTAACTCAGCTGAAGAAGAGGATTCCCAAAACTTTATGTCCATTTGAAAGAAATCTTTGATGATAATGGGTCTTTTTACCATACAGAATAGTGCCACTGTCGTGGTTTAAACCCAGCTGGCAACGAAGACCACGCAGCCACTCACTCACCTCCCTCACAGTGGATGGGGGAGAGAATTGGAAGGGTAAAAGTGAGAAAACTCATGCACTGAGATCAAGACAGTTTAATAGGTAAAGCAAAAGCCATGCGCACAAGCAAAGCAAATCAAGGAATTCATTCAGCACTTCCCATCGGCAGGCAGGTGTTCAGCCATCTTCAGCAAAGCAGGGCTCCATCACACATAACAGTGACTTGGGAAGATAAAACGCCATCACTCTGAAGGTGCCCCCCTTCCTCCTTCCACCAGCTTTATATGCTCAGCATGACATCATATGGTATGGGATATCCCTTGGACCAGTCAGCTGTCCCAGCTGTGTCCCCTCCCAACTTCTGGTGCCCCCCCCAGCCTCCTCGCTGATGGGGTGGGGTGAGAAGCAGAACAGCACTTGACTCTGTGTAAGCACTGCTCAGCAGTAACAAAAATATCCCTGTGTTAGCAACACTGTTTTCAGTACAAATCCAAAACACAGCCCCATACCAGCTACTGGGAAGAAAATCCCAGCTATCCCAGCCCAAACCAGCACAGCTACTTTGAATATTAGAAAAAAAAAATCTGTCTTCAAGCTTTCCTTTGTTATTTTGGAAAAAAATATTGTAAGCGCTACCTTCACATGTGCCCCTTGTTTCTTCAGCATTTATAGAAGATTCAAAACAGCACCATTCTAAACAGCATGATACTTTCAAAGAGGCATGCTGGATCACTCAAGCCATGCTTCATATATTTTTAGAGGCGCACTCGGGCTGCTATGTTTTTGACAATTTCACTACCACAGAAGGTTATCAAAGGCCAAGATCTGCATGCCATATTTTGCCAGGCTCCCCACCAACTTCAGTTTAGTTTGACAACAAATATGAAAACTGCAGGTGGATGTTCCTAAGCCAGTTGCACAAAAGCCAAATGGGAGCTATCTGCAAAACATTAGCTAATTCTCTAACAACCAATTGGGCAATAAGTGACTGTGTAACACAAAGAAGGCTGAGACTTTTAGGGGAAAACAAAAGAGTAAAGAGAGAGAGGGAGAGAGAGATTCAAGCAGCATATGCACGTGTGTGTGTTCATGTCAGGGGTTTCAGGAGCAAGACAGTGAGAACAGCAGCATGAGAACAAGGGAAAATACTGCCCCAGAGGCTCTGGAAAACTGCCACCACAGAGCAGGGCTTCCTTCTGTAAGAAAAAAGAGCTATCACCATCAGAATTAATGGGAGGGTATATGAATATACTATATAAAAGAGAGGGTATATGAATATACTTTCAGTTATTCTTCAGGTTTTAGCTGGTCTTGCTGAGAAAGTAGAACCTTGGCATATGCAGAACAGACACCATTTCTGACTCCTATTGCTGTCTACCCTCATTTATTCACTCTGCATTTCTTTTTCTGGAGCAACCCGCAGTTCTTCCTATGCAATTTGTCCAGTTTTTCCAGTCAATCTATTTAAAATAATAAAAATCAGTGATAAAAACATTGATGGCAACTAAAGATTTTTAGTTAGATTATGAAATTAATGTTCTTGTGATGTTTGAAAGAAAGTCCCCACAGCTAAATCTAGGACTACCCTGATCAAGAAAGGCTACCCAGGTTCAAGAAAGCAAAATACTTCCATTTATAGTTGCCTTACACTTGGAACAATTTGGCATGTAAGTGTAAACAGTTTTAAATAAGCATCTTGCAAAAGCTATACAAAATCATCCCAAAAATACAAAAATTATCATGTGGTACTTTTCAAAATACTTGTTTGTCTATAGCATCCATTAGTAACAAGTAGTCAAAATCCAACAAAAGTCTGGTTAGGCACAAGGCTGTCCTGGTTTCAGCTGGGATAGAGTTAAGGGTCTTCCTAGTGGCTGGTACAGTGCCATGTTTTGAGTTCTGTATGAGAAGAATGTTGATAACACTCTGATGTTTTCAGTTGCTGCTAAGTAGTGTTTAGTCTAAAGTCAAGGATTTTTCAGCTTCTGATGCCCAGC
>JANZLQ010000092.1:13400138-13412702 GCA_026212715.1 Elanus axillaris | reverse complement strand
GGGGGGGGGTGGGTAACCACCCTATTTATCTGTCAGTAGAACAGGAAGAGAGACAAAAGAACTAGCCAGTAGCTAGCATGGTGTCTAATGTTGCCTCTACCTCATCTGAGCAGGTGTTTTCCAGTTCAGTCAGAAAACTCATATTTGTTCCCTTCAACTAAATGAAAAAGAAACAAATGGTCCTCTGCGCTTTCTCCATAAAGGAAGAAGAGTAACCCAAGAGCTCCAGCTGCTGTAAGCACCAAAATCCCTCTGCTGCACTGCTGTTTTCTGTCACTGTTCCATGGAAATACCAAAAAAACCCAAAACAAAAAAAAGTAACATACAGTTCAGTCTAGAGACATGCAGAATTCATCATCCCCTACAAGCAGATAATAGCCATCTCATAGTGGTAAAAGAATTACAAGTAATTAGCATTTGTTTTACGCACTGACTTATGTTAATCACACTAGGACAGTTACTATAGTTGGTATGTTGAAAGCAGAAAGAATTTCACTCTGTTAACAGCTCCAAAAATTAGTAGAGCTTAGCTAATAGGTGTGGTTTTCAAAGTTAATAGGCTTGCACTTTTAAGTGGATGTTCAAATGAGCTTTCTAGATACTGATCCCTTTCTTTGCCCTTGCTGATATTTTATGGAAACAGAATTAACATGAATTATTTTTAAACAGAAAAGTATCACCAACAGACTTCAGTATTTCAGTTCCAGTCATCCTAGCTAATATTTTAATTGAAATGTCAATTTAGTTACACTGTTAAATAACTGCAAGTGCAGAGATAGAATTTATTCTAGCAGTAAACTCTGTTCTGTCACCAATAGGAATTTTAAGCCTGTTCACCTAGCTTTTTATCACTGAAGTAGTTCTCATTGGCATAGCTGTACAATGATGTTGTCCTCTTAGAAAACAACCTGCTGAAAAGTATCATGCCATTTTCAGGAATAAAAGGTAAACTTTCTAATGACATTCAGGATAAAAACCATACCAAAAAAGCCTAAAAATAAGTTTCAATTCCAATTCTATCTTAAGACAGATACTTTCCCTAACGTCAGCTCCCAGTACACCCTTGCTCATCATTGATACATGAAAGAAAGAAAACATTATTTAGGTGTCTAAGACAAAAAAGCTGATTTATTTAATAAGTTAATTGCAGAATCAGGGAAATTGGGAAAAAATGGACACTCACCAAGAACAAGAAAAGGCATGTGAAGAGATATTAATAAATCCACAATGGAGGAAACAAGACGTACAGGACTGAAAGCTTGAAAAGGAACATTTAATGGAGAACTCCTCCTGGGATGAGACTTGCGCAGTCAGATTCAGCAGCTAAAGCAACTAGTCCTCACCAAACTAACACAAATTCATGAGACAGAATGAAGATGTAGTGGCAGCAACTGGCCTCAATTTTAGATACAGATGTCTTAAGCCAACAGTCACCCTCATTGTGGAGCAGCCAAATTAATGACAAACAGAGCTTGGCAAAATTTTTCATTTTCTTCTAAAACCTAAGTCATTGCAGATGATTTCTGTGGAAACAACAATTCAAAACAAAAGGGAAGTACTATGTAGAAGAGTGTGAAAATCACAATTCCAGATGGAATCAACACACAGAGGATAAAAAAATAATTCATTCAGCTGTGGGTTTTCATTATCTCAATTACTGTAGTAGCATGATGTCTCCTTTTTAAAAGCCAAGATGCACTCCCTGCCAAGCTATTTTTATGAGACTTCTATCATAACTGTGCAAAGGAAGGCAGACGGTGCAGTCAAACTCTGAACTCTACAAATCATTTCCTGTTCAACACCTTATTGACCTTCAATGCAGCTAATTTTGAAAGGCTTTGAAGGGAAATTCATTTAATGTTTATGACATTACTGTACCTTCAGCCCAAGTGAAATCACAAACTGTTCCTACATGCAAAAGCTTAAAAGAACCATGGCAATAAAAGATCAGATCTCATTGCAGATCAGACTTGAAATACACCTACTGTCAGAGGACATGACTGAGACTCAACTCAGCTGCTACCATAAAGTGATGCAGGATGATCTGATGATTCACAATAAACCTCATTACAGTCTCTGAATGCTAAACTAGCTGCTTCTATCATGTACATGGCTATATAACCCTTGCAAAACTCATTAGCCTTAAACCCAACAATTCTAAATACTTGTGTGCATATGATTTATTCCTCAATTCTGCTAAGAGCTTGGCTTCAAAGCCATGAACTGGGGGCTCCAAGACTGAAGGCAACTGGCTGGTGCTGCAGTGTGGGAATGCTCGCCTTCCAATGGTCAGGCAGCAAGAGGCAAATCCATTTCACAGCTCTGTCATGACGGACACACCAAGTTTCAAGTTCAGCTGGCAGTGGACCTGTGGGACATTTATTGGCCGATAGCCATGGAAAACGCTAAACAAATAAAATCAGCCAACTTTGGGCTGGAACAGCAGGAAGAAGCGGTGGAATCAATACACAAGTCATCTAACAAATGGCCTAAGGACCAGCATGGATCGTGAACCAAGTCTATACTATTTTACAGCACAAGTTTATAGTAACAGCAGTTATTATAAATAATGTTTTTCACTTCAGGTCAAATAGATGCCAGAAAAATATGCATTAACATTTGGAATTTGTTCAGAAAATGTCCAAAATGCAGATTATTTATTATTTTTTTTTAGTGGTGGTGCCAGGGTAGGGGGAGAAGCATGTTTTTCTTGAATATCAACTGTAGACATACAGCACTTCTGCTGCAAGACAGCAACTCTGATTCATCTACATATTCTCTTATTAGGGTGCCATTCAAGAAAGTATAAATAGGAATGTTCTAAAGGAGCTCAATTTTTACTTAGTTTCTCATGTGAATTAGAATATTTTTTTGTATAAAAGCATAATGCCCACTGATGCACCACATATAGCTGAAGAAAAACAAAACTTATTCTTTTTACTTGTACTCATTTATTTTTAAAAGTATATATTGTAGGAACAAATCTAGAATAACAAAAAAAACCACTGAGTCATTAAAATTAAAACCCAGAAGATAGGTTTCCAAATGGGATTCTGGTAGTTTGGGAGAAAAGAGGAAAGTATGTGAAACACTGAAAATCTGACAAACCAAAGATACCACTGTGAAAAGATGAAGGGAAAAATACAAACAGGGACTAAGGATGAGCTTTGTACAGGACAGAAAGCCTGCAAAAGCTACTTTGACTCTTCTATTTGTAACTAATAGTAACTTTCTAAGTATATAAACATTTCATATCACAGAGCAAGATATTCTTTACGCATGGATTGATCCAATAAAAGCAAGAACAGATGCTATGTCATCATAACATCATCATCTAGGTCTTCTACTATTTTTCCCACCAATCAGGCTTAAAATATTCCTTAAAATTGACTCCTCACCTTTTTGTAAAAAAAAGAATAAACAAAGAAATAAAATTTGCTCAAGGTCAGGTGGACATTTAATAGCAGAACTAGAATCAAAACAGAAATCTTTCATGTTTTTAACTCAATAATATAGTCTACCTGAAAAATGAGACATTTTTTCCATTACTAAAAACGTTTTTGTTGTTTTCTTTAAACTACTCCACCTTAGTACTGCATCAATAGTCTATTATTTCTGTATTTAACAGACTGATAATAATGCCTTCATTTAACACAGCTAGCCTTTTAGCTAGTAAAAACTTCTATTCCATCTCATTTTCTATTTTGATCCACAAATCTATTCCAATGATTCATTTCAAAGGTCTTGTTATACTTCTATCTGTGACTGGCATTCTAAAAGTATTCTTTTATGAAGTCTTTTCATAACTTTCATCTAAGGGAGCTCTATAGAAAATCACTACCAGACTTCTTAGAAACAGGATATAAAACTAAGCACCCTTGCTTTTATATTCTTTAACTCCCTGCATTCAGACAACTGACCTGGAAATGAAGATTGTAATGACAATAATGCATGCAATTTTCTTTTTTTTTTTTAAACACAGTCCTTCACACAAATCTTTGCAAAATCTTTTATGACATTCAGTAATACAAAACAGAAGTTAATGACAAAAATAAACACCCCAAAAGAACAAAAAGCAAACAAAAGCTTACAAGCTTATAAATCATCTTCCTGCCAAAGCAGGAGTTTCTTTCTGATGTGGACTGATAAAAACAGTAAGTTGCAGACAGACTCAGTAAAAAATAACAGGGAGAACACATTAAAGCTCTTTAAGAAAGATTAAACAGCAGTAAAAAAGTTAAAAGAAAAAGAAAGTACAAAAATTAAGTGTGAAAATACAATGTGAAAATAGAACACTAATTTAAATGCTGCAATTCAAGGTGGCAACTCCAAAAAATAGCATCAACAAAAGGGAAGGGTCTCCCCTGGCCCACGGTCTTCCTTTTGTGATTATGAGTGGATAGAGCTTTAGAAAACACTTTCAATAACATTATTCTAAAGCAGTTTTCTGGTCTTACTAAAGAGAGAAACTTGAAGTAAGAAAGTTTGTGTAAAATTGCAGTTTCTTGACTCCAGAAATTCCAGAGTTAAGATACCAAATTTTGATTCAAGGTGGGGTGGGGGCAGGGGAGAAGAAAAGTCAGGCTCTTTTCTCTCAGAAAGATGCATAGAATTTAAATACCTGCAGGATGTTCTCTCTCTCCTGGTGAGAGAATGAGAGAATTACCAAAGGAAGACATGCCCAGCAGTCTGGTAGACAAGCTGTCACAGCTTGCACAAGATTGAAAGCTAAGATGAAAGTGACATTGTGCACGCAGATTGTACCGATGGAAAGATACCACCAGTCTTCTGCCTTCACACTTACTCAGATCTTGCAATCCCTGACATTCCTTCTGAAGTGGAATGAGCAGACACATACCTCAGTTACCAAGATGATGTCTCAGGAGCTGCAGAAACAGCAGAAGCTTTCACAGCACTGAATCCTCAAACCATATACATGTATCTAGGAGAAACATCCTGTCTTCTGAGTGGAAAGAACACTATTTGATAATTTTTTCTTTATACAACAGCTTCCACTTTCCATATGGAAATATACTATGCAGGCATGAAAAAAAAACGTGTCTACTTACTGCAGCACAGCAAATGAAATTATGTGGAGTTTGGAAATGAAACTGCTAAGCAGTTGGCCACTAGACTAATACTCATGTTTTTAGTTAACGGACTACTAAATATCCAGACAAGATACAGTGAATGACTGATGAGGAAAGGGAGAGAAGGCAATGTTGATTTAAAGATATACAGCACAGTCTCAACACATGCAGCTGATAACGAGCAGACTTCAGATTTGTGCTTAGAGTATGGGCAAAGTAATTAATAAAGTCTTAAACAAGCATATGAAAAGGGTTTTCTAGAAGCCAATAAACAATTGAAAAACAGAACACAAGACTTACAGTGATCTGCTCTGAAACAAAAGAAAACTTAACTTCAAACTTAACTTTGGAGCCCAGCTGACAGAGAGCATTACGCTTGCTACCTGCCGTAATTTCTACAGACAGGAACCCGGGTGATGAATCTGCTCTTAAATGCCATCTTTAGCTAAAGTAGCTAGTAAGACTGTGTGATGGATTGGGAGAAATGGAATCTGGAACAGATGCTATTAAAATTGATTAGCATGTAAAGTCATGGCCCTGGGCTAGCCAAGGGTGAATCAGTTACTGAAGCAATCAAGTGCAGCTAGTGGGAAGCAACCTCAGAAGGAACAGGCAACCAACACCATTTACTTTTTACAAAATGTTTCCTTGCATAGTCAGATCTTACCAAGAATGCCAAGATATACATTTCTTCAAATGTTTATCCAAAATATACTACAGATAAACATTCTGAACACTATTTTGAAAGCCCTTATTACTCCATTACTAGTAAGAATCTCCATGCTACCTCTCAAGAAGTTCTGCAATAAAATGTTCCTGGATGCTACTGAATGCTGACTAAGTTTAACATTAAAAGAGATGTCTGGTCTTCACAACCCAGAAACCATGCTGGTTTAAAATAGTAAAACAGTATCACACCCCCATTGGGGAAAAGTATGTTTACACAGAAAACAGTTTAATACCCAACAGGAAATTGAAGTAAAAAAAACTTTAAACACAAAAAGATATTATTATCTGGAGCTTTTAGCAAAAACTGACTTTAGTACAGACATATATGCACTTGTTTACATTAGGTGTTACGTATGTGAATAATAATCCCAAAGGAGTTACTCCTTCCCCAGAAGACAAATACACTTTCTTACCTTTGGCCATTTGGGATTTAAAAGTCGTGCTTTGATTGCATCATCCAGGGCCTTATCATACTGTTGGATTTTCATGTAGGCTGCTGAACGATTACTGTAGAGAATGCAGTTCTGAGGATCAACTCCCAAAGCCTCATTGTACAACACGATTGCTGTATGAAAATCGCCATCGTGGCAAGCCTGGTTGCTCTGGCGAACTTTCTCAACAAATTCAGCTTTGCTCAACATGGGACTGTCAGGACTTCTTCTTCCAAAAGATTTTGATCCAAAGAAAGAAATCTGGCAGGGGAAGAGAAATTATATGTTAGTGTTAAGAAATGCTACTCAAAAAAGGGGAAAAAAAAAGTAGCAAATCAAAATATTAGAAACTGTACAGCAAAAATTAAAGCCACCAGTGTTACTGCAGAACAAATTATTAATTCAGAATCAGATTCTTAAAGAAGTAAATTGCTTATCTATTGACTTTTTGAGGGGTACAGAAATAACACAAAAGAGCCTTATAAAACATATCATTCCTTATGAAGGATGTCTTCCAGATGACATACTGCCTTCTTCAGGTATAAGACTAGTTGTAGTCTGGTTTAGTATGCCACACTCCACACTTTCATGAGTTTTTCCTCCTGGGCCATACTATTTGATTCTACAACACAAAGCATAGTCACCAGGTAAGGAAGTTTTTCTGAATAGGTGGCAAGTGTGAAAGTGAAGATGATGCCTATATATCTGAAGTTGGATACGTTGATCACACAGAAGGACATGAATGCACAGACAATGGAAGAGTGTATAAATTCTCTTCAAACCGAAGAACCTGCACTGGTACATCTGCTCACAAACCTCTGTATCCAGTCACCTGCAGGCTGCAAACTGTTCATAAATGGGAATAGAAGGATGACTGTGGAACTGGGTATACTCACACAAATTAGTGGGGCACACAATGTATTTTAGCAACAGAACAGTCATCATTAGCAGAGAGCCATGTTCCCCAATTGTCAACTTCAGGCAATAAAAAATAACAAAGAAAAACAGGTTTATGCCTTCTAATTATAAAGATTATTATTTAAAGTGAGCTGTAGGAAGTCCTAGTCCCATTCATTCTGGTACACCCTTTCTCCTCATTTAACTTCTACGTTCCTTAATTTCCTCAGGCAGTCATTTGCAGTTGGTAATGTTTTTGTCATGTATACCCTACTCTTTCCCAAGGACCCTCAAAAACTCAGCAAAAATATCTTTGCTCAACTGCCTTGTAATCGGAGTTGTAAATTCTGCAGTAATCATATTTGGCAACAGGTATGCGCGGTAACATACAAAGTACTTGGAAATACTCATTAAAGGCTTAGACCACTATAATCAAGATTGTTGTCATCCATTTTTAGTCCTGCAGACTGAAAGAAGGTTAAGACTATCATATATTGTTACCACAACACAACAATTGCAGGGCTTAAATACATTACCAGAGCAAGCTGAGGCATATTTTTAGGTGGAAAGGGAAGCATGCTGCAAACTGACATCCTGTCTCAAGCATCAGAATGGTCTATAGACTTTTGTTTGTTTGTTTCTTAACAACAATGGAAAAGCATCAAATTAGAAACTACAGATCTCTCCTTTTCCTTCTGATTATACCCATTTTTTTCTGACAGGTGTTTGTGCAAACTGTTGCTAAACTTCTCTACTGAAGGAGACTCCGTGTTCTGCTCAGGCAATCTCACTGCTTCATGATTTTCATCATTAAAATACTTTTCCTGATATGTACGTCAGATTTTCTTTTATCAGCAAATGTACTCTTTCTTGTCCTGTCTACAGTAGACCAAACCAAAAACCACATTCCTGTCATCTGTGTAGTTGCCCTTTATATGGAAATCCTGCTAATATAAACTAATATGTAGCTTAAATAATAACTATTATTATTATGAACAGCACTATAAAAAGCAAATTTCTGCATCCTTGAAAATTCATTCCATATGCAGTACATCTTTAAATGCACTGGCATACTTCTTTGCTACCAATCAAGTTTACAAACAGCAACTTCATATATTCTCAAGTACTGGCAGGAAAATTGCTCTACTTTGAGCAACAGCCCAAAAGTTAAACCTGAACATGTTGCTTTATGCCAAGCATTGAGATAACTCACACATTTGTGTGGATTTGACCATAAACTTCATCATGTGGTCAGTCTGCCATGACCTGAGAAGCTGCAAGAACACAGTATGAAGATTCAGCAGCTATTACATGAGTAGATGTTCAAACACAAAGATCAGGAAACCCTGAGAAAGCTAATTAGTCACCACAAGGTCACAGATGGCTGGAGGTATGGTAAGGAAATGGGGTTGGTAAGTACCCAAGTGCCAGGGACAGCACAGGTAACTACCCAGAGATACCATGATCCACATGTGGACTTGATTTGCTGTGGGAAGACAGAAGCAGCCAAAGGAAATACCATTCTTCTCATATTTCTTTTCATCTTCACCTGCTTTTTTTCCTCTGTAGTTTTAGCAGCTTCTTTAATTCCAAGAACTTACATTTCTGCCTGCTCCTGAAACCTGCTGAAGTTAACACACCCACCGCCATTGTGCAAGATCCTTCTCAGTGGGCAAACTTAAAAGCTGCCATGTAATTTTTCGAACCATTACAGTCAGAGCAACTAATGAATTTTCAGACTGTTCTTACTTCCATCCTAGCCTTTGTTCCTGGAAATTACCAGAAGAGTGGAAAACCTGATTTTATGCAACTTAGAACCAACACTTCAGAGTCACTACAGGCAAGAAAATCCAATGCAGTCTTACAGAAATGCTCATTGTACATAAGGAGCATGGAATATTTTAACCTAAGCAATATTCCGCTAAAAAAAAAAAAAAGTATAACCTTTACCTAGGACCTAAAACAAGTTCAAACACGTCAAAAATTTCTGAAAGCTGATGAATTTTCATGCAATACTCAAGGAAATGCAGGGCTAACAGTCCAAAGAACTCTCATATATTATTTTTCAGAAGGATCTGAGGAAATGAACAACCATAAATTAAGAAAAGTATTAGAAGGCACAGGGTGACTGTCTGAGGGTGAGCAACAGGCCCCAGTGCAAGGACTCCTGTGATATTCTATTTATGAAGTCAGAGATCATCCTGACCCATGACCCTTGGAAACTGTGGTAACAAGCAAGCAAACAACCCCACAAATACACACTCACCCCCCGCACAATTTAACATGCCACCCTTTTCAAAGCTGTCACCTACAACAGCAATAGATTTTGCTTTAATCTATGTACAAGCCCACGTACTAGTACAACATTTTGGAATCCTAACATGTTCTTAGCTTCAATAACTTCCTGCTACAATTCTGACAAAACCTGAGATTTTCATAAGCTAAATAAACTTCTGCAGTGCAAATTCAACTTATTTAAGTACAGGTAGGTCAGGTGGCAAAATTCAGATTTCTGACACAGCTAATATGGATAATATTTGTATGATGCACTTAAACTGATCACAAGGACCAAATCAATCCATCAGAAGGAATAGAATAGCACACTGAGAAAAAGATACCGTTATCTTCTCTTTTGACATCTTCCACAGTTAGAACTGAAGCAAGATCCTCTCCCTGGTTTCTAAACTACATGATATTTTGTTTGCACCACAGTTACAGGATCAAAAAAAGTATTTGTTTTGTTCTCCTGTCTGGTCATGAGACCTACACTGTCATTGTGACTTCCTCCCAGGTGGCCGTACTATATAGCATTCCTTTTTAAGTACACTGGTCACGAAAAAATGTTTTGTCATAATCATCATAGAGACTTTTGTCAATTCTAAAGGTGAAAAAGCTCCACTGAGAATATCTGAACTCCATGAGAACTGGTATTAAGACAGATAGGTGATATTATCTCAGCAGAGAACAACATGTTTCAAATTCTTAAAAACTATAAAGCTACCTTAATGTAAATAATCAACTGCATCTATAACTTCCCTTAACAAAACTGGCAGCATTGAGCACTAAGTGACTTAATTCATTGTGACCTGTTAAATACAGCCAACTCCCATCAACGTTAAGAGTAAAAGAAGCAGGGCACAGACTGAAATAAATTAATCTGATTAGTTACAAACATAAACAGATTAGAAAACATTAATCCCTCAGCAGAAAGCCCAAATATTGTCTTCAGGTTCCTCCGTTATTACAGTGTCTAGTGCAGGCTGCAAAGGAAACAATTTTCCTTCCAGAACTTACTATTTTGAACCACTGAGCTTCACCTATCAGTAACAGTACACAACAGATTGAGCCAAAGTGATCTCCAGTTTAAACACTGCTCCCTTACAACAAAACAGTTCTTTTGTTGAACAACACCATGTTTAAGGGTACAACGTATCAAATAAACTACTCTAGTTTCTCAGATGTGTTTTTAAAGGTGGCCCCTGTCTCTCTCATTGTATTTCCTGGTGATTGGCTGGCATCAAGGAGAATGAAAAATACCAAGTGTTGTGTAGTTTCCATTTGTTTATCATAATCAGAGCAAATGACTGCAGCTTCCAGATGCAGGAGTACCAAAACTATTCATGAACTCATGTTACTTCAAAGATAAATACTTCAAGAGATAGATTCCTTAACAGCTATGGCTGTAACTGCCTCCAGCTGGAGGCTCAGCCTGGCAGTGAAAGCTCAACCAGCATCATGCTGAAGAACCCACCTCTGGCTTGGTACCACCAGCAGCAGATGGCACCTGTCCCATCCCCTCCACCTGACTGCAGGGACCGGTGCCACTGCAATGACAGACACTGCTTGCCTAGAAGCAGCCTTCAGAAGCTCACCGAGAGTTACTGAGCACCAGGTGGAGAGGCCTCTGTGAGGGCATGTCTCATCAGGCACAATCTCAAGGACCACTAGTGAGACTAAAGAATGCACAAGTCAGATGACAGCTGTCTTTTTGGTCTGTTTATTGTACATGAACAAATGAAAACACAAAGCTGTTAATGATCTTCCCAGAATCATACTGTGAGTCTGGAACAACGAGGAGAATCATGAGGAGACATGCTCTCAGTCCAAGTAGAGTAGTTTCTGCCTCTGATATCCTGTGAATCTCATGAAAAAAATGAAACTATTTTAAAAGAAACTATGACGGTAATTTCTGGAATGTTATTATTTAATTCCTGCTATCATGAGAACTACGAAAGGCAGTAAAATATCACTAAGTAAAAGAAAGAACCCCAGAACAAAACTGAGTCACTCTGGCACTCAGACCACAAATGAAAAAAGATTGTTATGACAGTACTAACACTCAAAAAGTACTCATTAAAAAGCCATCCCCGCTTTCCAGTCATGACTGCTCTTCTCCTACTAATATAACAGAAGGTGATGGCAATGCACATGTTTAGGCTGCCTAACACTTTGTTATAGAAAGTACTCGTATGTACTAAACCAATGCTAAAGAAGAAGCCAAAGCTCCTTAGTGCACTGGAACAAAAAAGGTTCTAATAAAGAGCAGAAGAGGATCTAGCAGAGAAAACTTAACATAGGAGCTCATGTATTTCTAATAAAGAAGATGGCATAAGCTTCTCAGTATACCTTCTCCAAACCAGCATAGGGCACCAGAAACCAGCTCCTGCTACAGAGGTCACATCAGTCAAAAGCTCCCGCAGTATCTGCTTCAGATTAGACTCAGGAATTAACTCCATTCACTGGTGAAAAAGCCTCCTCCTCTTGCAGAAGCTGCTCAGGATTCAACCTGACTGACTATTCAAGGTGAGTGTTAAAAACACACACAATTTTCTTCCTTCTTTTTCTTTTCAAAAACAAACTCCCAACCCCTCAAAGCAAACAGTAAGTTAAACACACAGAAAAACCTACTTTACAAGAATGTTTATCTTCCAAGATCAAGCTTGCTAAACTTAGTCCTCTATAGAGATAGAACATTAGCACACAAAATAAAGTAAGTGCCCGTACAAACTGAAAGATCTGACTGTCTGAGCACATCGCTATCCAAAAAATGGTTGGGACTAGATTCCCATTGAGTTCCAGTAAGATGAACAAGAAGAGAGAACAGCAAATCCAACAGAAGAGAAAAAGGGAAAACAATGTAATATAACAGCATGAAGAGAATGCTTGATCAAAGAACAACAAATCTTAAACCTCAGAGCTTCTTAGTTTGTATGTAATCCATTTTACTTAATGATACTCAATTCAAATAAATATGGCTTATATAGATGATTACTTGGTTGACAAGTCTATACTCAAGACACCTTTTTTAAAAAACCCTTTATAACTTTCAAAAAATGTGTGATGTGTAGCATTTTTATATTTTAAATTATCTAAATAGCTTAAGATACTCAATGAAACAAAAGAAGGGGAGGAGGAAG
>JANZLQ010000092.1:13382475-13393285 GCA_026212715.1 Elanus axillaris | reverse complement strand
GGCTAGGGCAGCGGCCCGCCCGCGCCCCGCAACTTCCCTCCGACGCCCGCGGGCAGGGATCGCGCCCGGCCCGGCCCGGCCCGGCGGCCGAGGAGGCGGGAAAAAGCCGCCGGGCCGGGCCAGGGGCCGCTACAGCACGCCGCCCGCCCGGCGTCAACTCACCCGGGGAGGCTCCGCGTCCCGCTCCCACCGCCGCCGAGCCCGGCCCCCCGCTACGGCCCCCGGCGGGGCGGGCGGCGGTGCCTGTTGCTCCATCGCGCTCCGGCTCCTCCTCCCCCTCCTCAGGGGGCCGCCGCCCCCCGCCGGCCCGATCCCGCTCCAGCCGCCCGGCCCACGGCGCCACGTTCCGGGCCCGGCTCTGAGGGAACCGCACTGCCCCCGGCCCCGCCCCCGGGGCTGGGCTCCGGTCGGACCCCGGACACCCCCCGCCCGACGGCGCCAGGCCCGCTCCGGCGCGGCCCTGCGCCGGACGTCCTGCGGCTGGAGCCCGGCCTCCCCGCGCCGGCGGCGGCCTCCCGCCCGGGGCGGGTCGTTCTGCTGTGCCCCGCTCCCGCCAAGGCAGCCTGCGCCTCTCATCTGCCGGAGGTCCGGGCGCTCGGTGGTCTGGCGGGGCCGAGGGCGAGCCCGGCCTCCACCGGGGCCGCGCAAAACAAAGCGAGGCGCCTGCCTCTTCAGCTGACGCGGCCCCCACGAGCACCTCGGAGCCTCATCTGCACGGGGAGTACAGCTCCGAAATCGCTGTGCTGCCACGAAGGTGGAAGACCATCTCCCAAAGGCGGTGGCAGCCTCAGCAACAGCTGCTCCGGGGTAAGTGGGGTTCCGCATCGCACCTCCGCACGTTTCAGGCAGTGGCACTGGTCGCTGATGGCACCGCTCTTGCCAGGCACAGCCGGGCTCATCCTTTGCCTCCTCATCGCAGTTGTACAACCGGCATCCAAACTGAAGCCTTCCAAATGCTGTAGACCCATGCCAGTTGAAATGAACAGGCAAGCACATCATGTGGAAGGCTCTGGTGCTGTGAAGAATACATAGTAAAGAAGTAACAATTTCTTGTCTAAGTGAAAACTCGATGCCACTTTACCTTAGTGGAATTTAGTAACACCTCCCAAACTTACTCTCAAACTTCAGAAAGCTTTCTGCAATAAAATCATGAACACACGGGCCATCAGCTCAAAGGTTGACTTGAAATGAGTGAGCTCAAAATTAAGATCTCATTAGAAAGCAGGGCATAGTCAGGACCCAGGGAAAGGATCCAAGCAAAGCAGTTAAAAAATGTAATCTAACAATAGTGGGATGTTAAAAAGATGGAGGACTCAATTATAAAAGTTTTCTATCTAAAGACCAACTACAGTTAATGTGTAGTGTAAGTAGTAGCTAGTGAATTATCTTCTCCTCTGTAACGATGCAGGTCTTTTTAAAGTCACTGGTAACCAAATCCCAAAGGTATTAGCTTTTAACTTACTGAGCTACAGTAAGTACCCGCACTCTTTGAGGATGTGCCAATCACACGTGTGCACCAGAAAAGGAATGTCATAAGAGGATAGACATGCATTTATTTCTTCTGTTTTATCACCCCTGTGTATTTGGCGTGGATTTGAACCAGTGGTATTTTTTTTTCATCCAGATGCCCATGGATGTTCCTCGAGCAGGTTCATAAAGAAAAATAGGAATCTACAAGAATCGCCATGTTATCATTAAGAATGGTTAATATCAAATATCTCAAAACACACAAGATCTCTGCAATAGGCATATATGGGAGAATCTGACTCAAGACTGTCTTAATTCCTACTTGACATTGGTTTATTTCATAACACATTAGGCTTTATTATTTACAAATCAATTTACAACAAATGCCTTTAACCAGAAGATGCATGTTTTAGAACAAAGTTACTAAATTGCTCCCTCTTAGTCAATAATGAAATTAATATCCTTTAGTAAGAAGCACACAGTCCAAAATTTTCACTTAACAGACAAGCAAATTAAAAATTGTTTCTCTCTCATTTCAATCCCTAGTTCTTCTCTGACAGGAACTTACATGTCTTCCTTACGTCACTCATTATCATGTTTCCTTTTACTCAGTCCATCCTAAGGGAAATAAACATAGTACACACTTTTCAAGAGACCCATTAGAAACTACATGCAGATGATAACTTTTGCTTTGAAAGCCTATCAATTGCTTTACAGATCACAACACCGTTCAGTCTGCCAGCCCAGTATTTAGTATTTAGCTTTATCTGAAGTCCAGGGCACCTCAAGCTCCATTAGTAGTTTTATATTGGAAGTGAATATTCTAAGTGTCCTCAGAAGTCTGTGGGCAGCATTTTGTGTCAGGTAATACTATGTCTCAGGCAAAAGCTCAGCAGACTTAGTATTCCTTTCTCATCCATGAGGACTAAGCATTATTTCCATACCTAACCTAGAAACTGAAGCAGAAGAAACAAAGAGTATAGGCGGTGAAGAAACCAGCCTAAAAATTTTTAGTAACTTAGTTCAGGAGTTTTTCTGATACTCTTCTTGAGTCAGACAGCAGGATGAAATGAAACATGACTATTTGTGTAGACTCTCATGCATACACAGCAGTCACTTCAGTCTTACAGTTATTTTTATTTAGCAATTGTATCTTCAACAGTTATTCCATTATTAACATTTTTCTTAAATAAAAATTCTTCTTTCCATAAAAAAGTTATAATTAACAGAATTCACTTGCTCTTTTTTTTCACCTCATTTTCTGAAATGATGTAGAAGGAACAGCACGCTTAGAAGAGCCAGATTCTTCCTCATTTTCATGGAGGCGCTTTCTTGTTGTGGTTGGCTAAAAGAAAGATACAGCAGGATGGCTACATGAAATCAGATAAGACAGAGCCTAACTGTTTTGCTTGCTACAGAATTAGATATTGGATAAAGTCTCCTTTCTGGGACCAAAAAAGCAGCATGACTAATAAATGTTTCTCTACCAAGATCTCTCTCATTATGTTTGATCCTTCTCATAGAAGACACTGCCCCCAGCTTTATCTTCCACTAGTGTTTAGAATTCTCCTAATTAGCCTCTGGTAATGAATGTCACAATACCATTCTAAACTTTCACTAACATGAGAAATTGCTGTGAATACTAAACATTCATGACTTGAATCCATCAAAACATACATGTTCAACAATTTAATTTTAAATATATGAATAATTCTTAAAGCCTAGGAGACTAGTTCTATACATTTAAACACTGTGTCTTGCCAAAGCACTAAAGTCCATTGCTTCTATTCAGAAAGCGGAGATAATTAGCAGGCTGCTACCTACAGCCGAAGTGGACATTTCTCTTAGTTCTCAAAATAAATTTATTTTCTTATTACGGATTCCTTCAAAATCTAGTTTCTCTATGCATCAAGCATTGATCTTCATATAATCTGTTACACATACCATTTCTGATGTTTGTGATGGATTCATAGCGGCACGTGTCTGAGCAAGTAGCTGTTGAAATGTACTCTTCATATCCTCATCCTGTGAAAAAAAGGAGTAACTCTAAGTAGTGTATGGAGTATTTAAGAGAAAGCCTACATTTTGGCTAATGTAATAGATCACCAATTAAAGAATGAATGAATAAAGGAGAAAAGGAGGTTCTCCCACTTCCCCCCACTTCCTAATACGGCTTCACCAAGGGCAAGTCCTGCCTGATCAAGCTAGTGGCCTTCTGTGATGGAGTGACTACATCAGTGGACAAGGGAAGAGCTATGGATGTCATCTATCTGGACTTCTGTAAGGTCTTTGACATAGTCCCCCACAACATCGTTCTCTCTAAATTACATATGGATTGGATGGATGGACTATTCAGTGGATAAGGAATTGGCTGGATGGTCACATCCAGAGAGGAGCTGTCAATGGGTCAATGTCTAGTGACAAGTGGTGTCCCTCAGGAGTCCGTATTGGGACTAGTGCTGTTTAATATCTTCATCAATGACAGACAGCGGGATCAAGGGCAGCCTCAGCAAGTTTGAAGATGACACCAAGCTGAGCGGTGCAGCTGACATGCCTGAGGGATGGGATGCCATTCAGAGGGACTTAAACAAGCTCAAGAAGTGGACCCATGTGAACTTCATGAAGTTCAACAAGGCCAAGTGCAAGGTCCTGCACCTGGGTCAGGGCAACCCCCTGTATCAATACAGGCTGGAGGATGAAGGGATTGAGAGCAGCCCTGCAGAGAAGGACTTGGAGGTACTGGTGGATGGAAAGCTAGACATGAGCTGGCAATGGGCACTCACAGTCCAGAAAGCCAACCATATCCTGGGCTGCATCACTAGCAGCATGGCCAGCAGGTTGAGGGAGGGAATTCTGCCCCTCTGCTCTGCTCTGGTGAGATCACACCTGGAGTACTGCATCCAGCTCTGGAGTCCTCAGCACAGGAAAGACATGTTGGAACATGTCCAGAGGAGGGCCAGAAAAATGATCAGAGGGATGGAACACCTCTCCTACAAGGAAAGGCTGAGTGAGTTGGGGTTGTTCAGACTGGATAAGGCTCTGGGGAGACCTTATAGCAGCCTCCCATTACTTAAAGGGGGCTTAAAAGAAAGATGGGGCAAACTTTTTAACAGGGCCTGTAGTGATAGGAGAAGGGGTGATGGTTTAAAACTAAAAGCACAGATTCAAACTAGATATAAAGAAGAAATTTTTTACCATGAGGGTGGTGAAACACTGGAAAAGGTTGCCCAGAGAGGTGGTAGATGCCCATCCCTGGAAGTGTTCAAGGCCAGGTTGGATGGGGCTTTGAGCAACCTGATCTAGTTGAAGATGTCCCTGCTCATTGCAGGGGGGATTGAACTAGATGACCTTTAAAGGTCCCTTCAAACCCAAACCATTCTATGTTTGTATGATTCTGATGTGGCCCACAGCAGAATTTTGAGCAGGTGTTTTAAATACAGTGCTGGTAAGAAAAAATGCTTTTGTTTCATTCTACAAACAGTTTCCCCTCAGTAACTACTTAGCTAATACTAGTCAAGCTAAAACTGAACTTGCAGTATCATTTAACAAAGGATAACAACATTGAAAGAACATACAGGCTAGGAGTTTGTGCAGGTAATTCATTAGTCAGCCTTATCAGAAGAGGCCTCATCAGGACTTGGGGCCTGCTTTCACCAAAAAAAGAGTTAATCACTCTTGGAGAAACAAGTATGTTTCTTATAGTCTTACATTCTGTTTTCATAATTACTTCCCTTTCTAACAGCATATTTTAATTTCCACTAGCTCAGCTTCATCAGTATCCCAAATTTGGGTAGTTTTCATTACCACCCCTGCTCCCCAAAAGCAAACCTGTTGTACACAGTAGGTAGAGAAGAACCAGCTAATACACCCATACTCTAAAGCAAAACAAACAAACAAACAAAAAAAACCAAACCCCCACACCAAACTTTAAAACAAAATGTTATCTTAAAAAGCATCCCACAGTTATCCTTAACATAAGTAAGTACACAGAACATATTAAAGGTTGTAAATGGAAACATTTGGAAAGCAAATACTCAGAATTTGGGCAAGCATTTCACTGAAGTGAAGTTTCCCTTCTGAAAACCAAAATTATTATCAATAAATATTTTAATATTCATAGAGCATTTGTATCTCTACAGAAGTTCACTGGATAGTACAGTTCATTCTCTATTTTCCTGAAGTGATAAGCCAGAAGCTGCCATTAGTGGAGGGAAAGTGTCTGGGACAGATGCAATGCAAAAGAGGTGGACTTACTAGTCTCAATGTGCATAAACAGGCCTGGCTGCAGAAGCATTATGAGGAGGGAAGGACAGCAGAGATTCTCTGTTAAGAGAAGCTAGTTTAGCAGAAAGTCAGGCATGTTTCAAGAGAAAAAGCTAGCATATAACATCATTCAGGTTCAGCTGCCAGTGACCAGGGTGCTCTTAGTATATTCTGGGCAACCTCAGGAAACAGGAAATCAGTGCAAACAACACATTTAGTTGCCATAGCATACTCCATTTTAAAAAGAAAATCTCAGTCTCTAGTTTAAGCAATTTCTCCTGCAGGAATTTTATTAGAATGGGTTGCTACGGATTACCTGCAAACCCTAAATCAGACTTCTAAATCTGAAATAAGGTCTTTAAACCTTTCCCAGGAATAAATGAAATATGCTGCTCATAGTGATTTAATACAGATCATTTCCTTTGGCTGAGCTTTGAACAGTGACTGTGTGTTCACCAACTGAACAAGTGATCTAGAACCAAAATCAGACATTTATTCTAAACAACTAACTGAAGCTAACAGGTTGTATAATTTTGTTACATTATCATAGCGAAGACTGGGAAACTCAAAAGAGAAGTGAATGGGACATTCACTGCTAGAGAAAATCAGAAATAAGGATCATTGAGCTCCTAAGGATTTAAAATATTTTAACTGGTTTTGGGGGTGAAGGCAAGGGAGGGGGTTCTTTTTCTAAGCTATGGAGTACTGCAGCATCTCCTTTTTTGATTTAAATATGTTCTTAAGTGCTACAAAAAGGCTTCGATGTGAACATCCACTTTATTTTACATAGAACTGGGACTTGTCTTTCTTTTGCAGTGTCATCTGTTTTGACTGTGGTTACATTTGAGTTGATGGGTAAGATAAGTATTTTCCCATCTATATAACAAATACGAGTTTTTCTTCAGCATGCAACCAAACTAATCTTATCCCATTCAAAAGATCCCAGTGAAGTTTTCAGAGGCAGAAACAGCAATTAATTCTTTATATGCCTTTGAAAAATGTTTTATTAAATACCTGGTAAATACAGGTAAGACATCTCCATTTAGGTTTAAGCAGCCCACTAAGTTTTAAAGTTTTAGATTTAAGCAAAGAATGGAGTAAACAGCACAGGTGTTTAAAACACTAATTCGAAAGCACTAGTGGTTTAAATAAAGCTGTAGAAATTAAGTTTTTTTTGGAGAACATGCTTACTTTTAACATCTGAAAAATTCCCTAGTGGACCCAAAATCATTAGAGGGCTAACAGGCATTAGCTGTATGCATAAAGTATGCATCTCTTGTTTTTTTTCATACTAACTTTTAAACACAATACTTACAGACAACACAAGAGGGAGTGGGAGCCAGTAACTCCTTCTCACTACTCACAGTAACAGGACTCAAGGAGCTCTTTTGGTGGTAGTATTCAACGTGTGTGATATCTAGAACTGAACATATTGGATGTTGGCCTTCCAAGCGGGCAGTGAACATCACCTATAAACGACTGATACTCTTAGTAACAGCCCATGAAGGGAAACAGTTTAAGATGGCATCTGAATGCTAGATGACATTTTGATTTGCAGGTATAATGTTTTCTGAAACTTTTTGTCCTGCCTTTGAAACTAAACATAACAGTAAGAGGTGTCCCTAAAGGGAGTATATAATCTTGATGCTAACAACTTGAATTTACATACTGAAATATCTCAAATTCTTAGCTTGTCTAAATCACTGTCATATTATTTCCCCTTTCCCATTACGTATACCAGCAATTCTTAAAATCAGTGTAGCATGGTTTATCAGTAACATTTCCTGCTCAGAATTATAATCTAAATGTAAGAATCTACATTTGATTAAACTCACTGTAGAAGTTACACACAAACTACAGTAGTAAAAGCCAGGAATGCCAGGAAGAATTTTCTGATGCCCAGCAGTATAATTAGGCAAAGCTAATGACTTAAAAAGTCATCCAAATGCATTTTCTGTCTCAGGAAGCTGCCAGCTGTTGAGCACTGAGTGATACTCCCTTGCTTCCACCCTGTTTCTTATGCTCTTTACCTAAGCATCTGAAACCACTGTTCCCAGTGGGGAAGTATGAATAGCATTATGCTTGCTGTGAGTAAATAGAACCAGTGGAGTGGCTCAGAGGTAGGCTGGGTGACTTTCTTCAGCCTCCTCAAGCAAAAATATCCAGGAAAGCTCATAGGGCTAGTGGTCACCTCTGGAATGCCAAAATTAACTAAAGACTACCTAAAGAGTACCTCTCACAGACCTAACTAGACTGTAACAGGACACAGAGAAACCATCACCTCCTACTCAGATGGTTCCCAAACCAGTGACACTTATTCATACTCATAATAGGAAGAACACAGTAGTCCTGGACACTTGCCAGAAACAAACTCTGCAGGATTCTGCACTGCCTGCCCACACAAACAAGATGAGCAACTGGGACTCTCTTACAATGCTCAAAGGAGTAGGTCCCTCCTATCAGAACCACAATCAGACTTGATCTCTAAAAAACACATCTTGATTCTCAGATGTTAAAGAGTTCTAAGAAGAGGTGTCTCAGAAAGGATGCAGTAGCTGCTCATTGTATAGAAAGAAGGTATTCAGCAGAATATTCCATGCTTTTTTTTGTAGTCCTCTCTGTGGGGACTGAAAATTTGAAAGCACAGACTAGCTACAGATGCAGACTGGGCTTTATTTTCTGAGAAAAAATTCCAGAGATCCAGGATTTTCCATTAAATTCAGAGCAGGTCATAGAGGCATACAAAGGCTGTTGAAGCAGGACCAGAGTATGGAGAGGAACAGCTTAATACTAGTATCCCTCAAGAAAAATAGAGAAGCCTGTCAACCTCTGCTGTTGAGCTGGCACCACACCTTCCAGCAGAAGCCAACTGGTTGGTGTGAAAGAATTAGTGACAGAAAAGCTGGCATTAAATAGAGCAGCAGACTTGCAGCTTGCTGGATGGCATGGCACAGAAGTAGAAAGAACTGTACCTATCACTCGTGCTCAACCACTAGTCCACAGGGTTGACCCAGACAGATATTTACAAGCTCTACCTATTCCAAGTCTTCCCAAGCAGAGGCCATGAGCAGCTCATTGGTGGTATTTACCATTAGGACCACTGAAGTCTGATTCTCTTAACATCAAAATCAGTTTCATCTTCCTCCCACAGAGAAAACACAGCTGTTTTGATGGAAAGGCCAGAGATGACAGGGCTGCCAGAGTCCTGACACACTACTCAGCTAAAGGTGATAGGCTGGAACAGGAGATAGTTTAGCTTGACAGAACTCTTCAGTACTCTACAATGCCTATAAAACATGATCCAGAGGCAAACAACCATGGGATAACCATAGAATAGTGAACAGGAACTGTGAAACACCTTCTTCCAGCTGGACAAATTATAGAATCTGAGTCCTTCTCCCTTACCTGAGTAAAGATTACTGAAGATGCATCAACCATGAGATACTGTGGATTTAGTCTGAGAATTACATTACTTGGCAAGGACCCAAACTGCTTTGAGCCACATTTATTATATGATGATGTAATAAAGATGACGAGACCAAGAGAACAAAAAGCTCTGCTATACAAGTTCTTACGGCTGTTGCCAATGGTCCTGACAGTTAGCAATAAGATACATTCTAGCATGGGTCAGGCTGCATCAGGAGGTAATCAAATTGGTCAAGACTAAGAAATGCCCTCAGCCTGTGCAGACAGGGTATACAAAGTCATGTGAGCTGCAGTGCTTTTACATAATTAAGCCACATAGACAATGCATTATCCAGGTAATAAAGAGAAAAGGCAACAGACATAAAACTAAGGATAGTGTGGCCACTTTGGAGAAAGGAGGAAGAAGTTAATGATTGCTTTTTCTCTCTGGCAGAAGAGTGTGTGTGATGTGGTAAGGTAAAACCTACATACGGAGACCTCATGACAAGGTGGAAGGCAAAACAGAAGTCAAATTAAAAGGCAAATCAAGCAAAGATGTGTTTGGGGTGGGAAAAGGCACTGAACAGCATCAGGCAAGGCTACATGACTACAAATAGCAGCAACAACAGTTGAAAAGGACCACAGAACTGAAGGACCAAGAAAGCATACCATGCTGTAAAAGCAGCAATACGAAGGGGTAAGAACTAATGAAGGCTTTGCCAAGGACAAGGGGCCAAGAGAATAAACACATTGAAAAACAACAGGTCTAGTTGCCATTGCAAGAGGAAAAGACAAGGAGAACAGGAAAATAAGAAAATCCATGTGTTGCAGAGACAGCATTTGCTTGCTGGGAGAGCAAAGAAGCAACTCTGTTCTGTATGCTTCAAGAAAGAGAAGGCTCCATCCCACAAAGGTCTGACACAACAAGGCACTGCAAGATCATTGTACTTCCAACACAGAGAAATGGAAGCAGTCTGTTCAAGATGCTCACGCTGGTTTAGAGTTGTCCAGTGGGAAAGTGGTGGCTACAGTATCTGGGCTAATGTCATCCCACAGGTTGGGATCTGATGGCTCCTCTTCATATGTGTCATTGACAATGCCAGTAAAACAAACAAGTAATTCCAAACCATATGGCCTTTTCTTTCTCTCTTCTCTTTCTGCAAGTAGGCAGCAGGATCCCTCCAGTCTTACAGCAGCCAGCAGAAATTGTATAGCCAGCTGGCAGGCAGGCGGCAGCGCACGCCCATTAGAAGCACCAAATGACAGTTGCTCTTCTGCTGCTACTGGTCAGAGAAAACCTACGGACAGGCAGACTTAAGCTCTGACTTAAGACAACTGTTGTTATTGCCATGAAGCTAAAGAACTGAAGCTGTCATTGCCCATCATTGTATCTCTTTTGTGGTATTCTCCACAGATGCAGGACCAGGCATGCATTCATTACCTCTCTGGTGACCAGAGTAGCCGGTGTTCCCCTGCTTCCTTGGCAGAAGCAAATTACACTGTATCAGCAAAACCTGGTAACATTCAGGCTATTGAACTGCTTTTGAATTTACATCACGAAGTTATCCCCAGAGCAACTCAGCTTTGCTGTACTTCAGTGTCGTGGTTTCAGCCCAGCCGGTAACAAAGGACCACGCAGCCGTTCGCTCACTCCCCCCGCCCCCCTCCAGTGGGA
>JANZLQ010000092.1:13352916-13369676 GCA_026212715.1 Elanus axillaris | reverse complement strand
AGCCCCGTTCCCGGCGACGCCGCGCGGCCGAGCGGGCTGCACGGCCCTCCCGGGGGAAGCGGCGGGGACCGGCCGCGAGGCGAGGCGGGGCGGGGCGAGGAGAGGCGAGGCGAGGCGAGGCAGAAGCGCCCGAGTGCCGGGCCGGGGCCAGCAGCCAGAGGGGGGGGAGGGTCCGAACTCACGGGTGGTGGAGCCCGCGCCGCTCGCCGCGGGGAGCCGGTGCCGCGTTACTCGGCGCGCACGCGCCCCGCCACTCCTCGCTACGAACTGAGCCAATCAGAGCCCGGCCTGCCGCGCGGGGCGTGCTGGGAGCTGTAGTCCGGAAGAATGCAGGCGGCGCTGCGGCGGCGGCTCGGCGGCGCGCGATGGGCGCTCCGCGTTCCCGAGGCGGCCCCTCGGCCTCGCTGCCTCGGGCCGGGCTCCGCCCCGGCCCCGCGGTGCTGGAGCTGCGGCAGCCGCCTCCCCGGCGCTGAGGGTCTGCCTCACTTCTGCCCCGGCTGCCAGGCGCTGCAGCCGCCGGGGCCTCGGCCTGACCTCTTCCGCCTGATGGACTGGTGAGTGCCGGCGGGGCGGCCGCGGGCTCGGCCGGCCGCGGGCCTCACGCCGCCTTCTGTCGTCCGCAGCGACCGCTCCTTCCGCGTCGACGCGCAGCAGCTGCAGCGGCGGTTCCGGAGCCTGCAGCGCGCCCTTCACCCCGATCGCTTCGTCCGAAGGCCGCCGGTGAGCGCCGGGGCGGGGGCGCCCGCCCGCTCTGCCCCCTACGAAGCGGCGCGCCGGGTCCCCCCCGCCCCCCTCTCTTGGGATTATAGGGCCTCGCCGGTGTTCGAGTCCTGGTTCTCGGAAGAGCCCGCTGCGCCCCGATCTGCGGCGGAGGGTGACGTGCGGGGCTGCTGCGGGGCGTTTCGAGGGCCTGGCTGCGTGAGACGGCGCAGTTGGGCAGTGCGGATGGGCGCTCTCCCTGCACTCCCCATCTGGTGAAATTCAGCTCTCCGTTTTACAGGCCTGTGTCGTTGCGGGAACAGTATTTCTCTGCGGGTAACAAAGCATAATGTATTTTGCTATCTCTCATTAACTTGTTGCTATTACTTGTGGTCCGTTTGCAGAAAGAACAGCACTACTCTGAGCAACACTCCTCCTTGATTAACAAGGCCTACCAAACCCTCCTGAACCCTTTGAGCCGTGGCCTCTATCTGGTAAGGTGTCCGTTAGGTATTTCATCAATACTCCTGTGACTAACCATAGGTGGCTGAGGCTGCTGGCAGTAACGACGTCAGTCAGACCTTTAACTCCATCATTAACGTGCTAATTTATGTTCATCTGAAGAAGAGGATTACCAGGGATTGAAGAAAGACCAAGACCAAGCTTGTCTGAAAACTAATCAGCTTTTCTACTATTTTCTTTAACATTTTACTGATTATTACCATCTCATTTGATGCTTATGTTACACTAATTTGTTTCCTGCGTCACACATCGTGTTTGGCCACGGCTGTTCCTTTGAAACTTAAGTCTGGCCCTTGGCAGCCTTTGTTACATTTTTTTGCTTTGGTTAACTGCTGATTTTTAGGGTCTACCTATGGAGTTAATTTTAAAACTGACTCTGTTTATGCACATTTCATGGAATAAACCAGAACGTTATCAGACACGAATCTGAGTGAGCCCTACTAAAAGACTTAATATTCAAGAAAATAATTCACATTGAAATAGATGCAAGATTGTGCATTTCCAAATTCCCATTTTCTTCACCAGCTGGAGCTGAATGGAGTAGAGCTGGCACAAGAGACAGACTGTGATGCAGACACAGCGTTTCTCACGGAAATCATGGAAATTAATGAGAAATTAGCAGAACCTAAAAATGAGGATATCCTTGAAGAAATTGAAACTTTAATTAAAGGTAGGTTATGATTTGAGGGTTTTGTACAGAACTAATTTACTGTACCTTGTGTAATGTGAAAGCCTTTCTGGAGTTAACTTTTTCAGTGTATTTCTCCTAGTATCTCTAACCTGTATTGGTCTTGAGTTGACTCACTGCAAGACCTTCCCCCTCCAAAATATGTTGTCTTCACCAATTCATGCCACCTAAGCTTTAAATCTGGCTTGAGAATGTCTGTATCACAGTACCTATTCTAATGGCAAAATAGATGTATATGTATTGACTATAAAAAGGCACTTACTCAACCTTCAGCAGATCAGGGCAAGTAGACTGTTCTAAAAGAAGGAACCACTCAAAATTAAGTTTAATAAAATGCTTGACTGACCACATTAAGTAATTTCATTTATACAGATATCGTATTTCTTTCACCTTCTTCAACTTAGCAACCATTATATTAAGTGATTATTATCCTTATACAAGCAACTTTCTTGTTTATATTGTTGGTGAAACCCAAAACATTAAGTTCATTGGTGTATTTAATTCTTTGTAGTAACAGTAGTGTGCCAAAAGCAATTAGAGTAACTAGAATAAAACTAAGAAAATTAACTGTAGCAGGGTAAACCGATACACCAAAAGTAAGTTAGATTTTTGGGAAGTTAGTGACCATTGATTTGCATTGGAATTGCTGTCTGTCAGCCTGTTTAAACAAAGAAATATATCTGTTTGAAATTACAGTTTTAAAAAAAAATTTGACAGCAATATGAACAACAGCTCTCTTAACTCCCAGAAGACTGTGAGACTAGTCATTAAGTTTCCCACCATACACAATCAGAGCACAGTGGTATTAAATATGCTAAGTATGTAACAAAAAGTGAATTAAATAATTTGTTTTGCAGTTAAACAAGAAGAACTGACCAAAGAGGTGACTGCAGCTTTTGAAAGAGGTAGCTATTTCTATTAAGTATTTAGCTGCCATGCATACCAGTTATAAATGCCTAAAAATCCCATGTTCTTTTACTGGCAAGTATTTCCTGAAGTACAGAACAGAAATACTGCATCAACACGTTTTCTTTGTTTGGTATTTAGAATAAATACTTCTAAGCTGACCTTTCTGCTGATTCAGGAAATTCAGGGCCTCACATTGTATTTAAAAAACAAAAGTCCAATTAAAAAGTTCCAGTTAATTCAATTTGCATCAAAATGATCACTTCAAGTGGGAATGCAGATGCTAAGAAATTTTTAATTTGTTTGTTTCCCAGAATACTGGGAAGAACATACTCTATTCTTCATCACACTTACTACCTATTCTGACATTTCAAATTTTAATTTGGGAGATCTTTCTCTGCAGCCTTGAAGCTGTCAACAGAGTGATGGGTGCTGTTCTTTGCAGTGCAAGTCAAGACAGGGACAATTCTGCTGCTTACCACTGAAGCTGCATGGCAAGAAAAGACCTGATGCCCCATTTAGTCTAAGGTTTTAGGGACTACCTGTGCAATAATCAACATAACATTATTCCACAACCAATTGATAGGCAGGAGCTTGAACCATTCCAGATTAGCTTCCTTCCTCTGGGGAGAAACCTTTACATTTCTCTCCTGGGTCTCGGAATGCTTTTGTTGATATGTTTCTGTAGTAGTGCATTGTAATTGTAAAACATCAAACGCATAGTAGTGCTGGCTAGGCCTGCATATGAAGAATTGTAACTTTATAATCTGTCACTCTTTGTACTATGAGAGTTAAGGATTGTGTTGCATCTGTCTTTGTCAGTAGGTGATAAACCACCTTTCCCCTCCAGTTGTTTCAGTTTTGGACTTGACACTATCCATACCCGTGTCCTACAAATCTTCTGTATTTTTCAGGGATGGCAGTTGGCCTAATTACATACATTTTAGGAAAAAAAAAGTTTCTCTTGTCTATATACTTAAAATTCCCCGGTGGCTACATCAATACTATAGCCACTTTACAGAAAAGTCATTAAAGGATATTGATGTCATATTTATTTTCTAAATTGTACATTTTTACAGTTGAGGTGTTCCAAAACCATCTGAGATTAAAATAATAGGTAACAGGGTTTTATTAGTGTATGGGTCCTTACAACTTGCAGCTCTCAGTACTGGAATGGGTGCTGTCATTGAAATTTTGAGATTCATTTTGAAAATGAAAATTCAGCCAGCCCTCTATAAACTAATAATATTTTATTTCATTTCAGATGATCTTCAAGAAGCTAAGAAGCTTCTAGCCAAAATGAAGTATTTTTCAAACTTGGAGGATAAGCTAAAGAACAAGAAGATCCCTTCCTGATACTGCCTCCTTTACTGTTAAGAGTTAATGTTATTTTCAATTAAACAGCTGATTTAGTTACCAGAAATCAGAAAAAAAATGGTGTTTGCTTCCATTTTCACAAAAAGCTTTAATTCTGAGGAAAGAGAGATAAACATAAAAGAAATCCAGTGCTTACTGTAGCACGCACTTAGTAACAGATGGAGTCAGGAAATGCTTACAGCCAGGAAAAGATGTAATAACGTAAGGTAGGACTACTGTCCTAGCAGTTACAGGTATGGAAATGAGTATCGGAGAGGCACACAAACACTGTATCTAATTAAGATTTCTTACTTTTTAACTACTAAAGTATGGAGAGCTTATTTTAAGTTGAGAAAGAGTCCTGGATGAAATGTTGGAGATTAAGCAGAAAGCTCATTAAATAGGTCCTTCAAGCTCTCTCTGGTCTCCTTATGTGTGTTCTCTCAGACCATCTTGAAAAATCTTTACAGGTGAAAAGTATTTAACTCCTGTCATCTGTCCTCTCTGCTACTTAGTGCTTTTTTGTGATGTTGATCTCAATCTGCCAAGAATTGACCTTCAAATCTAGAAGAGCTTTTACCCTCTTGCACAGTTTAAAATGTTAAGATGCTAGGTTAGGGCAAAAAAAAAAAACCCCTCAAATGCCAGAAACTGTTTTATTAGTGCTGGAAACAAGTCTTTCTAATAAACTTTATTACAAATAACAGCAATTCAGATAGGTGCTGTCCTGTCTTTGTACAGTTACAGTAGTAGGACTAGATGAGGAATGTCCTTAAATCTTTCAAAGAAGTTACTTAAGTGAAAACCAGCGACTAAATACCCCAATTTATATATGAACTAGAATATTTCAAATATCAGTTTCTCAGCAGGTCAGTTCTTGTTTGGGTTTTAATGCCTTAGAATATTTTATTCAGTAGAGCATTAACATATGCTTGATTACCTGAATCTGAAGAAGGAGCGTAGAAATATAAGAAAAGCTACTGAATTATCGGAAGAAATCTGCCAGGGGGGAGGAATTCACTAAACACCCTCTCCTGGCATTTTTGTGTCCCTACAACATCAAGTTGTAGTTAAACATCAAGTCTCCTATATATAATAAAATATGTCGTTAATAGCATTTCAGCACTATATGTTTTAACAGCATTTCAGAAAGACTAACTTGCCTTTAAACTTCCTCCAAATATACACGAGGATTTAATAAGCTACTTCTTCATGGTATTACACTACTAATTTAGAAGATGCTGTTTGTAATTCTTATTAAAGTTCTATTACAGCTGCAAAACTACATAAATTTTTTTAAAATTCATCATGGAGTTGTCTTCTTTCATAAAGCTCTGTTTCTTTTTTTTTGGTATTTCTTCCAAAATTAAGCTTGTGAAATTCCTTTTTGATTTCCAGAAAAGATTTGTTTTTTGTCTCGGGAATTACGAGGAAGATGAAAGCAGCAACTAAGGAGCACTCCAGTAAGAACACCAGAAAACAATACTGCTTCAGTCCATTCTGAAAATAAAATTTATTTAATTGCAACATATTTCAAAAGTATAACAGTGGGTTTTGGAAAATAAAAAGCTTCTTGTTCCCATTCATACCTAACATTGCTGCTCAGATATTTTTAATAAAAAGATGTTCAACCTATCCTTACTTTACATGGAACCTTTTATGGTTTTTTTCTAGATAAAAGACTACCAAGTGCTGTGCAATACACTGGGTAGTCTCCTATTAAAAAAAAAAAAATAAACCTTTTAAACACACACTGAACAAGTCACAATGTAATGAAAAATCAGCATTTGCTACTTAGCTATCTAAGATTATGTGGTTTATCATTCTCTGAATGTTTGTTAATATTTTTTCAATGCTGTACATTAAAAAAAAATACATATCTCATTGAGCAGAGGACTGTCAAATCAAGATACCCTGCTGCATGCTGTTCCTGCATGTTTTGCTCTCAAGAGTAAGCACTAAAACTGAAAATACAAAGCTAGAAATGAAAGCCTGCATTGTTTTTCCTAATAACCTTCCTGGTCACAGAACCTGCTGTATGTAAGTTCAGTGAGCTCTCGGAGAAGGTGTGAACCACTAGCACCAGGTACTACTTCTACTTTACTTTGACATAAAAGCACAAGGCACTATTAAGAAATGTGTTATTTGAATCTTAGTATCTGCTTAAGTTTTTCTATTTTTGATACCTTCTCCATTTTTTTTAATCTGAACATGAAAGTTAACCCCATGCATTTCTTTTAATTTGCATTTATCGTATTTTATCATTTTTTGTTCTTACCTAAAAAACATTTTAAGTGGGACTGAATCTAGTTATACTCAGTTGTGTTTTAAGTGTTAGTGTATAAGAAAAAGCAAGTTGATGGAACCTAAGATTAAATGGGAGGTGATGCAATTAGGAAAATATGTTATGCATACTTACCACTATAAAAGGAAAGAGCATTCCAATTGTGAAGAAACTAATCCAACTAATAGTCCCTCCTATCATGTAGGCAGCAGGACGTGAAGACTGTATAAATAATTCAGCTATCAGGGTATTTGTTATGCCACCTGGGGGAATGAGTTTCAGAAACAGAATAGTTTATTTTGCTAACTGTCCGTTTGCGGTATTTCCAATGCCAGAAGAATTGTAATTACTGCCCATGTAGTAAAGTAGCCTTATTTCAGCAGCACTGCTCAGGGAGCAAGGGGCCCTTTAAAAGCCTGAAAGGCTTCTTCTTGGTTCTTATATGACTCAACTGACCTGAAGGCCAGAACTAAGACCCCCGCCATGTGTAGCTGGCCCGGAGAAACATGCATGGTGAGCCTCAGTTTCAGGCTATGGGAGACTAAACTGTTCTGATGAGACAGGCTGACTTGTGTTCCTTAGCCAGAGCATCAGAAGCCTTACAAGTAAATACTTCCTGCCTGGCTTACACAGCAGAGCTGCTGACATCCCCGCCCCAGCCCCAGCCCAGACACACATTTCACCATTTTAAAACATTAATCACTCTGTAATACCTGGTCCCAACCCAAAACTCAAGATGAAGGCAAATATAGATGTCATGCTCACATAAGGCACCCATGAGTACAGTTCCTGGAACAGAAGAAAATGAGAAGATTTAGTTCAGATTTTCACAATCCAGTTTTAAAGTTTGGCTTAACAGTTACATTTCCTTTTGCAATTTTATTGCAACTACAACGAACAGTCATTCATGGCTGTTTACAGCTGATTTATTTAACGGTACTGCCTCAGAGAAATTAAATATTGTTCATGTAATAATTTTTACTAAATGGAGTCTAGTGCTTCTGTCGAGATTTTTTAGCCTCTGAGGACTAATGATAATTTACACCAATATTGAACATGATAATTATGTGTTGTAACTAGTTTAACATTTTGTCAGTGTTTATTTTGGCATTTTATGCTGATCCCATGAGTTGTGTGTCATCAAGCACCTCCACAGCATGAACTGACTTCTCATCACATTATTATGTATACATAAATTTCAGTATTACAGTAAAGAAACGTTAGGATTACTATATACATAGGAAACCAGGTACGTTAGAAAGACCAAACCTAAGCTTGAAATCCCATTACTCAAAAGCAACCAAGAAATTTACAGAAGTTACAATAAAATAATTAAACCTAGGCCTCTGCCTAATGGCTGGCTCATTCAACTTTTTGCCTGGCCTAGCAGCTTACTTTACTCCAACCACACAGAAATTACTGTAGATGCCTGTTCTGTGGCCTGCTTGCCAATCTGTGCAGCCTCTAACCCTACTGTCCCTCCAAATGTCAGACCTGCAACATGACTGAATGTGATCCACCTGTTTAAAGCCAGCTCCAAACACTGATGGTGTGGATAAGGAAAGAATTGCAGCTCTTTAATCCTACATTTGTCAAATAAGGATTTACCAGGCAACCAAATACTGACTAAATTGAGTTGCTCACTGTTGGAGCTACAACTGCATCATCTTGCTTGGGTTACCCAAAGGTAATGATAAATATTTAGTATAGTATGGTCTGCAAATGTAGAGATACATTTCCTCTAAACATTCATTTCAGGAGGTTTGTGGGGATGCCTTATTTGAGCTGATACAGTATACAGAACAACTTATGATGCATCTCTTCATACTACGTCAAAAAGCAAGGCTGGATGTTGTCTTCACATGATAAACTTAAGGCACTGTGAATATGTCTAGTGAGTTCCCAACAGTTTTTGTGAATTTACACTTAATGGATTTAAGCATCTTTAGAATTTCAGCATCTTTACAGTATTTGTTGTTTGATCGTTTGCTTACAATTAAGTGACAGAAGTGGACTCTGATGCTTAATATCATCACTATATAGTATTTTATCCTAAAATTACTTTAAAAGCTACAATAAACGCAGTTTTGTCATTGCTTAGTTTTGTCAGCATTAAATGCAGCTACAGCTTTAAGACAAATACATGATCACAGCTTAGCTGAAAGCATTCTCTTATTTTAGGGAAAGATAGCTCCAGAATTGATCAAATCTTTCAACTGCTGTTATTTTTATGCTGCTGTTTAAACCTATGCAGCTCTTATCTTTCAGCTATTTTTGAGTGTCACAGATTTTCAATCACTATAGTCATATCATGTAATAATGTAAATGAGTACTTCTTTACACCTGGTAAGTCAGAGAGAATGTTAAAACAATGCTCCAAAGGGTCATAAGGAGATAACCCCCAATGATGAGGTATCTTCTTCCCACGTAGTCTATCAGTAAACCCTGTGGACAAGACATAATTTTCTGTTACTATATAAAACTCCTATTTACCAATGTTCTTCAAGAATCATTACTCTTTATGCTAGGAGATAGAATAAATTGCTACTTACACAGGTGAGGGCTGTGAGGCATTCACAAGCTCCAGTGCCAAGTGTCACATACGGAATTTTTTCTGCTGAGATCCCAGCTTGTTCAAAAATATAAGTTGCATAGAAATAAATCTACAACAACAAAACAAAATAATAATGGGATGTTCCCAGTAGTTAAATCATTGGCTGGAAACAAAGTCAAGTTCATACTAAACATACAGCTCAATTATTTTCTATTTTGAGTTATTAATTTGACATAAACAGTGAGAAGAATCTGTTAAAATTCATGTCTAAGTAAATACATTGCTATCATAAAAGCAAATATAATTATTCAACTTACTGAATATAATACTTAACATTCTTAAACCAGACACAATGGGATAAGCTGATCCACTTTTATTTACTTTTTCAGAAGAATTCTTTAAAGAAATTTACATACCAGAAACACAAATGAAAAAAAAAATTGGAAAAAATAGTAACACAGAAATAACACAAAGATACTCTTTACCACTGATCCCATTTCTCTAAGCTTCTCTATGTGGATCCTTTGTGTTAATAAAAGGTTGAAAAACAGATGGAAATTAAATAATTATTAAGCTGTTGGTATGTATGAAATCTTACGGCATTTATCCCACTGAGCTGTTGGCCCATAGTCATCACAATCACAGTAATGAGCTGCCATCTCACACCACGATCAGTGAATAATTGCCAGGGCTTCTTGGGTTTCTCCCCATCTAAGGCAAAACATTCCCGCTGTATGTCTTCCATCTCCCTCCGATACTCTGAAGAACCATGAAATCGTTTCAAAGCTAAAAAAAAGAAGAAAATAAATTCTCTTACATTTACCTCTTAACCACAACTTCTGGAAAATCATCTCTTTCCATAATGACCTGGCTTTTGCTAGGATATGGAAACTTTGTGCTTTAGGAAGCTGGGAAAAAAGTAATTTACTTTGTGACTTGTTTTTTGCTTGCTGGTTTTCCAACATCTTTTGCTGTGGTGGATTTGGAGTGGCATTGCTTTGCTTTTTTTAGAGGAATATCTGACTGAAATATTCACCAAGCAAAATATTTTTAAGTGGTTTACATCTGAACCACAGACCTGCAAATAGTCTTTCACTAAAGGATGCTCTAAGCAATTTGAAGTCTTTTGCTTAAATTCTAGGCAGATATCAAGTCTTTTCTTAGGTCCCTGTCTTTAATTTTGTGAGTGGAATGCATTTAGTGAGCTGGAGTAATGACGGTAAGTAATTCTTCTAAGGCAAATATTATCAGAAATCATTTAGATGCAAAATTAAGATGTTTACTAATGGTCCTAAAACCTAAGAGTACATAATATCAGTTCCTCTAAAATCTTTAAGATTAAATATATCGTAAGTGACAATTTGTCTTCTTAAGGGCAATAGTAGAACTTTCGATGATCCTGAAAGCAAACTTTCCAATGCTATTGTTATCACTAACAGCATAACCAGCTTAAAGCCCTAGCCACTCTTCAGCGTCAGTTCAGGAGCAACCACAATTCTTGGGGAAAAAAAACTAATCCATGATTATGTTATTTCAGAAAAAAAAAAAAGAAAAAAAAAAAGAGAAGGAAGACTTGAATATGACACAGAGATTGCAAGCTTCACTTATATTTAAAAAATATAAAGTTATAAAACCTTTAGAGATTTCACTAACGAGTAACAAAACACGAACATGTATTTGAAACAAGATAATAAAGTTCTGTTCACAATCCGTTATAGACTCCTGAGTTCCACAATCCCTTTTCCATATAAGCTTACCAGAGGAAAACCATGGGCCCAAAAGCACTAGGCGGTGTAACAATACCATGTTGATAAAAGGAGAATCTGGAACCCAATATACTCATTGTACGATTCTGAAGACACACAGAAAGTATGAAAACGCTATAAATTACCTCTGGCACAGCTCAGCTCATCACCTCTGTCAATAAGAAGATATCTGGGACTTTCAGGAAACCATGGCAAAAATAGAAGTTGGGCAAATGCTGGGAAACAGCTGCTGGATAGCAACAGAGGCCAATATGTTTCTCCACCTAGTAATTCCCTGGGAGAGGTGTGGAAAAAGAAGGAAAAAAAACCCCAAGTAATTAGCTACTTGTGACTACTCAGAAGACTTTTGGGAGCAAGATGTTCATCCTTTGAGAAAAGTTCCCTTGTAACCAGTTACCTACATCTTGTGAACCTCAGCAGAAAGAGGTTGGGAAAATATTTTCCAGTCACTCTGAAATAAGGAAGAGATAAAGAAGGAAAAGAGAAACAACACTATTTTACTGCTGCTTATTGCTGTGTTGGTCCTAAGCATTATTTTCAGGTTTGCCAAAGCAGTGTTTCCTAGCAATGCAGGAAAGTAAAAGCATACATACTTCACCTTAAGGTCCATGGCAGTATTTGCTTTTGAGAATCATACAGTAATTTAGGACAGAAAGGAACTCAAGAAAATCACCTGATCCCACCTCCCATTCAAAGTTGATCTAATTAGAAGGTGTATTACATAGAAAGGAATCATGAAAATTGGTATAGTTAGAATCAGCAGGATGATGTGTTGTGGGCAACATAAACTTCTTAAAATACAAAATGTATCGCATTTTAAATACTGGCACTAGATTATGCAGTCTGAAGTTTACATTCTACTTACTTTGTAGCACTTCACACCTGAAGTATCTAGCAAAATCAGTTAATTCAGAAGCTAATAATAAGGAAAAAGAGAAGTATCAGTGCTTTGGTAGAGGGGCAGAAAAAACAGGTAATGTGCTGTTACTCAGGGTACTAGCAGTTGCTCTTAGGGCAGTGGAAAGTTTCTAGCAGACTTAATGAAAGCAGCTTTTCATCTTGAGGTTGTGTAGGCTCTGTTCTTGGAACTTTTTAAGATCCAACTGGAAAAAGTCCCTAGCAACTTCATCTGATCTCACAAGGGACAAAAGCAGCAGTAGTGTTACAATACAGAAGTTATGAGTCCTCTGCTATCAAGCCCTGTCTTATGAACATCCAGAGTCTCCAGCAAGAAACTAGCAGAAAATATGAACTTAGCATAAATGTACCTGTTTTACTGATGCTGTTCTGGCTAATCCTTCTAAACTGAGTATACTCCCCTGGGGAGATAGCACAGATGGTTTGCAGTTGTAGGAATAAGGTGGCAAAAGCAGGGGTTTCTTCTTATAGGTTGACCTTCTGTGTGAAGTTGATTCACTAATGCTACAATGGCCACAATAAATGTTTTGCAGAGAGCTGCAGGGAATTGGAATTCTGTATGTGCGAGTAACACAAGGCAGGGGAAAAAAAATGCATTTCTAACCTCAAACCAATTATTTGTCCTGTCAGAATCCCTCCAGTCAGAAAGATGGAACTCCCCATGGCCATGCCGCCTCTAAGATGTTTTGGGGCAACCTCCCCAATATACAGAGGCTGCACACAGATCCCAATACCTGCAAGTAAATGGAAAAACATTTTCCTATTAATAGATCTTGCTTTGAAGAGAGTTACTGAACAAACACATGTAGGAAATCAGACCTAGTTACTATCTTCTATTAATTTAGCTACCTTCAGATTCCAAGTTAGACTACAGAACATTTTTGTCACTGTATCTACAAAGCAGTGTACAAACGCATATCATAATAGCTAAAGAATAGCAGTAACAATAATTTATCATTCACCATAGTTCATTGAAAGTAGGAATAGGAAATCATTCACCTGAATTTATGCCAATCAAAAACCTTCCAGCAATCAGTAACTCAAACAATCCTGTAGGAAAACTGATCCCCATTAAAATGGAGGCCAGTATTGCTATAATATTATTCATCAAAAGAGCTCCTTTCCTAAAGAGGAGGGAAAAAAAAACCAACAACCAAAACATTAAGGAAATCTGCAATAACATGTTTTTAAAAAATATTTCCTTTCTGGTAATAGGGAAAAAATGGGCTTTATACTGAAGAAATGCGCTATTCACTGGAAACCCAGATATCTGATACAACTATTTACTGCTATTTTTAAAAAGTCTAAACATAAGGATAATGCATAAACACGACAGAAACGCCTGACAAGGTAGGAGAAGGGTTTTGTTCATTTATGCTATATCCATACGGAATGCACACAAAATGTTACAAATTACATAGCATGTCCTTACTGGCATGAAGGCTGCAAATGCATATGGAGGACTTCTGCTTCCCACCATGCAGTATGTGCACGCTCCCACTTAGACTTCAATAAATTTAATGGGAAGACTAGACTGGAAGGCTATAATTCAGGGCTCATCTTTTAAAGTCACATTCAAACAAACTGTAAAATTCTACCAGAAAACTCTGCTTTGAAGTGAAAAACATTTATAGTCGCCTAAGGTACATTTTCTCCCACTCTTTTCCCATTTATTTATTTTATAATCCAGTGAGAAAGTAGGAAAAGAAAACGCGCTGCTATATGCCTGCTGCCAAAACTCACCTGCCTAGCCGAATCGCCATGCTGCCTCCAATAAGGGCTCCACACAGGCCTCCAAGCGAAAATATAGAAGCAATGACAGACCAAAGAAAAGTCAGCAAATCTGGATTTAGTTCCTTGTGATAACGACTAGTCCAGGTTTCATTTAAGAACTTGTGTATATGCTGCAGTAGAAAACAGTAATGAATGTGTAGCATTATGTGTAGCCCTACAGCATAGCACTATAAATAACTTGCACCTCAATCCTGAAAACCAGTTCTGGGAGCTAACAAAAAAATATAATCTTAGTTGTATTATATTAAAACAACCATGACTAGCAGAATCTTCTTTGACCATAATACCATTTCCTACTCCCCATACATCTCAAAGACTGCTGATCAGCTTTGCTTTTGTACTCTACCTCAGGACAGGCTGTATTCCACTAGAGGAGAAACATAACCTTTCCATATACTGCTACGAAAGAGCTTTGAGGTCCTTCTGGATGAAGGGGGAGGACAGGGTGGATGGGTAGGTCCTACTATTTTTTAGAAACATCTCAGAGCACAGAGGTCTCACATAACCTAAAAAATTTTACTGTCAGGAGACTCATTCTGATACTTGATTTAAATCTTCCTGCCTTACAATAATCCAACAATTCATAGTAAAATCTCTTTCTGCAACTCTAATATTTCTCCACCTTTCTTACAGTATTCATGTTTCAGAACTTTTAAACTCTTATTCTACATGCTTGGTTTCCTAAAATTTGTCTTTAGAAACTCTAAAACTGACATGTATATGTAATCAGAGGCTTCTGTTCTTGGCCAGCAAACAAAGACTTAACAGAAGAACAAACTTCCTAGACTCTCTGTTTCTAGCATATTACATGTTCTTTCACAAATAGCTTATTTTAACCTTTGTATAAAAAGCGTACACTGTGGTAACAAATTCGGTCTTCAAAGTTTCACAAGAAAATACATCAGCTGACAGCAGAAAATTATACCCATCACTTTCACAAGACCATTTGCTCAGATGCTCTTGAGTCATCCACAAAATACGCAAAATCCTCAAGGCCATGGCAATGGAAGCAAAAGTAACAACTAGGTGAAAACACCTATGAGATGCTCAGACACTACAGTTGCAACTTTTTGACTAAGAAGCTCTTTCTCAGTAAGCTGCCTTGTGATGGACAACTGTAACTATCATTTCTCCCTATTATCCAGCAATAGGACACATGGGAATGGTTAAAAGCTGTGTCAGGGGAGGTTTAAACTTGACATTAGGAGAAACAGTGGTGACATTTTACAGTAAGGGTGATCAAACCCTGGGACAGGCTTCCTAGAGGTGGTCAATGCCTGACACCTGTCAGTGTTTAAGAGGCATTTGGACAATGCCCTTAATAACATGCTGTAACTTTTGGTCAGCCCTGAAGTGGTCAGGCAGTTGAACTAGATGATCGTTGTAGGTCCCCTCCTGAAATTATTATGTTCTATTCTATTCTTTGTATTCTATTCTTAATGTTCTGAGCTATTTTAGTCAAAGGTGTAACTGGAAGATGTTAATTATTCATCCAGTTAATCCTTCTAAAACAGACTTTAAAAGAGGTATTTGTGTGGCATATTTGCCACTTTTATCTGACACAGAATACCTCTGATGGGACGTACTCACAAACAAATTCACATGAAACCATTCTGAAAGTCAACAAGAATCCTTCATACAAGAGGAATCCTGCTTTGGTTCCTGCTGCAATTGCAGTAAAAGTGCATTTGGCCCCTCAGCCAGTTAAGACAGAATGCCTCCATTGCTGTAGCAGAACTCTGTGTACAAGAGACGGTATTTTACCTGGGTGGGTGCATTGATAATGGAAACATTATACCCATATTGAAAGGTCCCTCCAATTCCAACAGCACAAACAGCCAGAAATAAGGTCCAGCTGGGGAACTAGAGAACAGAAGAGAGTAATGCGCATGAAAAGAGATAGGGCCTTGAACCTACATGCATACAATATCGAGGAGAAAATCATGCTGAAATATATCATGTATTTAGTTTTGAACAGTGAAAGTATTTGTTTAGAAAACTAAATAAACTCTCAAAACACCTGCAACAGGAGAAACATTTCATGACTTTGGCCATGATCACTAATGTCTTCTAGAGATGCAACAATTCCAAGTATACAGATTAAGCAACACAACCATTGCACTCCTGACAGCATATTTACTGAACAGTGTAAATGCTTTTTGCACAAACCACGCTGCTCATGGTATCTATTTTTTATGAAATAATGTTAGGATTGTTTATGTTTGGTGTTAGAGGCACAATGACTCAGTGTAAGAATTAACCAAACCCCAAGTTCTATGACTCATATTTCAACTGAGATGTGAGAAATAACAGTATTTTATTTCCCTTAGCAAGCCCCTAAGTTGATTACTGGATGTCTGCAAGTTAGCAGGTGCTAAATCTTAGTATCTTAAATCACAACATACTGTTCACTGATAATAGTATTAAATCTAAAGTTTATTAGCATGTATTTTTTAATCTTTCAATATTGATTACCTAGCTACATTCCTAAATCAGTATTTATGAACTAAAATTAAACTCATTAAAATTAGACTCATAGGTTTTAAGGTCAATAGAAACCACTATTGTGTTACATTCTAATCTCAAGAGAGTCTAATTGGTCATAAAACTTTATACTTTGGATGAGGCCTCTGGGTCAGAGATCTCTAGAGGTTTACACATTGTCTGGCTTTCTGATGTGATGCTTCTTGACTCTACTTTTTATTGAATATGATAGTACTAAAAATAACATCCAGTTCAAATGTTTAGCAACACTTTCATCAAAAATTAGGTCCTAATGTCATCTCATATTATCTTTTTGTCTAACTTCAGCTGGCCACAACAATGTCTCCTATATTAAAGGCACTTCTGTGATCAAATTTCCTCTTCCTTCATAAAGACTATACATAATTTGTTTTTATAAGTTCATGCTCCTTGAATTTCTCATTGTAAGGTATGTAGACTAGTTCATCATCATTCTCATTCTTGGTACAGTTCCCAGTAATGTTGAGTTATTCCAGATGCTATACTGTATTCTGAAAGAGCTGTGTCTCTCCTGAAGATAATTCGTCAAAACTTCCTTCATTCAGGACTGAAATTCAGAAGAAATTGAAATTGATCTTATTAAAAGTAAAATCCAATTAATACTTTGTCCTGGTTTCTGCTGGGATAGAGTTAAGTGTCTTCCTAGGAGCTGGTACAATGCCATGTTTTGAGTTAGGTATGAAAAGAATGTTGATAACCCTGATGTATTCAGTTGTTGCTAAGTAATGTTTAGTCTAAAGAAAAGGATTT
>JANZLQ010000092.1:13334672-13352816 GCA_026212715.1 Elanus axillaris | reverse complement strand
ATGTATTCAGTTGTTGCTAAGTAATGTTTAGTCTAAAGAAAAGGATTTTTCAGCTTCTCATGCCCAGCCAGCGAGAAAGCTCGAGGGGCACAAGAAGTTGGCGCAGGACACAGCCAGGGCAGCTGACTTAAAAGTGGCTAATGGGGTATTCCATACCATGTGATGGCACATCTACTATATAAAGGGGGGCGGGGGCAGGAGGATCACCGCTTAGGGATTAATTGGGCATCTATCAGCAGGTGGTGAGCAATTGCATCGTGCATCACTCGTATATTCTAATCCTTTTATTATTACTATTGTCATTTTATTGGTGTTATCATTATCATTATTAGTTTCTTCTTTTCTGTTCTATTAAACTGTTCTTATCTCAACCTATGAGTTTTACTTCTTTTTCCCAATTTTCTCCCCCGTTGTACTGGGAGGGGATGAGTGAGTGAGCAGCTGCGTGGTGCTTAGTTGCTGACTGGGGTTAAACCATGACATACCTCCTTGTGGCTTCCCATGAATAAAAACCATTTCTCTGAATGACAACCAAAGCAATGAATTAAGAGTAATAAATAAGAGCTGCAGTGACTATGGTAGAAAAAAATAAAACTATAGGTGGTAAACATAGGAGAATTAATTCCATCTCAGCCAGACCCAATACAGCACTGCACACTCAGACCTTTCTATTAACCAAATACTGTCAATGTATTTGCGTGTCTCATGGGTACAACCTAGAATCTAGAAGAGACAGAAAACAAACAAACAAACAAAACCCCAGAATCATTAACATACATCACATAACTTATGTTTTTCACAAACAAAATTCAATTTACGTTCAATGTGGGGAAAAAAAAATATTAAAAAATTGGAAAACATGCTTTTACAGCTTCCATTTTATAACACGGCTAGGCATCTAAGGAAAACACAAAACTTTACAAGCTGTTCACCTAATGTCTTTTTATTTAAAAGTAAACATGAAACAATTGGAGAATTTCACCTTTGTGCATCACTGTTAAAGCTACAAACTCTGCGGGATCCATCTTCAGAGGCCAAGACAGTTCTGCTTACCTTGGTGCGCGTGCTAGACCCTCTCAGCAGGGGCTGGTACTCCATTCTTAGCATGTGCTGAATTTGATTTCCTTTGCAAAATTTAGTAAACTACACTACAGGAATAAAAGGTGCCAAAGAAATGAAGTTATTATTGTATTAAAACACAGATTTTTGCCTTCCACCTCTAGCCACTGGGATTCTTCTCAATGGTTCACTTCTTTATGACAGAAACGTCCAACTCTCATAGAGCCTTACAGGAGCTACAGAGAGCTTTCCCGTGCTTAACACCACAGCACATGCACTTCGTTTAAGTCAGAGCAGAAAACGTACCCCGTTAGTCACCCGCTAGCTGCAGCTTTCAGCTACTAAAGAAAACGGCAGGGCGATTACCTTGTGCTTTGGTGTCATACCTCCCGACAGCTCACCGCCGCACCACTCGCTCGCTGCTTCCCCACAGCTACAGCCCAGAGAGCGGGCGAAAAGCTGCGGACTGAGCTCCCCGCCTGACTGGGATTTGGCTGCTGCGCGACCGGCCCGCCCCAGCACGGCGGTTCTGGCTGCCGTTCGCGGAGATTACGCCAGGCCGCGGACAAAAGCGCGTCTGTCTCGACGCTCCCTCGGGAGCTGGGCCTTTGCCGCTGGCGGTGGAGGGCGGGCAGCTCTCCGCCCGGGGGTCCGTGCTGTCTCATGGCCGCCGCGGCGCCGCCGAGGACTTCATACCCCGCGGGCCGCCACCGCCCGGGACTACAGCTCCCGCCGCGCCCCGCGCTCCGCCTGGGACTACAGTTCCCATAGTGCCCGCGTTCGCCTTCTCCAAGCGCGGCGAAAGGCCTGGAAAGGACCTGGGCTCTGGCGGTGTTGTCCAGCTCCGGGCCCGGCCCGGCCCGGCGGTAAGCGCTCCGCGGCGCGGGCGGGCGAGCGGGGGCGGCAGCCGTTTTCCCGCTGTTGCGCCGGGGCGGGCCGGGCCCCGGTGGTGCCCGGGGAGGCCGGCGGTGCCGTTTGGCTGGCTCACCCGCGGCGGTCGCCAGTGCCGTTCAGCGCGGGTCCGCGGCGGGAGTGCCTCGGAGCGGGCCGGCGCCAGTAGCGGGAGGGCGGCCTTGGGCCGGGGTCCCGGGGCGTCTGGTAGAGCGGAGGGAGCCAGCGCCGGCCCCGGGCGCCCCCTGAGGGGGCCGCCCCGCTCGGTGGCGGGGAGGGGCGGCGTTGATGTCCTCTTTCTCCCCGGCAGCAGGAAATGGCAGCGCTGGGCAGATCCTGTCAGGGCATCCCTGCGGGTCCTGCCGTGGAGTTCCCCCAGGCTTTGGCCGCCGCCCCTGACCGCCACGGCCCGCTGGCCCTCGTGCGGGACGACCCGCAGCCCGGAGCCGTGGGCCGCGACCGTCTCCAGCCCCCCGTGATGATAATGGCAGGGAATGGAAGTGATGGTGCCGATGGCGGCGGTTCCTCCAGCCTGTATCTGCAAAGCAGCTTCGACGTTGCCTCCCTGGCTGCGCTTGGAAGTTACAACGAGGGCTTGACAGTGGCCCCGGTGGGCTCCTTCACGAGTGCAGCCCACCCACAAGGCCTCCACCTGCCGCAGGGTCACAGCCAGTAAGTGCAAAACCAGGTACTGCCAGAACCGGGAGGGAAGGCATTTCTTGGTTGCGCTGGCAGTGTGAAATAACTTTTCTTTTCGAGGCAGGTTATAATTTGTTTTCTTCTAGTGGTGTTTCGCTTGTACAGTGTCAGGATGGTATTGTGCTCATCTTACAGCCTTGAAGTTTGTTGGTGGGGGATGAAGGGGCCTTCTAAAAGGAAAGAAATGTGATGAAGTTTACCAACATCTTGACATGCTTTCAAGCTCATGTACTTTTTTTAACTTTTTTTTTTTAACTTTTCATATGTGAGCACAGAAAACAAATTATTCCATAAAATGTTTGGTGGTATTTAATTTGAGTATGTCACTGTGAGACAATGTGTTAAGAGTCTGAAGTTGGATCACGTGTTGCTTCTTGAAGCATTTGAATTTTAGCAAAAATTGGTCTTGCCCTTTGTGGAAAAAATAAATAATGTGGAGGAGAAATTAGCATGGAATTCTACTCAGAGAACCAAGTAATTACAGCCTTCTTTGACTTTTTTTGGAATAAAGTGGTCATTTGTTGTCCAAAACTTCCATTCCCTTCACAGCTGGTGACATACTGTGACTGTTACTCTTAGCTGAAGTGGATTTTTAAAAGGGAGGAAAATACTGTTAGAAAGTCTCAGTGTCACTGGCAGATACAAGTTGAAGCTAAATAGCCATTTGTTTTTCTTTTGCAGTGCCTCTGTTCGCTGTGGAAAGAAGCATAAGCTAGAAGAAGAGGCGGAAGGGTAAATTAAATTTGTCTTTTGTAGCCTGAAAAATCTTAATTTTCTTTTTGTTTTCTGTAAAGATTTGAGCACACCTCACCTACAGCTTACACAGGAAGGGAATTTCTATCATTGTTTCCATTTGGAACTCTTCTCCTGAATTGCACATGAGCCCAAATCCATTTCAGTTACCTAATTAATTGAGTAGAATTGATTTTCTTGCATGGGTACCCACATTTTAATAAGAGCAATGTGGATTTATTTTCTTTGTGGAGGTTGTGTTTCTGTAGTGTGTCAATCTGTTGAAATGCACATGACTTTCTTTAACATTTTTTCCTGTAGAATGCCACATTTCTCTTTTGACAAATGTAAACTTATTTTATTTCCTAGTTGTCCTGTGCGGAAGAAGAGACTGACAGGAGCCAAAAATTGCCCTTTGAATCCCAACACTGAAGAATGGATTCTCTGTGCAGGTCAGCAGGCAGCTGGGGAGGTAGCAAGTCAGTATGGTGGCAGCTGTCCTGAAACTGCCATGTTAGAAATTCCCTGTGAAGAAATGGATCAGACAATGGGGGGACAGCAATACGAGGTTGCTCGCAGGAAGCTTCAGGAAATTGAGGACAGGTAAATGCAGGGATTGAGTAGACTGGCTTTGCTGAGCTTTCCCTTTTTTTGGTGGGCATTAGGGGGTAAATCTAGCACTTAGTGATGTGATAACACTACTCTAAGTCTGAGATGAACCTCCTGTTTAAGTGATTTCTTTTTAGGCTATCTGTGGCCCTATGAGTCTTGGGGCTGATACTGTGATCTGAAATTCAGGGTGCTAGAGCAAGAGATGCTGAATAAATAACCACCTTTGCACAATCATTATGCAGCGTCAGTATACCCTGATGGGGTTTTATGCTCTTTTGTGGGTATCCAGAGCTCAAATTTTAACTGAAATTGCCTGGTCAGACAAGCTCAACTTTTTTCAGCCAACTGCAGCTTGTTCTATGATTAATACTTCTAAATACTCAAGATAGATGTGAATTTGTCATTGTAGAGAATAGTATGAACCAGAGAGAGATCTCTGTATATATGCAATAAGACTGAGGTTCATCTTGCTGATAAATACCAGATAGCTTGATATTGGGGTAATGGGGTGGCTATGGGCTGTCTGTTGCAATCATTTGATAAATGTACTGTGCATTCTTGCCTTTGAAAGATTTCTGGGAATGTCATGTGTATGTATCAGTTGATTGCAGTTGAGCTAGTATTCCGAACTACGCAAAATGACCACTGCAGACAGCTGTTAGAAAAGCCAAAAGTTTTATAATTTATAAAACAAGATTTTTTTTTAGATGATTACTCCATAGATGATGCGTGAAGGGAAGCAAGGTACTGTTAGATTATTTTATTTTTTCATGGGTAAATCAGAGTAGTGATATATGTCTTTATTATCTGGCTATATCTGCATTACAAAGTCTGCTTTGGACCTCTCGGAGGATTGTTCCCCATCCTTCCCAGCTACTCTGCTAAATTTTCTTTAAAAGGTTTACCAAAAACAAAGAAGATAACCTCCAGTTTGTTCTAAATGTTTCAACTTTTGTGCCATTTTAATCTCTGAGAAATTGGTGGAACGTTGTTAAAGCTTAAGAACTGTATTCAGTTGCTTTTCAATAATTCTCAAAGTTAAGATACGGGCAGTTGAGCAGGTGAAGCTACTGCATAACTGAGACTCTGTCTTGTAATGTGACTGAATCGGTTTCCCCTGAAGTGAATTTATTTATTTTCTCTTGGTGTATGTCTGCATTGTGCACTGCTGGACGATGAAGGGATAACAAAGCTAGCTCAGGTACCAGAAGTGGCATAGCTGCTCAAGTGGCTTCAGTGGTAACAGTCATTCTTCGGGTATATTGGCCCAAGAGAGACTCATGTTAACATGGCCACACTGCCTCTGGTACTCAGCCTAGGTCAGATATCTACACTGTACAATGCAGTGCACATAGACATAACTGTAGTCTGCGGTGGATGTGCCTGTTAACAGTATGCTCAATAGTGTTTATCTCCCTCTTCCCCCTCCATTCCTAGGATAATTGATGAAGATGAGGAAGTTCATGCTGATGGAAATGTTAGCAATCTGCCCACTCTTATCCTGTCAGATACCCTTAAAAAAGGGATGAAGAGGGATTTTGGTGAAGGCCTGACAAAGAAAATAATAGAATCTATGTAAGTTCTTGAGGAAATCATGGTGCTATGTAGCCAACGCATGCAAATGAAAAGAGAGACCCAATCTCATGTTTGTGGAGGTGTCCTTAATTACTGCATGATGCAGCCAATCTTGTATAACAGACCATTCATCTGGTCAGAAATAGGAAAAACTATACTAATGTAAAAGAGAAGTAACTATAGAGGTCGTCAAGCTGTCTGTTTCATACTCCTCATTTGCATGGAGTGAAATTTGTTGAATAAACCATTATATATCTTGGTTTTTATGTACATGTGTTTCCAAAAGAAGAAAGTCCTGAAACATGACTGACAGTGGTCATCAAGTTTGGTGCAAAATAAAAGAAAGAAAATACAGGGTTAGAACTGGAAGTAATGGAACTAGTTAAGGAAGAGGAAATTTAAGCGGGGGGCAGGGAAGGGAAGTTATATGGATTCTGGAATATAGTTCCAGGCTGGCACAAAGGCTGAAGATACTCGCTGGTCTTCTGCATTTAATAGTTGTGATTGGACAACTTAAATTTAACTGAGACTCCATCCCTTCTAGGAGCCGTCCTTCTATGGAGCTGGTACTTTGGAAACCTCTTCCTGAATTTCTCACAGATAAACTGAAGTCTGTTTCTGTTAAGAACTTCAAGCAGCAGAGTGCAGAAGGGTGTCAAGCCAAGCAGTCAACACCAAGAGCTGCTTTTGACCCACAGACTGAAACATTCCCTGAATCACAACAGACTGCCATGTCTCCAGATCCGTATGCTAGTTTGGGAATTTCTGGGTGTGCAGAAGAAGAAATGGAGTTGTAGACGCCAGATTTTAGACTGGAAGTGGTGAGCTTCTGATGTTTTTTGTTGCTGGTTTTTGATTCCTTCTTTCTGGTTTGATGTGTGACTCTAAAGTTTTATTACTTGTTTTTTTTTTTCCTACTAACAATCAAAAGAACGTGGATTGGCCGGACACAACTTAAGGAAACTGAAAAAAATGCAACATTTCTGTATGCCGGTCTGTTAATTGTTCTTGTTTTTACTGAGAAGGTAATCCAGAGGCCTTTGGAACAAGGAAGTAGCTTTCCATCTTGCTTAATGGTGAAATATCCTCTTAATTGTCCTTGGTAAAGTATAAAATCCAAATATTGAATGTAACTGTGGCTTAAGCCACAGCTTTCACTTACTGAGCCATTAAGACTTTGGTGCACATACTATGCTTGGTCAGTTAGTTTAATTTGAATAACAAAAACGTATGGAAAAGAAGAAATACTTTTGAGTCTAGTCACAGATAGAAAACCAATCCCTGTGGAAATAGAGCTTTTCACACTCTTTCATCTGTGGCTGGTTTGTACTTGATGTAAACTCAAATGTAGAAATTACATGTTCTGCAGTATGGTCGGGAAGGAATGTTATAGTTGAGCATAAGCCTCGTGCTTTGTAGAAAGTAAAATGAGCTACTAAATTGCAAGGTATGTACTAACTTTAGTCATGTTTGGTTCATTGGCTCCTAAATTGTGTTTGTGGGGTTTTGATGCCCCCCCCCAAATGATGCAAAGTCTGCAGAAAAGTGGTTCTCAGCCAATAGATTCACATTTTTCATTGTGCTGTGAGTCTTTGTATGCATCAAGTGGGAAAGTCAAATCATTTAAGACAGTGTAACTTTTGATTAAATAAATTGCATCCTTTAATTTTGATAAATATGATAAGTAAATCAGATAACAGGGAACTGCCTTCTGGCATAAAGAGCGTCAAATGCTGATTATCGTCCGTAACCAAGTCCCATACATTGAGACTGGTATTAGCGGTGAAGTAAGAGATGTTTGTCTTCTTCCTGAGGGAATCTAGATTTAAAATTTAAGACAGAACATGTGCCATTAACATAACATCACATAGTTTATACAGATGCACGCCAAAAGAAATTTGTACTCTGCTTAGGGTGTTAAGAAAAGGAATCCTCAATGAGTTATTACTTGTACCTTTCCTCAGTGCACAATAGTTCCATTATGCTTAAAACCCTTAAACAAGGCAGAGAATCTTACCTTATGTTCTTAGGACCTTGAGCTTTCTCAGAGAAACCTGAATTGAGGCATTTCGTAAGAAATTGCTTTCCAAGTAATAGGTTCTGTTCAGAGTCTTAGCATCCCAGTCTGTTTTTGACATCTTGCTAACATAAAGAAGCAAGTACACAGTAATGCAGCTGTTTGCATAAGAAAAATCTACTCTTCCTTTGCACAGCTACTTGATAATCTTTGTGATGATATTTTTTACTGTTGAATTACCCATAGTCAATAGTTTAAAGTCAAGCTTCTCTTTTTACAGTCATCCTTTCTTTTGGCTGACAGCAGAAGCTTTGTTCAAAAGATGCTCCTATTTGTTAAATCCTGTCTATCTTGCTGCTCTTGTCGAAGGTTGTGTGAAATTTGCTGTCTCTTGCTAAAACATTTCAGAGCTTCACTAAAAACATTCCAACGTTTGAATGGGTATTACTCTGGAAACTGGTGTATAACTTTACCATTCTGGAACTTTTATTAAATTGGAGAATGTGTGCAGCTTTATCTTGGTATTATGTATAATTTCATTTCAGGGTCTGCTATAAATCTCTTGCAGCTTTATCTTGGTATTATGTATCATTTCATTTCAGGGTCTGCTCTAAATCTCTTGCATGTACTGTCTAAAATTTCTCATGTATTTAAAATCCACAGCCTTTGACATGCTACATTGCTTCAGTATAAAGTAAAGCAACGCAGTTTGGAGAAGGCTGTAGTCACTGCAAGTGGAAAATGTGTCTAGTTACCTGTTTTTAAGCTTGCAGAATTACAGTGAAAGTTCAAGGTTGGAACTGTTTTAGCTGATAGCTCTGAATCCTATATAAACTGAAAAGAAAGGATAGAAATTTCAAAAATTTGATGAAACCATCTCAGCAACAGTAAAACTGCAACAGATGTAGAAAACTGTGGGAAGCCTAAATATGTCAAATCTAGATGCAGGTTTTTTTCCTCTTAAAAATGATAAATTGCATATCAAATTTGCAGAGGAAGAAATTTTTGTAGATGGCTTTTAAGCATACATTTTTTCCTGTTATGTTTGTACCAAAGGTTGACTTTCAGAGGTGTATTTCCTCTTAATTGTTTGTGGCTAATATGGTATCACAGACCCCTGTTATTCTGCCATCTGAAACGAGAATATAGTGGTAGACTATTGACAGAGACCATGAGATGGGAAACAAATGGGTCCAAGAAATTTGTTTTGGTAGAAAACATTTATTTTAATTTTTTCGTAATTCATTTCTGCCCTTGTGATAGGAAAGAACAGGGTTGAATCACTTAAATTGATGGGGGAGGAGAAGAGTGGGGTGGAGCAGGAATCTAGTTATCTAGGAGGACTGAGTAAGATTCTTGCTATAGCAATCATTTGGAGAGGGTGAGAGAGAGTAAGCTACTAGGTATTTTCACACTTCTGTATTTAAGTTTCATTTGTTGTTGGCTTCCTTAAAAGACTTCTATTAATGCTGTTTACAAGTGGGATGGCAAATGTGATGCAGTATTAGGAAGAACTTTATTTTGAAATATGGAAGATCTGATTCTGGTCTGTCTTCTCTTGGGACCAAATCACCCTTTGTATGTCAGTTTTCAATAAATTTTCTAAAATATTTTTTAGATGACTGCGTTTCCTTCCTAATAAAAGTGAAAACCATGAGAGCGTAAGTCCAGTCCTTCAAGTAGAGGGTAAAATAGTCTTCTGGCCTAAGGAGATTTTTAGTTTAACTACATAGTCCCAAGGGTATGTCACTTCTTTCTTCCATGATGTTCAGCAGAACGGGGTGGGACAACAGCAGGGTAGAATAAACCTGAAGCTGCCAGAAAGGAAGAGTTGCTGTAAATGTCATGACCCAAAGGCCTCTAACAGAGCAAAGGAGTACCAAAAGGTGTTGCTATAGCTCCTGTTTTCAGATCTTTCCATTTAGTAAATTTAGACTAAAATTAAGAATGCATAGTTTGCTTAGTTCTGTATAAAAGCAAGAAATTTTTGAGGAGAGTTTTAAAACAAATTCAAATTTTAATAATTATTTTACTGGAATGTAACACTTTACTCTTTTGTTTAACATCTTCTGATGTTTTTCAAGCAGCTGAAGGATAAGGATGGGTGTGCTAGACCAGTATTACCTTTGCTTTCAAAATGAGGGGAAAATAGCACTTCAGATTTATATTAAAAAAATAGTAATAACCCCCCCTGAGGTTTCTAGGCCGAGTCAAATGTTAACTCGCTTAAATTGTACTGTGGATTTAGACAGGACTTAAACAATTCTCCAATGCAGAGTCAGAGAGAGGAAAAGAATAGTGTAAAACCCAACCGATTTTAGTACTGTGTAAGGCTGGCTGGCTGGCTGAGTATCCTTGGGGATGTGGCTGGGAGATTGTAGAAGATGGGAGGAGTATCTCACTTACAGAGCCAACCCTGTGGAGAGGGACAGATTTTATTTTGGCATGGACTTGGAACTGGACTTGTTATTGTCCCAGAGCCTGTGCCTTGTATCAGTTAGCTACAGCAGATGTGTGGCTTTCGTGACAGAGGATTTATTTAATCAAATGTAGATGTAATATATGTGGACCATTGGGTCTTGCTTGCTGTGAGACAAGCAGGACTCCAAAACAGAATTTGGAGCAATCGGAAAGCAGTCATCTTAAGGAAGTATACTGCAAAGGTGAAATCTGGTGCTTTATGCAGGTGTTTCTCTTCACTTTGCTGCCCCAGCTTTGCCTGGGTTTAGTTTAACTTGGCATCTTTCATCTACAGGAAGATCTCGGATAAAGTCCTCTCCTGACAGTTTAAATGCTCACACTTTAATCTGTGGATGTTGATGTGCTATATAAATATACATACTAAAAAAAAAAAAAACCCTTGTCCTGCCTTGGTAGCACCTAAGTGGACTTGATTCTAGTAAAATATATTAGGGCTAACAGAAGTTCTGAATGCTATTAGGCTTCCCAATGCCTGACAAGAACTAGTGTGCTTTTAGTGGAAGAGATCTTGATAAATATTAGCAGCTTCTCTTGGAATGTAATGCTGCCAGTAAGTCAGGATAAAGCATGCCAAAAAGTATTGGTAGCTGTAAAGTTGAAAAAGGGAAGCAAAACAGTGTAAATACTACTTCATTGAACGCTTTTGTCTGCTGTGCTTAACAAGGTTTGGGTGTGAACCTATTAACCAGAGTCTATTTCCAAATAGGATGGAAATGTGATTGTAACACAACTTTTCTTGAATTTTTTAGACGTGAGGAGTTTGCTGCTCGTGGAGGCACAAAAAGTGTTCGGCTGTGAGGTCAGGCAAAGACAGGCAGCAGCTGCTGGTGCCCTGCAAGGCTGCCCGGGTCACAGTGAGGCGGTGTTGCCTGCGTTTTAATTGGCAATTCACACCTGGGGTGTTACATCGTAAGCAGAGCAGGGAAGCGATTCGCAACAGGCAGTGTTGAGGATTACCTGTTTCACTTCATCTTGCATCACCTTTGCCAATCATCCAGGACATGTTCACGAGCAGTGCTGCAGTGGCCGAACAGTGCAGGTCTAGCCCTCCAGAGACAGATGGCGCTGAGTGGTGGCTACAGGCACCAATATGAGCTGCTTGGGTAGAAGAGCCAGGTCAGGCAGGCAGCTTTGGAGAAAGACAAGGGTGACAAAATGACAGGTCTTCCAGCCTTTCAGAGCAGCCTCTGAGAGAAGAGAGGGACAGAGATGCAGCAGCACTGGTGAAGTGCTTCAGTCCCTGCATCGAGGTGTTTCAGGCCATAGGACATAAGGGCTTTTCCTGCTTGCTGGTTACTCCTTGAGCAGAAGATGGTAGCTTTCTCCTCCATATCACCCACCCATCTACTCTTAGCCTCTTGCCTCATTCTGTCTGCAGTAGCACAAGGATGATTCTGAGGATTGCAGTGCTCTGCTCCAGTGACAGTTGGCAGCTGCTGTGATTATGGTGAAGAAAAGGGGATCTATGCTACTACTGCTTTCCCCGCTGCTGCAGGAGCAGCCTTTACTTCAGAGCACTTGGCTGCTCCCAGGTAGGCTAAGTTTAATTCAGTTTACAGGAGACCTGAAAAGCTTACACGTGCAACTATCAAACTATACTTCACTCAAGATGCTGGTTCAAACCACCACTAAGTAATGAATCAAATCTCAATGTTGTGAGCACTGATGTTTCTTATACCACTAGCTCAGAATAATTACTGGAGCAGAAGCTTGCCTAGCAGCTGAGAACTGGAGTAGTTTGGCTGGCTTAAGAACAAAGGAAAGTAATATGCAGTAGAGGTATAATTTTTTTTATTATTATTCTGAATGCTCACTGAAGCAATCCTTTGCAATGTTCAATTTTCTAGTGGTTATCTCCCTTAAGGCTTAAGCACAGGCAAGGCTGGTAATTAGTACAGGATTTTGGTTTAGGATGGCCATGTCTTGCACATACTCTTATTTTTCTGAGTGTACCATTCATGTACAGCTGCTTGACTCCAATGTGTCAGACATGGAGCAGGTCCTTCAGTTTTTCCACCAACTTTTGCCTTCAAGAAAAACACAACAGCTTAGAGAGTTGCCTACAGCCATTTCCTGCCTAGACAGCTTTTCCAGTTGTTTAGGTTTGGGGTTTTTTTTAAGGCAGCTATGTTTTTCTGTGCCACTCTAATTTGGTAAAAGATTGCCCTACTTCGGTCTTGGTTTGAGCTGAATTACTCTCATTGAGCCCTTGGATTTAGTTATTATGAAATGTGCATATGATACTGGGCAGTGCCTTTGTAGTGGTACACCAAAAGCTGAATTCAAGAATTGTAAACTTCTTCCTTATTCATTGAAACCAAAGGTCACACTTCCTCCAAGAAATCTGTTGCAACTAGTGTTAAGTAGTTACCTCTTAAGCAGTTTGCCAAAGAGTTCACACTAACTCTTCACCTCCACTCTTCCTCATCCTGTCAGTTAGTGTTCTTTAATGTTTTCACTAGCATGAAAAAAAGAACTGCCTTAAGCACTGCTGGGAAAATAAAATTAAAAAAAAACCACAATTGTGCAGGTATCAGGTGGTACAGTCTATGAGCTTTAAGCTACTCTTCACTTCCTTTGATTTTGGACTTTTTTTACCCCCTCAAATTTCTGAAGGAAATGGCAGGATTTCTACATCTACATTTCTTTAAACATCAAGGCTAGAGAGACATGCTTTGGTGAAGACAGCCCACAAAGAAACTGGGGGCTGGTGTTGGGGTGGAAGGAACAGACACAGATGGATGTTCAGGTTTTCCAAGCAGGTTCTTGAATACTCAGTGAAGCTTTTTTGCTGTGCCACCATTTATTGCTGCATTAGTTAAGCTAAAACATAACTAACCCAAAACAACAGAAAGACTTACCCCTTACAGTGTTTTTAATAGCAGAAACTGTATTTAAATCAATGTGTAATATATGGCAAGCCCCCTTACCTCTATTCACATATTTCCCACATACCTTAACAAGGTAAGACTTTAAAAAGATATTCAGGTAGCAAAACTATTAACTTTATATACTTGATTTCATTAATTAGTTGATTTTCATTTCTTTTGGTAAAGGTCTTACTTTCAGTAGCTATTAAAATGGTTGGTTATCAATTGTCATGCTTAAAAAGTGTTTGCTTTAGTCACAGTAGCTTGTCCAGGTGCACAGAAAATGCAATTCTAATCCTAAACATCACACGAGTATAACTGGACTGAGAAACATCCTCAATAACCTGAGACATCCTAAGAGAGATGGCACATATTGCCAAAAATTCTGTTTCATCTACAGTTAGGATCAGTTCCTGAAGAAGCAAAAATAAGCATGAGCAGTGGCATGGGCTGCACATCTTTGGTGTGCTAGTCTCAACCTTCCTATAGCCCCAAGGAAAGTATGTGAAATACCAGTTGTTTTACAGGTGCTACTCTCACTACATACTTATTCCTGTAAACTGTGTCTTTGACTTCCAAGCTAGAAAATGTATAGCTGAGTTTTAAAGAAATGAAACCTCTTCCTTACATTATTTCTGCTGTACTTGAACTTTTTTAGTTTCATATGAAGTTCCTCTAATACTGATAAAAAAGTAATGCAAAACTATGGATCAAATCCTCACTTGTTCATTTGCTTTTTGGACTCACAACAACATGTAGGTACTAAGAGTTCTCTTGCAGCCATCCCTATTTTCCAGCTTGAAAGTAAAGCAACTTATTCTCAGACTACTTAGTTTCTTAAATTTAAGTTTCAGCTACATTGCACAGCTGTAGTTTTTTATCCAATATTCAGATATAACGCTTTATTACAACAAGCTATGTTACTCAAGTTTGTAATCCAAAGCAGTCCTGTCACCTTGAACATTAGTGACCGATACCATCCTGTCCCATCCCCCATTTCCTTCCCTCCCCTGCCTCAAGTTATTTTTCTCAAATTTAATGCAAGACATGAAATAGCACTGAAACAAAGAACAGTTGTGCAGACACCTGGCACAGCTCTCACACTCTCAGTAAAAAAATTTCAGTTTCTTCTCACTCCAGCTCAAGTGTTTTTAGTACTGAGACATTCAAACAAAATGGATGAGGACAAAAAAAAAAAAAAAAAAACAAATAGAGGCCCCACTGTGGTATTTGAAATTAGCTCCTGCAAAGTTAATTTTATGCTTCAGGAAATCCTGTGGTAACATAGAACCCGCACCTTTTTCACCCCATGTCTCACAGCTTCACAAACGCTAGACATGCCACTTGAAACGCACCCTCCTTCACTCACTCTGAGCATTCTGAATAGCATTACTGGCCAACAGAAAGATATTACAGGAATTTTATTCAGACAGTAAGCTACTGACACCCGCATGCCCTATTCAGGCTGTAGACTTTGCTTTAGCAGCTCTGGCCATCATACAAACCCATCTACCTTGAACAGAGTTTGCAACATCAAGTGCTCCCAGAAACTGCTAGAGCATTAGCTACATACACCATAGAAGTGCTGCTGGATTGGTGCATTATGGTAGTGTAAGCACAAGACACTAAAAGACCTAATCTCTTAAAATTTCTATAGCTTCAAATTCTGCAAGGCCAAGATAGTCTCCCCACCCCACTGATAGCCAAGGCAAAAAAAGGGTCAGTGAGCTGCATTGCACTTTAATTGCACTAATACAGTTAAATATTAAATGGAAAAAGCAACTCTACATAGCAAATGGAAAACAAGCATTTACATAGTAGATCTGTAGGATGTACAGACTATTTAGTTTTTAACGCAGTTGCCTATACATGAATATCCCACTGCAGTTTTTTGTGTCAAAATTATTTCAAATGTAAAACAAAATGAAAATTTTCACCTTCATGTGGAAGTGGCAAGTTACTGAGAAACAAGCTTTCCTCCCTCATAAGCCACCACTGATGGGGTGGGGGGGGGGGCAGGACAGGACACCCTAGGCTTCTTCATAGCAGGAGAAATGCATTGGCCATCAATCACTCCATCTATTAGCATGGGTAGAAATAAGCAACACTTTTCTTAATACACTTGATTTCCCCCACCACCACCAGCCGAAAGGGGCATATCCTGTTAACGTGCCCAGATAGTTATCCAAGGGGAGTTAACACTACCGAGTTAGACACTGATCAGTTGGGGAAAGAGTTCATTGGCAAAGCTATCCTCCCAAGCATGGTCATTGTCAAGTGGAGAGGACATGTCACTGAAGGGTGACAGGGATCCTTCATATCCAGAGTCACTATAGGCATCCAACAGATAGCTTGAGGCTGGAAGGCTATGATGAGAGGAAAGCAGATGAGAGATGCCCAGTTCAGGCATGAAGCTGTCTACAGGTTCCTCTTTCACAGATACTGGGACCTCAGGGACAGCTTTATCTTCAGATGGAGAGAGAGATACTTCTTCAACTTTCACTAGCACATTGGTTTGGTTGCCCATTTTAACAGGAATCTCCAGTATTAGGGGCTTTGTGTACACATGATCAAACCTTATCAGTTCATTAATGGCCTCCAGCTTAGCTGATGGGGACCCCAAAGAGGGAGAGGGGGAGGTTGGTATGGAACTTGTTTCTCCACAGATCTCTTCCTCCAGATTTTCCAGGCATGTCGACTCTGAACCAGCATATTTGAAAAACATCTCTGGGTCCAGACTGTCCAGAAAGCCCAGTAGGAGATCAGACTGCAGAATGAAATACTGGTTTAGAAAGAGAGCCTACCACTGTTTACAGCAAAACATCAGCTGTGGCATCTATGAACCCTCATCTGGAAGTTAAAATACACTAACATGATCATGGAACTAGGAGTCTTGCCAAGAACACCACTATCCTAACAGACAGTTCAGGCAATTACTTATATTTCAGAAATTCTTTGTCCACTAACTTTTTTGTAAGGGCACTGGCAATCCCCACAGAATTCTACATGCATTTGATATTCACAACCTCTATTAGAAATTCCTCAAGATCTCTGACCCATCAGGTACAAACACCACACTACCTGCTGGCTCCATACAGCAAGTACCAGAACCAGACTTAGGCAGACCTGCCCATGACCAAAGTTGGGGGGTTTGTTTTGGGTTTGTTGTTTTGTAGTTTGATTTTTTTTTCTTTTAACAGTGAAAGATGCCTGTCTTTACATTTCTGGAAGTCAGTCATAAGGGACAGTCGTTATGTTCTAACAGCTTTGCTAAGTGCCGGCACATCAGCAAAATGATCAAGTTTCTTTTCAACAACAGTAATAGCACAGTATGCTTTTGGTATTTGTACACTTCTGCTGTAAGAGCCAAGAGATTGTTTCAGGCAATGTCCTCTAAGATTTTATGGGAGCTGGACTTGGTCAAGTTGCATGAATGACTGTTCTCAATGGATACAGCTTAACACAGCTGTTTTAAGCAACAGGTATGGCATTCAAAGACTTGGAAAGCAAGCCAGCTACAGAAAATCATCAAGTGACTTTACACCAAGAAGTTGTAACACTAGTCTTCAATCCACAGTGGTTCTGTATTTCATGGGTGTTTTGGATAGGAGTAGATGCTCACCTCTGAGTCTGAAGAGTCACTGCCATCAGAATCCATGTGGAAGTTATCAGGAATGGTGACTGCTGGGCCTGCACCTGCTGCAGAGGAACACGTAGTCTGAGTGCTGCGGACTCAGCGGACCCGGTCACCAATCTAATTTCATCCACCTGCGATTCCTTCACAACCTGTGCCTAGGAGAAAAATCCAGCCAGTCACCACAAGAGTTCTGGCAGACAGCACAGTACACAATCATAAAAGTCATGCTCTTCCTGCAAAGGCTTCCAACATTAGATTCTCCACTTGGTTGTGCAGTAGGAACCTAAAAGTAAGACCACTTCTGAAGTTGGCTCAAGCTTCCATACATCTGCAGATTTATTTTGTTCACCATTTCTAAATGGGAGCCTGACCCCCTCCACTATATCTCCCTGCTCTTTTGAGATAGGCATACATGACTGTAACACTACCTCACTTCTAGAGCATCATGTAGAAAAGCAGATGAAATAATCTTAAAACAGCCTGGAACTAGGCAGCCCGCTATCTCCCACACTACCAGTGGCACCCAGTTCAGGCTCGGCATCTGTTCCATCTGTGGAAAAGCCTCCATTTGGAGGACAAGAGTGTTCCTGTCACAGGAAGTATCCCTCTTCGCAACACGGCAGTTTCAGCCCGAGAGCTCTCAGCGCCGGGGTTACCCCTCCCCACCCGCTGCCACGCAGGCACCTCTGGGGGCACGGCAGCTCTCCGCAGGTTCTGCCCGGAAAGAGGCAGACACACCACCAGCACGGCAGAAGACTCACCTCGGACTCGCTCTCCTCCTCTGTCTTCACAGCATCTAAGCCTAGGCAGCAGCGGAGCTCCTGGTTCTCCAGAGCAAGGCTACACGTCTTCTCCCGCAGGAGCCGGTTTTCCAGCAGCAGCTTCTGGTTCTGCAGAGAGCCGTCAGGCAGGAGGCCACCCCGCCGGCCGTGGCCTCCTCCCGCCCCGCCGGCCCCCCCAGCCCCTTACCTCCTCCTCCAGCTCCACCACCTGCTGCTCCAACTCCGTCATCCGCGCCTTCTTCCTGTCACGGGCGCTCTGGGCCGCCACGCGGTTCTTCAGCTTCCTGCGGGACAGGGCGGCCATCAGCGCTGCCAGACCCCCCCTCCCGCCGCGGCCAGCCCCCCACCCGCGCGGCGGGGCCCCCTCACCTGCGCAGCGCCTTCTCCTCGGGGCTCAGATGGGTGAGCCGCTGCCGCTTGCGGGCCGGCTGCGGGGCCTCCAGGCCTGGGGAGCTGGGGGCGGCTCCTACCGGCAGTACAACGGAAATTCGGCGGCCGGCCGCGGGGCCGGGAGGCTCGGCAGCATTGCTGGGGATCAGGAGCAGCCGGCGGGCCGCAGCACCGGGCAGCGCTGCCATGACCGGCGCGGACAGAGCGGGAGGCGACGCGCTACCCGACACCACGACTCGCGGCTGTCTGCGCTCGTGGCCGCCCCGCCCGGATTTCTACGATCGTGGCTCTTCCTCATTGGCCGGGGCGGCATGACGGAGCGCCCCGACTAGCCCGTGATTGGCCTGTGGCTGAAAGCGAGGGGGGAAACGGATTGCATCAGGCGAGGGGGTTAGGGTT
>JANZLQ010000092.1:13316763-13334572 GCA_026212715.1 Elanus axillaris | reverse complement strand
GGTTAGGGTTGGTGAGGCGTCAGTGCGTGGCGGAGGGGCGGGGTCGCCTGAGCTCTCCGGGGGGCTGGGGGCGCGGGCGCCTCGGTGCGGCTTGGTTCGGCCCGGCCCGGCCCGGTTCGGCTCGGCCCGGCCCATGCGGGCCTCTCTCTGCCACGGGTCGGCTCCCGGGTCGCGCCGTGCTGCTGCGGCGCGCGGGAGGGGGGGGGTCGCTGAAGCTGAGGAGAGTCAGAGGAGGGACCGGGCAGGGTCGGAGGTGGCCGTGCAGTTAGACCTCTGCTGTGGCCGCCTTCCCGGGGGCGATCGGTCCCAAAGCAGTCACGAGCAGAATCCAGGGGAAAGGGACAGCTTCGGCGGGAACATAAGTGCCAAGAATGGAGCTGTAAGAGATCCCGCGAGACCGGGCTAAAAAATGGGCCAAAAATAACAAAAAAAGCAGAGAGGAGGTTAGTGGTTGATGAGTAGAAGTTGCAAGAAAGCAAGCAGAAATACCTCAGGGGCTGTCCTGTGCATCTAGCCTGTTCCTTACAGGTAGCAGTACTGTGTGGTAAGTGAAACCTGGCTTTTGGTGATGTCCGATGAAGGACATTGTTGTCCTGTGATGGGCTAGTGTCAGACCTGAGACCTCCTGGGCCCAGGTGAGTAAAAGTTTTGTAGGTAGAAAGCCTCAAAATACTACGCCCAAGGGAACACAACTCTGTTCAGCAACATGCAGGCAGCAATATACAAACACTGAGGGCACTAGGGTTGTTTTGAAACGTCCACCTTAGCTCTGTGTCCAAAGCTTTCCATGCTTTGCTCGTGGTAGTTGCCCATGACCTGAGTAGTTATGAAATGTTGAAACGTTGGCTACCTACATTTATTTCTGAAACCCATTCGTACATTGAATTTAAATTAGTTAAGATATTAAACAGTAATGGAAAAACATGAGCTTTAGAAGTTCAAAGGCACTGGTGTGCTGCTTTGGCATTACTCCAGGATTGGAGTTCTGTCAGGCTTTCATGATAGGAAGAACAAACTGCATTTGTGAGTTTGTGTTTGTTCTTCCCTTACTTGCTGCAGCATGACATTTAGTTCAGGCTGAGAGTTCACCTTTCTACTTTGACACCTTTGTGAAAAATATGGTGGCTTTTCAATAAGCCTTTTAGTCTGGGTGCAAAAAGTTGTTCTGGTCCTGCTAAGCCTCTCAAATACCCATCACTGAAAACTACCCGCTTCTCCTTTGTATGTCTCTTCTGGGTTTGGACTCATGTTTCTTCTGTAATTCTAATTCTCAATTTAAAATGTCACTGTTTTTTAACAAAATGCAGGTCCAGTATATCTCTTTCTGATTTTAGACATTCATTTCAAGTAAGTTGCCCTTTTTTGCAACAAATAAAAATGTTAAACAGTCTGCCCCTTCCTGTTCTGCTCTGTGATATTATAGCTATACTGCTGAGACTAGCTGTGATGTGATTTATATAGATATCCAGATTTCTTAGCATTACGGATGAAGAAAAAGCCTAACTTTCTGTCTGTATGTGATTTAATTTTCCTGTTTAATTTTCTATGGAACAAGACAAAAAGCATCTTCTTCCTTTTGCAACAAACACACAATTGTGATTAGGAATAAACTTCAGAAATGCAGAGACATAAATACTAGTAGTGGTACCTGAGCCCCTTCACAGTGATACGTGACCAGGCACAAAACTAGAAGCTGCCCTTGGCACTAGTGTTGTCCACTCTTAATGAATATAATAATGGCATTCAATACAACGTCTAGTGTTGGCAGTAACAGCTGGCAAAAGAAGGGCATGACGCCCTGCAATCTAGTCCTGTTGAATAATTTAGCAGCATTGCTACCCCTACCTGTGATGTAGCTACTGAGAATACATTTAGGATCACAAATACGATGTTGCTACTAATAGAATACATAAGGTCTTTTATTAAATACATGGTTAAGCCACTAGGTAAAAGAGTGGCAAAGTTCAATAAAGGTGCCCTTGCACTGAGACTCCCTTTCAGAAAGCTTTAATTAAAAAACTTAAGGATTAATTCTGATTTTCACTTTTTTTTTTTCAAACTCACTGTTTAGACATTCTGGGTTTTGTATTTTAATTTTTTTTAGTAATTGGATTCAAGCCTGTGATCCACATGACAGTGCTCTAGTTACTCAAGAACGCTTCTCACCCTGCCATTTTAGTTCAGCACCACCATCTATCTAAAGGATGTGCCAATGAGGATGCTGTTGGCTGTTCTTCCAGAAATGTTGGTTCCTGCTAACATAGCTTTACATTGCACATACCAGGTGGCCAACCCGCCAAAGGAAACAGCTTTGTTTAACAAAGGTGTAGAGGCTTTGCCCTTGTGTAATATCAGATAAAGAGAAAAGAAGTGTGAGTTGAATGTTATCTATGTATGAAAAAAAGGGGGAATTGAGGAGGGAAAGAAAATGGAAGAAGAGGGTGTAGAGAAAAGATGGTTTAACTAGCAAGCATAGTCTGAGAAAGAGCTTGTTTGCCCAATGTGCGTCTGAAAACACTTGGAAAGTGGCCCAGGGCCCCAAGCTCGTGTCAACAGCTGGACTATTCCCAGATCTGTATCAATAGCTGATTAAATGAGAAAGGGAACTGTTCTGCAGCCTAAAATGAGGTTATTCCAAACATGTAATGTTTGGAATGAACTTTGTATTCATTTTACTTATTCTTAAATTTCATCATTACACACTGCGATTCAAGAGTGCACCTCTCACAATTCTAGTGCTCTCTCAGTCTTAAGGTGGAAAGTAACCATTGCTGTTCTGTAAGAGACTCTTCTAACCTAGTTGTCGAGTTCATCATCAGCTGGAGCACAGGAAGAGTTTCACTTCAGCCACATTACTCAGTTGTCTGGGGTACTGGCAACACTTCCTTCTAGTCTTAACAGTTCAGGCTTTTTGGAAGCATAGATGGGGTTCATGCTGCTCCTCTTGCTCTGAGTGGAAGGATTGCTCTTAACTGTAGTGTGTGGGGACAATTTACAGGCAATGTGATAATAAAGGGTATAGCACTTTTCAGCAGTCTGGCAAGCTTAGTAGGAACAATGACATACCTTTTCTTCAGCAAAAAGGCAATACTCTTATAGCATGAGCAATTACACAGAATCTGTATCCTTTGCCTACTGCATGGAGCTGCTAACCTATCCACATGCTGTGGGAAGTGATGCTGGCTTTGCCTTAACACTGCTGCAAGCAAGTCCTGCAGACAGGTGATTTTTTCTCACCTATCACCCCTTCTCCATTCATACTTATTATTGGTTCCGATTCAGAGGAGAAGTCCAAGTTAACTCAGACAATGCTGTTGGTGTTTCTGAAAGTTGGCTAGAGGTTGGGCCTTTTACAAGGCCTTTTTTTTTCAGGAAAAGAGGGTCTTCCTTCACTGTCATTGGAGTTCCTAGCAGCCATAGGCACTGAAGCTCACCTTGGAGCTCCTCTAGGCAGTTCAGTAGCATTGCCAACATTCAAAGAGGTTCTGCCTTATTCCAGGTTTAGTGGTAGCTTAGTAGCAATAAGTTTCATGCAGTACCTCATAAAAAAGGCAGGTGGGAAGCACACTTCCAAAAGACCAGTTGTAGATGCATGTATAGCAACTGATTAACTTCATTTTTAAAAAATATGAACCTCCATTGTTGCCCTCTCCTGTAGCAACCTTTCTGCATCACAGGTTTTTGGCAGCAAAATCATCTCATGCTTCATGGCTTCTAACATTTTGTGCATGTAATTCCTTTTTTTTAATGTTAGATGGCAGATTTTTCTTAACAAGGTCAAATGACGTATCGTCTCTTTTTGGAGTGATAACGGTAAACTTAAGATCAAGCAACCTATCTAAAGAGCTCAGAATCTTCCTATCATCTACATAGTATCTTCTTTTCCCTGAACTTCACTTGCATTGTAACTCCCATCTGCTTCATTTTGTTAAACTCCTCAGAAACTCAAGAATTCTCTGGTCTCGGGCAAGACCAGAAATTAACTAACCTGTATAATTTTGTAGCAGTTGCAATTTTTTGCTAGTTTACTACTTTTTTCCCAGAAAAGTTATGTGCTTATTAAACAGCAGAGGCCTCAGTGTAGAGGCAGTCTGCTAATCCCCATTCTCATCTGAAAGCTGACTTCCCCCTCCCACTGTCACAGAACGCAGATCATAAAGGGAAAGCCTACCTGTTTACAGGGACATTCCAGTATTTCGAGATAAAGATCTCTTGAACTGATTTGTTCTGTCAGACCAAGAACCAAATTTCTCTTGCACACTCAGAGACTGGAGCACACCACTTACGGGAATTTAAAAGAAGACAAGATATCCACACCATGGTAAACGGCTTGCTTCCTGGCAACCCTGTGCTACTAGTTCTGTAAAAATTCTGTAAAAAAAACATTAATGGAAAGCTTTGCAAATATTGGTCATGTAAACAGATCTTTATACATAGTGACTGGATGCCCTGGGGAGGATTTATGTCATCTGCCAGCCCCTGAGAGACTCCACCTGGGAATCAAACAGTGTTGGAACAGCTGGCCAGGGAAGCAGGCTCAGGTTAGGGAATCTGTTTGGTGGGTGCCCCAGGTAGCTGATAGGTGAAGGAATCCCATGGGTCAAGGGGAGGTTGTGGTTGTTCAGTCTCTTACTTTAGGGGTTTGCTTTGTTGTTCTGGCTTCTGCTTGCAACCAACTTGCTCAATGTTGAGCCCATCCCCTTCCCACACCGTTTCTCTATCCCTGACTCCACTTCATGGATTCCCTTTCCCTTTAAAAGATCTAGCTCTCGGCATGTCTGGTGCTTGGCTATGGTTTGTCTGACTGTAGTACCTATTTCCATGCTGTAGTCCTATTTCATAGCTCTTTGTCTGTTTTCTTTCTAGCTTGGTCCCAAGCGGGGTGTTCCCCTGCAAATTGTCTTCTTAGTGCTAGTGGGAAAATGTGGACCAGAGAGTTGTGCAGATTATGCAGGATTTGGAGGTTCTAGAAGAGGTCACATTTTCACATAATTTCCAAATGTGATTAAGGTCTTGGCTAAACTGGAGGATAGAGTTGTGCACTGTGAGTTCTGTCTTTAAATGTGCTGTTACTTGAGAGGTATTGTGTCCACCTTTGTACATTGATGCACGGTGATACATTGGTGGTGGTAGTCACAAGTGAAAGAAAAAAGATAAAGGTACTACACTTAGTTGAGGTGATGCAGTGAGTGCATCATTGGGGGTGATATTGCAGAATGTGCTTGGGCAATACAAGAGAGACTGAGCTTGCTGTTGTGCTATCCCAGTGAACTGACAGCCTGTGTTCTGGATTTTGTGTATTTAACATGTTGAGCAAGCTCTCTGAGGAAAACAGCCTACTGTTGAAATCTCACATGCCTAAAAGCTCCTGTTCCAGTAAGTTTTTCTGTTTGCACATCTTGGTTCAGAACTGAAACCTCTTCTTGGAAAATAATCTGGGAGGTAAACAACTGTGCTGAGGAAAACTTGATGACTACTTCCTATTGGCAGAAGCTAGCCCTTCCTTGGAGCAGTGCCAGCTTTTGAAAGGAAATACCTTCTCTTATTTCTTAGTCATTCTCTAGGCTTTGAAATTGCTTTAGAAGCTGAGAGCCCCTGAGAGTCCTGGCAATTTTCTTGTTTTGTAATTTTGAAATTATTCCTTATATTCTTCTGTTTGGGTTGCCTTCACCTAGTTCTGCCTTTTGTATGCAGAAGCCTGCCTCCAGCTGTTGTAAGAGACCCTGTGTGAGAAAAACTAGAGGAAAGCTACTGGGAAATGTCAAGTTAGGAATCAGTTCTGTCTCAGCATAGGTTCAGCTTGACCCAAAATGTGAAGGGTGTTGGTTTTCATTGGCTGAACGCTCTGAGGGCACAGGGTAACAGCTGGTGTTCACAGAGGGATGAGTCTATCACACTTCCTTTCCGGTAGCCTCTTTTATTTGCTCTGTTAGCACTTGACTTTAATGATAACTCTTATGTAAAAGGTCAGGGACAGTTGCAGCCCTTTATATACTAATTAAACAGATCATATGCTAGTACTTGAATGTGGAAAATGCAGTGCTTTAAGGTGATTAATTAAAAGCCATGCAGATCTTGTAACCTAAGTGAGTCTTTAATATAATAGATAACCTAAGATGGAATAGAGTAAGTAGCTGCTTAACTCACCTCGCATGAATGAATCAGTTGTTAATGTAGTAATTCCTTCATTTTAGCCAGTCACATTTTAAGAATGTTTTTTGCTTTTTGTGGTCAGAAGTGGAGAAATCTATTTGTTGGCTTTAATCATAGGAGTTCTTCATATTGCAAGGTTTATCTACATTAGACAGTTTAATCATGTGCTTCAAATTTATTTTGTTGTTTACATATTGTTCACTTTAAATATGGTATTGCTTGAAGTAGGGCCATATGAACAGCAACTTGTACCATGTGTTTACTCCAGAAACACTAATAACAATGTTGAATTAAAAACAGAAGTGTCAATATTTAGATTGTATGTAAATATGATTTCCAGAAATATGCAGCGTATTCTATTTACATGTTATTTACATTGGCTGCTTCTTCAATATTATGTGAGAAGAAACTGCTAAGCACTGACTTAACAAACACATAAAATTAACAGAAATCTAGGATTTAGTAGGGTTGTAACTGGAAGTGAGTAGGGATGATGCAGAGCAATCTCAGGGGGGCAAGAGTGGGGTGAAAGATACTTGTATGGATGGATTTGAGGGTATTTGCAGAATGAATGGATATTGAGAATCTTGGAAAATACGGCTCCAAATTTTTTCCAAATGAATTCTGTTCCCATCTGTCCTTGCAGAGATTTTAGATGATCAAACAGCATATAGCAACAATTTCCTAAGCTTATTTCTTAGTATTCTTTTCTCTTTCTTTGGTAACATGATCTGCTGCGCCTGTGTGCTTGCTGAGAATCCTGAAGGAATGCATCATGTATGTTTACTGTGTCGCAACTCTCATGTAAGCTTGTACTGTATATTGGACAATAGCTTGCAAAAATAAATGGCTGCAGTTATCTAAATAAGGATATTTTTAGTGCAATTTAATGTATTGCAGTTTTAAAGGCCTGATTCATTATTATCTTTTCCCTTCAGTAGACAATTACATGTACAGAGAGAGTGGAGGGTTGCCAAATCAGAATGTTTCCCCTTCATACAGCTTTAAAAGACTACACATTGTGAAGACATTGGAAACCTTAACTTTTCAAACATTATCAAGGAATTTTGTTCACAAATAATTTTTGTAATTAAAGTTGTCATAGCTAGTCTGTTGGTTAATTTGGATTGCTTCAGTGCTGGTTTACTTAGATAAATTGTGTTTCCAAACTTTAAATAGCAAAAGGCAAAGTCACAGCTGCATGGCACTTTTTCTTAACATAAATGTCCATTGATTTTTCTTTTTTGATCTTTAATTGAGCTGACAAGTTACAATACTTTGTTACTTTAATTTAGAATAATTGATGATAATGATGAAAACATGGTTTTCATAAATATAAAAACATTTTGTTCATTACTGTTGGCTTTCTCTTCCAAATTGTAATAGTAAAGCTCGGTTGCATGAAAATGGAAGGCTATGTGAGCCATCTTTAATTCAAACTATTGTTTCTGGAGATACTTTGGCATGTTTTACACCTACCTGGTATGTTTTGTCAAAGGGCAAAGGAACTCTCTTGGCTTTTTGAGCCTGGGAGGTCACCTGCTGGTTGCTCTGCCTCGGTGCATCCTGGCGTCTCTTCCAGAAGTAAACAACAGAAAGGACCTAGGGAGTGCTGGAGGTGCATCTCCATGTATTAAAAGATTAAACTGTAGATGCTGCTTCAGGAATGGAAGCTCATCAAGCACTCAGATATGTTTGAGTAAAGCTTCCAGTCAATCCTAAGCCTTTGTTTGTGCTGTGCAATCATGTCTCCAGAGGCGTAGAATAACAATTTTATGTGGTGATGAAAAAGGGCAGGCATGCACATGGCCTTAAATTTCCTGCAAAAAGGACAGCTCTTGTTTCTATTGCTTATTAGGAGGTACAGCAATTTCATTTGCTTATGAGATAAGCTGTAGTAGTACTAGGCTCCGCAGAGCATGGTGTTAAAACATGTAGGGAACATGGACAGTAGTCAGTTACCAGTTACTGACAAAATCTGGAAGGGCAGGTGTGGGAGCATGAAAGAGACAAACAGCTCTCCTTATCCTTCCTATGGACACTTTGGTGTGCTGTGAGGACTTCTCAGACACAGTTTGCTGTGAAAAGAAGGATCTCAAGTTTGTTTTAAGAAATGCTTTTCTGAAAAACTCTTTGTTCATCAAAGCCTCGTTCTCATTGGGCAGAACTCTCTGGTATGAGGTTGCTTCTGACACGCATTTAAAACTAGTGTAGATGTCACCACACTACACTATGCAATGAAGGTATGTCCTGAATCCCTCCATAATGTTCTTTAATCTGCACAAGGGGGCCTCTGACATTACCACCTGCTTCATAAACTCAAGTCTCATAACAGCCCAGAATTCCAAGGTAAATGCTAAATAAATATCTGTAGTGTAGGGAAGAAGATGTTGAGTCATGTAGTTTACAGTTATACAGTGGGACCCTTTTCCTTCACTTCAGTTTACCAGTTTGATTGAAGCAAAAGGCAGACACTTATTCCTGTAGGTGGAACAGATATAAGTAGAACTGTATCTCACCACAAATTGGCTTCAAAGGGAAATTGCTAGTCTCAGTTGAAACAAACATTTATAACACTCATAAACCATTATAAAGAATACTTACAATACTTTGACTAATTTTTAAACAGGAGTTATCAACAAATCCACTGGTACTATCCAGACTTTCTTATTTTGTTGGTGTTTAAAATGTAATGGTTTATCAAAATTCTTCCATTTCAATCTAGATGTATTGGCATGTTTCTTCTGGATTAGTTAGTGATGTTTTTCTGTTTCTCTTGTGTCTCATCTGGACTTTGGGGTTTGAAAGGAAAGACAGTGTCTTAAACATGGGTGAATCACTATGATCAAGCTGGCGTGGGAATTTATAATGTAGAAGTGTTTGAGGTAACTGTGTGTACGTTTCTATGCTCTAGTTAATGTGAAGTGATCTCATGCCCACAGTTATTTCATGGTAACTTGCTCATGTGCCCCCATTCTCAATCCTTCCCCAAGTGCTTTGGAGCCATAATTTAGGAATTAGCACACCTGTCTGCAGTTATTGCGCACAGCCTGATTTTTCCAATTAAATGTGTTTTAGAATTAGTATTTGAGGTCTAATGCAGAAGTGAGATACCATTGTTCGTAACTGGGGGAGGAAGGAGGTGATTCTTTAATGAACTTTGTTAGTATAAAATGAATGCACTACATGGGTTACTGATAGGTGCAAGCTGGCACTTACACATCTGTTCCTAACCGTCAGAGCAGTAAAGTTCCTCAATAATCACAGCAGTGAAGCCAATCCCTTTTAAAGGAGAATTTGATCACTTTAGGAACAGGACTGAAATTTTGTGTCCATAATAACAGAAATCTGGGTTTATTGACCCAGGTTCTTACCAGGCCTAAGCCTCCTTCTCACAGACTTTCTCACCAGTACTCAAACACTGCATTATAACACAGGGATTATGTGAACACAGAGCACTGTACCTCCGTTAGAGGAAGCCCTCAAACTCTGTGGTAAGTTTAAAGAGCAAAGGGAAGATCTGTCCCTGCTTTGCCAGGAGGGCCAGGGCTGGCAGCACAGCAAGGAGCCAGACAGTGCTCCCACCCACCCTGAGACCTGCCTGTGGAGTGGTCACGCCTGGGCTCTGTAACCCCAGGGCAACTCGGAATTGTGTGCTTAAAAGCAGTTTTCCTTGGGCTGCAAAACATTATTGCCTGCTGTATAAAATATTTAATGCTGTAGCCTTTCCGGCCTTCTTCTGGCCACTGGTTATAATCTGTTAACATGTAAGTAAAGTTTTCATTTTATTCCATTACTCTGTGAGGTTACAGAACTGTTTTTCAGTGCTTACTTTCTTCTGCTTTGCAGGGATATTTCAAGAACTTTTATGGAAAATACATCTTAGTCAAATAGTGTATTTTAATGAATCTTTTAGTTTGGTTGATTAAAAGTAACTGTATTAACATAAGGAACTAAGATTTCTATACAGTTGTTCTTTCTCTAATTCCTTGCCTAGTCTCAAATACTGTAAAATGCTTCAGTGACGTACATCTGTTTACCAAGGAAGTGCAGTATATAGGACGATAGAAGGTTAATAGAAATAATGGGATGAAATTCTGATTGTTTCAAAGTTAGCGGAGCAAGGCTTTTGCTCACAGAATGAGGGCAGAAGGAATTTCCTCTGGGTATATAATCTGAGTTTCTTATAATACAGGTACATATAGTTTCATAAAAAAGATTATCAAACCTAAATGTCATGGCTTGACCTAAAAGAAAGTATGGTCTTGCTTGTTTATTAATAACTCAAGTGATAAAAAATTACCATAATTGCTAGCTAAGCTGCAATAATAACCTGTTGCCTTGATTTAAAATGGACCCTATCTGCAGCTTTAGTTTTTAGCCAAATGCATTTGGCTGCTTTTCTTGTAAGAAATTTTCTATCTGGTCAGACAATCCATGGGACCATGATCAAATTACTACTTTAGATATGCTTGAATAAACTGAGGAGGTTGAGCTCCCTAGACTCAGCTGTTCCTCAGGCCACAGAACTAAAATGCCTCTTGGTGTTCTGTTAAATATGACTACATCAGTATCCATTGAATGGGGATTGATCCCTTGAATTGACTACACACTTTCCTAGGGATCTTCTCCTTACCTTGCAATTTTGCAAATTAAGTCTTTTTATTGTTTAAATGAATCTTGTGACAAGTGTGATGATCAGATTTGATGAGATTTGCATTTCTAAACATGGTTATTTTTATGCAGTATTGACTAGCACTGTAATATCATGGATTAGATTACTTATTACTAAGTCAAGACTGAAGTAGTTCCTGGTATGAATGAAAGGTCCAGACTTTGTTTTAATTCTGTTTTTCTTATTTACGCTGCCACTATGCTGACTTTTTTTCGGATTGCACCTTGTATTCCTTCATGTGACGGAGGGAATAATTGATCTTATTGACTCAACAGAGTATGTGGGTACTACATAAAATTGCATCAAGAATGAGTTTTCTTAAATCATGAAATCAGTTTTGTATCAAACATAGTAAATTTCCATTGTTCAAAGTTGGCTCAAAAAGCTATTTCACTCCAGCCTACTATCCTGGAGAAACTTCAAGTCTTCTATTTTGGAATCACTAAATTTCCCTACAAAAGTGTGTCTCTCCTGTATCTTCACAGCATTGCCATGGAAACTAATAATATGCCCCAGCTTTCAGGAAATGCTCTCAGTACTTTAAGATTAACTATTGTTTTAAATGAGATAATTGGGCCACCTTTGCAAGTTGTTTACCTTGTCATAGTTATAGCAGCAGCCTGGAACCCTGGTTATTGTCTAACTTAACTTGAAGGTGTATCCACTTGTATATAATCCTTTTTATGTTCATTATGTCCATGCTCAGCTCTTTCGGCATCTTATTTAGTACCATTGGTAGCTTAACACTTTAGCTGGAATTCCCTTGGTGACTTGTCACTTGGTCCTCTGTGTCAGGTGACAGTCCACCCAGGACAGTATGCCTGTTCACCCACCTACCATCCATACTGAGTACGATGATAATCTTTATACTGCATATAAAAGCCTGATGATGCTTTTGTGACTATCAAAGATGAGGGGAAGGAATGAGGTGTTTTGTAGTCATCACCAATTCTTTAATTGCCTTTATAGAATAAATAGCTGGGAGGATGAGAAACAATTGTGTAGGATCTGAATTAATCTGTGAAGTATTGGAGGGATAAAATGCTGCTTCTTTCATCAGCACTTCTACAGTGGTGTGAACTGATGGAAACCAGTTTTTCTAGGAATAAAGTTTCTGTTCATTGGTCATTGTCAAGAAAAGAAGGAAATGAGGACCAGGTTGTTCTTCTGAAATATAATCCATTTTTTCACATAGAGCTTATTCTTAGCCACAGTTCCCATTTGCCACTGTATGTTCAGAACACTTATTAGTTGGAGACAGCAGTGGTTGTTGGCATTTTTTTGGTGTTTTTTGTTTTTTTTTGGGTTTTGTTTGATTTGTTTTGGGTTTTTAAGTGGCAGCTTGTGAAACTTACATTTAATAGCTGGTAGTTAAAGGGAAAAACAATCTCAGTACTCTCTATGTGGGTACAGTATTACCTGCAAATACTCACAGCCTAAATAGGAAAAGGCCATTGCTGACCAGTGCAGGGAGCTAGTCACTGGACTCTGCAACGACAGGTTGCCCTCACCTTTGTAAATGGGTGTCCCACTGAAATGTAGCCATGCTGGGTTATCTAGTGTTACCAGATCACTTATGATAAATCACAGGAGTAAGAACCACCTTTTCTTATTACTTAACATTTCTGAGCAGCCCTTTTAGAGAGATTTTCTTTTTTCTTTACAAAGTGGGTGAGAGATGAACTATGCTCCAAACAAGGTCTGGTAGATAACGGAGAAAATCTCAATCAGATGGAAATTCAAAATTCACAGTAACTAAAATACTTTTAATCCATGCTTATTGATTAGTTTCTTTATTTCTTTGGAAAAGTATAATATTTTCCTTTCTTATGCTAGAATCTAAGACAATCTATGAGGAAAAAAAGTTTAAAAATTCACATTATTACTGGCTGAAAGTTCGGTAAGTCTTTTGAGTTCTGATACTGCCGTACTTATTGCAAACTGGATCATCAGAAACTAACAGCATTGTAGATTGTCAGGAGGCTGGGTTCTGGTAATGTGTCTTAAGAAAACAATCAAAAATGTAATCTCCTCTTTGCTACACTAATAACTGATACTAGGTTTGGGGGAGGGTCCCTCAGTACTGGAGGAGAAACAAGTTAGTGCCAAAACAGCAGAGCTAAAGATGCTTTGTTTCCAAAATGCTGGTTCTTAATAGCTCTGGGCCCCTGCCCTTATCACCTCCCTTCAATAACCCGAGTTCTTCTTACTTTCCTTTCACACTCCTTAAGCATCCTCATGAAGCAAAAGACAACATATGCTGTGACTAATGTGGTGCTGTGCACATACATTTTTTTCTGGCTACTGCCATGCAGAATGTGTAACAGCCGAACTCCACCAACCTCTGCCCCAAACCTGTTGAGGGACACTATTCTGTACCAAACATTTATATGCACATAGATTTACTTTATGTCCCTTCCTAGCAGTAACCCCGTAAAATGCAAATATAGTTACAAAAGCTTCGTGTTAATTAAATGGGATACAATTAGGATGAGTTTTTTAATTAAAAAAAAAGTAACATCAACAACAGACTGTTTTTTGGACAGTAGAATTGAAAAAGCTGTTTCTCAGGTGTTTTCCTAGTGCTCCAGAGGCCCCGATGTCCTTTTTGGGTACTGCTGCAGTACCCAGTGTCCAGAGCCTCTGATTTTCACAAAACTTGTAAGAATGTACTATCTTAAGACCTCTGTTCTGCCCTTAAGCTTGGTTAAAATTAGCTAATAGGTTCAGAAGAGTGACAAGGCTGACAGGCAGATAGCATGTGTTTAATTTCATTATGAAATGAAGCTAAAAGAGGCTCTAGAGGGGATTCTCCAGTGTGCTGTATTTGTGGTTGACTGCACAGATGTGACAGAAAGCAGCTTTCAGACATCTTCAGCCAAATGTATTTTCAAGTGTATTTACAGGGATGGCAGGACCAGGGAAACTGGGTTTCTGCCTCATGAGAATGGCTGATGGACGTGTTGCAAGTGGCTAGTCAATGTTGTTTTCTTCTTGCCTGATGTGCAGAGCTATACTTCCTGCACAGTATTCCAGCTCTGCTCTCAGCACAAAATAATTAATTTTGTTTTGGGCTTTTTCTATAACATTCATCACAGTAGTATGTGGGTATTTCATTAACATTGTTTTCTGGAGAGCAGCTCGGGGAGGAGGGTTCTATAATACCCATTTCTTTGCAAGGGAAATGAGAAGTTTTGTCTGAAAAGCATGCTCTAATATGGATTGCCCTCTTCTGAGATAGAATCATAGAATCATTCAGGTTGAAAAAGACCTTTAAGATCATCAAGTCCAACCATTAACCAGCACTGCCAAGTCCACTACTAAGCCATGTCCCTAAACGCCACATCTACATGTCTTTTAAATACCTCCAGGGATAGTGACTCTACCACTTCCCTGGGCAGCCTGTTCCAACACTTGACAACCCTTTCAGTGAATAATTTTTCTCTAAGATCCAGTCTAAACCTGTCCTGGTGCAACTTGAGGGTATTTCCTCTTGTCCTATTGCTTGTTACTTGGGAGAAGAGGCGGAGTGCCTAGAGCATGCTTTCTGAGACCATTTGGCATTATACATCTGTCCTGGGTGTGCAACTCACAGCTCTTACTGTCCTCAGTTGCAGTTAGAAATGCTTGAGACTTCTGAGTTTCAGACCCTGGGCCTCAGTTTGTTATGCAGGGGAAAAAAAGCCATATCTGAAGTATTATGGCATAACTGAATTGTGAACTGTATGCTGCCAGCTGGGAAAGAAGCCAATTAGAAATACTCGATTGCTTTAATGATAGACAGTCCATTCTCTTCCTGCAACCTCCTGCTTGGATTTCAGCCCAAGCAGAGGGAACTTGGTGACCTGGAACCCAGTTCCTCATGTCACTTGACTGTGAGGCTACTGCAAAGGCAATTTTGCTGTAGTCCAATGTTATGGATAGTTCAGTGGGCTGGATCAGATCTTCAGCAACTTTAATTTTAGGGGTAGGATGCTGTCCACTCATTACACAGAGCCCCATTCCCATATGTTTCACTAGTTAGTTTCCAGATCTATTTGGCCTGCCATTTCTGCATTCCTAACTCTCAGCCTAACCTGGAGAGGCCCTACTTGTAGGCCATTTCCTAGGGAATATCCAAAAAGTACTGGTGATTCCATTTAATTAATCACAGAGGCAGAGATATTATCTATAACATTTTTTCACTATACTTCATTGATTTTTAACTACAGTGGAATTCTCCTGTGAAGCAAGACCCTGTGGGAAAAACATACCCATGTAAGAGAAGAATTTCACAGTACATGTGGACAGGGGACAAGATTACTATTCAATTATCCTATCTGGATAAGCCCTACTTTCTTGATATTTAAATTTGAAATCTAATAATATCTCATGGTATTATGTTTATGTAATTTTAAAAGATTAAATAGAAAAAAGAGGAAAAATTAAATGCATAGTCTTCATGGATGCCTCGTGAGGGGCATTTGAGTTTGATGCAATGAATCTTACACAGTTGCCTGACATCTAAGCCCCTACACTGCTGAAGTAAATTGACATCCACTTTGTTGATGAGCAGGGAAGGACACAGCGTTTTTTACTTTTCAGTTTCACAGCTAAGAATTGTGAATCTCAGGTTCTTCCCAGTTTTTGTAGGACTAAAACTGTGTGTTCCACACACACTGGGCTCTTGTCGTGGTCTCTTAGAACTCCTAGATTTCCAATTCCCATATCCACTCCTAAAGCTACTCTTCCCAATACCGTTTTAGCTTGCTGATACAATTTAAAAATAACCTTCTCCACTACATCCCTGCTCACACCCTCCCTGCCCTGCACCCTTGGCTGCCCTTAGCTCTGGTCTCTTCCCTGATCCAGTTTGCCACACAGCTCCACAGAAGTTACCTTGGCATGACTGTGGAGAAATCATAGAAGTGAAACAAGTGGCAAAGGAAGAGCTGTTTAAATAAATACTCCTCCCAAAACAGGCAAACTTTTGCCAAATATGGTGAGTCATACTCAGCAAAAACCTCATCAGTTGGCACATTCAGTGATACGGCTGTCCTCAGGCTCCGACTGTGCCTGAGACAGAGGGGGACAAATAACTTGGGCAGTTCCTCCAAGCTGCACAATGTTGTCCTACTGGAAGACATTCTGTAAGGGGCACCATTCATTCATTACCTTTCATATGACAACCTGTGCACACCTCATTGTCCTCTCACACTGAAATTCCAATTCTTCTTACTGCTGCTAACCTGATGACATACCCAATGGGTGTAGGACAGTTGGGAGGCCTTGAATCTAGAACTTATGACATAAGCTGTTTACCTTCACTAATACAACACTGAAAAAACTTGATTACAGTGGCTTAAGGACCTTTGCAAGAAGAAAAATATGCAGTGAAAAAAGACATCCTGAATCTGACACGCAGGGCATAAAAACCCACCAATGACTGGAAATGACTTGCTGTTGCCTCTTCTGGAAGGGATGAGAAGGCAGCGGCTTAAAAAGTCTGGGTATTATTTGCCTAAACCACTGAAGATAGTGAAGAAGGAGAATTAGCTGAATGTCAAGAGACTTTCTCATGACCCATGCACAGTCCAGGTTAACAGTGACCTTCTCATTGTTGCAACAGCAACCTCTGCATACATCTCTGCTTTTGCTACAGACTGTGAAATGATTTAGCTGACTCAGCAGGGACAAAACCTAGAGCTCTCAACATTTAACCTGTTCCTATGTTGATTATCATGTAGGAAACCCTGTGTTGTCTAAACATCAGCCATTTGCCTCACAGGTGAAGGAAAATCTAGAGGTAGTTTGCACTAAGGGATTAAAATGCTTCTATTTAGTACACTACATGCTATGCATTTCTGAAATCCTACTGAAACATACCTATAATCTAAAATTTGCACGTGCTGACCACATCTAAGTTTGCATAGTGCATTCTCAGTTGTTACCAGGCTAGAGCACCACAGCGATGCCCCTTCCAGCTCTTTCTATGCATGCCATAGTTTTGCGGCCTTTGATCTGTTGTACTCAAGTCTTAGGTTTGAGGGGGTATTTTGTGTCTTGCAGTAGGAGCCCAGAGTGTATGTTCCTGTGATCCCTTCTTGACACTTATTTGCTGAAGAAATCTTCAATGATTTGCTAAGCTAATGTTGCTCCCTGTGTCAGCTAAGGATGCCACTATCTTGTCTTCAGTGCTAACAAAGAATATTTAGGGAAAGAGCTGGCAATTTGTAGAGGGTGGTGTTATTCCTTCTGCCAGCAGGTTAGGGACTCGCCCCAGAGCTGGAGTTTGCTTCCAAACATTATGCTTCATAACCAACAAGGGACCTCGCATACATTTGTCTCATCCCCCTTATAACCAATTTACACTTTTAGGCCCGGTAACATCTTGTGTTAATGAGTTCCACAACTCGGTTACACATACTTTTAAAGGAAAACTGCATCATTGGCTGCCATCCAGTTCTTGTAGTGCAAGACTGAAATAAAAATCATTACCCATACACCTTTCCACGTCATCCATGGAGCTTTCATAGACTGCATTAACAGACAAGCCAAAGCGCCCGGGTTACCTAGTCTCCTCTAACAGACACCATTGTGAGTGCCGAGTTCAAGGGGCCAGATCGGCCATTCCTGCCCCACGCACAGGTGAAGAGCCCGTTGGACGCTGGCGGTCTGCTGGAAGCAGCGTCAGCGGAGAGAGCCCTGCAGAAGCCACAGCGGAGCAGCGTCTCTCCAGAGAGAATCGGTGACTTTGGTACATTCGGTTACCGAGGCACTGCTCCTGCCCGCTCGGGGCGCGTCTCGCCGGGGCCGGGTACCGCCGGCGGGGCTGCAGCCGTGCGGCCGTCACGCCCGGGGCTTCGTGCGTAACGCACTCGGACATTGCCCGGCGCCGGCGAGGGGCGGCCGGCGGCTGCGAGCCGCAGCAGCGCTGGGAGGAGGCAACGCCGGGAGGCGGCTCCGACCGGCCCGCTCCGGCCCCCCGCCGCGGCTCCGAGC
>JANZLQ010000092.1:13275182-13315409 GCA_026212715.1 Elanus axillaris | reverse complement strand
CCGTCCCGTCCCGTCCCGTCCCGGCGCTGGTGCGGTCGCTGCCGGGTGCGTCTGGGGGCTCCCCGCGGCAGGCGTCCGCGCGGCGCGCGCCCGCGGGGGGCCCAGGGATGGAGTCCCGCGGAAGTAACGCGCTGCGAGACGCGCTTGGGCCGCCGCCGCCGCCGGTCCTCGCTCTCCGTCCGCGCCGCCTCCTGGCCGTGGGGTTTTTCCCGGACCGCTCGCCGCGTTCCGCGTACCTGCTGCTGCTGCCCTCGGAGCTGGTTTTAAGGGATTCTTTCAGAACGTGAAATTTCTTACAGAGCTGCGCTCCACTTTCTCACCGGGGAATTGGTTTTGTATTTATCTGAACGCAGCCATTCTTTACTCTGTGTGAAACTCTTGAAGTGCTTATCTAATTCCTTTGTAGTCCCTTGCAATTGTTGACGTTATTTTTTTCCCCTTTGGCTAAGTAAAGAAAAATTACTTAAATGGTGTTTTAATAAGTTTGACTGTGAAGCAATTGCCAATAGCAATCCTTGTATCTCATTAACAGCTGTGGAATTTGTTTGCTTGAGTTCGCTGTGTGTACACATACATACACACGTAAATACATATCTGAAAGTGTAAAAAAGCTGACCGGTGGCAAGTAAGCCCTAAAAATGACTGGTAAAGCTCTATAAGCACAAATACATTACTATCAAAATGACCTTTTCCCCCCCCCCCCCTTCTTCTTTTAAAGAATATTGCTTTTCACTGCTTGTTATTTCAAAACAGTTTCAGCTGGAAGGGTTTCTTACAAAAGTTCTCTTGCAGGCAGAAGAGTTGTGAGGACAAGCTGCTGATATAAGGGGTTTTATTTATTCTTTCAGAGAAAAGAGGGATGGACCAATTAATTTATATTTCTGAGATTTTTTTAAAAAGGTGATGCTAGCAGGGGCTGAAACAGACACTGACGTTTTCTGATTTTGGTGCATTATCAAACAATAGGTGTAAAACTTAACACTGTGTCTTTGGGGATAGCAAGAAACTCTAAAGTTTCTTTTTATGTCAGGTGTTAAGAACAGAGTAGAGGCCATTTGCTGAGGTTGTACTTGAGATTGTAAGTGAAAGTGGAGAAAAAACATACTGTTTTGTTAAGACTCAGATTTGTGTAACTTGAAACAAATGTATTAATTAGACTTTTGTAGGCCTTATTGTGTATAACAGCTGTCTGCTTCCTCTTGACACCTGAATAGACAGCCCCCCCGCCCCCCAAATAGGAAAGAATACAGTGAAAGCCAAATTATGTGGCAAACCTTTTATAGTCATTTATCACTCAAACACTGTTTGGCTTATTCATCATCTACTAGATAACATCATATACATGCTGAAGAGGCTATTTTTTTTCCTGAGCCACTGTGTGTGCTATTTTCTTTTTTTTTTTTCAGAGAAAAGAATATGGCAGACATTGTTCCAGAGCAGCTAGACTGAATACTATCAGTCATATTTTCACTCCTGAGATTTTAGATTATATATGGAATCTCTTGTCAGTGTCACGCTTCCTCCATTTACTCCTGAAAGTGAGTTTTTCAGAGCCAAAATTTATAAAGATTTTCACAGCATTGTCTTGCCTCCCTTTTTCAGCTAGGCTGTATATTTGCAGAACTATATGAATCCGCTGTTCTGGATCATCATTTAAAGCTCACTGTGAGATTTGGAAAAGAATCGTGAGGCTAATGCCACTAAGAACCTATTCAACAGTAGCTAGTGGTACATCAGACAGTGAAGCAAGCTCTTCTTGCCTCCAACCACTTTGTCAGTGTGTACAGCTCTTTCAAGATTAAGATGCATTTTTCTTTAAAATGAAATATTAGAAATTCTTGAAAATCAGGCACACATTAAAGAATGGATCAAAGGAATTGTGGTTTTGGGACTACACAAAGACTTACTTTTGTTTATGTTAATAGCATCAATTACTCATTGGTCTTGAAAGTCTGAACAAAAAAAACCAAAACCCAAACCTTAAGAAACAATGCACTTTCAGCTTTTGATAGGTCATACATTCACTCCTAAACTGGTTGTTGGTCAGATTCCTATCCAGCAGTGGTACGCTATTATATTGTTTCTCATGTTATTGTGAACAAGTCTTATTAGGGTCAAGTGTCTACTAGAATAACTCTTCAGACAGATGAAATGTTCGTACGTCTTCTTTCATGTGGCCACAGTTTGTATTCAGCAAACTCATCCTTAGGTTGCTGTGTCAGCTGGTCCTTAAAACTGCTTGAAGGTCTAACCACCTCAGTGGTATCTGGCATACTGGAGTATTACGTGTTTCTTGGGGCAATATCCTGGCCATTAGTATGGTTGAGATTGGAAATTGAAAATGTCTGATTAGAGAGGGATTGTGAAAACAAGACTGTTGAAACCTCTAAAAAGATATTTTGCTTTAAACCAAATTAAGACTGGTAAACTCCTTATGGTTGAAACTTGTAGCATTCAGGCCAAAAGCTGAGATGTAGTTCTGTGTTAAACTAGATTCTACATGGCCACAGACTTACACTGCTAGGACAATAAGCATCACTGATTTGATTTGACTAGCAGTGGCTTTTTTGCCCAGCGTGGGATTATGTATCTTAATTCTGCCTGCAATTGGCAAGTTTCTGGTCCAGTTACTTATTCTGCTTCAGGGCTAAGGTATGGAGCACCAAATGCTGTGTTTCTTATAACGTTGTGGTGGTGAGGTGCTGCGAAGAGAGGATCAAATTTAATGTTTGTTTTATATTGCATTAAAAACTCTGACATGTAAAACTCTAAATGATACACAGTCATCATTGTCGATTCTCTCTCTTAGGCTTTCCTATTTGCTACTCCTGCCTTAGATACACTGCTAAATACAGTAATATAGGTGGGTTACCAATACACGCAATTTTGAAGAGAAGCAGCATGGAGGAGAAATTTAGGAATATTCTGGCAGGCTTTTCTTGTGCGATAAAAGGTTGGGGTTTGGTTGGCTTGTTGCTGCTTGGAAACCTCAGCAGGGCAATAATGAAATTTATATAGCCATTGAACTGGGGTGATGCGTAGATTACATAATAATCTCCAGTTGCATGTATTTTTTGTGCTCAGAAGGTAACAGTTTGGGGAGCACAAGCATAACTCAGTGCTTTAAGCTCCAGGAGGAAAACAGAAGTGGGACACTTAACAACTTGCATGGCAGTTCCTCGTAGCAGTGCTATTGCCCATCTTCTTTCTGTTGCAGAAGATGGAGAGGCTTAGAACTGGAGTGCAAGACCATGTGCCTGTATGTTCTTTCCTTCTGTTTCCTTCCTGTCCTTTATTTACTTGAATAGCTTTGAATCTTTACTCTGTTTTCTCAAAATGCAAAAGTTGCTAAAGACTGTAAACTTCTGTCAGGTAGGCTTCTCACTCTGAAGGATTGGCAGAGCTTTTAACGGTGTTGAAAGCAGTGACTTGAAATAACTGTGCAGGTATATAGATGTCTGGCAATGATCAGAGGAAGCTAAGTCAAGGGAATGTTTGTGTCCTTTAAGAATGGAAAACAAAAATGTGTATTTTCTTTTTTTATTGTCGGGGTTTTTTGAACAGGCAGGTTAAGTTTCTTCTTGCTTGAGTTGAGTGCCTGAAGGCCATTCAAATTGAGGAAGTGGAATTATTTGTGGCTTTGAGTCACTGTCTTCTTGGATGTTTTCTTTGCTCATTATCCTCTTAGAATGTGAAGACAATTGTGATTGGGTTTGTGTTAGTTTCCATACCTTAACTGTAAAGCTGTGGCTTACAGTAATGATCCTGAAGACATCAGGGATAATAATTTTCTCTGGTAAAACTGAGTTCCTAGTACCAATTTTTGGGGCTTCAGGTTTGCTTTGTCATCATGTCCTTGGAGTGAAGTATCTTGGAGTTGAGCTGTCATTGGAATGTGGCACTTTCAATTCTGATGGAAAACAAAGAGCTAACACCCTGTGGATGCTGAGAATGGGATGAGAAGAAGGGCTGTTCACCATTTACTATGTTTCTCTGTTTTGGTACAAGGACAGAAGACCTGGAATGTATCAGTTGCATCATGTATGAGAAGTGGGGCGAGGTTACAGGTTTTGTCCTCTCTGATCTTCAGTCTTTGCTGGTATGAACAGATGCTCACAATTGGCAAATGTGAGGCAAGTGAGAATAGTCATCTCTGAGATGTCCGTCTTCAGCTGTTGAATCTAAGCACTGTCCTGCTTGAGCTTCTCATCTGAATTTGTCAGACAGAACTGTGAGTCCCATCACCATTCATTCTGAAGGCCTGCTGAAAGTTAAGGAGTTTCTGTTAAATAGATAACAAGGCTGAGTCATGAATGGAAGAGCATTAATTGCTGCTGTCTTTAAAATAAAAAATCTGAGCTTTCACAGTGCTTATTTCCAGTTTAAATAAAAAGAAATTATTTATTTATTTTAATAATGGCAAGTCACTGATGGCTCCTTTTTGGTTTTAACAGCATCAGGTGTGTGTCTGCAGTTATGTAGTCAGAGCAGTGAGTAATTTCTATACTTGTTCCTTCGCTGCTTTGTGGATCAGAAACCTCGTCTTATCTAAGTTTTGTGTTCTGGTTATCATTGTATTAAGACTTGACTGTCCAGCTGGTAGGAACAAGAATCTTCTATACTACAGCCTCGATATATGCATGGAATAACAAAATATTTTAGAAGTTTTGATTGTGCATTTTCCGATATCTCATTCTTTTAAGCCTATGTGCAAGTTTTGAAGCCTGAACTGAAGTTTTCAATTTGTTCTATGAGTTGACAGGGCTCGTCAATCCTCTCCATTATGGGAGAGAGTTGATAGCTTAAAAAAAAGATGAAAAATGCAAGTTTAGTCCTGTGGACAGCAGGCTCCTCTTCTGTAGCTTCTGTGGTGTGCTGTGCCTAATCTGAACTTGATTGGTGCTTATTCTTCAGTAGTTTCTCACAGAAGAATGAAGGTTGCCCATGCCCAGAGTTGCTTGGCTTCTTTCAGGGCTGGGGTCCTCAACTCTACTGAGGCCGGTTGAGTTTTTCATGCTGTGAAAGAAAGGTGTTTTTCATGGGAGTGCAACAGGTGACTACAGGTCTGGGTCCTCTGGAGGAGAAGGCCAAGATGACAAAGGAAGTATAATTCACTTTTAAAATAGGAAATTATTAAGGTAAAGACTTCCATAGTTATTGTACCTGGACAGCCTTTGTAGAGTGTGTAACACACAAGCAGCTTGCTTGCTGCAGAGGCATTGTCCTGGGTTTGATCTCAGATTAGATGAATCTCACTTTTTCCCAGTTTCCATCCTTCCCTCTGTTCCTCCCTTCCTTTTTTTTAAGTTTCAGTCATGCTTTAGTCCATTGTGTACTATGGTGTGGGTAGTACAGGGGGAGGGTTGAAGACAGCCCATCAAAGTGTTTTGCATAGGTCGTTCTTGTACTGTTTTGTCTTGACACTGGGCACTGATTACACTGGGAGCTCCAGCCCAGTCACATCATTGCTGCTTTAGTTCACGAGAAGTTGCCTATTCTCATTGGCTTCCAAATGCAGTATTGTAAATAAGGATCCTTATTTTTTATTAATTCTTCAGTACTGCAATATCCAAGATGTCTCTTAGAATGGTAGTGAAAGGATGTGGTAACTCCCCCTGTGGCAGCTGCTGGCTGTTGCGTGATGTCTACTTGCAGCTGTAGTGCTCTGCTTTGAGAACCCTGCACTTGTGCCATCCTGTTAAGGTGCACTGCAACACTGTAAGAGAATTTAAGAGCGCGGGGTCAAAGATCATGGTGAGAAGGGGCACTTGGCTGCTTAAATCTTCTGTGAGAGCATCCGTCTCCTTTGGCTGGACAGTTTCGTTTCATGTCTTCTTTCATATCTTCTGGAAAAAAAATGCCTTTGAAAACAGTTAATATAAACCCAAAATTATAATGGAATTTTAAGGGCTAGTAAATCATATTTACCTAGTTAAAAACTTCGGACTTTGAAGCTTTAGACTACTACAATACATTATAATGTATTAATGGAGAGTTTTCTAAATGAGTCTAAGGCAATAATAAATAAATGTTTCTAGGCATTACTACAGGGGAGAGGGCTGTTCAAAGGTAAGGTACCAAATTCAGTGATGAGTTTTTGGTTTTGGAGGAAGTTCCAGTGTCTGTGGTATTTGCACACAGTTGCAGCAATACCAGAATCCTTCTACCAGAGCCTCATCAGCACACAAGACTGAGACAGTCCCTTGAGGAGAAGGTAGGAGGCATACTATAAGAAAATGAGGTAAGAGATATCTCAGTATGGAGGAGAAGGTACAATGGAAAGAGTGAAAAAATGCTAATGTGACCTATTTAGAGGAATAAGAATAAAGTAGGTTAAGAAAGTAAATAGAAGCAGAAAGGTTACAGCATTGGGTCTTGTACTCAGGGCAACCAGTGCAATTTCTGTTCACTCCCAAGTAATGGTGGGGAATCGAGTAGGGAAAAAATAGTTTGTGGGAGTTCAGGTAACTTTTCCACATAGTCCATAAGTTTCATTAAACCTCCGCACAGACATTTAAGATCTGTACTGTTGAAAATCCTTGTTGGCAGGATACTGACCACTTCCTTTTCCATATACTCCTATTGCTTGTGCTGGAGGTAGAACTAGGAAAAAATCCCGGAGAGGAGTGGCCCTCAAAAATTGTTAAACAGGGAGCCATTTGTAGAACATTTTTTCATTTATATATACTTATATTGAGACTGGATCTATGCGAGTATAATGTTTTAGATATAATAACAGCCTGCTTCATAGTGTTACCAGCGCTTGAGGCCAGATGTGCCCCACAGATAGAATTGCACTTGCTCTCCCTGAGCACTCCACTGGTGGATGTGATTATGGGACAGGGTAACTTTGTTTTCATTGCTTTGCCTAGTGAAGGACTTCTGAAGTGACTCCAGGTGAAGCATGTAGAGGTCACGAATTGGTGTGGCGTAACTTGGTGAGAAAGAAACACAGGCAGCTTTGCTGCAGGCTGATCTTATAGGAAACTCTCGAGTAGTTGTATAAAACCATTGATTAGCATACATAGTAATTTTCTTGCAGTTTATACCATCTTGTGGTGGAGCGTGTATTTAAAAATGCTCCCTTTTTTTTTTTATTACAGTCTTCTAGTCTTTGTTTTGGAATTTCAAAGGCCCTTCTGGACCAAAATAACTTTCATAAACATAGTTTTCCAAAGTGTGAATGCTTTCAAGAGGCCGGCATCTTACTGGTTAAAGAAAGGTAAGATCTGGAGGCAGTAATCTGCCGTATGTTCTACCCAGTTATGTAAGCAGTACATGTATTTGCATTAATACACTTAGTACATTAAAAGCGCTCAATTTAGCAAGTGTTAAATATTAACTTGTACATACTATCTCTTCTTTTGGGCATCTGCACTTCAGCATTCAAATCTGGTCAGACCAGGGCTTGTGGTGCCTCCATATGAAAACAATGAATGCAAGTTGAATGCTTGGCCTTATTTCTCATGTTTCCTGGCTTGAAGGGAGAGCCCTTCACATTAAAGGAGATTGGCAAAGGAAGAAGAGATTGTTTTTAAACAAAGACATGTTTTGAAATTGTTACAACAGCAACAGAAGATTCATGTAAAAAAAAAATTCTTTTCCCTGCATTTTTCTTGACTGCTTGACAATTGAACCAGAGGTGACCAGGGGAGTGTGATATTGTGGATACCCAGTAGAAACTGCCAAAAACTGCAGTTTACTGCACTTATCCCATTGGTGGAGCTGTGCTTATGTTAGGATTGAGTAGTAGCACTCAGGAAGATAGGGTTCTGGTGGCTTAGGGTGTCCTCTTCACAGTGATGAATTGTTTTCAATAATTTTTTTTTTATTTCCTTTTCATGCTGCTTTAAATGACTTTTGTTGTTGTACTTGGCTTTCAGATGAAGAAGCAGTTTACAAAGGTTGATTAGGTACCTGTTATGTTCCAGACACAAGTACACCCTTAAATCTGTAGCTTAATATAGGCAGACTCTCTAGGCTTCCCAGACCCATGTTACTCTGTGCATTAATGTAAGGATTTTAGTTGTTTTCTAAAGCTGCTGGCTAGCTTAAGCTTTCTGTTGGTTTTCTTGAGCTTAAGCTGTTTTATTATTTTGCATCATTTTCAGTAGTAAAGCAAACTGAAGAATCAGTGAGGAGGTGACTGGCCTGACAAAGAACTAAGGAGCATATTTTAGAGTCTGCGGTCATGGTTTGAGTACAACTGTTTAATTAGCTGTACAGGCATGCATGTTGCAAGTACGTGCCTCCTACTGTGAATTTATTGCATGTGCTTGGTAAGCAACTTTCGAATGCTTCTGATTGTAGTGTTGGAAAAATTGCTTTTAATTCGGGAAAGACCCTAGTTTGTGCCAAGATCTGTTTTCTTACTTTGAGGCTTTTGATGCTTGCCTGCTTTAAAAAAAACACAAACCCAATAAAAAGTGTATTAAGTGTGGGTGGGAAAAGTCCTTCCCCTCTATTTCTCTCTTTATCCATTCTGCCCACCACTCCCAGCACACCCCCCCCTTTCCCTTGCCCCAAGCAGAAGAGACTCTAACCAAACTTTCCATTTAGTTCACCTTTGGAACTGAAAGTTTCTAGCCTTAAACAATTCACTTTGATGACAGATTAAGAAAAGTGGATTTGGAGGACTGACTTGGAATTGTCAAAGGTATTCTGTTGTTTTTATAGACTGATAGGTCAGTTCTGAAGCTCTGTAGTTCATGGAGAAGAACCTCTTTTAAAAGCTGTGATTTGCCCCCCCCTCCCTGCAGAGGCTGCCCTTGAAGATTTATGGACTTCTTGTTTGGGCCTGGCTAAACGGCAAATGAGCCTTCATAAGTTTTACCTTAGTAACAACAACAATAATATCTGCTTGTTATAGATAAAACATCAATATTATATATATAGCCTGCCAGTTGCACACACTAGTGCTGTCCTTGCTGCACTGAAGTTTTACCTGTCCTTGCTGGCTTTAGAGATGAGGATAGAGGTTAGGATATGCAGTGTAGCAGTTGCTGCTCTTTTCTTACACTGATTGGGACTTCTCCCAAGGCAGTCTCTAAAGGGTGTGTATACTCTTAACAGGAAAATGTATTTTACTAGGGTCCAGCATACTTTCTCATACCTGTTTTGTATTTATTTAGAAGCCCTTTAGAGCAGATACTGTCTTGCGTGCTGTGAGGATACAGGGGAGATGAACACTTTATGGTCTGGATGCCAAGCTGGCAGATGTTCTGAATGATGTGTGGCCAGGCTGGGAGCAAGAAATGAATGCATGAAACAGAGCCTGGAGATGCTACTGAGTACAGTATTTAATAGGAGCCAAGCGCTGGATACCTCTTTTTGCTCAGAGGCAAGGTATCCCCAATCTGCTAGCTGGCAGTGTTTTTGCCTGTTTAAAAGATTCTATCTTTTGCATCCCAGAACTGTCTGAGGAAAAGACATTGCAGAGCAGTTAATGCAAAAGAACTCCCAAGGTGTGATCTTATTTGTGTTTTTTGCTATTTTAGTTGAGAAAGCTGCGCTGCCAGAGTTCATCCTCCCCAACCACTTTCAGTAACTTTCAGTGATAATCTTTGTAGGTTTTGATACTGGGAATTTATGGAGATTCTTCTGTAGTGAAGTAACAGGGTTGTAGTTGCAGATGGGGATAAATTTCTCAACCATGCATATTTTGTTTATATTCAGTTGCCACCAGGAGCTGAATCTCCTCAAATAACAGAAGTCAAACAAAGTGATCTGTTCGCTTTTTGTCTACCCCTCTTGTTGTCTTCAGGCAACTGTGGGAAGATGAAGGAGATTTGAAATCTCTCAGGACAGCTTTAGTATTAAACATAGATCCCTGATGTGGAATATGGAATAGTCAGCCAAAATGTATGCACATGTGTGTATGTGTGATGTATGCAATATGATTAAATGAAAGTTACACTAAGATGAAACCAATAAAGTCTTCACTGTTTCTGAAGACTGCATAAGTGTTTGTTTTAGGGGTTTGGATGGGAAGCCTGGAGACATCCCAGCTGTGGAAGTAGTATGGGAAGAAACTAGCATCCTTGTCAGTGAAAGGGCTGAAGTGTCCTGAAAGAGTTAAGCTCTAATTAGCTCACTTGTAAGGTATTTAATATCCTTATTAAACTCAACTGCTGGTTTGCTTTTTTTTTTCTTTCTTATGGTGAATAAAATTTCTTGAAGAGCTATGGCTTTGCCTCTCAGATCAGAGGCTCACATGTTGAAGCTGGCAGTGCTAGAGGCTAGTTCCTATCTGTGTGACAGCATTTTTAATTTAACAGGACTGGCTTTGATGTTCTGGAATATTTATAGGCAGCTTGAGATCACTCCAATATGTATTCTTTTTAACTGCAGCAGAAGTTCCTCCTCACACAACAAAATTTCTTTCCCTCTGTTTACTCCTGGGTCCCTTTTGGATTTGCAGTCATCAGAGTGGTTTTGTGTTACAAAAATACTGCTTAAGTACTTACTTGCTGAAGGAACCACTTGATTTCCTTTCTAGTTTCTGCAGCGTGGGGGTAGCCTGGTTACTGCATCTACCTCCTTGTTTGAGCCTCACTACAGACACTTTCATTGTAGAAGAGACAGATGCAGTGAAATAGAATGTGAGCAAATGCTGCTACCGTGAAGCCTTCTCCCAGTGTCTCGGGGAGCTCAGGCGTGCCCGCAGTGGATCAGACCTGAGGTTCACTTGGCTTGTAGCTGTCATGGCCCCCCCACCCCTCCTCAGGAAGACACAGAAGTGTCTCTCAGACACCCTAGAGAAAGAGCAGGTTATAGTCATGGTTTGTGGTTTAAAGAGGAACTGAAAACTTGAGGTTAGGCTCTTAGTGGGAGCTGATCAGAAATTAGGGAAAAAAGTTTTAGCTGGAATTTGCCAGTGTATTAAAATGAATTGTTCCACTTGGATGGTTTGACTTGCATGAAACTGACCAAACTCGGGCAGGAATCTTAAAAAAGATACCTGATGGGTCAGCTATCAGCTAATTTTTTAACCTCCACTTGGCTTTCATTGCCTCAGCAGCTCACCAGACACAGCATCTCTGACTCCTGCAGCCCAGGAGGTGGGCTGTCTTGGAGCCGGCACTGTGTGTCCTCTCAAAAACAGAGATGGTGGGGTGTTGCCACTTTAAATTCCCTGGTTTTGGTGTCTTAGAAAGGTGTAGTTGTGGTTTGAACCTTTGCCTTGATTATGCCACAGGAGGAAGTGTGTATGTTGAATGAAAGTGTTTCCTCAACTAGCTTTTGCTGTAGACATCCCTTTTCCTCCTTCCTCTGCCATGTTTCTCTTCTGCATTATTCTCTCAGCCCTCTGTTGTGGATGTCGCATAGACCACCTTATCACTGATGTTCCATCCCAGAGAAACCTTGTCATGGCCAAATGGGGCAGCAAAACTATGTGGTTTTTTTCCTAGAACTTTTCTATGTGGATGCTGATAGTTCAGGCACATTTCTGTGTCCTGCACTGCTGTGCTTAGTTTTTGTTGTGAAGTTCTGTATGCTTTGCCTTACATGATGATCTCCTAACTAGAATTCTCTTCTTGTAGGCTTATTTGGAACTCCGTTATTGAAGTAGCAGATTTTTTGTGTAATAATTTGAGTGGTTTCACTTTGTAAAAAATTCCGTCTTTCAGTGATGGTAATTTGTTTTAATGCATGACCTACAGTGGAAAAGGTTTGTGGGTTTAGACATTCCTGTTGTAGACACACTTCTTTGTTGGTACAGCCTTTTCTAGTTCAGCAAGTGAAATCAATTACGTCACTGCCTACATAGCCAAATAGTGCCAGGAAGCAACCACAGGAGGAAAGTGCTTGATTGTCTGTTTGATGTAAATAGTTTGCTTACAGAATAAGGCTTCTCTTGCTATGGAAATTCAGCAGGGAAATAAGAGACCTGTAACTTACTAATGTAGCAGTGAGAGTTTCTCAAATATACTAGTAAAGAGAACTTTACTGACTTAAAAAAAGCAGGGAAAGATCTTGATTCTGCTTCTTCCAGGTGGAAAAAAAAATATCTGCCTGTGGCATCTAAACATCACCTTTTCACAGTTAATTTTAAGGGAAGACCTATTCAGAACATGAAGGAGCTGTGTGGTATCTTCAGGAATTTGGTGTTCATAGGCATTCTGCTTAATGCTGATGTGAAGTCATCTAAACTATGTGGCTCCTGGAGTGCAATTTCAGTGCTTGCATCTAGGGATGAGTGGATGTGATTGTGACTTCATTTTTTCTTTAGTTCCCTCCTCCAAATTGTTGTTAACAAAGGTAGTTTTCCTTCTCCCTACATCCTTGTGAGACAGGAAAATTTATGAAGTATGGAAATACTTAATGCTCCTGTCTATGGGAAGGACTTCTCCAGCAACCACAGTTTAGTTTTTGTTTGGTTTTGGTAGAGCTGTAGTAGAAACCTGGTCCTAATGATTTAAGGCGGTGCTTTAGTAAATTTCCCTCAGTCCCAGCTCTGACATGTGGTACTATTGCTAGTCCAAAAGAGTTACAGAAACTGAAAGAAACAGAATAGGAGCAGTTTGTGGTACAGGAGTGAGATTTTTAACCAGCTCTTCAATCTTATCAGGGGCAGCGAGGGGGAGATTCCCCCAAGTGTTTGGGTTTTTTTCAGGCTTTCCCGTTCATGTAGAATTCACGTCTTACTTTGAGTTTAGGTTCAGTAACTTCTGGAAACATTATGGAATGTTTGCACAACCTAGATAGAAACTATATCAGCAAAACCACTTATTAAGATTAAAGAACCAGCTCTAAACTTGTCACTTAGGAGTGAGCAGTAAGTAGTACCAAGGTTGTGGCTCAAACAAGAAGGTCATCACAGTCTGAAGTTTAACATTCAAATATCTTGGTCAACAGAAAGCGTGTTGTAATTTGAAAACTGGTATACCTCTTCAAGGCTGTGAGTACAGCTTCTTGAGAACCTTATTTCAAAGGAAGTTTTGAAGTATGCCCTTTCCCATTCCAAATTTCCCAGTACTGAAAATATCAGTTAAAAGCATAATAGACAGAAAGGAGGGAGTCATTTTGCTCCTTATCACTGCTTAGCATGGAAGTTAATAACAGTCAGTATCCAATACTAAGATGAAACTGCAAGTCAAATAAAAAAACCCCAACAAAACAACATCCTGATTTTTTGGCTTTGTATAGCAAGGTTTTTAATTTCTATATCATCTTTACTGCTGCTGGTTTCTAAGATCAGTTTTACAGGCCTGGTGGCTGCTGTTGACATGTCCCTACACCTAACAGCTGCTTCTACTTTGCAGGCTTTCCCATGGATAAACTGTTGCATTATGATGACTTAAATGAAAGAGTGTGAGCTGCTGTGTGCACCGAGTTGCCATCCATGAACTGGGAAGTTAGCATGTCACATGTTCACTCTTCCCCTTCCACAGTTGCAAAGTAAAACGTCACCTTGAAGCCACCACATCCCCCCCCCCCTCCCCCCCCAGTATTTACTTGTTTACTTTAGCTCAGACCTCTGGAAAGGGCTCTGGGATTGTAAAATGTCTTTTTATGGCAGTAACTGATTGCAGTGGCACCTCTTTTGCAAATGAGTGAGCCCTTCACATAGAGGTTGCTTCCTCTGCATGTGGTCAGGTGTCACAGCAGCATCATTGTTAATGCTCTGTAACTGAGACAGATGTCTCCTCATCCTTGTTCAGGTGCGTGCTGGTCCTTCCTTGCTGCTGAGCAATCTTGAAGTCATCAAAACCAAATTGCTAAATGGACCCAAATACTCTTTAGGGCTTCTGGTAGGTGATAGCCCACAATACAAAGGAGGGGAGAAGGAATAGGTTTCTGTGTGTAGAAAATCTTGGTTTTCCTTGCTCCTTTCCTGCCCTTCTTGAAAGTGGTTTGAAGCAGTATTGAGTTCAAGGGTTGGATGGGCTTAAATGAATTCATGCACTAACAGGATGTTCTGTGTTTGAGGAGTGTTGTGATTGTGCCCATATTGTCTCAAGGTGCAGCTTTCATGGTCCAGAGTTGTGCTGGGGAAGAATAATTTTTGTGCTAGTAGCAGAGACTTTGGTCCTGTCAGCATCCATATTTAGTTACTGGCGCACATGAGAACTTTGTGCTCTTGCCCTTTAATTGTTCTTATAGCTTCCAAATCTGTTTCTCTATTGAGTATGTTTTTCAGTGACATTTAATGGTCTGAAGTCATTGATAAACACATATGCAAGCGGTAGCTGGAGCCATTGTGGTTGAGTCTACAGCTTTGTAGTCTTTCTCCTCTCAGGTTACTCACATGGTCGTACCCTTTAAGTGAACTAAACAGTATGTGCTGTGCTTGATGAATGCTGTTCTGCCTTATGTTTAGAGAAAGAATGGACTTTGCAAAATTCTTCTACTTTGGAAGAGGTTACTTCCATTTGATGAAGGCTGTGGAGCATCTTCTATGATTAGAGAAAAGTTAGTTTGGAAAGCGTAATGTTGACATATGTAAAGGATGGGTTTTGAGATTTTTTTTGTTTTGCTGGGCTTTAAACTTAATAAATTTTAAACTGTTATAGTATAATTGTATGGGCCTTTTGACTTAGGGGATAGAACTGTGTGTTTTCTGACACAATGCATTTGGTCAGCTCTGCTTAGACTATTCTCTTTGTATTTAGTGTGATTTTATTTTCACATAACATTATCTCCTTCCACCTTTTCCCCTGCTGTGTCATTGTCATGCATAGGTCAAAAGGCTATCAAACACTTGCTGCCTTGATGTTTTCTAACTTGTTACCTTAGATTAGAGACTTAAAACTTCCTTTTTTTTTTTTTTTAAATTCAAAATTTAGAGATTCCCTAACACTTTTTCCACTGAGGGTGTGGGCTTCAGTATGTTAATCTTAAGCTTAGTGACAATAGGCCTCCTTTTATTAATTAAATTTTATATACACTTTTTAATTAATCCACAAGCTGCAGGTTCATGCCTTCCCTTGAGGATGTTCTGTGCCACCCCTGTAAAGGGGGACAACAGTGATACCTATTTCTGAGTCTGGCTAGGATTTTAGAAATGCTTATGCCAAAACTGATGTGTGCTGTTGTGGCCCTGGCGTATGCAAAACTAGAACATTCTGAGATGTTGTGGGTTTGGACTGATGGTGTAGATCTTGGTATTCTCAAACAGTTTTTTTGCTATCTCCATCTCTCATTGTGCTTTTGTGTTGGGAGGAAGTAGCAGACAGTAGCATATATCTAATTCAGTCCTATTGCAAAGAGAATTTTTGCAAATCAGATACAAATTATTTTCAATCCTTAACTTGCAGCTGATTTACTTGAATTGGAATTGGTGAAGCTGGGAAAGTATTTGCTCCCTGTGTAAGCGACGCCATATACTGTTGCTGATAAGGGTATTGCTAGCAAATAACCTCCTAGATAAAGGTCTTTGTCAGACTAGGTAGCACTGCCTAGGAAGCTGAATTCTGGTTTTTAGCAGTTGTACTGTCCAGGTACTGCTAAATCTTGGAATCTCATCTTTATAAACGTATTCCAGACAAAATGGACATTGCAGTCTTCAAAACAGAATGCACAAACCGATGCATTCTGTTCTGGAGATTAATGCCAAACATATTCTTAAGGCAGCAGAATTCTGACCTAGGTTAGGACTAGTTCAGTTAGGAAAGGCTGGGAAAAGTAGGAGTCCTGAACAGCTATCAAGGGAAGGTTGTGGGGCAAGGAACTTCACTTTTTTTATAGCATTCTTGCCAGAAAGAAAATAAGAAAAGATGCTCAGAAGAATAGGGAGGAGTTGAACAAGCCTTAGAAGAGAGCCATCCTAAAGCAGTCACTGGGTGTATAACAAACTGTAAAAACTGAACAGCTGGAGAATACCCTTTAGCATTTTTTCTGCCTTTGGAGGCGTGGTAGTTATGGCTACCCTGCTTTACGGAACGGTTCATGAACTGTATGAGAGAGGAATTTAATCTTTGTATCTGTACAATAATGTGGCATATCCATGCCCAAATGTAGTTCTCTGTTTCTCAGTGCAGAATAGCATTACTTAGTCTGAAAGAGAACCTGCAAGTGAATTCACAACTTTTTGCTCTTCATGTTATATTGAATTAACACCACAAACTGTGCCTCTGGGGGGAGGAGTTTGGTTTATTTACCTTTTCAAACTGCAACTGCTGCTAGAAGAATACAATGATTTTTTTTTTTTTTTTAGAAAGAGCTCTTTAGAAACAAATTAACTTATATTTCCATTAAAAATACAGTTATTTTTCAGAACAATTGCAGGCATTTTCACTGCTTCTCCTTAAGCTTCTGAATTCTTAAGAATACAGAATCCCTTGATAAGTGTATAGTCATTTGAAAGCAATTAAGAATGTGCCATTTGACTGGGACTTTGTGAGTACCTGTGGTTTTGTGTTTGGTTTGGTTTGGTTTGGTTTTGGTTTTTTTACTGTTCATTTAGAAACCTGTCAGTGAAATGTCCTTGTAGATGCTGAAGGATGACTCTGAACAGTGAAAGAGGTAAATTATTGGAAGGATGAACAAAACCAGTTAGAACAAAACGTATGCTCTGCTTTCCTACAGTTGAGCATATGCTGCCTATCTGAAGTGCTAGAAAGGATAGCTTTTAAATCATACATGTTTTAGGAAAATATTTATAATATGTCTTCTGATGTTGGCCTGTTCCTGTCTCTTGTTAGCTGGTAGTGAATTGTATCTCTGATGTTAGGACGCTAGGATCATATTTCTATTACTGAGGCAGGTAGTGGGTGAATAAACTTCATTCATGCTGTTTAAAACTTGGCAGCTAATCCTAGCAAAGCAGCAGTGCTCCCCTGCTGTCCTCCAGAGATCCAGATAGCTTTTCCAAGCCCACGTTCCTGCTCTCTGGGGTGGAAGTGGTGGCACTGCTGGGGGAGGAGGAGGGGGGAGCAGGGGCTTTCCGAAGAGGGGCTTGTTGCTGGTTTTAGGCTGGGATGTGTTGTTTCTGGGGCTGGCAGCGTGGTTACAAGAGCCCTAATGGATAAGGAGTGAGTGGTGTTAAATGTGGATGGGTGAACAAGGGGTAAAAAAGTCTAGGCTTGACCTCTGATTTCTTTTCTGGTGTCTTTTTCTTGCCTTTGATTTCTTACTTTCTGATTCCTTCTCATTCCTGTGTGAATTCACAGTGCATTACCATGGACACATGCTACTGTCTTTGAACTCTGGGGTGAAACTGATTTGCAAGGTAGAAAATTAATTAAAAGTTCACGATCCTAACATTTTGACCCTGCACTTCTATAATGCAGATTGCTATTCTGCCTTTGCACTAGTCTCAGTTAGTTGAATAACTAATCAAAGATATTAAGAGCCAAGACTGCCCTTATAAGGAATGTGCTAAAGGGGAGAGGGAGGATAAGCAACAGTGTGTAGGATGAGCTCTGCCATAGCATGACTCCTACAGTTTTTCATCCTGTGTCTGATTTGGACATTGATGAAGAACTAGGAACAGATAACAAAAGCTCTTCAGCCATGTAAGTTGAGGAGTGGAAATTGGCATCACTGTGCAGTGAAAACGGGCTGAGAGGGGGATGAGGATTGTTTCTTGCTGTCCAGAAAGGATGGTGATACTGAATGTGGAACAATGGAGAATGGCTGAGGAACAAAGAAGGAGGTATGAGTTTCTGTATCTGAGGTGAAAGTATTAAGACCAAAGTTTTCTCTTTGCTTACATGTTGGAAAGGGACAGAAGACTGACTCTGACATGGCAACTGCTGGGTGTCAGTAGACCACTGGGTATGAGGAAGAGTATTACCTTAGCTGAAGATGTGGGGTAAGTACAAGAATTGTGCCCTGAGTTACCTTCTTTCAGCCACGGTTCTTGTTACATGCGTGATGTAGACATACTGGCAAGGATGGGCCTTAAGGTGATAATGTCATGTAATGGGTCCTCGGGCTGTGTTCTGTGAACTATACATGCATGATTAGCAATTTGAAGGGAATCGGGGAAAAATACAGAATACTGGGAAACTGAGGGATGATGAAAAACTATCTTAACTTTTCCCCTTTTCAAGGGGTTGTTAGACTGTCTAAGTGACAGCACGTGTGGTATGACAGCAGTATGCAGAACTAAATCCTGTCATATGAGTGAAGAACATAACTTCCTAAATAAAGCTTCTGCTCCTATGTACGTGGTGCATGGTTTGTTTAGATTGTGGGAGTACTCTAACCTTAGGCTTCTTGTGATTGTGAGGTGGTGTGAAAATAAAGCTTATATTCATAAATCAAAACTAAGCCCTTCCAAACGATTTGTCTTAGCATTTGCCCTGGTGTGGAGAGCTGGACAAGATGAAAACTTGGAATTTTCAAGCAAACTGCTTCTAAAAATACACCTTAAAATCAACTATATGAAGGAGAAAGTTCATGTCAGAGGTCTTTCTTAAACAGGCCCATGGTGGAGGTCTTTGCCCTAATTTAAAGAGGACTTTATGGTTTCAGTATCTGTCATGCAGTAATGATTATGGATTAGTAGGTGCTATGGTATGTAGGGGAATGCTCTGAAGGAATGGTCTGGTGCCCAGCTTTCCAGGGGGTGAATTAAGTACTGGGTCTTTTGTCTTCCCTTGGAGCCATAGCACTGAAATAGCACATCAAATTTTTGTAGAAGATCTGAGATAAGATTAATTTCTGATCTAAGAGGACAGGTTTTATTTACTTCATGTGTGTGAGAGAGAGTAAGCAGGCAGCATAAATGTCTTATTTCTTCACTGTTGACAATCTTCCATATACATGTGGATATTTTTATATAAAAGGTTCTGTTTACTTGAAAGAATCAAAGCTGTAAATTACTTGAATTCTTGATACAAAGATGTATTAGAGCAGGCAATAGTTCTATAGCAAGGAAGAGTATCAAGGAGTCAGGTGCCTTATACTCTTCGTTTAAATTTGTGGTTCTGTAGAACAGTATTTTCAAGTGTTTCCCTTGAACAGTGGAGTAGAAGACAGGAAAAAATGATAGTAACCTCTAATTCAGAGTTAATCTTCACGTAGTTGAATTTCTCTTCCCCTTTGTTTTTGAGGGTAGAGAAGGAAGCTTTGGTTTGTTTTGAAATGTGATGCTTTTAATCCTATGTAGTTGGACGAATCTGATGAAAGCTAGTTGCGTTTGTTATATCTAGGCACAGATGTGCAATGAGGGAGAATTAAGAAGAGAGAGAATTTCTTATACGTGGTCCTCCTTAAGTGGCATTTTTAGTATAGCGTCTTATCTCTGGTCCTTTGACATGGACCAGGTCTCAAAGGACATTGGAGGGAAGTGCCAAGGTGGTGTAGAATCTTGCATTCTCAGTCCAGCCTTGCAGGGCCTGTTAGAATAATCACTGGTGCCTAAGTCATGGTTATCTTTCATAATGATTTTATAGGTTGGACTATTTCTCTCATGTTTTGATATTTCATATGAAGTTAATTCCAGATGGGTTGCAGGTAGAGAAACTAGGGTTGGTATTTCTCATATCAAGAGACCTTACCTTTCTTGATTAAAGCTAATTAGTAGTGCTTTGGAAATCAGTTCTGTGCCCTTCATAAAGTCAAAATTAGGGATTTAACAGAGAGAATTAAAGTTCACATAAAGCAAATCTGAAAGATAGCTACTCGGGCATGCATGTGTCAGAGTTACAGCAGGATTTATGTTTTTTGCTCAAGTATCGAACAAAGGTGGGGTCTTACGCATAAATAGCTGCATCAGTGTGCTAGTCTGTTAGGTTAATATACTACTTTTGTAGGCCATATTGTAGAATCCTGTGCTGAAATTCTGTCAGCAACTTTCATTTTATTGCAAATTTTGTAATATGAAGGGTTTATCTGCTCCCTTTCCCCAAACTATTTGCCCACACCAAGTTTCTGAAATTGTAGTATGAGATTATAAGATGCTCCTTGGATTGAAGGCATTTGTAGAATGAAATTGACAAAGCCAGAGCTTCATTTTCCCACATTTAAATATTAAAACAATGATTTAACTTTCAAAATATGACTTAATGGCTCTTTTGGGCCAGACTCATCCCTGTGCTTCAGTCACCCATGCAAAACTGTTATTCTGTGTTGCTTCCCCCCCCAGTAATTATTCTGTTCATAAATACAGGAAGTGTAAACTTAATACTACTTCCAGGTAATCACAGAATCATAGAATGGTTTGGGCTGGAAGGGACCTTAAAGATGATCTAGTTGCACCCCCCTGCCATGGTCAGGGACACCTTCCACTAGACCAGGTTGCTCAAAGCCCCATCCAACCTGGCCTTGGACACTGCCAGGAATGGGGCATCCACAGCTTCTCTGGGCAACCTGTTCCAGTGAAGAACTTCTTCCTTACAGCTAATCTAAATCTACCCGCTTTCAGTGTGAAACCATTACCCCTTGTCCTGTCACTACGTGCCCTTTTAAAATGTTCCTCTCCAGCTCTCCTGTAGGCCCCCTTTAAGTACTGGAAGGCTGCTCTAAGGTCTGCCCAGAGCCTTCTCTTCTCCAGGCTGAACAACCCCAACTCTCAGCCTGTCTTCATGGGAGAGGTGCTCCAGCCTTCTGACGATCTTCGTGGCCCTCCTCTGGACCAGCTTGCGCAGGTCCATGTCCTTCTTATGCTGGGGGCCCCAGAGCTGGATGCAGTATGGCAGGTGGCGTCTCACGAGAGAGGAATAGAGGGGGAGAATCGCCTCCCTCGACCTGCTGGCCACGCTGCTGGTGATGCAACCCAGGATGCGATTGGCTTTCTGGTGATTGCCTGTTATCAAATAGTTTGGATTCTGTCCTGTCTGCCAATTCAGCACTGGTAAGGCTTAGAGCATGAGAATCAGTCTTCAGCACCATGTTGGACATTCACACACAGGCATTACTGCATGACATCCAAATTCCCTGTGACTTATTTTCTCCTGTAGCCCTCAGTCCTAGCACCAAAGTTTTGCAAACAGCCACAACTGTGTTTTCACGGTACAGCTCAACTGAGTTCTCTCTGGTTTATTGGTATGGCAAACCTGCTGTAGTCATTTGTCCAAAGCTGTTCTGGTAGTCTTTGAAAGAAAGAAGTAAAATTTTAGGGTCTCCTAACTGTCAGCTTTGTGCTGGCTCTTCAGACTCTGCCTGCCAGTGAGCGAGTGGTGCAGCTGTTGCGATTTTAGCCAGTAGTTGTGATGTAATCCAGCACCTGGAACACTGAATGCTTTGAGTTGAGATTCAAAAACCTGAACAGTGTAGAAGTGGCTGTTATTTCTGTAAGTTCTGGTGTGAGTTGCTTACCCACATTTTTGTACAGAAGATCGATGAAGGAGCTTTTAAGACAGCCGTGTGATTCAGGTATTAGGGACACTTTAGCCAGTTTCAGGTTTGCATAGAATTGTTGGACACAATGTTCCAACTTGCAGTGAAATAAGGAGTTCTTATAGGCATACACCTCTGTAAATCTGTAACCCTTATTTCGTTTGTCTATCCATCTTGTGTACTGAGATAGGTCTTGTAGAAAAATATGGTAATGAAATTAATGTCTATCACATTAAACATTCAGAGAGTCAGAATTTTACAGGTTAAGTTCTGACTGTTCTTTTAACTCTGAGACCATGATTTTTTTTCCTTACAGTAAAATCCTTTTTGATATCATCTAGCAACTATCCTGTCATGAAATCTTTTGCATCTCAGTAGACTGTGTGCTAAATCTATGGACAACTAGCATTAAAAACCAACCAAACAAAAACCCTGTTACTACTGACTGAGATTCCTCAACAAGCTTCTTAGAATGCTTAGTTAATCTGTTCAATTGTCAATGACTGAGTTCAAGGGCTGTCTGTGCTCAACATCTGCTTGGGAAGCAGGAGAGATGGGGATGTCGCTCAGAGTTCAGTGCTCCAAATATTGCTATTTGTACCTCTGGAATCTGGGAAGAAGAGTGATAACCCACAGGGAGAGGAGTCTAAAGACATCCTCTGAACTTGTAAGACATAAGGACACCCATGGAGAACAGTGCAGGACATCAGTCTCCCTGCAGCTTTGCCTGAACTAACTACTGAAGTGTTACTGGGGTCTATCTCCGTACCCAGAGAAGATGAAGAGGCAGCTCGTGGACTGAATGTTAGATTCTAATAGTTTAGGAGCAGGACTCCAGATTATGCCTCCGTTCAGCAAATTCAGGTCTGGGGCAAAAGCACTCGGCTATACATCATTGCTTAGCACATCCAGAGTATGTGCATTTAACATGCATACCCCCCTTGGTGTTCTATTGCTTGTGCTTTCCACACATGCACCCCTGACTTCCCTAATGATCATTCTGTCCTGCCGTTAGAGCTTTGGGACTATACTCCAAGTAGGTGAGGCTGCTGAAAAGGAGGGGGAGAAAAGGAGAAATTCTAATGCCACCAGACAGAAGGCAATGGGGAAGCTAAATGGCATGCAGTTATTTACCGTGGCAAATTCTGAATCATCATTATTAAAATAACCATTCGTAATACATTCTGAATAAATAGCATTCAGTCTGGAGGATGATGAGAAATGAACGCTATGCTCTAACCACTTACCCATCCCTTCTCTGGCGATGGTGTAGCCATGGTGAGGCACCACCGGGGCAGCACACTGTATTCATCTCATCCTTTGGACGAAGGGACTTACCTGCTTTATGTACCTGCAGCACCCTCCAAATGAACCACGTTGCCATGCTACAGGTATGGGAGGACAACTGAGAAAGCAAGGAGGAGTTAAATGTATCCAAGCTCAAATTCTGTGTGTTGTTAACAGAGATGCAGTTATTTGATTCTATGTGTTGTTAACAGAGATGCAGTTATTTGAAGTATCAGCTAGGTGCATGAGAGAAAAAAACCTGATTTCAGAAGTGAAACATCCATGCTAAAACTGCAGAGATATTCTATCCTGTCGTGTAATCTGGATGAAGGCTTTGGTAGCGTACCTAGCCGTGTTTTGAGTATTTTGAGTACAGATATGCCTTAGTAAAGAAGATGCTGCTTTAGTTTAAGTGTAACATTGTACAAACGCAAAAGTCAGGCAAGCTCCAGTGCAACAAATAAAGTGTAGAATAAAAACATAACTGGAAAAATAGCATGGACAGCCTCACTGTAAGCAAGGGTTTTATGTGTAGTAATAGACAACCTCTGTTGTTTAATAACCAAGCAAAAAGAAGCTTGGGTCCAGTAAATCCTAATGGGTTTTGCAGATTCTGTAATTGAAATACCTGAGTGTATATGCTGATGTCAAACAAAATGAAGTGGCTTGTTTGAGATCAAAGTTTACCCATCACCAGTTAACACAAAGATGAGTGCCTTTTCCCTGGGTCTTTGTGTTTTGATGGAAGGGTAGTTGTAAAGTGTTTGTATACAATTGGCTGTGAACCATCTTGGCCTGAAACACAATTGAGAACCGAGGGAACACGAGAATTGGTGGGCAGTGGTCGACTAGTGTGCTCCAAGTGCTGGGGAAATAACTGCAGAGCATAGAAATTCAAACTTCAGGAGGAACCCCAGAACAAAAGACATTTTATTGATCCCATTTTCTAGTAAGAAGAGCATCATTTAGTGTCTTCCTTTACCGTTTCCAGTTGTTTCCTGGCATAAAGACATCCAGGCCATTTTAGTATTTTCTGCAAAGAGTTATTTGAGGTTTCATTTGTGAGGAAGCCTGTCCTCCAGCTTGTCACTACTGTGAGAATGAGTGGGAGGCCAAGGGGGGCAGTTAATTTACTGGAGTTTGCAGCAAAGTGCTGAATTTGTGGGATCCTTTGGTCCAGCATGAGGAGGTATTTAGATATTTATAGCTGACTATACATTATTGAGAGAAATGGGGTCTTCTAGCCATTGAAGTAAAATTCTCATGTGTTACAGAAAGTACTTTTGTGACTCTCATAAATTTGTTTGAAAAGTTCTAGTTTCTCTACCCTTTTCCTCCCCTCCAGAAAATGGAAGGGGAAATGGGAAGGTGACTATTGGTATGTCACTTTTCAGTTAAGTCATTAACACAACAAACTTAATTTTTATGTTCCTAGTGATTTTTTTTTCTCTTTACACACACTTCCCCTGCTGAGGGCATAGCATATTGGGTACTTAAGGGTTAAATCATCTTGCTTTGGAAGCAGCTGGGCAGTTTACACTCCTTGCTGGGCTGTACAAAAATACTTTTCCTTTGAAGTACTGGGAGGAGCGGCTAAGGGTAAAACCTGGAATGGGGTTACAGCTAACAGTTTGTAGTGGGCTTAGCTTGGAACAGGCAGCTGCCTGCAACTGCAGTATGAGATGGCAGAGAAGGTCGGGGTTTCTTTCACTCTCGCCCTCACTGTCTCAGCGTGAAGGCTTTCTTTTTGAAATTCTTCAAATGCTATTTAGTTCTTGGAAAATTCTTGGATTGGGACAGGTTGCAAGAAATATAGATTAAAAATATCCTTGCTCATAAAGGCAGGCCAAATATAGGGGTCCTATTGGAAGTTCCTTGGCTGCTCCTGATTTGATCTGGTAGTGAAGCACACACTGCTGATGTCTGGGATGAGAAGGATTCACCTCCACTGAGTGGTGGGAAGGAGGTTAAACTCTTTTGAACAATGCATGTTCTGGAAAGAGCTTTCAGAAGTCTTTTTTTTCCCAGTTTGCTAGAACCTGTGAAATCTCAGACCTGATGCCATACCTTAGACATGTTGAACTCTCAGTTTAGCAATAAAATAGCTGATGGCAGTGCTGGCACTTGCCTCAAATGGCTGAAACCAAATTGGAAGACATCAAGTTTGTAAGAAAAGCCACTAGGTTTATAGCGCTGTACAGCCAGAAGCCGCCTTCTCTGTTGTATACAGCATGCTGCATAACTATGACTGACATTGCTTGATATGGCTTTAAGAAGCAAATCTTTTCATAAATGAAACCTGACGCAAGCTGGGCTCCAATGCACTTGCTGTTTCCTGCCACTGCCAGCAGTGGAACTAGCCTAACTGAAGTTGCTCCCTGGTTTTCTAGGGTAATACTTTGCCTCCTGGTAATAATTTCTTGACAACATTCTTATGCATTTTTTGGGAAGGTCTGAATCTGAGAAATACTGTTGATGCCATTATATAAAACTGAGGAAAATAAATTTCCTTTTAGCAGTCAGTGCCACTGAAGGGACAATAAAAGGCTGTTTACCCGCCAGCTAATGAGGGGTAACATTAAAATGCTCTGTCTGTTGAATAGATGGTGATAGTGCTGTATCTCAGATCTCCAAATTTCAAGTTAAATTTATCTTAACTGCCCTTAATAATCCTGTCCTTTCATCTTTACTCATTTAAGGATCCCACACTTAGCTGTTGGTAGGATCTACAGGTTTATTCCCCTGCTGCTCTGCCACTCTTCAGCTTTCTACCTCTGCCTTTTTTCTGAACACAAAAAGTATCAAGAATTTAGTTGCTCAAATAAGCAGGATTTTTCTCTAGGGTTTCTGCTGATGTATGAGTTGTACAGAGGGTTCTGTCCTTGAAATACTTGCTTATTAATACCTGATGTACCTTGCTATCACATTTAACAATTCAAGTGCCACGGAAAATGTATAGTAATATAGGCCTAATAATCTTAGAAGATCATCTGCTTTCATCCCAGAGCTGTTGCTGAAAATCTTTGCTTATAATCTACACCCACCACATCTATTTTCTAGAAAATTAGTATTAGTGCCATGACAGAAATGAAATTAAAAGGCCCCAGAACAGGATTTGGGGAATATTGTATTTTGTTTTAGTTTATCTTTTCAAGAAGCTGCTACCTGTGTTAGATCCCTGGTTGCTAAGGGGAGTTGTGTGGCTACATACGTGTTGGCTGTGCAGGTCTTTTTGCATGACCTCCAGTCCGTTTGTCATGTTGGATGATTTGTGATAACTGACACACTTCAGTTGGATGTTGAGTATGTTTCCCATGTATATGTTACAAGAGACATAAGCTGATGGGCCTTCATATTATTATTAAATATCCTTAACAAAAGGGAGTCTAGAGAAAGAAGAACAGAGAACTCCTGAGTGTCTAGGCTGTGTGGCTGGCATACAGTGACTTTGCTTTGCATAGCTGAAAGACTAACAAGTTGTCACACTCAACTACTTTGTAACAGGAGGAAAAATGTAGTCTGTCCAAATGTTGTTATAGTGGCCTATGTGTACTGACTGCGTGTTTTTATGTGTCTGCCTCTCTGGGGTCACAGGGGCGCACATGCCGTTTCAGTGTGTTAACAAAGCTGCTCTTGGACAGGAATGGATGCTACTGCCTTTCCCAAAACTGTGCAGGCAAAGCAGATATTATCAGCGCTGGCCCTGGGGCATAAAATGGAAAGATCAAAGCACATGGCAGCAGCACACAGAGGCCCTTCAAAGCCTGAGTAAGGCAGGATTGATAGAGAAAAGGAGAATGCTGGCTCTTGCTGATGTAATCACAGCCTGTGAGACAGGTTGGGGTTTTTTTCTTTTTCTTAATTTAAACAAAGACACAAAGACAGTCCTTGTTTGTTTAGAGAGGTGAAGCGTGTGCCAGAGAGATAGATCAGGGATACCTGAGTATATAGAAGGTTTTCATGGATAACATGGAGCTCAAGCATTTTGAAGTAACTCCAAACTTGCAGTTTTCCTCATTTTACTTTGCACAATTTCCGCATGTGGTATTCTCTCACTTGTGGTGTCCATGTGGGATGAAGTAGGAAAATGGCAAAGGAAGGAATGCTTGTTTTCAGGCTGTCTTCCTTATGAAAATGAAAACTATTTTGTTTTCACTTGAGAACTCCAGTTAAAAATTTCTGGGATTTGTATGCAAAGAAGTTGAGCACAGGCAAGGTGGAGTTAGAGGGGAAGTGATAAGCCTTATCCATTGTCAAGAGACGCAGGCTTGTTTAGGCAGAAGCTGTGAATGGGAAAGGAACAGTTGTTCTCCCGCTTTGGAGAGGAGGAAGGAGAGGATGACTTTTCTGGAACAGATGTGCAGGGATGGAAGAAGTTTCCAATCTTCTCCTTTACAAACCTCACTTCTCTTTATATGCTGCAGCTGTAGAAGTGTGTTTCTGAACCTCCATTTTGATCATAAAAGTAAGGGATAGAAAACAGCTTTTTCAAAGGGAATGTTGTGAAATTGTGAGTGAGAGCACAGTAGTCCAGCTTTTCCACTCAGGTGTATCTATACAGTGTGTGGCAAATGACCTGAGCTTGTACAGTCTGATATCCAAAAATTATGTGACCTTGTGGGCATGATGCAAAGCCTGGGTAAGTATTACCAGAGAGGCAACATAGAGTAGTTAATGTAGTTGCACTGACTTTGCACATGTTTGGAGCTCAGGCAGAACAAGCTCTTCTGCTTGGAGGGTGAACAAAGTCTGCATGCATGTGCTCTTGGTATAGATGTAGGGTATGTCTGTGTGACAGAGGGCCTGAACCAGTCCCTGCGGGAGGGAGAGCTGTCACCATTAGTCTCTGGGAAGCTGTTAACTCCCAGACTGGAAAACGACTTCACTATTCTGCATTGTTTCACTTACTGATTGTTTTAGAAGAAAGATCTAATGGGATTATCTCAGTCCCAAAATGTGTTCCAAGATGCCAGAAACCACAGTGGTTATTTCTGTCTAGCAAAATCTCCAGCTTTCCTTCCCCCATAGCCATGAGACTATTTGCAGTGCAGTTCAGCTTAGTACCCCAAATTGTGGCACTTTGAAGCCTGAAAATCTATCATGAGTGAAAGGTGACTGCATGTATTGTCAATTTTCATGCTTCATTCTGGGGTCGAAGCTACATTTGTAGTCTGCTAAATCAGTTTATTACCTTAATAAGAGCTCCTGCTCAAAAGGGGATGCATCCTCTTTATTGTGGAGTGTGTGGGATGATACTGGCATTCCTATGTTGTCTCATGTGGAAATCTCTCCATTTTGCTGGTCAGCATCAAAACTTCTCTCCACCCCCCTGAATGTCTCTTCTGCCATGCTCCTTCCACAGATGTGTCTGATTTGATACTTGACACTAGTAGAAAGAGCTTCAGTACACTTGAAATACTCTGATTTTGGTTTCTAGTTACAAAACCTTCAGGCACCAGGAAATTTGCACATCTTACAGAGCTCTGAGATGGGCTCTGACATGTATTTTTGTTACTGCTGCAGGCACTTTCCCCTCATGATATGGAGAGGCTAGAGAAAAATTCTGGGGTAGGAATCCTAGCAGTTACCATGACTTTCTGGGAACTTAGGCTTCTGCTTTAAAAAATTTGTTTTTTGGGAATCCCACCCAGATGATGTGGGGGACAGGCTGTTCTATCTAGTCTGTTGTAGTAGACAGCAGTTAATAAAGCATAGGTTTCTCGACCCATAGAATAAGATGAATTGGAGGGTTCTGCCGTCAGTACGGCATCCCCATGCTTTTACTTCTGGTGAGCAAGAGAATGAAAAAAAGAGGTTTTAACTGATTTCCTGTATGCTCTGCTGGGTTTGTGCAGCCACTTCTGTCAGCAGTATCCAATGGCCTTTTGATTCATGCAAGCAAGTGAATTAACACAACTGCCATGCCAAGTTAACCAAAAAAATTCCTCTGCTCCAGTGACTCTCTGGCAGAAGCCAGTAGCAGACACTTGTGAAGGAGTGTAAGATTAGAGCAAGCACATGGTGAGAATTCTGCACTATGTGCTTCCAGGCTCTACCAGCTTGTGGTTTAGGACTACCTGTTAGCATCAACTAATACATGAGAGCCCTTGATGGCTTTTTCTTCCACACTTTTTTTCCAGTCTGTTACTTTGTCTGTAGCTTTTTTTTGTCTGAATTTGAGGAGCACAGGGAAGATCTGTTTTGGTTTTGAGGGCCTTGTGAGTGTTGCTGCATACTGTGACATTGTACTTATTTTTGGAGAGCGACGGAGTCGGAGTTGGTGCGTGTAGTGCACGAGGTCTAGAACAACAGTTTTGTTGGCATGTCTGGTAGGTACCTAGTTAAATTGCTCACTAACAGGAATGGAGGGAAGATGACTAAATCTCCAGAATTTTTCTCATTCTCTTACTGTTCAGCATAAGTTCTGTAGAGGGTTTTTTCTGAGCTGCAGGGGAAAAAACGTTGCCAGGAAGTAATTGTTCTTTCTGTCTCTTTCTAATTCTGTGCAGCAGCTGCCTCGTCTTTAGCTGCTATTAATGTTCAGAGCTCTTTGAACAAAGGAGCGTTAGGCTGATGTAACTTCTTCCTCTGTCAGACATTCCCTCTGAAGCCATCTTTTGTCTCGATGGCCCTATTGTAACCATTCATATACTGATGAATGAACAGGAAGCTGATGATGATAGTGAGCAGATGAGTTTGATCTTGAACAGGTTTTACTCAGACTCCAGCTTGAGGAAGTTTATATAGGAACTGAGCTGTACTGCTGTCAACTACAATGTCTGGTTTGTTAATTCAAATTTTCTTTAAATGGAAAAGATTATTAATCTAGGAGAAAATGCACTAACTTTTTTATTGAACAACAATATTGCAGATACAAATCCAGGAATTCTGTCTGTCTGTCAGCTCTTCATGCAAAGAGCAGTTTACTTGAATGGCTGTATTTTTATTTTTGGGGTCATGAGTTCTGTCATGTTTCATTAGGGATGATGGTCTCTCATTTGTTGTCCTGTTTGTGACAAACCAAATTCAAATGTGTCCTAAAGATGCTGGGGAAGATAAATTACAATGCCTCAGGTGACAGTGATTGGTGAGGAGGAAGAGAGGGAGAACTTCCCCCAGCTCTTCCTCCACACACGTGTTTTAAAGCATACTACTTTAGGCTGATAACAAAATGCATCCTTACAGCCTGACATGAACAGCATTAGATGTGGTGGAGGTCTTGGCCTTTTCTTTCTGGACTGGGAGAGGATAGCAAGAGGAGCTTATCAGCTGAAGTACCAGCAAACATGTGTCCACAGTGCACAGTATTAATTTCCAGCATAGCAAACTAGTTTATAAAGTTAGTTACTGAAAGGTGATGTGATCTTGCACAGAAAACTTTCGTTAACCTGGGTGAATGTATTAAACAGGGAGTTGAATGCTAGTACTGGGCTGATGTCCCTCCAGGAAGGATGCCATGTGGGGGTAAGGGGCTGACTCCTTAGTGTCAGGAAAACTTTACTCACTTGAGGCTCCTGGGCCTGAAATTACTACCTGTTCAGGCAGTAAGAGGCAGATTTGAAGTCAATAATACATTATTTTAGTACTACAGTAGCTATGATGGTTTGAGGCACTCTGAAAAAAAAGGTACTAGAAAGAAGCCAAAATACGGTAGAGGATCTGTGAGCCAGACTGTCTGTCTGAAGGCTGATAATAAATACTCTTGTCTACTATTAGCTACCTCACAGAGGCTGTACATGGTATGACAGTCACCAAAGCATCCTAACCACAGCTCTTCTAACACCGGTTTTTTTCATGAGCCCTTTGGTGCTTGCAATATATATTAGCTTTCTACAGATATATAACTAATCTATTTTCAAAATGCCTGATGAAATGAAGGGACTCTTACATGTATTTTTTAAAGCGAGCACCAACAGTTATTTAAATATTGTGGACAAAATTAGCAGTTCTCTAGCAGAGGAGTACGGAGATGTGTTTGAGAGTGTGGTTGTTCTTTTCACAATGCCTGGCCTTTTCTGTTTATTTTTGTGATTGGGCATAGGTTCCATTGACCTTGTTTTTATTTTTGCATATGTCACATTTTCTGGAGACCCTGCTCTGTGTTTATCTCTGGCTGAATGTGCCATGCAAGGACCTTGGTTAAAGGGATTCTTCCCAACAAGTCACAGCTGTATATACAGCGGGTTATGTATCAGTGCTGATCTTGGGAAGGATCTTGGTTAATTGTAGTGCAGGCTGGAGACATGTACCAAGAGGAACAAAGAGGGATCGTAAAAGGTTTCTCAAAGCTCTGGCTAAGATTTCTTTTGCTTCTTAAGACTAAAGTGTATTCTGAAAACCTTACACTGGTAGAAGTAACACTGAAAATTTCATGAGACTGTTGCAATTACTAGGAAAGGACCAGAGAGCAAAGCAGAAGACTTTGTGGGCACCATTGGGCTCCAAGAGCTTGAATGTTGTGGGCAGTTCAAGTCAGTGCATCATAAAACTGGAAAGAGAGACTAGGAAAAGGAACAGGTAGATCACAAGCTGTGGATCAGCCTCATCCTGTCGTGGAGTGAGGCTTACGGAAAAAGGCTGAATTTTATCAGCTTGGAAAAGAGGCAACAGACAAGAAACTTTGTGTAAAGTCTGTAGAGACAGTGACTAAGGAACAATTATTGTCTATTCCTTGCAATACAAGGACTATCAGAGCATAGGCAGTGAAATTCACGTAACAGCTTTAAAGTTAGCAAAAGAACGTATATTTTTAAAACAATAAGTTATGTTACTTGCTGTAGGATGGCATAAAAGCCAGAAGAATGGGTGTCATCTAAAAGGGATTAGGCAAAATCATGGAATGCAAGTGCATCGCTTATTACTAAACACAATGGTCTGGGTGAATTCTCAGCTCTAGAAGTCTTTTAATCACTTACAGGCTTAATTAAGAGGCTTTATCAAAAGAAGAATCATGCTATTCTGTATCTATTCTGCTTTTCCTATTCTCCAAAATTCTGCAGCTGGCCACTGTTGGAGATAGGAACTGTACTGGTTGGATTTTTGGTCACACCCTGTATGGCTGTTTTTATGACTTGCCCAACATTGCATAGGAACTCGGTGGCAGAGGAAGCAATCCAGTTTCTTGGGAAGCATTCAGCTGCTTTAACCACAATGCTATATTTTCTTTTCTCATAGTATCTTACCTCATTCACTGCACTGTCCAATTTTTCTGACATGTGAGGGAAATGTCCTGCAGACAGCACTCATTTGGCTCACGCTGCTGAATTCTTGGAGTACTGTTTACACCATTAATTTCCCAATCACTGAGGCATACCTCAGTGGTGAGGTGTGCCAACAGTAGATACACAGCACTAAACACAAGCCAATAAGCTTTGCTGGACTTACTAGCATAGGCTGTATGCCAGTGCTACAGGAGTTGGTTCAAAAAAAAGAAAAAAAAAAAAGGAAAAAAGAGGGGTGGGGTGGAAGAGCAGAAGTGAAGGGGTAGTCTGGAATAGAAGAGAGATGATGCAGTAGATTAGTGGCGGTAGGAAGGAGGAATCTGGAAAGAAGGAGGGAAAACTGTTGTTGTATCCTAAAATACAGCACAAGTATCTAAAATTAAGGCTGAATTGGGCTACCTTAAATCTCGCACTTAAAGTATGAAACACTTGCTACTCCAGCCTTAGCATTCCTGTACAGTTTAGATAAAAATGAACATGTAGAACAGCAATGTCAGATAAAATTAATTGGACGAAAAACACTTCAGTAAATTTTAAACTTTAGAAACTTTAGAGCTTGTTTTTTCCCCCCACACATATAGGGTGCTGTAGTACGGTAAGCATGGACATTAATATGGTGTCAGAGAAGAAGCTGAGGAAGGCTGTTTGTTTTACAGTTCTGTAAAGCAGTTCAGTTTTGCAGTTCTGTATTAAAAGTGAAGTTGAGTTTTGCCCTTAGATCAGAGGATTAACCTCTTTGTAATGAAAGGGGAGTGCCTTAGGTTTCCAGAATTTCAGAAACTTTCATTGTTGTTAGTTTGACTTTAAATAAGATAAAATAACTCCTTCAGGCACCAAGTGCTGTTTCTACAAATGCCTTTGAAAGATGGAAAAGAACAAAGGACTGATAATTTCTTGAGTGCAGAATAGCGTTCTGGTTCAAGATGTCAAAGCGTAGACTGAGCAGTGAGTGAAACTACATCAGTCAGCCTTGTATGCTGACAAAGTGTTTTGAATAGTGCACTGGACTGAGTTGTGGAGACCAGTTTACATCTAAGTTGGTTATTCGCTGTGTGAAGTAAAACAAATGGAGGCTGACAGAGGGAAGAAGAATTTCACAGTGTGTTAAATGGGAATATTTGCAGTGACTATTTCAGCAGTGTGCTATGGTAGAATTAGGAATAGCTTTTTATTTTGAAGTCGTTCTCCCTACTACAGAACATTCTTCAGTGGTGACTCAGTGTAGAGCTAATCTCACTCAAAATGGTTGCCAGTTGCCACTTGGAACAATAGGACTGAAGCCACAGGCTGCCATCAGGTGGCTGTTTTTAAGAAGGGCATTTTTTCCCCAGTGGATTTGAGTGTTTCTTCCCATCTAATAACATAGAAGGTCTCAACATTCACTGAATTCTTGTAATAGAAGACTTTGAAAACAGTGCAGTTACTCATTACTTTATCTGAAATGGAGAACCCATTGCACCAGATAATTTCATTTATGGAAAAAAATAAAATTAAACCTTAATCTGTTTTCAGGAACAACTCTTTGCACATTATTTGTATGCCATAATACTGGCCACTGCTTTCTTCTTGAAGTACTTCATTCCCTCTGGGCAGGGGCATCTTTTCCCTATAGTGTGAATGAGGAAGTTAAGCAGAGGGAGAAAGGAATGATTGCCATGCTGTCATAAAGGGAAGTGATTTCGCTGGAACAGAAATCCAGCCATCTCCATCCTCTGTTAGGGTGAGATCCAGCGAGCAGGCTGGTCTGCTCTCTCCACAGCAGCATAATGCAGCAGTGTAACACAAGTCTGCCTGTGTGCTGCTGGGTGTACCTGGGCTCAGGAGCCATCAAGTGAGTAGACTGGACATAATAGAGTATGGCCGGCATCTCTCTAAGAGCTGTGTTGCTTATACCAGGGCTCGGAAGTGGAATGGGTGGCTTTGAGAGAATCCTGGACCTGTGGGGCTGAGGGGGATGTCAGACGAAACAGGGGAGTGCATCCAATTCCTGCTGTCAGACAAGCTGAAGGACGATGAGAAAGTTGCCTCGCCTCTCAGTAAAGGAGGTCATGTTCCTTTGCATACAGCCTATTCTAGAGCCTCGCCTTGTGTAGTTGCAGGCTTTGGCTTCACCTATATTTCCATTTTAAATAGGTTAGAGAGATTGTGCTGGTATCTGTTACGACACTGGACCTGACAAAAGAAATGTATGTAGAACTAGATGTGATGTTTGGGTTTTGCCCAGTGAATGAGAGTGCAAAGCAGAGTGTGCAGGAATCTGGGGAGGTAATTTCTTGAGAACTTGATGTTGAAGTAAGAGGAGACAGTCTAGAAACAAACAGGAGGCGCTGTACCTGTTTGGAGACCTGTGCTTTCAGAATCAGTTGTCTCCTTACCCTCTAAAATGTCCCTAACACCTTAAAATGTTTTCACATGGGCAGAAGTCATATATTGGAAACAAATCTGTTGAAGCATAGTAGGTTGTCAAATTGAAAAAAGGGGTCAAGTGATAGGTCTTGGAGAGGAGAGGTAAGGAAAATTGAAGCACAAAGTGGGGAAACTGGGATATGACAAGGCATGTGGCAGCTGGAGTTTGAAACAGAACTTCTATAAACTTTACCTGTTTGTATATTGCTCCAGGATGGCTTATAAAATTTAAATGCAAATGTGACCAAAAGGTAAACTTTGAAAAACAATTTAAGATGGAACTCTCTCTCTTAAGGTTATAAAAAAGGTCACAGGTATTTTCTTGAGCATTTTTTGGTTGCTGCAATGTAAGCTAAAGTAAAATGTAGAGAGCGGGGGAGTGCTTTATAATTTATGATAAATTTCAGTACAAGAATATGATGGTTATCTTCAAGTCACCTATTTATGAATCTAGAAAACTTGAAGGTTAAGCTTCAGAGAAATGCATGCAAAGGTAAGAAGTAAGAGGAGGTGTCCAGAATAGTCTAACTCTGTAGCAGCATAACGAAGGAAAATTTGTAGTTAAGACCTGTAATACCCATAGCTGATTTTAGTATTTTTTCTTCCTCTTATGTCGTAAGATAGATGTGTGAAGGGATTTGCAGTAGAGTGGGTCTGAACACGGGGCTAGGGAGTGATTGTGGCAGAGGAGTGAGGAAAGACTGGACAGAGTATGCAGTGCAGGTAGTTTCATATCAAGACGGAGGAATAAATAATATTCCTTAGAAATAATGCAACATAGGGAGAGCAACTGAGAGAATGTGGAGGAGAAGATTGGGTGCTGGAAAGTCTAGTCTAGGTGGTGAGAGGAGCAGATGGAAGAATCTGACCTCTGTTGGGCCTTGTGCTTCAGGGACATGCTACTCATTACTCCCTCCACTGAGCTGAGAGCATACCTCCGAAGCACAGTCTCAAAGAGATGGTGATTTTTTTTTTCCAGAGAGTGAGCCATGCTAGGAGTGCTCACAGAAGGAAACAAAGCTGGTATACAGTGCTTCAGTTCTCAAGGAAGTTCTTCTCTGGGGTACTCGGTATGTTGAAGACGTGGTGACAAACATCCAGGTAAGCACCACAACTCCACGTTTGGTCATCTCATTGTGTCGGATAGGTGGAGGTCAGTTTTGCTGTGTGTGCACACACAATCTCCTTATTCTCTGCTCAGAGATATAAAACTGAATAAATGTCCAGTATGTAGGGTTTTCAACATGTCCTTGTTTTCAGTCTCTTAAAACCCTCTGGTGGTGATGCAGACACTTGTGTACTGAATTTAAGTCTGCCAACAACAGGCTTTCTGGTTTTTAATCTGCTTCAGCACATCACTTTGAAAGGCACAAAGTCAGTATTCTGGTTTACGCTGTTTAGCGTGCCTTCCTGTAGTGGAGGGCATCAGTATTTTTGTCATATTCAAAAACTTTGAGAGCACCTTCTGAGGCACAGGCTGAAGGAACTTCTGTTAGCCAGAGGTTGTATGGTTTAAAGACTCTTGAAAGAGTCTTTATGTAAACATTGAAAGATTAGTTCACATGGTGACCTAAGAAATGGGGTACATCTTGAGAGTATGAACTATTATTTATGTTTCAGCCTTGAAAAACTTTTTTCATCCTGACCAACAGGAATGCAGGTCTAATACTGTATCACTGATGTGTCTTTTGCTTCCTTGGTGGTGCTTCCAGACTGACTTTCAGTCAAGGTGGTAATCAAGAACTTTCTAAATATTAAAGCCTTCCTTACTGTCGACCTTTCTATTGCAACCCAGAGGATTTGTTCAGACCATATAACTGTGGCATTTGAATTTTCACTCAAGCGACTGTTGTCTCCTGACATCAACTGAAACTTCATGCTCCAAAATGCATGCTAAAGAAGTGTCTCTGTTCTTTCATCCTTAGCAAGTGCCAGCTGCTTCCCTTCTTTGTGTGTTTTGGGGAAAATTCTAGGCATGAGGTGAGAGGTAAATACGAAATTATTTCTATCCTACCGTTACCTGATAATTCAACAGCTGTATTTTGAAGTTCTGTTGGCTAATTAAGCCACTTATCAGGGGAGGTTGACAATCATTTTTCTAAAACAGGGTAGCCCCTAGCTTCTGGGAACTACACAAGTCAGAATTTTAGTTTTTAATTTTTTGTTCGTCATAGAGAAATTTTGATTCCTCTTTGCTTTCTGATTTCACTTAATCTATTAGATTTCATTGCTTTCATTTGCAGCTTCTTTTCCTGTATTTGAGGACTGGGAGTTTAATTTTTGCATGCAATCATCTTGTGTTCATTTAATACAAAGAGCTGAAGTTCTGAGAATTCTGAGAACCGGAATCTGTGGTTGTTTGTACATTGGCTTCTCATTTTTTTATGCAAATGTTGCAGGTAGCTAGGAGTCTGTATTATTATCTTGTACTTCCTCTGAGAAAAATGATACATACTTTGTTGGGTAATACTTGCAGACAGATTTTATTGTGGGACAGTCTCCCAGGCTCCAACTGTGAAGATGTATTTGTATTTTGTGGGGGAAATAAAGAAACTACAGCTGGCTGTGCATTACCTGCTGTACCTTTTTCATCTCTGTTCTGCATGTAGTCACTGAGCCAAAGTTTTAATTTTGAACTGAGCAGAAAATTGATCTTTGGTGCTGCCTTCTGTGTACTGTTGCGGAGATTCTGCAGGATCTGTCTTGATGAGTTTAAACAGTAGTTCAAGTATCTGAAGTGCAAAAATGGGTGGGGGGAACGATTAAAGTATCATAACCCTTCTGTCTTGTGCTTTCCCCGTTGCAAAGTGCAAAGGTACCGATTTTATATTGCTGGCTAAAGCAGCTCCAGCACTACCCTCCATCTCTGAATTTCATTGCAGCCCCAGGGGAAGCTGCACCTCTGTGGCTCTCTCACAGCTGCTGGACTTTGATGGGGACATGCCTGCGCTCTTTCCACTGGCCTCCCTTGGCAACGAGCCCTTTGAAGATGACCTCTTGCTGTTTGCCTGTTGTCTTTCTTGTGTTGGATTATAGATGAGAGGTTGGCATGAGGGGAGGGGGATGGGATGGAGTGTCGTGTGTTTTAAGCCTCATTTCTTTCTGCGTTCTCAACTTTTTTTTCTCTGTGGCTTTTACCTTTCTATATGGATAAAATGTCTTGCATGAGGAAAATGGTTTCTGGCAGAAATGCAGTTTCTGCTTGGCATTTGTATATAGGACAAAGGAAGTTTGATTAGTTTTGTGGTGAGGACATTGCATTCTTCCTGTCACAATCTACTCACATTAGTTCCCTTCCCCCATCCCTCTTTTAAGGACAATATTGTTCTTAGTTATAGGGCAGCCTTTCTCTGTGTGCATGTTCCGTGTTCCTCTTCCCTCCCTCTGGCCCCAGTGAACGCACCCTCTTGGAGACAGCACAAAATACATCACCTTGTTACTGAAGGCTATGGTGTGAAATGGAAAGGGACACACTAGAGCCCTGTGGCTGGGTTGCATTTTGCACAGACACTGACTGCTTTTGGAAATCCAAATGCAACCAGGCTTTGCTAAATACTGACAAAATCCTTCATGAGAGTCTTACAGTGAAACAGTAGCTGCAGGTTAAGAAGTAAGGTATTATCAGGGATCAAACAAAGCATAGGAATAAATGTCCAATTTTCACTACAGTGAAAGGTGAACAGTTGAGGTGTTTTAGTACACAGCATTGTAAATAACAGTGTTTATACACTTTTACAAATTTTGCCATCCCCTTTCTCACTTTTTCTCTCAATGATGAAATGACATTAATTGACCTGTGTCAGCACTCAATCTGTCTGAGGTTTCTTCAGGCTTTATTAAAGTCTAGGTATGGAGATGAGAATAGCAGTTGACATTGCTGTTGAATATTGATAAATAAAGTCAGGACTTACACATGTTACTGAGTATTTTACAGCAAACATGAAGAAAATAACTTGGATGTGCCTGAGTAAGCAGCTGGAGCGCCTCAGTGCAGCACAGCATGCAGAATTAGAAGAATAGGATGTGGGAGGTATCTGTGATCTCTGCATGTAAGTAGTTCATCCTTATCTAGAATATTGCTTTTTAATTGGATCTCCTAGTATTATCTTCTCTTCAGAAAACAACCAGGAAACCCAGCCTCTCTCCTTTCACCCCAGTTAGAAACATTAAACAAAGATGTAAGCTAGTAAAAGTAGTAGATCATTCCCTTGGAAGTAAGGGACTTCATGGAACAAGAGCAGGGATAAATTTGTGTTCCCTCTGCTACTTCTTTAAAGGAAATCCAATATCTGTGTGTCTTTTCAGTACCTACCTTCTTCATGTAATTTCTTTATTCTTACACAACCTGAGCAAAAGTAGGCCATCCAGATTATAAATCTGTGCCTTGTATTCTAGGAGCTACTAATGTGGGTGGTATAGTCTAATCTGTTTTGGCAATTGCTGTATACCTAAGTTTTCCTCTGAAGTAAAGATATGATATTTACTGGATTTCATTTTGTAGTCTTCCTTCAGCCTGTGCAAGAACATTTCCCTACTCCTCCTTTTGTGGGCAAGCTTACTATAGCTACATATGTTGCATCAGCACTGATAATTACTTTTGTCCTCCTGTCAGGACAGATGGATGCACTTGGGCTTTGGGTAGCAGGTAAGTATAACTTGGGTCTCAGGTGTAATGTGTGTAGTAAGGGAGACTGTGGTGCTTTTCCAAGTATTTTGACCAGGATCTAGATTGATATGCAGAAGGATTTTGTTTCTGGGCAGGCAGTTAGCATGTGTAGATAAATAACTAAATAATGTTGGAGTTTAACTAATGGGGTTTTTGACTGAAGCAAAATGAAACCAACTAGCAGGCTGGCTGTGGAAAAGCCAGGACTGCCTGAACAAGCATGTCTAGCTTTAGCTTCTTGTCACGTGGACAGACTGGAAAAGGAGAGAGAAGGAAAGAAGCGATTGTGCAGACTGAAATATTTATTGAGGTGCTTTGCAGCATAAGCAATCCCCTCTGTTCTGTTTTAGAGGAAGATTATGGCTGTGTTCTGGCTTTGTAGACAGTACCACGATCAAAATAGAATTTATGTAACAAACTTTGCACTAGTGCATTTTCACTACGTACACATGGAGTATTCCTCTGGAGCAGTCTCTTCACTGCAGACTTTGAAAGAGGTCTCCTTGTATGAATGACAAACTGCTGCTGTAAATATAATGAACTATTAACAACTAGTGAAACTGCACACCCTTTTATTCCAGTTAACCTTCCTAGTCCATAGATGAGCTGAAAGCCTCTCCTGAACCAAAACAACTGTAGCTTCTAAAGAAATTGTTAGCTTCTTTAGATCAAATCATCACGTATATATTCCACAAGTTCTTTGCCTTTGTGGCAATTAACCTGCCTTATTCTACATGTCTGGAGAAGACATAATTCTTGGAGCTGACTTCAGTGTTTACCTATGTCAGCATATATCACCAGAAACAGAAGTTGTGCAAGATAGGATTGCTGGATAATGCAAGATTTCACCACCAAACAGTGCAGAACACAAATGGGTAAGAAAATACAAAACATTTTTCCTTTTAGGTTTTACCCCACCAAACTGCATATTTGATCTTTCCCTGTTCCCCAGAAGTCTGATTGGCAAAAGTGGTAGACTGAAATTTCACACAAATGGTTTATCTTCATTTCCCAGTATAACTTGTGTCTTTTAAGCAAACTGATTTTTGTCTAGGCATAGAATAGTTTGGGTTGGAAGGGACCTTAAAGATGATCTAGTTCCAACCCCCCAGCCATGGGCAGGGACACCTTCCACTGGACCAGGTTCCTCAAAGCCCCATCCAACCTGGCCTTGGACACTGCCAGGAATGGGGCATCCACAGCTTCTCTGGGCAACCTGTTCCAGTGAGGAACATCTTCCTTACGGCTAATCTAAATCTACCCCCTTTCAGTTTAAAGCCATTACCTCTTGTCCTGTCAGTACATGCCCTTGTAAAAAGCCCCTCCCCAGCTTTCCTGCAGGCCCCCTTTAAGTACTGGAAGGCTGCTCTAAGGTCTGCCCAGAGCCTTCTCTTCTCCAGGCTGAACAACCCCAAC
>JANZLQ010000092.1:13260770-13274515 GCA_026212715.1 Elanus axillaris | reverse complement strand
AGTGGTCCACCCGTCAGTTCCATGCCTCTGCAATTTAGAGACAAGGATGTTGTGCTGGACAGTGTCAAATGCTTTGCACAAGTTCAGGTGGATGACCTCATTGCATATAGTAGTTCTGCAAGTTCTGTTGTATGCATGTTGTTTTGGTGCATGATGTCTTTTGAGGTTGCTTTGTTTCTTTGTTTAAAACTTAAAGGATGCCTTGGAAATAATTTGTGTTATTTTTAACTCGTCTTTCTCTTCTTCCCTACGCTTCTCCATTCATCTAGCTCAGTTCCCCACAACTCAGTGCACGCAAACCAACTATGCTTATTAGCAGCTTACTACAAAATACACAGAAAAATATCTTCTCTTGCCAGGGGTCCTAGAGGAAGTCAGCTCTTAAACTCCATGTAATATCAAGAACTTCCTGGATAGCTAGGGTCTAGATCAGATTAGGTGTCAGGGAAATAAACTGTACTGAGTTTGGAAATTGGTCACAAATCAGTTTTTGCATATAAAATACAGTTTACTGTTAGTCTGGAGACTTACTATACTGTGAAATTTTGGGTTAGCATGAGATCTGTCAATTTGCTTGCTAAGCGTTTCTGCTAAAATACAATCTGCAAATGAGTAGCTCAGAGATTTTTTCACAGAGCTGTGTGCTTTTGTAAAATAAAATACTACATTCTCTGGTGTGCACACGTGTGTGTTGTCTTTTAATTCCCTCCTAAAACTCTTGGAATTTTCACCCCAGCCAAATTCATTCCTTTTCTAAGTGTGCATCGTGTGTCTTCTTGGCAAGGGAATGCAAATGGAATTTCTTTTAGGGTTCCTTATATTCCTTATATGAACAGTTTCAATCAACTGTGGGTTTTTTGGCTGTTGAATAGTTACACACGTTCTTTCTGGGGCCCAAACATACCCTGGGGTTGAGCAAACAGACCCCATTATGTTTTACAATGTTTGTCAGGGTCTTTTCATACTTCCTACTCCGTTTTCTGCTAGGAAACTTAGTTGCAAAATACTTGTAGCTCCGTATGAGGCCTTTAACATAAGCCAAGGAGATTATATGACACTGACCTGATACTTGCAGTTTCAAGTCCCCACTTGAGTGCTGTGGGACAAATGTAGTTGTTCATGAGATGTAGGGTAGTCCTGTTTTTCCCAGCCAGTTATGATTATGTCTAAAGTTCTGGCCGTTAGTGCATTTTTGGGGCCTGTCTTGTTCTATATAGGGCCAGAACTCTTTTATTTTACTATATAGCTACTGGCAGCCGCCTTCTGCCAAAGTAATCTACGAAGGTATCATTTTACTCCTAATTTTCTCTCCAGTTTCCCCCATCCTTAGTGGCATTGTGCCTGCATCTTTTGCCAACATCTTTCCACCCATTTAAAGAGGAAAAAAACACAACTATAAACATGACTGTTCCCCTCTGCTCTGTCAATACTGTGGTAGGAGAATTCAGTGTAATCAAAGCACTTAAATTCTTGAGAGAAGAAATCTGCCCTCACATTATCTCGGGTATGTACATCTTTTCATGGAGTTTTGCTTTTGAGACCCTTTGAAGGAAGGAGAGGCCAGCTTTCTGTTTGAACGGGCTGGAAGCTTCCCTTGCAAAGTGTTTGCAATAATTATTGGCCAGCTTCTTTGTTGCAGTAGATCGCTCAGCTGCATAGCATGGGCAGTACACTTGATCTCTGCCTGTGCAGTAAATCTGATGCAGATGTGCTGAATTTAGTTTTGTACACATCAGTTACTGTGCATGTGCTGCAGGTATCTATAGCACCTCTCTGACTTGGGGCAATCCTAGCAGGAGGATGTCTGAGAGCAGGCTACTACTGCCAGGTATGTCTTTCAGCTGGCAGTTTTCTTCCTCTCCTGAGGGATTTGAAGCTGGGCCATGGCACAGGTGAATTGCTCACAAGCACTTCACCTAACTGTGAGTCACAGGTTGGGTATCCCTGTGTCAAAGGAGTGAGGGAATGATGCTGCTTCTTGCTTCAGGTGATGAGTGTGCTGATCAACTGGATCAGCACCAAGGTCTGGTTCCCTAGTTAACAAAACCTACTCTTGCTGCTCTTCAAAGTTTACTTTTCCTTTTTACAGGATCTGGTGGACTGTCTGTAGTACTGGCCTGTCTGCTTTGTAGAATATTGCTGCCCTTTTCTGCATGGTGGATGTGTTCAACTGCATATCTCTGTTTTTACATTTAATTACAGCATAGACTGGATTTCTCATCATCCCTTTTGGCATACTTCCTGGAGTAAAGTGGACTGTGAGAGGATTTCAGGAATGCTTGATGTTCTTGCTGTAGAGAAGGTTCGATGGAAGCCACTTGTGGGTTCAATGCTAACCGCTGGGTCGAACCACACAGTCACAACTGATAGCCAAGAAAAGCGCACTGCTGAAATGCTCAGGTCCTATAATGTTACATTTTGTGGTGATTTGGTTTTTGGCAGGATGTTCTTCTTCAAAACAGAAAAAAAAAAAGTCTGAAAGTGAAAAGAAACTGTGTTTTAATGGAGTTTTGTACTTGCGCCGGAGGCTGAACATTCTTCTCTGCACAGCAAAGCTGCATGGTCTAGGGGAGCACAGGGTGACGAGGAAATGCTTCTGGCTTTCACCTATTTTAGAAAGGCTGCTGTGTTCCAGCTGCAGCCAGCATAACCACCTCATGTTTTATCAGGCTGCAGAGACAATAACAACTCCTAACTTTTTTAAAAAAAATACTACTTTTTAGTTCTTGAAATATTTTTTTTTCCCATTTGTACGGTTTTGGATTGCTCATCTGTAATGGCACATTCTACTGATGCCTTTTCCAAAGAAGCACTGATCCAGAGAAGCTACAGCCTGAGCCTTTTCCTTCTGGTGGGGTCTTAGTAATGCTGGGTTGGAATATTACAGTCAGGAACCTTAAATCACTTTTTTGGCAATGGCTTGGTTTGCCAATACAGAAGAGTAAATGGAGATGGAAAAGTTAAGTTCTTCGTTCCACAGTATTTATAAGTAGTAGGAAGAAACACAGTCTTGTGGTGATGCAGTTGTATTAGTAGCTGCATTATGTCGAAGATCAAAATCACAGCAGTGGCAACAATCAGTGGGAAATCTCTGTCAGCTGAGATGACTCAAAGCTATCCTGGAGAATGAGTACGAAGTAATTTTTGTAGTCCTTAAGAAGCAGTTTCTCTTTTAATAGGTAAGAAGGTAAAATTTCAGAGGAAATGCAAAAAATGAGTGTTGCTAACACTAACTTGACTGTTTTGCTGCCTTTTGGGTCTCATATTGATTGTTTGAATATATAAGCTCTACTGGAATACTTTATACAATTAGTCAAGTCACTGAGTCACTGTTCTCTAGTACTAGAGAGTGTTAGCCAGGTATCTTGCCTTTACTATAAACAGGATTGTTTTCTGCCCTGATGGAAACCTCTCTAGATTACTACTTTTTTCCTCTTTACCCAGTGCCACTTTTTGGCCCTATGTTCTGTTTCTTGTTACAGCTGAATTTCTTCTCACATGAATAAAGTGGAGACTTTTTTTTTTAATATATATAAAGTAATGGCAGTATGTAACAAAGGCTCAGTTAGGTTTGATCTTGTCACTGAAGTAAATAGAAGGCAGAAGCAGTTCTTCTAGTGAGCTCTAGATTTTCTTCCTTTACGTGCTCATCTTACGTGATTTGGGCTCCACTGGGTAAATTCCAAATTCCTACATTCTTTCTGCATTCTGATGCTGATGGAAAGTAGGCTTGAGAGACAACGGACAAGTTAGGTGTTTTTCAGTGGAGTTAATGAATGCATGGTTAATCATTCCATGTCATAGAGCTATCAAATCTGTAGTTCCTGCTGGGACAAAGCACAGATTTTATTGCACAGAATTGGGCCAGTTTCTAGGCTGTCTTGGTGCAAGGCAATTTATATGATGAGCTCAGCTCTCATTATTACTCTGACAGAAATTTGCCATGTTTCTCGCTGAATATGAGCTAGTACTCTGTGGTTGGGTTTGGGTTTGTTTTTATTCTCCTTTGGTTAGTTGTCGCTTCTGAGTGGAAGAATCAATAGCTTTGTTCTGACCTGTACCCCTATAGTGAAAACATATCTCCCATAACATCCTTCATTTGTTTTCTAATGTTTGTTTGAGTGGAAAGCTGATAACTTGCCACAAGCTCCTACCTCATTTCTACTTAAAGCATCACTACATGCATGATATCCCACAAACTCTTCATCTGAGGGCACTGAAAGATTCAGATTAGAGCCAAGTACTAAACAAAAAATGTTACATAAACCCAAGTAATTTGGAGCAACCTGATTTGGAAGAAAAGTCTTCTTCAGAAGAGGTCTAGTTTTGTAGGAATAGGAACAAGGACAAAGTGAATGCATTGTCGTAACTTTGTTTGCTCAGGTAATTGTTTTTCATACAGTTTCATAACATCTGCATTTTTGGCAAGCCAGTATTCCATAGTGTGTATATATTTGCCTTTACTGATGTGTCTGGTTCTGCTAGGGTTAGTCCTTGCTTTTGGGCTATCAGAAACATTTTTGATGCAGATGAATAATTGCTGGCAATCTTAAATACACATCTTGTACATTCAAGACTATAGATGAGGAAAATTAGAGCAGATATTAGCTGTTCTGTTAGGTGTAGAGAGAAGCTGTGTTAGCAGTACTATACCCAATACAGTAATTTGCTGTTGATGCTAAGGAATGATTATCACTCCAGCAAAATGTAAAATCTAGAGCAGAATCTTCCAAGGAAACTTGAAATCCATCACTTTCATTCCAGAGTTCTTGTATGTGTCCTGTGGAAATAAGCTTTGCAGATAACTTTCCAAATCTGCGTGTGTGTTATTTCAGTTCATTGTGACAGCTGTATCAATAGTGTGAATGAACCAACCCTATTGTTCTCCCACCCCCCACCTGCAATGCATGCGAACAGCTGTGCAGAGTTGGACAATTGGTTTGCAGTCCAGTATGTGGTCTGAAATTGGCTAGCACCAGCCAGCTTGGAGGAAGGTGCAGACACCAGATTAGTGGCAATTCTGTTCTCCAACGTTTTTTTCCCACTGCATTTACAATTTGGTGGTTGTTGAAGCTGAATTTAATATTTAAAACTTTCTTACTCAGTCTCACTTCTGCCCCTGTCACTTATATGATTCTTTCTTTACTCCTTCCTGTTGACAGTGAATGAGGATTGAAGCTCTGCAGAGAATTGGAAATTTTTACCCTACTGAGTTTTCCTTCTATATGATGTTTAGTCTTGATGGTCCAACAAGTCCAACGGGCTATGTATATTGAACCATTTTTGGTACCCATGTTTCCATGTATCCAAACAGAATTTTCCCTGAAGTATCCTTGTGCCTGTTGCCTCTTGTCTGGTCATCATGCACCCTCATGAAAAGACCACCTCTGTCTTCTCTATAGCTACCTGTAAGACTGATTAGATCTCCCCCAGCCTTCACTTCTTTAGGCTGAATGAGTGGAATTCTTTCAACCTTTTTCATATGTCAAGTTCTCCAACCCTTTTATCATCTTGGTGGCCTTTTGCTGGACCTTCTCCAACCAAAACCGGACACTTTATTCCAGGTGTGGTCTAACAAGTGCCAAGTACAGTGGAATAATCACATTCCTTGATCTGCTGGCTATACGCATGCTCCAGGTGCAGCCTTAGCTGTTGACTCATATTCAGTTTGCTGTCCATCAGAAGCCCCATGTCTTTTTCAGCAGAGCTATACTGCAGCCAGTCAGGCCACAACCAATTCATACTGCTGCTCAGTATTACTCTATCCTGCATGTAGGACTTAAATTTTATCTTCATTAAATGTAATACAGTTCTTGGTGGCCCAGTCTTCCAGCCTGCCACAGTGACTTGTGTCTTGTTGCCCTTCCTCCTGGCATAACTACCACCTCTCTCAGTTTGTTATCATCTGCAAACTTCACTGAGAATGCATTTAGTCTTCTCATCTGGGTTGTTATGATATGTCATGGTTTAACCCCAGCCAGTTTAACCCCCGCCAGAAACTAAGCACCATGCAGCTGCTCACTCACTGCCCCCACTCCCTCACAGTGGGATGGGGGAAAGAATCAGGAAAAAAGAAGTCAGACTTGTGGGTTGAGATAAGAACAGTTTAATAGAACAGAAAGGAAGAAACTAATAATTTTAATAATAACAATAATAAAATGACAATAATAATAGAAGTATTGAAATATACAAAACAAGTGATGCACAATGCAATCGTTCACCACTCACTGACCAGTGCCCAGTTAGTTCCCAAGCAGCGATCCCCCCAGTTTATATACTGGACATGATGTCACATGGTATGGGAATATCCCTCTGGCCAGTTCGGGTCACTGTCCCGGCTGTGTCCCCTTCCAACTTCTTGTGCCCCTCCAGCCTTCTTGCTGTCTGGGCATGAGAAGCTGAAGTATCCTTGACTTGGTGTAAACACTACTTAGCAACAACTGAAAATATCAGTGTATTACTAACATTCTTCTCATACTAAATCCAAAACATAGCACTGTACTGGCTACTAGGAAGACAATTAACTCTATCCCAGATGAAACCAGGACATGATATTAAATAGTGTCAGACCTAGTATTGACTCCAGAGGAACTCCGCTTGTGACCAGCTGCCACTTCAACTTTGAGCCATTAACCACCACTCTTTGTGACAACTGCAAGGACTTTGAGCCAGTTTAGCCAGTTTTCCACCATCTTGTGGTCCAGCTGTCTAGTCCATATCTTAGCAGCTTGTCAGCAAGGATGCTGAAGGAGACAGCTGTCAAATGCCTTGCTAAAGTCAAGGTAGATGACATCCACAGCTCTCCTCTCATCCCATCCACAGAGCGAGTTGCTTCACCAGAAAAGGTATTGAGATTGATCAAGCATGATTTATCCTTGGTAAATCCAAACTGGCTTTTTCACTCACCATCTTGTCCTTCATGTACCTGGAAATAGCTTCCATAAGGATCCGTTCCATAATTTTCTCAGGCACTGAAGTGAGACTGACTGCTCTGGGGCTTCCTTGATCTGTCTTTTTGCATTTTTGCAGATGAGGGTAATATTTGCCCTTTTTCAGTCATCAGGGGCCTTCCCCTGATCTCCATGACCTTTGAAAGATAATAGAGAATGGCTCTGCAGTTATGAGCCCTCTAATAGGACATCTGGATGCATCCTCTCAGGTCCCATAGACACTTATATGTCTGGTTTGCATTGGTGATCCCTAACTTGACCCTCCTTTACCATCAGCTGTTCGTTGCTTACTTTGTTATTGCTTTGTGCCAACCCTATTCCATAGCAGACATATATATGCTTATAATTCTTCTTGCTTTTAATATACTTACTAGTCTTGATATCTGTTGCCTGCTTGAGCTCCAGCTGAACTTAATGCTTTCTTAACTGAATGTCTGCATTTCTGAGCAATATTTCTATATCCATCTTTGAGATTGTGCCCTTTTTTCCATCTCTCCTTTCCATCCAATTCTGGAGATTCTAGCAACAAAATACTAGATTGTCTCTGAATCAGATGCTCGGTGTCTTCTATTACTTTAATGGTGAATGAAGTTGTTGTTTGTTCAAAATCTGTTTGGTGACTTGTTTTTATTGCATTTGGAAGAAAACATGTACACTCAGTCCACTTTTTGTGTTTAGTAAGGCTGGTTTGACAGGGGAGATATTTACTATAGAAGTCGCAGCAGAAGTGTGCTGATATTTTTTCTCCTCCTTGTAAAACACTTAAGTTGTCTGGTTGCCTTATTTCACTCGAGCCATGATATACTCCAGCCTTTGGATCGGTCCCTTAGAAGAAGATTTCATGGAGCATGGAGTTGGAGGAAGGAAATGAGACCTAGAGCTTAAAAGTGGTGGCTGGACACTGAGTGGCTGGGTAACTAAAAGTATCTGAAGTTTGCACTGAGTTAACTGGCTCTGCTTGCATACATCTGGGGGAAGGTAGGAAGGCAGCTTACTTGCCTTCAGTGACCAGATGCTGCTTCCACATACACCTATTTTGGAGGAAAGCTTTGAGAAGAAACTACATTTCCCTGATGATTTCCCATTCAGGTTGGTGTGGTTTTGGGGGTTTGGGTTTTTTTAAACACTGCAAATGCTCATAAATTTTATTTCAAAAGCCTGTCTGGTGAAGGAATGTGAATTCATGTGGAGGGAGATGAATCCACGCCAAGTGCATTCCAGGTGAGAAAGCTGTATGGTGTATCTGTTGTTTCAGGCCCTAGGGCAATAAGGAATTCAAGTCTTCACAAAAAGACTCAGTAGTTCTGCTCCATTTTAGAGGCTTGTGCAGTGTAGTGTTTAGAATTTGCTTTTTACTGCAACTAGTTGAAACTACTGATAATTTTCCCCTTCATAGAAAATAATCGGCTTTATTATCGCCCTTGTAGTTTGTCCATGGTATCTTTTGTTTAGTGTGTCTAAAGTGAAATACATCTGTGATCCAGATATACTGTGGATCCTCCCTGGGTGTGAATTTTTGTCTAGACATTTTCATTCAGCCTTACCTTTTTGTGTCCTGTGGTCTGCTTAGGCTTTAAAGTGGAAAGAGGCCTTAACCTGTGCCACATCCTGGCTCCCATGCCCCAGGCCCTTGGCTTTCTCTTCTAAAGGGCAAAACAAAATGTCTGCATCTGAGGTGCTTCAGCAAAGACATGTGTGGGGCTTAACATGAAGTAAGTGGGATGGAGAGGTGCTTATCCAGATTTTTTTTAAAAGTCAATGTACCTTCACTTTGTCTTTCAATTTCGTCATGATTTGTAAAGTGGTGCCTCCAGCACGTATCTGCTGCAGGAGTTCAGAGAGGGAGGTGTCCTTTTTCTCTGTAGCAGATTGCTCCCTTGATGAGAAAGATCGTGTTGCCTGTGTGGCCTTGCTGTCCTTATCTGTCACACCATAGCCACTGTGCTGGTTTGGGCTGGGATAGAGTTAACTTTCTTCCCAGTAGCTGGTATGGGGCTATGTTTTGGATTTGTGCTGAAAACAGTGTTGATAACACAGGGATGTGTTAGTTACTGCTGAGCAGTGCTTACACAGAGTCAAGGCCTTTTCTTCTTCCCACCCCACCCCACCAGCGAGCAGGCTGGGGGGGCACAAGAATTTGGGAGGGGACACAGCTGGGACAGCTGACCCCAACTGGCCCAAGGGATATCCCATACCATATGATGTCATGCTCAGCATATAAAGCTGGGGGAAGAAGAAGGAAGGGGGTGATGTTCAGAGTGATGGCGTTTTATCTTCCCAACTCACCGTTACACATGATGGAGCCCTGCTTCCCTGGAGATGGCTGAACACCTGCCTGCTGATGGGAAGCGGTAAATGAATTCCTGGTTTTGCTTTGTTTGTGCATGTGGCTTTACCTATACACTGTCTTTATCTCAACCCACCAGTTTTCTCACTTTTATTCTTTTGATTCTCTCCTCCATCTCACTGTGGGGGGGAGTGAGCAAGCAGCTGTGTGGTGTGCAGTTGCCAGCTGTGGTTAAACCACAACAGCCACCTGTGGACGGTGCAGGGGAGAGGATTCTCTGACCTTTTGTATGTGAGGGGACAGGGAAGCATTTAAACTGGAAGGGATGGATTTTTGATAATTTCTTACAGTGAGATTGACACTTGGAAGTGGCACTAAAGTTGGTATTTACAGAGCTTGACTTCCCAGTTGGAGCTCAGCTTTACTAGTGAGCTTGGCAGAGCTTGACTTTTCAAGTGAGCTAACCAAGGAAATAGGCTGTTGGCAAGGTAGGAGTCAGGGGTCCTTATAACCTTTTTAAGTTTCCTGGGATATGGAAAGGCCCCCTGGGAAATGACTCTCTTCTCTACATAGCTCCTTCCTAATCTTTTATTAAAGTAATATATTGATCTCCATAGAAATTCTTTGGCTTTAAAACAGAACAAGCAAACAAATGGATTGCATGTGTAGGCTGGTAAGGATGAAAGTTAGCTTTGATAGTCGAATAATGTTGGTAGAGGAGGGGTCAGAGCTGCTGTTTCTATTTGAAAATTGTAACTTTTGACTTGTAAGTTTGGTACATATTTCAGGGAGTGCTTAAGTATAGCCCATACAGACCCTTGAGCAAGGTCTCATTTTCCTCTTTTTCCTAGCACACTAATGCACTGCTTGTGTCTTCTGCCTGCTGGAGAACCTGCTACAGAACTGTGTCCACTGTTTAAGGTGCAGTTAAGAGCTAGAGCTGCGGGGTTCTTTTGCATGTTATGCATGATCCTATTGGTGTTTATTGTGCAAACATCTCCCCAAGACAGAGAGTATGAAAACTGCTGCTTCATCAGAGAATCAGGGTTAATTCACTTGTAAACCAGAGATGAGAATGTGGCAGGCACTTGCACTGCTTGACTCCTGTTGTAAGCACCATCTGCACCAGTGTGTGGTGTTTTGCTGCATCTGGGCACCTCGTCAGTAGAAGTAACACCAGTGTTCTAAGCTGGAGTTCTTAAATTCCCTAGCTCATGTTGCACTTCTAGTTGATATCCCTGTTTTGGAAACTTGCAATATAGTCTGTCATAATCTGCTGAGACTATTACAATGTAAGTCTGTGGAGCCCGAGCATAATCCACTGACTACTTCTGGCTTGATGTTGTGGAGTGCTTTTGTGGACAGAAAGTTTTTTGTTGATGGAGCCTGTGTCTTACCGGTCTTGGTGTTGACTCTCTGGATTTTTCTGTATCTTAAATACATGTTTTTCAGAATTGTGCTACTGGGTTGACACTTCTGATATGCACCTTAAACATAACGTTGTTTTTTATTTGAGAACACAGACGAAAACATGCCATGCCTGCCTTCTCATCGTCTCTTTTATGGCCTTTCGGACAAGGGTAGGTCCCCGGAGCCCTTCTGTGTTATTTTGTGGTCCTAGGTGGTCTAGAATTTGTACTAACTTTGCCACTACAAAAGTATCTTTCACTCTTCTCTGCTCCCAGCATGGATCTGTGAGCCATTTAAAAATCTCTCTTTTGTTGCTTTTGCCCTTTCTTTTCCAGCCTGGTGAATTTTCACTTCTGTGAGTAAATTGGTTCTGTGTGCTTGGAGGGATGGTAGTTGCCCAGAGGATGGGATGTGGGTGCTCAGGGCAATGTCGGTCCCTCAGCCAATCCCTGCCCCTGCAGCAGTGTCATTTCTGGTTACTATTGCAAAACCATGATATTTTGTTACAGCAGGGTTATCCAGATCTTTCTGTCAAATACATAGCTAAACAAAGGGGAATATACTTCAATTTTGTATTTCAAAATGGGCTGGTACTTCAGAGGCAAGAGAGAACCTTAAAAGAACAGAGATGCTTACCAAGGTGGGATGTAACTTCAGTTCAGATAGGCAATATCAAGTCTGTTTCTGCTTGCATATACTTCAGAATTTTATAGCACATACTCCTTCCTTCATGGCCATGAGGAAGTCATAATTCAGTTTTTTGGAAAGGGATGCCTTGGTACTCTGGCCTTTATTTCATGTACTGGGAACTATATGTAATATTTCTCTGCCCATTAATCCTCTGCCACAGGAAGTATGAAAATCCTCATGGTAGTGTTACCAACTGAAGTTTCAGATTGATGGAGAGTTACTTAGGGCCTCTAACGTATATGTAAATCTTTACCTGGCTTCACAGAGGTATGTTTATTTATTGTATCCTGAATTACCAATAAAAATTAGCCACAGATTCTGTTGGCGCACATTGTGTGTGAGTAGGTAGGACTGCCTTTTGTGATATGCTCAATGGAACAATGAGACTAAGAAAAAAAAAGGTGAATAGGTATCCAGGAGACTTATTAAATCTGAGAGATGCTTTGTTTTTTTTTTAAAAATAAAATCAGGTCAACCTCAAATATGGGGTCAAAACCCCCAAATGAATGAAAAATATCTACACCTTGTACCTCTTTACCTATTATCTGTCAGGAGATAAAACACCTGATTAGTTTATAGGGGATTAAGAGGGAGACTTAATTAAGAAAAGAATGGGAAGAATAAATAGGTAATTTTAGTGGAGAGGTGGTTGTTTAATTTGATTGTTACTGATCTCGTGTTGCTGTGACCAGAGCACACATTCTAAACACTGTGTGTGCCTTGCTATGTTTCCGTACTACTGTATCACAGGAAGCCTTTCAAGAGGGGAGAAGAGCTCATGTCACTAAAGCTACACAGCTGCTCAGTGAAGGCATGCATGTAACATGGGTAATCTTTCACCTGTTTTTTTGCCCAAAGGGTGGAAGAGAAAGAACGATGTTTTGTGGCTTGTGGGATTTAAAGAGTTGAATTTATAATGAAGAATTCAGCCAGAAGAAAGTTTGGGAAGGTAATGCTGAGTCTCAAAAGGCCTGCTATCAAAGTTTTTAAGACTGTCCAGGTCTTGTTATCCAGACCTGGCTTGTATTTATTAGAACTGATGTCTTGCCAGGAAAGGAGAAGAGGTGGGATCTGTTAGGGTCATGTTGTTTTGTTTTCAGTGGAACTGAAATTAAGGAATCTGTTTACAGTGTTGACATGCTCTGTGTCTCTGCAAACTACTGGAACTATGTAAGACACAGAAATGCCATCCTGGTTTTATCCAAGCTAGCACAGCCCCCAAAGCAATATAATGGGATCACCTTAATGTGTGTGGACATGACTGTGCTGCTTCTACACCCAAGCCAATAAATATTTGGTGACATGATATACAATGTGGATTTAATGGCTTGAAGGTTGAAGCTCACTTGCGATCTTCACATGATGTGAATGTACCATTTTTTTTTTTTGTTGTTGATTAGGCCCTTTGGGATCTTTAATTGTAGTGTGAATTGAAAAAAAACCCACCACCCCAACCCTATTAATGAACCACTGAAGCTGGCTTTCCTGTTAGCCATTGGAGTCTCAGTATGAAGTGTGAATGAAATACTGTTGGCTGGGATGTGAAGCCAGAGAGAAGTTTACGCAAAGAAGAGATTTCTGGGTGGAAATTGCATGCTCAGAGTGATGCACCATGAACATGATTCTAACAATGCTGGTCAGAAAAGTTACTATGGGGCTTGGTGTCTTTAGGGAGAAGGAGATTGCAGTAGGTCTGATGGAAATTGGTGGGTAGATGTATAAAGAAGAGGTGCGCATTCCCTGCAGAAAGAAACACAGTAAGGGATTTTTGGAAGTGTAAAAAAGTTATGCAAAAACCCAAATGTTTTTTTGAGGAGGAAGTGACTGTCTTCTCTTGGCAGGTGGGGTAGGGACAGAATTTTGAGGAAGGTGATCAGATTGCCATTATAATTTATCCAACAAGGCATGAGATCAGGATGAGGTTGATGGAGAAGCTTGTCTGAGTGGAGGTTTGTGATGGGTTGACCCTGGCTGGACACCAGGTGCCCACCAAAGCCGCTCTATCACTCCCCCTCCTCAGCTGGACAGGGGGGAGAAAATATAAAAACAGGCTCGTGGGTCAAGATAAGGACAGTTTAATAAGTGAAAGCAGAGAGAAAACAAATAATGTTATTCTCTACTTCCCATCAGCAGGCAATGTCTGGCCACTTCCGGGAAGCAGGGCTCCAGCACGCGTAGTGGTTGCTCCGGAAGACGGAAAAAAATGTCCCCCCCTTCCATCTCCCTTTACTTAGCTTTTATACCTGAGCTGTTGTCATATGGTATGGAATATCTGTTTGGTTAGTTCAGGTCAGCTGTCCTGGTTATGACCCCTCCCAAGATCTTGCCCACCCCCAGCCTCCCGTTGAGGGGAGCAAAAAAAATGTTGGGGACACAGCCTTGATGCTGTGCCAGCACTGCTCAGCAGT
>JANZLQ010000092.1:13208113-13252210 GCA_026212715.1 Elanus axillaris | reverse complement strand
CAAGAAGGCCAATGGCATCCTGGCCTGTATCAGAAATTCTGTGGCCAGCAGGAGCAGGGAGGTGATTGTTCCCCTGTGTTTGGCACTGGTGAGGCCGCACCTCGAGTACTGTGTTCAGTTTTGGGCTCCTCACTACAGGAAAGACATTGAGTTGCTGGAGCGTGTCCAGAGAAGGGCAACCAAGTTGGTGAGGAGCCTGGAGCACAAGTCTTATGAGGAGCAGCTGAGGGAACTGGTGCTGTTTAGTGTGGAAAAAAGGAGGCTGAGGGGGGACCTTATTGCTGTCTACAACTACCTGAAAGAGGGTTGTAGTGAGGTGGGTGCTGGTCTCTTCTCTCTGGTGGCGATAGGATGAGAGGAGATGACCTTGAGTTACACCAGGGGAGGTTTAGGTTGGATATTAGGAAAAATTTCTTTACTGAGAGGGTTGTCAGACATTGGAATAGGCTGCCCAGGGAAGTGGTTGAGTCACCATCCCTGGAGGTATTCAAAAAGCACATAGACAAGACACTACAAGACATGGTCTAGTGGGCGTGGATGATGGTTGTATTCAGTGATCTTGAAGGTCTTATCTGACCTAAATGATTCTATGATTCTAAGTGGACAAAGCGATGGATGGGCTGTAGCAGTTCAAATATTGCACCCACACTCCCCGTGCGCAAAGTTTGCTGAGACCTGCCCGGGTCATGGTGCCAGTGAGTCAGCAGAGCCCATCCTGGGGTACGTGGGATACTTGCTCTGGCCTGCTTCAGTTCTGGGTTCTGGGCAGTGGCTTCACACTGATGCGGGCTGGTTCTTCCTTGATGCTTGGCTTTCCTGGCATGTTAAACATCCTTATGGCAATGTTTCCCTACAGTCTCTGTTACTGGGGGTTTTATAGACAAGTGTAACAGGATGCCCATCAGATCAGTTGTTCTCTTGTGATTCACTGATGCATGTACCAAGGCTCATTACACTCCTTGTTTGCACTGCCATGTGTGCCATAGCTCACCACACTCAGCCTTGTGCCCTTGGCAATGGCTTGTTGTATGTGGCTTTTGATCAAGGCAAGTTCATGATGCTCCCATGAGCTGTAAGCAGAAGCTCTAATAGCATAATATATGATCTCCTATTTGTAACACATACTTACTGTTACAAGTATTTTCATATTGTGCCTGCCTTAAGCCATCAAAAATACCATGATTTGGTAAAATAACTTATCTCTCAACTGGAGTCCAGTGTCTATAGGATATGCATTTAAATAGGTTTTGCATTTTTAAAATACATGCTATCTTAATGTATTTCTTCACAAAAAATTCAGGATTGATTTTTTCAGTTTTATTTTCACTGTATAAGTGACTTTTATCTGGACCATTTGCATTAAACATATTTCACAAAATATATCATCAGTGAAAGTGAGGAAGCAAATGTTTTTGCTATATAGTATGCTCTAATGCAGAATTCAGAGTTCAGAATAATGTCCACAATATTTTTTCTAAATAGAAAAGCCCTATAGCTATACTATTCACATGGTCAGGAGATAGGAAGTGTCCATTCCATTTGCTAATTGTGACTTAGCTGATCTAATATATTTGGCTGTCATTGATTATTACATGTTGAAAAGAACGATATATTCAATGATAGAAGTACCACAAGTTGCAGGGGTGAGGCTTCAGTTTATGGGTCCTGACTCTCTGAAGGTGCAAAGTAGGGTCCAAACTTCTCAGAGACATGAAATCTGAGGTTATTCAAAGGTCCTTATAGAAATAGGATATTAAGGTACCTAGAGAATATTAATGTTCGTAATTCAAGTACTTCCAGAGGTTTAGATTCTTCCAAATTTAGACTTTAATGAACTTTTTCATTATCTCAGTTTTTAACTCAGATGCCTAAATTCTGTCCACCATCGGCACTGCAATCTTTGGAACTAGCCTCAGGTAAAAATTTCTCAGAATTTATGTCAAGGGCTTGAAAGTGCATTTTTCATATAATGTATTTTTATCTGGAATCTGTAGCTGTACATTATTCTTATCTGATAAGTTATCTGTTTCTATGAGGGTTGTATGTTTTAGTCTCCCTGTCTAGCACACCGATGATCAATAAATTACTAATTTTATTTATCACTGATGCATCTGTGAATGGACAAGCGACTCTCTCATGAAAACTGTCTATAAATTTGAAGGTTTCCAGACTGATAATTTCAGTGAAGAAATAACCTGTAAATGAATGCTGAATAAGTTGATCTTTCTTACATTTTAAAAGAAAGTATATTCTATGACAAAGAGTATGCAGCACCTTTAATCCTCCTTTATGTTATTCCCTGTAATCTTCACTTTCATCTTGACATTCCAATTATTAGTCTCAGTAGAATTTTGAGAAAAGCCCTTTACTCAAATCCGATGAAAAAGGCTTATCATAAATTATAGTGCAGACCTGGAAGTTTTTAATTAGTGTATGAAATTTAGCATTCTGAGAAAGTAGTTCTTTGATCAAATTATGTTTTGCGGAAAAATGTCTAACCCAAGTGACTCATTTGTCCATATTATGGGTAATATGGGGAAATATTCCTAAACTGGGATGTTATTAAACTTTTTGATATTTGTCATTTTTTTATTAAAATTTGTTTGATTTTTAACAGATCTTGTTTCTAAGTCCTGTTTTAAGATCCTGTTTTAAATGCACTTTCCCACCCATTTCTTACAGCCCATGTTGAGACACAGTAATTGCAACTAATTTACTATATTGCTTGATTTTGCATTCACTTTAAAGACAGGAGATAAATGACTATTCCTACTTATGGATACTGAAGGGGACAAAAAAAAAAGTTATTGGCTGGTAATCCCCTTACTTTACCTGTGCCATTTCATTTATGTAAAATTACAAAGCTATAGCAAAAGAGGTTGTAGTAGTTGGCATTCTTTCCCTTTTTGCCTGTTTGCAGGCTTTTATTCCCTAAAGTTATTCTCTTTAGAAATAGATGTCATTTTTTATTTGTGGGAGGCCATATTTAGGTTTCTTTTCTGAAGAGTCTAATTGTGCCTTAAATTGCATGTCAGACTATATAAGGGATTAAGCTAAAACTACCTGGCTTATTTGTCATAGGATTTATTAGGTTGGGTTTAAATCTTTATTACCCTAAAGGTATTAGAGTGAATTTTTTTAAATGCACATCTTTATCGAAGAGGATATAAGACTTTTTTTTTTTAATTAAAGCAGGTAGATTTTAACAACACTCAATGAAATTTTTTTTTGCATTTACAATGATTTCATCCAGTATCTTTATGAAAGATGAAATAAAGCAGTATTATTAGGTTTTTTATTGCTGCATGCTGAAGCAATGGGACTCCCAGTTCTTCCACTAGCGTTCTATGTCTTTTCAAAGTGTGTGGGATTAATACGATTTTAAAATATTCTCCAAATTTGTGTGTGTAATACTAAGAACTTATTTTTAAACTGAACAGTCAAAATCAGACATATATTTGTAATATGGTTTGATTTTTCTTAGTTTTTGTTCTCTTACTTTACCTGTACAACAAAAGAATCCTTGTAGGTATCACTACTAACAGGTAAATTACAATATAATAGAGCTTTTATATGTTGCCACTTTTTTTGTTGCTTTAGCTCATTTTGTATAAAATACTTAGAAGTCATGGGAAGTATGCTGTTTTAAAAAAAAATTCAAATAATCTTAATTTGCCTTAATTTCAGATTTTACAACATACACTAATAATTATGCAGTAATATATATTTGCAATTTTATCCTCTACACTAATTTTAAGGTTTGTCACCAGTGGTTCATTGATGAAAATGTTTGAAGTATGGAGAACTTTAACAAAAACTCTTTTTTTTTTTTTTTTTCTGATGGATTTCATTATCTTCTAACATCTCTGTAGCAAATAAGGTCATGGAAAAGAGTGTTATTTTTCCTTTCACATTTTCTCTACAGTTGTTTTGAAACTGCTACTTTTAGAAAAAATGGGTAATGGTGATGTTGGTCTAAATTAACACATTACATTGATTTCTTACCCTATGAAAAGCTGTAGAAAACTGGTTTGTCCCTCTCTCTCTCTTTTTTTTTTTTTTTTTTTTTTCTTATAGCTTCTTTATTTTCAGGTAGTTCATAATAGTGTCTCACGAAGTTCTAGAATTCATTTCAGGCCTTCAGTCTCCCCTGCATGCCTAACACCATTTTGGGCTACATCACAGGATCTAGGTTATGTAGTCTCTAGGAAGCCTCACATACAGACCTGAGGGCAGAAGTAATTGTCATCACAGCTTCAGCAAGAGCAACATTTCTGCATAGATAGTTGTTCTGGGTTCGTTCAGCTGGGATAGAGTTAATTTTCACAGGAACCTGGGAGGGGGCACAGCCTGGACAGCTGACCTGAACTAGCCAAACAGCTATTCCATACCATGTGACATCATGCTCAGTATATAAATGGGGAGCAGGCTGGGGGGGGTCCTCTTGGCTTTTGGTGGGGGAAGTGGCAGAATGGTGGGGGAAGTGGTGGAACATTGCATTCCGGGTGGTGAGCAGATGTACTGTGCATCACTTGTATATTCCTTTATTAGCACCGTTGTTGTAACTTCTCCTTTTGTGTTGGCCCAGTAAATTGTCCTTATCTCAACCCTTGAGGTTCTGTTGTTTTGTTGGGTTTTTTTCTTTTCTCCTTTCTGGTTCTCCTCCCCATCCCACTGGAGGGGGGCAGGAGGAGTGAGCGAGCGGCTGCATAGTCCTTTGTTACCAGCTGGGCTTAAACCACGACAGGTCCTGAAATATGCATAGTAGTCCATAATTAAACTCCAGGAGTAAGCTGAGTCTTGGGGAAAGCCATTTAAGGAAGGAATGTGTTCATTCCCTTCTGTCAGGCTCTTGAAAAGCATGTGAGGGAGTAGGTGAGCAAAATGGATGAAGAAAGTGGAAACCATAGCTGTCCTGCAGAAACAATGTTATAAATATTTTCTGACATAGTGACATTGCTTGCCTGACACACTGCTATGTACCCAAATCCTGCCATGTCCTTTATGTTCCCCATGTCCCCAAAGCCACACCGATTTCTAGAATGAGGGCACCTTGGTATCTGCTGATCCTAACTTCCTGAAACTTGGCGTGCTGAACATCAGACCCTGGCTTTGCTTCAGGAGCTCTGTAGCATCTACTTTAATGCATAATGATGGTGATGGGAGTCCTGTGTCCTGCACAGGGTGTGTCCAGAGAGTTTGAGCACAATGTTTCCTGTGTTTCCAGTTTACGTGCAGTAATTTTAACAGGTGAAAAAAGAGTGTCCAAGGTTCTAGGCAATACTTGCTTCTCAGTAACTGTAATGCAGCTCCTTGTTCTGTATTTTCATGTTGTCATTTATCCTTCTCTTGCTGAAATATTTGTTCCCTCTTTCATGCTTGCTGCTGTAGTTTCTCCATCTTTTCTCTGCAACCCTTCTGCTCAGTCCTACCTCTGCTCAAGTTATGCCCTGATTTAGAAGGACTTCTCAGAATCCTTGCAATATTGGTGAATGCAGATAGCAGCAGCAGGAGCATCAGCCATAAGCTTCTTGCAGGTCTGTCAATAAAGTCAGCCTGATTATCACCAGTGGGAAGAAATTGCATTGAGATTGTCTGGGTCTCTGAAAAGTTCAGTTTCCATGCAATTTGGTGCATATGGCTACATGAGAATTCAGTTTGGCCTCTAAACTGTTTTGCCTGGGTAAGTGTCAAACCTGCTGCATGTGTCTATGTGTCTTCTTCTGGTTGTTTTTAGGATTTGGCAGCTGTTTGACTTAAAAGAAAACATTAAAAGGAAAGAAAGAGGGAGAGGGAGAGGAGAGAGGACAGGGGAGGGGAGGGGAAAAAGGAAAGGCAAGGAAAGGAGAAAGGCAAGGAGAGGGGAAAGGAAAAAGAAGATACAATGGGGGAGGGGTGGCCTTGAACAGAAAAGGAGAGTGGAACTTCTTCCATTTAGAAAAGGAGGAAGAAATCAAGGAGTGCAAGCCTACTGTTTGTTCCTCATTTAGTTCGATTTATCTTGCCCCCAAGGTGGCTTGTCCTGCACTGTTTGACTTTCCAGACAGATACTGTGTTTGCCTTTCAGTAGAGTTGTGGTAAGCTCTTGCTTTTCCAAAATTCTGCGAAGTAGGCCTGTCCAACTGCAACATCTATTGCAGAGATAACGTGGATGCTACAAGATGCAGGGCTAATGCAACATTTCAGAAACGTACCGGACTCTTGGATATATGAAGCGTTGCATTTCAGCTTCTCTGGTGTTGCTGATATTAAGCAGATATTAAGCAAGTGAGATAAATGGCAAAGCAACCCCTTGTTACACACACATCTGCGTGAATGACTCAGATGGGTAACAGTAAGACTTCACTGAATGTGAATATTCTTACCTCCTTAAGAGATGTAGTAGAGTGCATAAGATTGAGTATATAAGGCGTTTGAACTTCGAGACCACAGGAATTCTGCTTTGTCTAGTAAAGTCTGACTGTGTGATCAATTATACCTCCTGCTGGAAGCAGATAGATCTCCCCTTTTCAGTTACCGTTTATTTCCTAATGCTGGAATTGCCATTGGGATCTTCTAGTGCCTATTCTTAGATCTTAATTCCATTAGAAGCCGTTCTGTGCAATGAAAGCCAAATCTTGTATGTTGGGAAAGTGATGTGGTTAGATCAATTTGACCTATTGATTTGATAGTAGGAATAAAGTTGGTGCCAGGAAGGTGAGAGAAGTTAAGGACTTGATTTCTTCCAAAACTGTCATGGGCATAATTGAATATCTGCCGCAACAATTTAGGGCAAAATAAAACTGCCAGGGCAGTTGTCTGTGTATATACTTCCCTTTCCAGCTTGTGGCACATGTGTGCAATTCTGTTTCATTTGGACACTCTTCACTGAGAAAGCTAGTTTGGATATCCTCATCTTTGCTATGAACTAAGAGGATACGTATGGAGAGTTTTCCTGGCTCAGCTGAGTTACTTTGTCTATCTTACATACATAAGGAATGGATAACCTTGTCAGTTTAAGCCTATCATAAATGAATGTGTTTAAAAGCTCAGACTAACTCAAACCATAAAAGAATTTGCAAGCCCTATGTTAAGGGAGCCAATTTAAGCTCGTTTCACTAAAACTGGTGAACACTTGTGTGAGCAATATAGTAGTAGAAGCAAAAAGGTTAATGCTTGTGTCTGTCTGTATGGTGGAATGCATGCATATATGACAGAATAAATTCTGAGAGTTTGTTTCATTTAATAGTAAAGGAAAGGAAAATAGAGATGATGTTGTGGGAAGTTTGGAATATTGTGAAGTAGAATGTAGAGGCTACTTAAAAGCCGTTTATAGAGCTAAATTCTGTGACACACAAATCTGGTACAAAGATGTATGGTTTTTATTCTTATTGTTGGTTTTGGTTGTTGTGGTCTTTTTTGATTTGGGGTGTTTGGGGGTTGGTTTTTTTTTTTGTTTTGTTTTGGGTTTTTTGTTTTGGTTTTTTTTTTTAAAATCCCTGGTCTGTGTTTTCCGAAGTTTCACTCCACTTGTTTATCCATGTGCTAAATGGGATTGGTAGCTGTACAGAATTTAATGTGCCCATTTCCATATAGATTTTTTAATTGCTCATCCTTCTTAGTCAGATTTGTATACTGTAATAGAAATGAAAGATTTAAAAAAAAATTATCTCTTGTTAGAGTGTCCGTGAAAACTGGACCCTGATTGGGAAAGGGGTGTGTGTGGCAGCTGTGATTTAACATTGCCTTTGATCACAGTGCAGCCCTGTTTGAGGCCATGCTGCATGCAGGCAAAGCAAAGGCCTGGGTTTTACTGATCTCATGAGCTCCTGAATAGGGCTAGAAGGGGAATGACAGAGGAAGAAGAAAGCTTTGGAAATGAAAAGGAAACCCCGTGAACCCGACCAGCATTATTGGCTGGATTTGCCTACCAGGGAGCCGCTCAGTTTCTGCCAGGCTAATTCTGCTCCAAATTCTCTCCCCGACACCCCCGACCCCACCTCCCCCCATCTCTTTCCTTCTTTCAGACTTTTTTGTTTTTGAGGCATGGCTGCAGTAACTTGGTTCTCAGGCTGGGAACCCACTGAGCTGTTGCCATGGTCACTGGGAAGCTCTTCGCTCCATGTGCTTCAAAGGGAACCTTTCCCCTCCTGGAATTCCTGCCTTCTCTGCCTACAGCACAATGAGACTCCTTCTCCTTTGCCTGCCAGCACACGTGCTCGGACAGGGTAGCTTTGCTCTGGAGGAAGGGAAAAGCAGTGTTGCCTACAATACCTGTTGCCTGCCTGCATCCACTGTATTGTGATGGCAGTACCTGCATGTGTCCTGCACATTCCAATATGTGGCCCTGCTGTTCTTCCCCCATCCCAGTCATTTTTGAAGCAAATGACATCTGTCAAGACAGCAAAATACAACCCAGCCACACGATTGTTTTTTTTATTTCAGTACAGGATGGATAGTGAGGAAATGCTGAAGATTTGCTTAGAAGTTGCACTTCTTCCCTTTCTGCAGGCTTGAAAGTCCACAGGGAAGGATTTGGTTCTTGTTTCTCTTCCAGGGACTGCTGAAGGGACGACTCTTCTGTATTAATAGGGTGTGTATATTTGAGGATGTGCATCTGAGTAGAACCTAACAAAGAGAGGATGTCTCTGTTACTACAGCTTCCTGTTTTCTTCAGATCAAAGGCATCTGTAATATGAGGAAATTCCTAACAGTTCTTCCAGTATCCATTCACTTCTTTTCTCTCTTTTAAGAGTTTATTTACAAAAACATTTACACAAATACTAACTAGAAGAATCTTTTCTTTTGCCACATCATCATTATGATTATACTACTTAGGTTGGGGCCAAAATCATAACTTGAGTTTGCATTAAATAGTCTAACTGTGCTTCCTAATCTTTTATCTAACAATTTACTTTATATTTAAAGAGTCTTATAATGTAGTCAGACAAAAAATCATGGGGCTATGTTGGTAGTTTAGTTCCTGAATAGAGAGTCATCTGTTTTAAGACTTGACAAACAAGAGGGCCTGTGAGGAGTAAATTTTAATCCTTTTATTTTTGGAGTTACTGAAAGTAATACAAAAAGAAAGGCAAATCAAGCAAATTGATTTGCACCTTAATACTAATAGCCTAAATTAAGCATACAGTTATATGTGCAAATTAAAATTGCAGTGACTAAATAAGCATACCTTTTGTGTCTTAGTAACATTAATAGTTTTATATGCAGTTTGGATAATTTCCTGTAGAAAATGATTTCAGTGCAGTTGTAGAAATGCATATGGAAGTTAGGCAAACACTCTTCCATGCTAAACTTACTCAGAATTTAGGTCTGAACTATGCAGTAGATTAAGATCTAAAATTAATGAGACACATGTCTAAAACCATTGATCAATGTTTCCAAAACTTTTCTTGTTCAGATACTTTCAACTGGTAGTGACAGCTGCAGTAACCCACCCTATGACGGGTCCTGTGCCACATGCAGTAGAAGATACTGTCACTTTTAGGAAAACTTCTTACATCCATTGAAGTAGTTGACATTCCACTTGTGGTATCTGTTCCACAATTGGGGACCTTTGCTGCCTTCCGTTTGTCAGCCCATGTTTCTTCTTCATAAACAGCATCTAAAAAGCATTTGGAATTCATTTTGAGGCAGTAGTCTCAAAATTAATGGCAAAATTTAATTGGTACAGCTGAAAAGTAATAGCATGGGTGACTTTTAAGCTGGTTGGTTTGTTGCTTGGTTGGTTTGTTGCTTGGTTGGTTTGTTGCTTGGTTGGTTTGTTTGTTTGTTTCACTGGGTGGCTACATGAAGTTTTGTTTTGGCAGTGTAGTGTCCAGTGGAGGTAGGAACAAGTAAGAGGATGAGGGTAAAGGGACTGCTCTTTCTGATGGCAGTGCTAGCCTAAATGCATGTCAGGCTACAGATTGAGAAAAGTTGTTCAGCAGTAGAAACTTAATACTGGTTGTTTTGAATTCTCAGGCATTCTGTGAAAGAAGGAAGTTGTTATGAAGCAGAAGAGAAGTTTCTTGAATCAGACTAGACTCTTTTCGCTGTGGACTAGTTGATAGATCTACATTGCATATGCCAAACATGCCAAAACTCTGATCAAAACACAAACTACGTTGTTTATCGATTCCATTGTTTTGTAATGAAAAAATGAGTATGCGTTTTGAGGGGGGAAAATAGCATCCTGGCTAGTGTTAAAGACTCTTACCTTCCAAATCAATCATGTTCTTTAATAGTCTCCATTAACTTTGCATTTAAATTTTTCATTTCCATGGTATGTTGTCCTAGCACTGCCTAAAATTAGAGTTAACGGTGGAAAGAAGTAGTAGATATAATTGTAACCCCTGCCATGCATGGTTTTTTTCATACTGTATTTGTTCTAAAGAATGTATTGAGAAATAGAGAGAATTATCATTTTCCTGAAACACCAGAGAAAAACGTAAGTGCTGTAATATCATACTGATTGTTTCTTGTTATCCCCCACTTCATTATCATTTATAATGTCCAGGATACCTGAAATATTATCATCCATTTTAAACAACCATAAAACATCTTTAAAAAATGATACTTGAAGTGATACTGCTACTTGTGCAAACATTTCTGGTGTCATTTATCTTTTGACATTCTTGTTTCTTACTTCCCCAGTGCTAGCAGTGTGGTCAGACCTCTACAGCATATAGGCATAATGATTTCGGAGTTCTAACAAAATTACATAGATGAGGTCAGAAGAGGGGATAATATATGTTTTTTCAGGAAGAAGCTGGACTTTCATAATGTCAGACAGAAATAGTTAGTCCTCATAATCTTCCTGATAGGGACAAGCGTGTATTTTTGAACAACAACAAAAAAATCACATAAAGAAAAATGCTTTTGCCAAAAGCTCAGTGTATTTCTGCTTCCCATCTCCTTGCCTCTTCTTCCATCCCCCATAGACCATACTCTAAAAATAAGCCTATTTTAATAGATTAAAAAAGGCATTTGTGTTGTGTATGGATCATACGGTGAAAGATGTAAAAGGAGAGAAAAGAGCTGCATCAAAGCCAAAGAGGGGAGTGCTCAAAGCAATCGACAAACAAGAGCTGAATCGGGTTATGCAGTTCAGAAGTAGATCTATCGGGTTTTAATTCATGGGGGGTGGTGGGCCCTTTCCATTGGTAACTAGTGCCAGCAACCTTTTATTGTATTATTTTATTAACTTGCTTTTTGTGTTCACTGCACAGTTATGAAAAGCAACAGCTATTCATGAAGAAAGACTGTCTCTTATGTTTCTCCCTCTGGGCACTCCTTAGATTTGCTATTGTTGGATTTATTACTTTAAATAAATGTCCACTTTTAGAGTTGAGTCTTCAGCAGTCTCCACCGCCATCTTCACTCATTTCCAACCAACTGTGGAACACAGCTGCTTCTCCCTTAAGCTAAAGAAGCAGCTGTTGTTGCACAACATGTGTTACTGGAGTCTTTGCTCAGTCAGAACTCCCAGTGAAATTAATGGAAGTCCAGCTGAGTAAAGACTAAGGAACAATTTTTTAAGATATGCCGCACATACAAATAATAATAATAATGTGTAAATGGTTTATGTCTCTTAAATTTTTGGACCCTCATGAGTCTATGTGCCTTGTGAGCCTCTCAGACATTGAGAGATATTTTTATTTTGCATGAAGAATCTACCTGTTTCTCTAACAGAAGAAATGCACAATGGCAGTCATGTTGGAAGAACTACAGAAATGGAGTTTGAAGCAGAAAAGTGAGTGGGCAAGTAAGTGCAGCTACGTTGGAGTACGGAAAAGAGCATAAAAGAAGGCTGGGAAGCAGAATGAGATAAATGGATCAGAAAGTGAAGAAAATAAGGAGCAGATATGGAGGCAGGGAATGGAATTATTTAGGACTTCACAGATGAGTGACACGCCTAATTTTGGTGCACTAAGAGACAGAAGGCTTTGAAAGAAATTGGAGAACTGGGGAATGTAACCAGAGCTGCATCAGAGGGACTCCGATATTCAGAGTAAAAGATGGGCAGATACAGTCGGCAGTGGTAGAAAATAGTGGATCATAAGAAATTGCAGACATAAAGTAGGAATGTTTTGCAATGATTTTCACAGGATTGAAAGGGAGAAAAGAGAAAATATAACACCAATTGTGCTTCATATCCTACTCCTTTGAGATAATTTGCCAGAAGTTGTTTTTCTGCACTAAACATTTTGTCTTCATTGTGGGCAGATGCATATTATCTAGAGCTGCCTGTTTGGATGGCATGATGATTTAATGTTTGTACTATGTTCAAGGAATCAACTCCAAATGAAGCAAGTGATCTTACTATGAACTCAAAATAAGTATGAAGTGAGCTTTTTGGTCAATGTAGGGAGAGCTAACCAAGCCATTTGCAATTCTAGCAGGTTATTTCTTGAAGATTAGAGCTGGACATATTTGTGGTATGAATTCTCTAGACAGATTAGGTATATACTATCAACATTTGCATAGCTGTTGCCTTAGAATTGCTCAATATGGATATGAAACTCTCACCAAAGCTATTAAAAATACCAAAAGCATGTATGTATTCTGGTGCATTACTGTCTCAGTTGTTGGCCCATTGGTGTTTTGTTCAATTGGTAAGCCAAGAGAATACATGACAGATGTTTAATTTTTCAAAATGGTCAAAGAACTTAGGTGGAGGGGGAAGGCATTTGTTAAGAGCACAGAATGCATATAGACTCTTAAGTCCATGAACAGTTGAAACTCCTAGAGGGTCCCTTCAGCTAGCTGTCTGTAAGGGACTAATGAGCCAGCCTGGCTGTTTATGGGCTGTGGTTAACCTCTTGCAAGTTAGGATTTCCTGTCGCCAGCAATGAGCTGTGACCGCCAGCACCACAGTGTTAATGATGAGGTAGGGGCTGATGAATGGCTGGACTCCAGACAGCAGCCTTCACTGGCAAAGAATCAAGTGGCTAGAGGGGGAAAAACATTGATGTCTACAAGAGAAATAATGCAAACTCCAGAACCTATAATTCCCATGTTTAAAAAAAGAAAGGGAGAAAGAAACTGGGGACAAATTCAAACCAAGTGAAGCTTTTATCTCTGCATTCTGAATAGAAGATTGTTCTTCAGCAAAACTGGCTGCAAAAGCCAGGCCAGTTAAAACAATATGCAGGCTGCTTGCCTCCAAATAACCAGAAATTGTTGGCTCAGAGTAGCCTGCTTTGAGGAGCCAACCTGCTGGGAGACGTTATCCAAGCAACGGCCTGAATGTAATTCCTCCCGCTGTGGAATGGCTCTTTGGCAAATGAAGACCCTAATTAGAGATGGAAGGGTTTCTATTTTGTTTTTCTTTAATCCTTACCCTGAGGCCTCTGCAATACAGCCATGTCTCTGCTTGTGTGGAGAGAAGTTTCCAGTTTCCCTTTGTAACAAAAATCCTCTACCTTTTTAATTCTTTTTTCCCCCCTTTTTTATTATTATTTTTTTTTAATCAACAAACTAACAACAAGGGCCCACCACAGTTTGGGACCTTGAAACTAATCTAATTCAAACCCAAGAATCACTGTCACTGTTTGAAAGAAAGTCCATGTCATCTTATATTAGCCAGCCCATGGAAAGTCGCTATATAAACTGGAATACAGGCCCACTATGCATTTTTTTACTGCTGAACCTATTACCCAAGATGATTCTTCTAGTGGAGAGGGAGTACCTCACTGAATCAGTAGTGTTCTACTGGGTACCAGGGGAATTTTACATGCCTTTGCTGAGATTGAAGTCCCTAATAACTGGGGGTTACGTGCATATTCTGTAGTCTTGGATGCAGATGCTCATTCCCCACAGGACAGAATCTCCAGGGGAATGCCCTACAGCATTTTAACCTTAATATGTGTAGAACTGAAAAAACATTTGCTGCTTGACAACTCACCTTGGTATATATGATGTCTGCCTGAACATACTCTCACAGACTGAATGCAGGCATTTAATAATCCTGCAAAGAGCACTGCATTTTCTGCCGCTATTGAGACTTGGATCTACTGTTTCATCACCTCAGATGATGATTGTGTTTCTCTAAAATGTCCTTGTTTACAGTAGATATCAACCTATGGATGAAGGCCAGCTACTTGAGGATGAGGCTAAGCAAGACAGATGATACTAAGCAGAAGACACTGAATTCCTATCAGTTTCTTACCTCTGAAAATAGATATATACCCAAAATTGGCCCGATCACTCCTAATTTTTTGTCTTTAGCTATGCTTGCTTTCATTTCTTCTCAGCACTTTTGGTGGGCTGTGGTCATATTCATATCTTGTCTTACCATCCAGATAGAGGATATCAGTATGATATTAATGAGCTGAAGCTCTTCAGCATTTTGAATTATTTTTGGTTAATTTACATGTGTCTTGGATAGACTTCTGTAAATTCCTCAGACCAGTTCTATACTCTTTACATCATTTCACACAGGCTGAATCTGTTAGAAATTTCTCCACTTTTCTAAAATGTTTAAATATTTACCTAAAGCGTTGGCTTGGGAACCATGGCCCAAAACTGTTATTTTGTTGAAAAGAACTTTCTGCAATAAGGTGAGAGGCTTATTACACAGGAGGATTGAACTTCCCCAATGAATTGACTGAGAATTCCTGCAGGACTTAAATTTTTGAAAGTTTTGCCATCTCCTGTTCTAAGTGCAAGACATAATTCTTATAATTGTTTGTTTTTTCTTTTAATGTATATACATACCAATTTATAATTTTAAGGCAATATTCTATTAGAGCACATGCCTTGTGTATTTGAGATAGGAGGAACTTTGGTACATTCTATTTTACACACCTTGGGTAGTATAGGGATGGCTTCTTACAGTGGTCTAGGTTAATAGTTCCTTTAATTTACAACTTCTCCAACACTTCCCTGTATCTCCTTTTTTTTAATGACTTCTCTCAGCACCACAGCATCCTTTTACGTATGTTTACATAATTATCTTAGGTCTAGTTTGTTGTTTCTAGTTCATCTACTTTCAGTACAAATTCAATGCAAAGATCAAGTTAAGAATTATCTGGGTTGGCTGTAGTGGTATTTTATAGTATATGATTCTTCTGTACATAATTTCCAAAATATGCTCATCTTGTGACCATTATATTTTGGAGGTAACTGTATATAGGAATTCTATTGCCCTGAAAAAGTTTGAAGGGTTATAAAATCTATGGTTGGACTCGATCGTAAAGGTCTTTTTCAACTTAAATGATTCTATGATTCTAAAATGTAGCAGCATTTCTGTGTAACACCATCGATTGTCATAAATGCATCCACCCACTTCTTGCTGAGTGTGCTAGGTTCTCTGCAAGTATGTTACCTAGTTCAAGACCTCAGTCCCCTCTTTTGCTCTCTTCCAGTGCTCACCCTTCTCACGATGACTGTGTCTTTCTCATAGCAACAAGACTGCTGGCCCATAGAATGGTCTGTGATAGTAGAGGGCAGGTTTTTGGGAATGGAGCCCCATGACTCTGAAATGTACCCCAAGAGACTTGTAACCAGAAGGCTTCGCTGTGTTCAGGATTAAGTAAATGTCTTTTTCATGTTGTTTTTACTTGGTCTAGACTCAGAACTGATCACAAAGTTTCTCTGTAACCCCAGAAAAGAGATACTTTTGGTTTTTTCTTCCTTATTTTAACTATCTGAGAACCTCTCAGTACTGAGTGGTATTGATCCCATTGGTATATGTTGTTGATGTGATTATGTACTGCCTGAGGTGATATTTTTCTTAAACTAGAAGTATGTGGTTTTTAAAATTTTTTACAGAGAAGTACATTGGTTTTTAGTTGTGATTATATTTTTAAATTTAAAAATACTGCTTTGCACTTTCTATTTCTGTATTTCTTAATTGATAAAGCAACTATTGTAATGCCATATAACGCAGTATCTACAGGGTACATGTATAAAACATATCCCAAAGCACCAGAGAAGTTATGTGTTCCAGTCAGGAAGGGGTTTTATGCTGGTGTGATACTCAGGGATTTGACTGTCTTGTTGTCATATTCTGCCTTTGCTCTCAGACAGAAATCTGAAAGTTCCTTTTTCGTTATCTAGAAAAGGGTTGAAATGGCATCCTGCTTATACTTAGCTTAACTTAGTTTCTGGAATTACTGAGGAATTGTACATTAACAGGGCTGAGCCATCAGTTGGTTAATTTGTAATTTCCTTTGTTTGCAAAGTAAATGATGTCCTTTTCTCCTTCCGCCTCTGCCCTGCAGAACTGGCCTGTGGCCTGGCTTTCTAGGTCCAGTGGTGGTTCAAGGGGCAAGGTATTTTTGGTGACTGACAGAGCTTGATGGCAGTGTAGAAGAGAGACAGGGGATGCCTGTATTGTTCAGATATTGTTGTCTGTATTCTCTGTAGCTGAGAGAAAAAAGAGGTTTCGCAGTTTGACAGTTGTGATGAAAGGGTGTATTTGACATAACGCTGTGGGGTTTGTGCAAGATTCTCAATGGTAAACAGAGTGCAGCAGACTGTTTCACTGGAGTGTCTTTGCCTGTGGCTGATGTTCCATCCTTTTGCAAGTACAATTGTGAGTCTGTGCTAGAAATGGGTTTTATTCTGCTAATGAGATAACATTATTTTTTCTTTTCCCCAACAGTAGCTGCTGCTAACTGAATATATTACGGACAGTCAGATGTCAATAGGAAACACACATCCTTGCTTACTTTAGGAGATAGTGTTCCAGATGTATTTTCAAAATCATCTGAATAGTAATATCCACTGTAGCTGACTTTTTACCAGCCAATATAATGGTGTTCTTAAACATACTGACAGATTTTGCTGAGCTGTTTTGGTGGTTTTTTTCCCTCCTCTTTAATGGGATGTCTCTTTTGTGCCCAACTGTGGGGAGGAGAATCTAAAGTATTCCAGTGAACAGTACTTTCCTTTTTGCAGTAGTAAATATAGTTCTGTAAAGCCTGCTGTGGAATCAAGGTGGAAAGAACTTTGTGTGTCTTGGTCCTGATAGGAGACTACACTTGGCTTGAAGAGAGAACCTTTATCCCAAGCAGAAGTCACAGTCATATCAAAAAACAGGTTTGGATTGGATTTTATTGCCTAGCTTATACAATGCCATTTCTGTCATACTGAAAATATAATGCTGCCATGCATAGAATGGGGGTGCAGTTAGTACCCACTGCTCAGTTTAATAGGGTCCTTGAAGGTAAGGTGTCATTCTCTCTTCTGAAGAAGTTAAGAGGTTTGAGAGCATCAAGGTCAGAATGCCATTCAGCTGACTGAAGTGGCAAACTGTCAGTGGCATCATCTGCTTGTCCAGATCTGCAGATTCATCATGCATTTTATGTAAGAACCAGAGGTCTTTTTCTCATTGTCATGGTTTAAGCCCAGCCGGCACCTAGACACCACATGGCTGCTCACTCACTCCTCCCCCTGTGGTGGGATGGGGAGAAGAATTGGAAGGGAAAAGGTAAAACCTTGTGGGTTGAGATAAGGACAGTTTAATAGAACAACACAACGAGAGAAGAATTAATAATAACAATAATACTAATATAAGAATGTATAAAGTAAGTGATGCACAATGTGGTTGCTCACCACCTGGAAACTGATGCTCAGCCTGTTCCTGAGCTGTGATCTGTCCTCCCCCCAGCCAGCTCCCCCAGTTATATATTGAGCATGACATCATATGGTATCAAATAACCTCTTGGCTAGCTCAGGTCAGCTGTCCTGCCTGTACCTCCTCCCAGCTTCTTGTGAAAATTAACTCTATCCCAGCTGAACCCAAGACACTATCCACCCCTTATTCTATACCATCTACATTACGTGCAGATCTTACACTTTCCAGTTAATCACCACCACTTTCCCTGTCTTTGAGATACACGTGTATATATATATGCATGCACAAACAGATATCATTCCCTTAGTCTACTGGCGATCCCTCTACTGTGTCCATTGAGTTCATTTAATCCATGACTTTGGGGCTCCATCTGTTGTAACAGTCCTTCAGGGTAGGAGAGATGGTGTATTGTTGCATGCTGTATCTGGAGCTCACAGCTGGTGTATTTGACGTGGCCCGCATCCACGGTCTGCAGATTGAGGATGTTAATCTTGAAGTTGCTGGGCACGAGTTGCTAGAGCCAGTTCAAGTTCTATCACCGCTGCACTTTGCTTAATTTCATCGAAGTCCATCCTGCAGTAATTTGGGTGATTCTTACTGTAATACCATTGATATGGCATATAGCAACTGTAGTAGTGATGACATACAGTGGCAGGGTTCTTTAGCAATTAACATAATACAGTTTAATTTAATTCACTGGCTATTCTCACCCAAAATCAAATCCATTTGAAGTACAGGTCAAACTTCCCCATCCTTCCGCATCACCCACCAGGTGCACCCAGGTCCTTTAGCAAAAGCAATCCCATGGATGGGTTTGCCTTTGACCAAGGCAGGAGTAACCCAGACTGTCTTCCCTAACATGTTCTTCATGTGCACTATGAGGACTTTATCCCTTTCTACAGTACGTGGAAGTTTTGATTGGGCAGGGCCAGCTCACCTGGTAGATCCTGTAGTGTTAACTAATCAGGTGGCTTTTACTAAACATGTATCTCAGTATTTGAAGGTCCCACCCCCCATTGCTCTCAGTGTAGTTTTTAGCAGTCCATTGTATCGTTCGATTTTCCCAGAGGCTGGTACATGATAGGGGATGTGACACACGCACTCAATGCCATGCACTTTGGCCTAGGTTGTTTCAGAGGTTGTTTCAGAAATGAGTCCTGTTGTCTGACTTAATTCTTTCTGGGGTGCCGTGTTGCCGCATGACTTGCTTTTCAAGGCCCAGGATAGTGTTCCGGGTGGTGGCATGGAGTAAAGGATGTGTTTCCAGTGCAGCAGCCCAGATGGGTTTACCTCTGGGCTGCCAGTTGCTCTGCTTCCATTGCTGTAACCACCCTCACAGGATATTTGCCACCTTCCATGAGTCAGTATAAAGATAAAGCATTGGCCATTTTTCTCATTCAGCAATGTCCAAAGCCAGCTGGATGGATTTCACCTCTGCAAACTGGCTCAATTCACCTTCTCCTTCAGCAGTTTCTGTGACTTGTCATATAGGACTCCATAGAGCAGCCTTTCACCTCCAGTGTTCTTCCACAATGCAACAGGATCAACCAGTGAACAGGGCATATTGCCTTTCATTTTCTGACAGTTTATTATACAGTGGAGCCTCTTTAGCATGTGTAACCTCCTCCTCTGGTGACATTCCAAAATTTTGCCTTCTGGACAGTCTGTGATCACTTCTAAAATTCCTGGGTTGACTGGGATTTCCTATCCAAGCTTGTTGTGTGATCAGTGCGACCCACTTACTCCATGTGGCATCAGTTGCATAATGTGTAGAGGAGACCCTCCTTTTAAACATTCCAGCCCAGCACCGGCAGTCAGGGTGCTAAAAGGAGCTGTGTTTCAGTACCAGCCTACTTCTGAGGCACCCCAAACTCTTTCATATGCTGCCAATATCTCTTTTTCAGTTGGAGTATAGCGGGCCTTGGATCCTCTGTATCCTGAATTCCAAAACCCTGGGTGGCTGCCTCAAGCCTCCCTGGGTGCTTTCTGCCAGAGGCTCCAGGCAGGGCCATTCTCCCCAGCTGCAGTATAAAGCACATTGTAAACATCTTGTCCTGCCCAGACTGGCCCAAGGGCTACTGCGTGAACAATCTCCCATTTAATTTGTTCAAGGGCTTGCCATTGCTCAGGGCCCCATTTAAAATCATTCTTCTTCCTGGTCACTTGATGGAGAGGGCTTACGATCAGACTGTAAATTGGAACATACATTCTTCAAAAACCCACAACATCTAAGAAAGCCCGTGTTTTCTTTATACTAGTTGTTGGAGACATAGCTGCTGTTTTGTTGATTGCATCTGTTGGGATCTGATGATGCCTGTCTTGCCATTTTATTCCTAGAAACTGGATCTTCTGCGCAGGTCCCTTGAGCTTACTTTGTTTTACAGCAAAACCAGACTTCAGAAGGATTTGAACTATTTTCTTCCCTTTCTCAAAAATTTCTTCTGCAGTGTCACCCCATATGATGATGTCATCAACATACTGCGGGTGTTACAGAGCTTTGCCCTTTTCCAGTGCAGTCTGGGTTAGTCCATGGCAAATAGCGGGGCTGTGTTTTCACCCCTGGGACAGTCGATTCCAAGTGTACGGGACACCCCTCCAAGTGAAAGCAAACTGTGGCTGGCACTTTGCTGCCGGAGAGATTGAGAAAAACGCATTAGCAATGTCAGTAGTGGCGTACCACTTAGCTGCCTTTGACTCCAGTTCGTATTGAAGTTCTAGCATGCCTGGCACAGCAGCGCTCAACTGTTAGTCTCCACTCTCCCTTAGGTTTTTGTACTGGCCATATGGGACTATTAAAGGGTGAGCAAGTTTTGCTGATCACCCCTTGGCTCTCCAGTCGACAAATCAGCATATGGATGGGAATCAGGGAGTCTCAGTTGGTGTGATATTGCCACCAGTGCACCATTGTGGTAGCGATTGGCACCTGTTGTTCTTCAACCATCAGCAACCCCACAACAGAAGGGTCCTCCGAGAGACCAGGCAGGGTAGACAGCTATTCAGTTTCCTCTGTCTCCGAGGCAGCTATACCAAAAGTCCACCACTACCCTTTTGGGTCCTTGAAATACCCTCTCCTGAGGTAGTCTATGCCAAGGATGCACAGAGCCTTCGGGCCAGTCACAATGGGGTGTTTACGCCACTCATTCCCAGTTAGACTCATTTCACCTTCCAATACAGTTAGCTGTTGGGATCCCCCTGTCACTCCAGAAACACAGATGGGTTCTGCCCCTCTATAGCTTGATGGCCCTAGGGTACATTGTGCACCAGTGTCCACTGCAGCCTTATACTCCTGTGTGTCTGACATGCCAGGGCATTGAATCCACATAGTCCAATAAACCCAGTTATCCCTTTCCTCCCCCTGGCTGGAGGCAGGGCCCCTCTAATCCTGGTGAGAGTATTCGTTACTTACTTTTGTAAACATGAATCAGAAGTCCCTTCAAGAGGATCAGCAGTGATATCAGCCCTTCTACTCTGCCTGCGGAACTGCCTATTGGAAACTGGAGCGGCATTTTTCCAGGAAGAATCCCCTTTTGTGATTGTTTTTCCTTACAGCTCACATACCTGTGCCTCTAAAGCTGAGGTAGGTTTTCCATCCTACTTCCTCATGTCCTCTCCATCGTCATGCAGGTAAAACCGCAGGGTGCCCTGTGGTGTGTACCTTCTATATCCTCTCTCCTGAGCAGAGGAACGCTTACTCCTAATAGCTGAGATACAGGCTCATACAGGTGGGGAGTTGGACTTACCCTCTTTGAATTGCTGGAACTCCCAGGACAGTTTCTTCACAGCTAAGATGCAGGCCCGCAGGGAGGAAGAGAGAGACTTCCTTCATATTGCTGGAGTTGGCCAGCCACTTTGTCCCCATTTGTCCCTCACCTTCTTTCCAGGACATCACTGCCATTGAGTTGTCATATGACAGTGGTGCACTTCATAGAAATTTCTGCTGTGTGGGTTGTATGCATCGAACTTCATCTGGATCTGCAGGTAACTGCTCATTATCCAGATTATTATAAATCATCTCCAGCATGGCTAGTTCCCTCAGGTACTGGATACCTCTCTCCATGGTGGTCCACTTGCCTGAGCAACGTGTAACATCTTCATTGAAGGAGTAACTTTCCTTCATGCCTGACAGAAGTCTTCTCCAGGGGCTGAGGTCTTTTGTCTTTTTTCCAGTTGCCTTGTCAATGCCCCCTTCCCTAGACAAGGATCCCAGCTGCTTGCCTTCCTACCCTCTTAATTCCAAACTACTGGCCCTGTTATCCCAGCATTGGAGCAGCCAGGTAAAAATGTGCTCACCTGGATGATGGCTGAAATCCTTTTGCATATCTCGCAGCTCACTCAGGGATAAGGATCAGGTGATTATCTCTAGTTCTACCTCTTCCTTCTGTTCTCATGATGACCCTGGTTCATCTTCATCCCTCACTAAGGGAACTGATTTTTTGTGTGTATTTCTTCTTCTGTATAGGGGCAACTGATAGTGGCACAAGTTGGTTCTCTGGTTCAGCTGCAGTGCCCGTTGTCAGGGTTGAGGTAGTTGCAGTGCTTGTCATGAGGGTTGGAATAGCTGCAGTGCCTGTCAGTCTGTTTTCCCTCCCTTCCCTCTGAGGATGCTGCATAATATCAAGCAGTGTTTGGTAGATACTGGCCAGGGCCCAGCACAGTGTGGCAAGTTGTGCTTTGGAATAGGCACTGCATTTTCCTTTCAAATATTCTGTCACTTCATCAGGGTCCTGTAGTTGTTCGGTAGTGAAGTTCCAAAACATTGGAGGTGACAAGTTCTCTAGAAACCTGCCCATATTCTCCCACATGCCATGTCACCCATGACTATCCAGCCTTGGTGCAGATCTCTGGGTGGTATTCTTAAAAAAAATTTGGGGTAACCCTGAACAAGACCTGAGACACATTCAGGAGACATAGCAATAAGACCATACTGGTTTGAACATCCCAAGGATATTCAAAATTCTCAAAAGCTGTTGTAATTAGCCCGGAGGAGAACGGGGAGGTGAAAAAGTGGGAGTCTTCCCTATAGATTGGGTGTGATTACTAATAAATTCCAAGAGAGGGCACCCAAGGTATGGGCATGACAACAATGCCACATACAAATACCAGCTTAACCTCATGACTAGTGATGTAATGATATTGTAAGTCAACATTACCCAGTACAGCAAAATGATAGTCCTGATCCCTCTCCCAGAAGTGATAAACATCACTGCAGGGAATACATAGTGCATATAAGAACTTATATAACATCACCATGTGAACAAATGAACCAACATTATGACTAGCAACTATTTAACTAATCTAAGAAATGTATACAACAAATTTGTTTTAACACGCTCTGATCAGATCTGTCATTTTCTCAACCCTTTGTGCCCCATGTTGGGCACCAAAAAGGACTCTAGAGGTTTAAGCCCAGCTGGCAACTAAGCACCACGTGGCCATTCGCTCACTCCTCTTGCGGTGGGATGGGGAGGAGAATTGGAAGGAAAAAGGTAAAACCTCATGGGTTGAGATAAGGACAGTTCAATAGGACAACACAAGGAGAGAAGTAATAATAGCAATACTACTAATACAAGAATGTATAAAGCCAGTGACACACAGTGCAATTGCTCACCACCTGGAACCCAATGCTCAGCCCTTTCCCAAGCAGCAATACCTCTTCCTCTCCCCCAGCCACCTCCCCCAGCTATACATTGAGCATGACATCATATGGTATCAAATACCTTCTTGGCTAGCTCTGGTCAGCTGTCCTGGCTGTGCCTCCTCCCAGCTTCTTGTGAAAATTAACTATCCCAGCCAAACCCAGGACACTCATCTATAGAATTCCTGGGTTTGTCCATACTTAACTGAAGACTCCTTAGAACTCAAGAGTCTGCAGAAGTTAAGCCCTGATAATGTAGGCTCCTGATGCTTATTTCAGCACCGAAGTTGTCCTCTGCTAATACAACAAAATCAAATGAGGACAAGTCTGCAAAAGGCAACTGGAAAAGCTGATATTCTAGAACCTGGTACTGCATTTTCTGTATCATAGCTCTGTTAATATTGTCTACATCTTTGTGGTCTCGCTTGATCTTGGTATGGAGAAGATAGGTGCAAATCAGTTGGTTTGTGAGCACTAAAAATTACTGGAATAGATTTTTGCTACATTTGAGTCTGCTCAAGAGAAGACCATGACCACTGAATTGCTATATTCATCATTTATTTTGGTGAAATATTGTAGAGGAAAACATCATCCCTTCTGCTGTATACCCTAGCAGTCAAGATTGTTGAAATCCTTGACCTCCCTTTCCAGAGCAATAAAGCAAGACACTGGGCCTTTTCATTGAAAATCATGTTCCTTGGAGTCACAGGGTATCCAAGTTGCTTGCTACTGAGTGTTGCTTATATGTTACCAGTATGCTATGTGAGAGGCTGACCACTTATTTCAGAGGACCAAAGACAGCTGATGAAAGAATTAGCTATTAAAAAGATTCCACTTCATGCATACTCCCACTCTTTTGGCAGATTAATGACCACTAATTCCACAATGTGGAGAGTTCTGACATGGAATATTGGATCTGATGGGCTGGGTTAAACAGAAAATATGCCTCTAGTTCAATGATTTTTAGTGCATAGAGAAATTGAGGGGGAAAACCTCAAAAACTGACAGAGGGAATGCAAGTTTGGTCAGGCTGGCTCAATTCTCAGCTAAATAAGGATGTATAAATCAGTTTTCTTGTCTGCACAGAGTTAGAGCAACCCAATTATCATATTTTCTGCCCCCCAAAGCATGCGATGTATTGAAAAAAGGAAAAGGAAAGAGAAGAGGAAAAAGCCAGTTATACCTGTTGGAGCTGTGCTGTTCCCTCATTTCTGACTGAAATAAATGTTTTGCTTTTGGGATCCATAGGACTGTCTTCTGCATACTATAGCCTTACTCTTCTGCTTCCTGTCTTGTTCGTTTTGGAGGACCAGCTAATAGTATATGCTGGCACCTGATGCGATGGAGTTGGGATAGTTTGCTAAAAGCAGTTTGCTAGCATCTGTACTGGTCACCACCTAAACCATTGCCTAATCTCCCCCTCCCCATCTTTATCACTTTCTTAACCCAGAGAATAAATCAACTCCTTCATGTACCACATACCATAGTTATAATTAATATTTCTTATTTACAGTGCACTAAGTTCCAAGAAGAGAATTCCTAGAGTTGGATGTAGGATCCGGCTAATCCAGGAAGACAGATCTGTAGTTCTTAATGTAAGAGCATTTGTGAGAATATAGCATTAGAACAGCGGGATGTATCTGTGGGCTTACACAGGCAACCAATACTTTTAAAGCATCCTTTTCTCCCTTTAGTCCATGAGTTTTATCTAGGATGTTAACTTAAAAAAAAAAGTGTATTTATAGATAGTAGTCTGGCTCTACTAATAGCCATTTTCAACAGAAGGTATTGAGTTACTATCTTAATGTGTAATGTACTACTACATTGATGTAAATGGCAGAGCTAAAAGTGATCAATGAACTTTGATTTCCCCACCTATGGTCCCAAGCCTCAGTCATTCTCTCATCTGTAATTTATTCACTCTCTGCAACCCATTAGATTAGAATGTCATGTCCTCATATGTAAATACAGCTGTATATTATTGTGAGAGAATTCTAACTCTAGCAAAGAAGTAAATGTAGTGAATGAAGTCTAATGTTGGTGGGTTTTGTATTAAATGGGGACCTTGTTAAGCAGCCTTTCTTCTCATGTTGGTTTCTCCACTGTTGCATAATAACTGACATATTAATTGGAATGAGGCCATTCTAGAAAGTAGAGGAGGACATGCTTGCAATGTTCATATCTGCAAGCACATAAGGTCCTTCTAGATGTCAGCAAGTGGCTGACCTTCTTACTGTTTTGATTGCTGCTGTCCTGCCTGATTTGAATGAATGAGAGGAAGCAGTGCACCTGTTTAATAATCATCTAGTTGCTCGGGTTGAAAGTTTGTCTCATCAAGGAAGTTGTTGCTTCCTTATTGTATTAGTCTGGCCCACAGGAAGGGAGTGCAGAACTCTTCAAATCTTTCTGGTGTTCTTTGAGGTAATAACTAAAATTTTCTCAGACCTGGAGATGTGAAAAGATAGTTTCCTCACACTTCTGTCACATGCATTTCCTCTCATACTCTCTAGATTACAGGGTCTAGTAAATTCTTCTACATTTTAATCTGAGACATTATTTAATGTGCATCTTATCGGTCATGGTTATCAACAGTGAGTTCATAACAAGTAGGTGCTAAAATACACTCTAAAATAACTTTTCATCAGCCTTCTCCATGAGCTATGACAATCTCTGTGCAAGTTAAAACACTACAGAAACATAAATGAAGCCAATATTATGTATTTGCAATAAAAATCCTTTTAAAACATGTAATAAACACACCGTATTCTTCTGTTTACATTTTTCTTTGAGTATAAAGTAGCCAAGTTTATTCTTCAGCAGAGGGCTTCTGATAAAGTCCTAGGCAGGTGATGTTTAAGGAATTGAGGAAGAGCAAATTCAAAGGTGAGTTTTGTATCTCTAATCATTTTAGTTGCTTTGGAGGTGCCTACCTCCAACATTCAACTAGAGGAGATAGTCAAATGTCTACCAGGTGTTTGAATGAAGTCTAGCAAATGGCAGATCTCTTTTTAATGCTCATTTACAAAGAAAAACTTAAGGTGTCATTTGAAAAGATTCCTAAAGTGGCTGAAACTCTCAACAATAGTTACAGTCAAAGTGCATATTCTCCTCATTTTATGATATAGACAAGTACAAATGTTTGGTGGTTACTTCAATGGCATTCTTCATGAGCTTGGTTGCCTTCATCTGCTGTTGTCATCTTCTCCCCTACTGAACAGATGACTTAATCCAAGTGATAATCTTAAATAATAAAGTTTACTGTGAAGGGTTAGCAAAATAATCCAAGAGAAGCAGACCTTTTTCATTTTCTCTGCAGTCTTTTAGTCATGACTGGTGACAGTAAGCACTACTAGACTCCCCCCAGGCCCAACTTGCATGTACCTAGGAAGTTGGAGGTATGTTTCAGAGTACGTATTCCTTTCTCTTTGCACTGGGGATACCTTTTGTCTGTCCTTTGATGGTTTTATTTCATCCTAAGAGATGCCCTAGACTTGGTGCATTTAGGGCAGAATCATTCATTGCTTTCTTGCATTTTGTTCTGGTCTACTTGTTTTGATCAAATCTGTAGATTGAATAAGGACTGTGATTGACAAGGCAATGATTTTTATTTTTCTGGACACACTGCAATATGAGGTCTAGTAGGTTTAAATAGAACCCCTAGACACTTGTCCTTCTTGTCCTTTTTGTTTTCAGCCTATTCACACTAACTATCATGTTTAGTTTTGTAGTATCATTAATGCACAAGAGAGTAGATTTTTGAAGTGTGGGGGTTTTTTGGCTTTCCAAGGGGAAACATTACTAACGTGCTTGATTGTTCCGTGCCTGACTTATGATTAACTGAAATGTCTTTGAACAACTTTTAAGCTGTTATATACTATGTCAGAGACAAAGAAGAAAAAATCCAATAAAAACTACTGTGAAGACTTGAAAATACTAATTTTAAATGACACTAATAAAAAAAAATATCTGGTAGTGAACTTTCATTTTGTTACCAACAAGAATAGGGATTTATATGCAGTTCTGAACTAAGCTGATTTTGCAGGTACTTTCAGGGGGCAAAATATCACAGAACTTGAAACCAACACACAAAACCTATTAGTTCAAATGGAGTCTAAAATCTGTATACAAGTAAAATCAGTACACAAGGAGAGGTTAGAATGGAAGCTGCAATACTGCTTCTAGCATTTGCTGCTGTGATAGTTGCAATACATTGCTGCAAAATGTACAGTGGAGTTATGGACTAAAGTTCTCCACACTTCATTTACTGCTTTTTTCTACTCCAGATTGCTAGGATAAATTTTAAATACAAATATTATTTCTCATCAGGTGGTTTGCTCTGCCCATATCACCACTCCATGATGTTATCATGCTGTAAATGGACTTCTTCCTGTTTCTTTGCCCTTTCAGCAATTCTAAAGATTTATTCTTCTCCAATTGTGGAGTATAGGCTACTTCTGCATGGCCAGTCTGTTATCTACATCAACTGAAAAAGCTTGTTGTTCCTCTGTCTTCTCTTTGGCCCCTGTGCTTCTGACAGTACTGTAGCTGCATTTATTGGGGCACTCTGAAATCGGCCCATGAAAGGAATTTGCAAAAGTTACCACTGCTCAGAAGATCTGAAAACCAGAACTGGAGATATTTTTTCCTCCTCTCTAAGTGTCCAGACCTGTGACGGCCTTCCCACTGCATTGTAATTGGTATTGATGGGGCCTAAAGGTGGGCCTAATACATGGAAAAGGAAATCTAACTTAATCAGAGCTCCTTCTGAGTTCATGCAATGAGCAATATGAGATTCAGGCTGTGATTGTCTTACAGTTTCCTCATCTGGGGAGTACACAGTCAGGGAGCTGCTTAGAGTTCATACAGGAAAAGAGGGCTGCTGTGTGAACAGCATGAACCTTCATATTGCAGGGATTACCGCATATGATCATGACAAGAGATGCATACTGGAGGACTCCTTGGTTTTGTAACAAATTTCCACTGCTGGAACTTCATTCCTAAAAATGAAAGAAGAAACTGAGGAATTTCTCTTTTTTTCAGCTGTACGCTTCCAGATTTTTGTTAGGTCTCCCTTGCTGACCAGCTGTGTTCTACCAGAAATAGTTTGAGAGGTTTTTTTTTTTAAAGTAAGGCAGTTTCCAACCACTGCACTTAAACAGAGTAGCATAGATTGCAAGTGCAAACCATCCTTATTTTTACACCACCATTACATATAACACAAGGGGGAAATGCCAATAACAATCAGCTGCCCCCTGTAAAAAATATAAAAAAATCTCCCTTCCACAAAAATTACACTAATTTCAGACAATGAGTTAAGGTTGTGCTTGTCAAATAAGATGCCAGTGACTTGTCTGTATCCTATGAAGACCTACTTATACCCAACCTATATTGTTTGTTTTATTATGTTTGTACTTAAGGACAAAAGAATTTTTGAATTGCCAATACAGGGCTTCCTGAAGATTGTTGTCATTTCCAGTCCTGCTTCTAGGACCAAGGCATGCTTAGTACTCTCTACATCATTGTGTTTGCACAACTGAGCCCTGTGTTTCTACATGTCAAGCAGTTAGTTAGCTGCTGATCTACACAGAACATGTATAACTTCCTGGAGTTCCACTCGGGATGTGGGAGCACTTTACAGAAAAAGTAAAAGTTATGATGGTGTTGCTTGCATATAGTGGCCATGTAGAAAGAACAGGTCAGAGTCCATTGCTCTGTAGTAGTGTAGGCTTTCCGACTCTGAATGCAAAGAAAGCCTGGGAGGTTGTCACTGTGAACAAAGAGCAATCATTTGAATTACTAGAAGTGCAGTTACCAATCTTTTTGGTTTGTTTTTTATTACTCTTTACAAAAAAGGAAGAATACTGCTATGTAGTAATATTAATTTTGTTTTAAACCACAGAAGACAAATAATCTCAGAAGGGCATATGCCTGGCACCTTTACTGCTTTTTGTCCGTTGCATGGGAATTGAATTGAATTGAGGAAATGCCTGTTCTGTTTGCCATGGGTATTGTGAAGGTAAAGTGTGTACCAGTACAACTTTTTTTTTCTTCCCCTCATCCCACGTGTGTCTTTATTTTTGATCTAGGTTTTGGCCACTTTACTTAGAAAAATGATTTAGGGGCAGTCTTTACATGCTGAATAGGCCAAAATGAAAAAGTCACATGCCTATTATAGACTGGCATTATTTTAAGTGGGGCTTACATTGCTGTGTTGTTTTGAGCTATCCTGATTATTGAGTAGTGGACAGGGTATTTTCAAAGACGTTTTGGCTTTAATTACCCTACATTTTTTGGGGGGTGAGGAAGGAGGGGCGTAGTGGCAGCCAGGCCTTCTAGAGTGTCTTCCCAGAGTCGACCGGCTTTCTGAGGTGGGCAGCGGGGCTGCCAGCCCCAGGTGTGCTCTGACCCCCGCCAGCTGCCATCTTGAACTGAAGGGAAGGAGGTGAATAGCAGACAAAAAAGAAGTGTCTGCGCTCAGGCCCCAGCTTGCTCACGGGTGGTTTGCTCCTCAACAAAGTGCAGTGGTTTTAAAAATGAGCTCGGGGAGGGGAGGAGGAGGAAGGGGGGAGCAGCGAGGAGCGGCAGGCTGTGGTGTGTTTGCGGCTGCTCTCTGATCTCTCGCCAGCGAAACCTGGAAGGTCAGGCAGGCTGCCGCCAAGCCGTGGAGCCAGAGGCCCAGGAGCGCTGGAGTGGGCGCCGTGGAGTGTGCTGCCGCAGCACCAACCTTCCCCACCGTGCTGCCGTGGGCAGCCTGGTCATTCCTGCCCAGGGTGCTTAGGAGCTGGAGGGTCACTTCATGACCGGCCTGCCCTGCTGAGGTCCTGTTGTGTGAACGAGTCTCTTTAGCACAGGTCCAGGCTCCCTAGCAACGCCAGTGAGAGACTGAGGTATGCTTTCCAAAAGTGAGCACACCATCTCTTTCTTTGGCATCAGGATTTAAATCCTAGCAAGGACAAAAAAATGCCTGTTGCCCAGTTCTCCCAATGGTTGCTGAACACCCCTGGGCAGGACATCGCTTCCAGGAATGGGGCAGGCAGGACCCACGCGCTCCACTGGGCCGCTTTGCGCTTGGCTGTGCTTTGGCTCCCACCTCGAGGCTGAGCTGAGTTGAGCTGGTATAAGGCTGGAGAGCCTTGTGCTGGGGTGGCCAGTGGCATGGGAAGGGGAATGGTGAGGGTACAGAACGGCCATGAGTGACAAGTGAGAACTACTGGTGAAAGATGGCTGGAGCTTTCCTTTGGTTGGGGCCTGGCACAAACTGCTGGTTGCAGTTGGCCGGAGCTAAACTAGTGCAGCAAGTTTGCAGAAGGGGGGAGGTGGCAGATGGTTCACGCTGCTTGCTGTTATCTTCTGCAGCACAATTTTTTAACTCGGTACTTTTCATCTCTTAACATCTCATTTTGCAATGCAAAATAAGGAATACAGATTACATCTTGGTGGTGGAAACGTAATGAATTGCTGTGCTGTATACTGCACATTCAGTGCATTCACAAACTTAAGGTTTTTTTTCTGAACCAGCCTGCAAAGTCTCTTTTAAAATATCTTTAGAGATCAAAGTGCCTTGCTTGTTGACTGACCATACTGAAAGGACAATCTAAATGGCCTGAACAGTTCTACAAGCGCTATATGTCTGTAATGGGTGCCTTCTACTGGAAACCTGGATGAGCTTTCACCTCAGGGCCACTGCCTTTGAGAATGTGTAGTAGATTCCTTTTAACTTTTCCTCCCCAACAGCTATTAGTGATTAGCCAGGTGTGCTGACTTACTTCAAAGGGGACAAATACCTGCTGGGCTGAGAAAGAGACCCCATTTGGGAGTTGGTTTCCCTCACACACTGTCTGATGGGCTCAGTTCGTTTAAAATAAAAACAAAATACAAAAGTAGAGCAAAGAAAGTGACCTGTAGGTGTTCAAACTAACATCTCTGTACTGGCCAACATTATTCTTGGAAAACACTGAATAATATTTCATAATTTATCACCTCTATCATGTGTTTCTTTTATATCTCAATTGAAGTTCAGGTTCTGCTAGTCTCTATGAAGAGCTAGTGTCCTCCTGTTTAGTACTGTGATGGTGATAGCTGTCATAGCTTGGAGAAATAGTTACTTGCATTCTGCATCCAACAAAAGCAGTAACAGCTTTGAAAAGTTACTGGGAACACTTGCTCTGTCGAGCCATTGAGCAACATTTCAACAGAACATACAGCAGCACAGTGGGAGAAACTGGTAAATACCCTGTCTTAGCCTTGGTGGTTAAAATATTGTTTCCTCTATCCCAGAGGATTTTAATATGTTCTAATATCTCCTCTGTGCTGTTGGTAATTCCAGGTTTGGACTGCATATTTGATGAAAAGCCATGCACTTAAATAAGTCTGATCTTACCTGCGTAAGAAGTGTTGTATGCAACAGTTCTGACCTCTAATGGTCAGAAACAGCAGTATTTTCTGAGGCACTTTTTGCAAGGATTGTGATATGCTAGAGTTTGTCATGACTGTGAGAATGACACTAAAAAGGTGTAAAGAACGTGGTCCACCTTTATTTTCTACTCTCTACCTCAAATTACATGGAAGGTTGTTTTTAATGGCACTTCCAAGTGACATGAAGAAAAAGAACATAATTTAAATTTTAAAAATTCTTATATTTAAAGCCTTTATAGAGTCTACATTACATTTGAATTCCTTTAAAAGCTTGTTGAAGGAGGAGTTTGAAAAGGAAGGGGCAGGGAGATTGTAGAAGCTGTAGTGAAGTTTAACTACATTCCATGCTGGTTCAGGAACTCCTGTGCTTGTAATTACTCTGTCATTTGTTTTAACTACACAGAAACACAAAATGTTAAATTTTCTATCTGGAGATGAGGAGAGGGAGTCATTTTTGAGGTAAGAAGTCATCTTTTGGGGTGGGACTGAGGATGCTGTCTTTCTTATTGCAGGCAAAACGAGCAGTACAGCGAGGAGCCACAGCGGTCATCTTTGATGTTTCTGAAAACCCAGATGCCATTGATCAGGTATGAAGAAGGGAGCCTAGTTTTATTACAGCCTCTGATGGATTCTTTTAGTGTTGCTGAGTCAAGACTTGAGAGCATACAGGTCTCAGAGCACACCTGCCTCAAGACACACAGCTACTGACCCTGGGTAACATGGTGCTGTGGTTTTCCTGCTCATCATCTGGCAGACAAGAAGCAAGGGAAGTGTTGAGAATGTGGTAGAAAGAGAAAAGTTTGGGGAGTTATATTTTCCTTCTTTAGGAAAGAGCCTTTACTAGAATCCAGGTCTGGGATTGAGGTTTTGAGAAAGGATGGAGGTAAATTTTTTGTGGCCCATTATCTAGTCAAGGTTTTCTTTGCCCAGCTCTGTGTACAAAACACAGGGTGTTTGGCCCTACGCAGCTTGTGATTGATAGTATTTTTGAGCAGCTGCTATTTGTGAGGTTGCAAAATGGCTTTCAAGCCTGGTTCTAAACAAGATTCTTATAAAACTTACAAACATTTTCTTGTTCACGACTGATGATTTCTGTCCTACATATTTCATGGGCAAGCAGGATTTTTCTTTTTTTTGCGGATCCCAGTACAACTTCCATCTTTTCATTTGAAGTGGGTGAGGTAATAGTTCTGTGAAATGCTTTGACAAGATCCTTCCAGCCAATTCTGAGTTACCTCAGCGGAGAGAAGAAACTAACAAGCACAAAAATAGTCTGCATTTGGTTTTGTTTTGTCTTGAAACAAAACTGCTATTTCTGCTACAGCAGGAACAAGTGAAGCTGAATGTTTTTAAGTGCAGCCTGAATTTCTTGGGGAAAAGAGAGACCACCAGTGTTTACATTTAAAAAGCTGGCTTTAATTCTGAAATGAGCATCTGTTGGACAAAGGAATGCAGACCCTGTGCAATGGATGCTTTGAGAACTGTGCTCTGCATGTGCATCAAGGCTACAGCCTTGATCTTGCAATCATTCTCAGGGATGTTTTTTCCCCTTTTATACACAGAAAAATTATCTGCACAAAGATGTAATCTGTCTTTTTCCATTTTTTTTCTGTGTATTACAGCTTCCAGTTAACTTTCAACCACCCTACTCTGAACTTGAGAAGCTGAGTTACTGCCTCTTGCTCTCTTCCTTCTACCAGCAACAGCTGTCCTTCCTTGATTCTTGATAATAAACTGGGTGCAACTGTCCCCAATAGCTGGGAAACTAGTCTGGTGGAATTGAATATTTTGGGTGTACCAATAAAATGGAAGGAGGTTAGTGGCCTAGTGCAGTAGCTGACAAAGTAGACTCTGTTAGAGGACATAGCAGCAGCCTATGCAAACACTCACCAACAGGAAAGGAATGACTAGACCTAGCTTTCATACTCTAGATGTAAGAGTTACTTGATTGTCTCCCTTCTAGTGCTGCTCTGGACACTTGTGTTTCATGCATTTTGATTCTCAGCCAAAGTCTTCAGAACCCTTGGCATCAGGCAATACTAATTAATTTTATCTTTTAAACAAATACCATTTTGGCACTTGCAATGGAATTGTGGAAAACAATGACAGGTAACAGTGGAGGAAAAACTGGCATGAGTTAATCTGGAGTATCTTTGATTCAAATGGAAGTATTCTAAGACATTGAGGGGAGATGTTTAGGAAGATTTCCCAGGTATGCTTGTTACCAAGCAATAGAACAACTAAGGGAGAGTGCTTTGAAAGGGAAGAGTGGAGTATTGTGAAAGGCAATCCTTCCTGCCTGACCAGGAGAATTGTCCTTGGACAATTTGGTAGCAGAATTGCTACCAAGTGAGAGGGCTTTACATAACAGTTTTTGTGGGTTTTATTCCCATTGATATGAGTGTTCTCTGCTGTAGAGTAAGAATGAAACTTCTATTTTTAGAAATGCTCTGTGATGTCTGATTTGTTTCTTAGTTTTACTTTTCCATAGTTTGAAGAGGAGTAAAAGCACCCAGAGCATCATATTTAGCAAGAGTTTGGCAGTGTGCAAAAGCTACTGAGGAATCAGGTGAATTCTTTTTTAGACAAGAAAACTTGAGAGAGAATATATGCCTGGGAAGATGTGGACAGTGATTGGATTTGGCCTTAGGCCAGCAAGCCTTCTAGACACATAGGATCCCTGGGGTGGATTCAAGTACTTCCGCTAGTTTTTAGCTCTTCAAAAGACATCTGTCTTAAAAATAGTTTGATCAGTGTTCTCAGAAGCTCAGTCAAATACTACAAAGAATCTGTTTTAAAGTCTCGATGAAATCTGTCACCATCACCGGGACAGATTAAGTAGAGTACTTTGTAAGCAGGATGATAGACCAGTCAGTTGGTAATTTCTACATGTTTTAGACAGAAATAACAGGTAGATATCAACAATGTAGAAATGGTATCTCTACTGTACGCTACTCTTGTTCAATTTGCTCACACTCCTGTCATCTCTCTCCTTACCCCTGTATTTCCATTTCCATCTGCTTGACAGTGCCTTGCTTGTTTTGTATCAACCAGACTCTATACTAGGATTTTTCTTTTGAGTCAGAATAAGCTATTTGAGTTTTATCATGTTGGTGCCATTTTGTAACAGAACAATTCAATTCTCTTGGCTTGCTATTCCCCTCTCTGGTATGTAATTTAGCAGGTTGTTTTTCTGGATTTCTTGGCCAGATAAGTTATGCAGTCTCCACACTTGAAGGTTTTCAGCATCTGCCTGGATAAAGCCCTGAGGAGTGTGTTCTGATGTCATAGTTGACCCTGCCTTGACCAGGAGGTTGAACTCATGGGGTGCCTTCCCACCCACATTATTTTCTGGTTCTATGATTTGGCTTTTCAGAAAAACTTTGCTGCACCTGGAAGGAAGTTTCAGGGTGAATTAAGCTATCTACTCATATGCTTTAATCTTTGAGGCCCCCATCCTGCAATCAATAGCTCTAGTGGTTGCTAGAACCCAAATAACTCTTTGAATGAGTTTGCCGAGTTAAACAGCAGAAATTAGTCTTCAATAAATCGGTTATGTACAAAGTGCCTGGAAGACAGGACTCTGACATGAGATTGTTCAGAAAGCCGAAAAAATTTGTATGTGAATAATATAACTACAAAGTTGAAATAACAAAAGGTTCAGAAAATGTAGCAATGCCATTTTTTTTGAATGTGCAGATTTTTATTCTTCTTCATTATGAGGTTTAATTTATTACAGTATAATATATGCACCGGCACATAATACAGTTAAGTTAAAGCTGCTGGTTTGAAATAACATTTCTTATCCTTAATCTTAGTTTTGGTCAGTAAAAAAAAAGCAGCTTAAGTCAGAAGCTTAATTCAGGTTTAACTCTGTGGAATACTTAACTGAAGGTCTATGCTAGAAGAGAACAATTGGTGCTTGAATCAATTCCACATTCATATTGCTTTCCTCTTCTCTCCATTGTCCAAAAGAGAGGTAGTTTTCTTGCAACGTGCCTTTTAAGTAGATTTTTTTGTTGTTGTTCTAGCTGAACCAGGGCTCAGAGGACCCTCTGAAGAGACCAGTGGTGTATGTGAAGGGTGCTGATGCTGTCAAGCTAATGAACATAGTTAACAAGCAGAAAGTGGCACGAGCAAGGATTCAGCATCGCCCCCCACGGGTGAGACTTTAAGAAACTTTATCTAGGTATTACACTGCTGTTACTTCATGCTGTGCTTGCTAACTGCACTGCGTGTGAAGATGTTCTGATGCTCCCCATGAGCATTAATACATGTGAAATTCTTTTGACCTAAATAAATTGAGCAACTGCACTGTGCACAAGCAGCTACACTTGATATAAGTGTAGAATCCACAATGTGATATCCCTTGTCTTTCATAAGGATTCCTTTGAATATATAAACGGATAAAAAAATTATATAATAGAAGTTTTCCTTTTTCATAATTAAATAAATTAATTATCACACAGTTGTGGTAATTCAGATTTGTAAGGTAGTCTGTGTCAACTAATAATTCTGTGTGGTATTTTAAACATGGGTTAATTATTTGGTATCTGATTTTGTAATTGTAATATAAAATAGTTTTAACACTCCTTACATGCAGTTTACAGAAGAGCAAAGCTAGAGGTCATCCATGTCCAAGTTACCATTTTTGGTTTGTTGTATTTTTATGGAATTCATCTTTCATACAGAAATGTATTTCAGAAGTAGGCCATTTGCTGAAAATTCAAATGTTTTTCACTCACTTAAGCATACAAGCAAACCAATAAATCATGAAAAATTGTGTTAGTGTGATTCACTCAGTTAAAAAACCCAGGGTTTGTGAGATTGGTTCAGAGACACAGTGAATCTGACATCTTGTGACTGGCATTCTATGTATTTTGTTCACTTGCAGTGACATACAAAACCCAGGTTTTGTCTTATAGAATCCTAATGAACAGAATAGTATGTACTTTGCCTTTTGGCATTGTGACTGTGTACATTTGACAGTGACCACTGAGAAACTAGAGAAGAAAAAGGAACAATAGATCTGAGTATGATCTAAAGAAAGGAAAAATAATATTTTTGTTTAATTTTTAAGCAACCCACCGAGTACTTTGATATGGGAATTTTCCTGGCCTTCTTTGTGGTTGTGTCTCTTGTTTGCCTCATTCTTCTTGTCAAGATCAAACTGAAACAGCGACGTAGTCAGGTAAGAACAGTAATGGGATAGTCTCTGAATGCTGAAAGTTAGTGTGTCTTACTTTGTCCTAGAACTTGCTCGCTATTTTTAGAAACGCCAGACACTGACTTACAAAGCCATCTTTGTGGAAAGGGTTTTATCCATGGATGTTGGCCTTTGCAAAAAAATTGAAATGTCTAAAGAAGATCCACATTGACCTGTGATGTTCATTCAGTTAAATCCTGAAATGAAGAGTATAGATGCAGTCCATTTAGCCATTGGGAAGGAATAACATTTCTGTTTGTTCGTTCAGAGGTTGATTATCCGTAGCACTAGTGTACTTCTAAAGAAGTCCAAGCTCTTGTTGCTGTATTGTGGAGAGAATATCAAGATTGAAAATAAATGCAACTCTTTTCAATAGAATAACATCTATTAATTCTTAATGGGAGAGATTTGCAACGTAAAGAGTTTGGTTAAGAGAGATTCGAGATGAGATGTTTTGAGTTTGTCCTGTCAAACGTGAAAATGAAAGCGAATGGAAGCTAATGGACTCTGAAGTCTGTAGTTGTAAACTGCCCAGTATATACACATAAAAGGAATGCAGAGCACTGTAGATGCTTAGGACTCTTGCTTTGGACATATTGAGTAGGAATCCAAAGACGGTATGGGCCAGCAGCAGTGTTAAAAAACAGTGTTAAAAAGGGAGATGATAAATTCTACAGTAAAATGAAAACAAACTCACTGCCATCCTAAACTTCTACAATTGATTAAATTCGGGGGGAGAAGGAAGTGATACAGCTAATTCAATAATATTTCATTTTAATCCCTCTCTCAAGTATTGCTTCTGTTAATGTGGTGGTAAGAACATAGCAGGTCGTTACAGTCACTATTGACAGTTCAGGAAAAGTTCCCGGCCAAGTCTTATATATCACCTTGAATAGTTGCTGCCTATCAATTGAGCAGTTGCAGTGTATCCCAATTGTCAGCACCTTCATCATGTTTCAGTTCAAAGTAGCTTGTCATTCTCACTACTGCATGTGGCATACATTCTTTTCGTGAGGCTTTTGATCTAAATTCGAACTAACCACCTTCTGCTTTATTTATGAAATTATACATTAGTCTGGGCCTGACGTGATTTAGTAATATACATTAATTTGATATGGTGGTGTTTCTCTGCTACTATACTATGGTCCCTTATGCAGCAGCGTTGCCTTTTTTTTTTTCTTTTCCTTTTTCTTTCTTGTGTTATAGAATTCCATGAACAGGCTTGCAGTGCAAGCACTGGAAAAAATGGAGACCAGGAAGTTTAAGTCCAAAAGTAAGGGACACCGGGAAGGTAGCTGTGGAGCACTGGACACACTCAGTAGCAGCTCCACCTCTGACTGTGCCATCTGCTTGGAGAAGTACATTGATGGGGAGGTAAAGGATAAATGATTTCTTCAACATGGGCTGAGATTGTAGCAGGTTTATTGTAGCACTGTGGTACATGGCTGGCTGTTGGGTACATTGTGTACTGAGGTTGTGCTGCTTGCCAGACTGATAGCATTGAGTAACTAACTTGGCCTCAACTGCATTCTGCAACTCCCAAAGAAATCTCAAGGGCTTTTCCCCATACTACATAGTGAGAGGTGAGGGATCTCATTCTGCAAGTTACCACCTCCATCAAGTTGCTTTGCTGAGGAAGAACTTGTAAAGAAGTCAGGGTTACTTCAGCATTTAGTTCTCTGGGTATTTTTAACAAATTTTGTGCTAAGGTGATTGTGCATGCAAGCTCTGTTGGACATAAGGGATATATTTCCTGGTTTGCTTCTCAAGCTTTGATGGCACCTTGTTTTCAAGATGTCAGGTACACAGCACTGCTGGGAAACCACAGGAGGAGAAGGAAGAGGTGCCAAAAGCTTCAGGAAATGTTTTGACTCCTCAGTTACAATTTCTGCATTGATTGCAGTGCTTGCCTTCTATGACACAGTTCTACCCAGAGGAAGCAATGAAAGGATGAAATAGAAAATAGAGGCAGTCAATAATCACAGCTTTAAAATTCCATATAAAAATCATTTGAGGACATTTTTTTTAAATGATTCATAAAAGATTCATCATTTTTAGGGGAATAGAAAATACCAGCTGCAGTATTTGAGTGCTACAAGCTACAAACAGAAAGCTCATGGGAAATTATTCAGAGTAGCAAGGATGAAGGCAGACAAGAACTTCAGAAGGGCGGTACAAAACTGACTGGACAGGAAACTCATGCATGAACCCCAGCATGAAGTGATATACATAGGGAAGGGCTTCACATGTATTAGTGATGGGTTGTGAGGCAATCATTACTATTCCGGAGCTAAATCTCGAAGCTGTTTTAAATAGCGTTTTGAAAGCAGGGTAGTGCTTTGTGGCAGTCAAAAAGGCAAATCAGTTATAACAAATGAGATCAGGAAGTCTAAAGAACTGAACAGAAAACATAATTGCACCACTGTAAGTTCAGTCATGCTCTCACATTGAGTACTGTGTGCATTCTTCATCTAATTTCACAAAAGTTATGTTGGAAATGAAGGTGCTTCAGAAAAGAGCAGACACAAAATGATAAAAGGTTTGGAATGGTTTCCATACCAAAAAAAATAAATGACTGAGTGGGCTAGGACTGTCTAGTCCTAGATTACTGGGGGATGGAGGGAGTACAAAATAGTGAATGGAGAGCATGAACAGGAATAAGACGTTAATTTTTTTCCAGTACAAGATTGGGTGCAATTAAACAAAACTGCTAGGACCCAGTCTGAATCTACCTATGGTGTTTCTCCACCAGCAGGTAGTAGCCCTGTGGAACTTCTTGACAAAGCGCGTTACAAATTCAAAACCTGAGCTTATGGGGAGACTTGAGCAGTGCTTGGAAGAAAGATCTGTTGGGGGTTTCTGAACTGGTAGATGTCCAGCAGGCTCAGGAAATACCATGAACAGATAATAGCTGAAGGATAAGAGTGCTGGGCAAGGGAAAAATATCATACAAGTTATGTTGGTTTTGCTTTTCCCTCAGTGTTTTCCATTGCTAATAGTTGTAGGCAAGATTCTTCATTAAATGGACTCTATTGATATATCTTTTTTTAAGTTTATTTAACATATTAAGGAAAACTTTAATGATGGGCTCCTTCAAGGTGTTAGGTCATAGGGACACAGAGCAAAAAGTGTCCTAAAGAAATGTAGTGTATTTCATGGAGTTCTAAGGTGCCTGCCTGCCGACTATTCTTTTAGTGACAGCTGATCATGAGCTGTTGTGCTTTTGGCTGTGTTGGAACAGATGGCATCGTTTTTCCTTCTTACCACTTCAAGACTAGCAATTGAACCGTTTAGTAGTTGGATTGAAAAAAACTAGGAATAAGCTGTGAAAAATTCACTCATTAGGAAGGAGTACTTTTTCATGTTCCTTTATCTGTTCCTGTAGGAACTGCGTGTCATTCCCTGCACTCACCGATTTCACAAGAAATGTGTGGATCCTTGGCTACTGCAGCATCATACCTGCCCTCACTGCCGCCATAACATCATAGGTACGTGCTGCAGTATGGATGCTCTGTTGTGTTGTCCGTTTTGGACTTAACAGCTTACAACATGAAAGAGAAATTGTGCCTGTTTGTAAATGTCCACACAGTTCATAGTCTTTATTGTAACGCAACCCTAGAAGTAGTTAGGACTAAGTTCTTTGAAAATGGCTGTGTGCCCTGGAATTACAGGTCACATTTCTGGTTTTTCCTCGTTCTGGGTGCAGTTCCCAGCAGAGGACACTGCTGGTCAGCCTCTGAGTGCAAGGAGGGCAAATAGGTAAAATAGATGGGTATGGTTTCTCTTGGTAATTATAAAGAAAAGACAGTGTATTGTTTTTTTATTTTTCTGTGGTGTTGTAACTTGGCATGTGGTTTCCTTTACTTGCCCTTTCCCCCTTCCATTTTCTCTGTCTTGAAAAAGTGTTCTAATAATACAGATTTATGTAAATTAATGTGTCTAGTGAAAACTCAAGCAATGACTACTAGCCTTGCTCTTAACCCGCAAGATCAGGAATACTGTGTAAGCATAAGGTTTTGCATATAAGAGAATACTATCTGAAATCACTTCACTTTCTTCCCTTTTTAAGCAAATAGAACTGAGTGTTTCAAAGGCTTCCAGGCCTCTTCACTTATTTTGATTGTTCCTTTGTGTCCTGGTTTCAGCTGGGATAGAGCTAATTGTCTTCCTAGTAGCTGGTACAGTGTTATGTTTTGAGTTCAGTATGAGAAGAATGTTGATAAACACTGATGTTTTCAGTTGTTGCTAAGTAATGTTTAGTCTAAAGTCAAGGATTTTTCAGCTTCTGATGCCCAGCCAGCGAGAAAGCTGGAGGGGCACAAGAAGTTGAGAGGGGACACAGTCAGGGCAGCTGACCCAAACTGGCCAATGGAGTATTCCATACCATGTGACATATCTAGTATATATACTGGGGGGAAGGGTCAGGGGATCGCCACTTGGGGACTAACTGGGTGTCAATCGGCAGGTGGTGAGCAATTGCATCGTGCATCATTTGTACATTCCAAACCTTTTATTATTACTGTTGTCATTTTGTTAGTGTTATCATTATTAGTTTCTTCTTTTCTGTTCTGTTAAACTGTTCTTATCTCATCCTACGAGTTTTACTTCTTTTTTCCCCGATTTTCTGCCCCATCCCACTGGGTGGTGGGGGAGTGAGTGAGCAGCTGCATGGTGCTTAGTTGCTGGCTGGGGTTAAAACACAACACTTTGTTTTTCCTTCTATGTAAAAGTTTGGTGCTTTTTTTTTTTTTTTTTTAGAACTCTGTTGTGTGCATAATGTAATGGAATTCAGAACAAAACATCCTTCTTTCTTGCATAAAGTATATTCCTTTTTATTCTCTTCTACTTCTACTTGTCCACTCTTATTTCTCTCATTCAGAACAGAAGAAGGGAAATACAGGTCCGGTCTGTCTGGAATCCATGAACCCAGCACGCAGCCGGCAGCAGAGGGTGATTCTGCCTGTCCACTACCCAGGCCGAGTGCACAGAGCAAACCAGATAACAGCGTATCCCACTCGGACAAGCATGGACCCACATGGAAACCCTATCACAGTACTTACAGTTGAGCGACATGGTGAACAGAGCCTCTACCAAGCCCCGTCCCCAGCCTATATCCGAAGTTACCAGCCTATTCATTTGGACCATGCTTTAAACACGCATCACTGTAGCCTGGAACATAGGGCTTACTCTCCAGCTCACAACTTCCGAAGACCCAAGTTTGGTGGACGCAACTTTTCCAAAGCAGCATGTTTTTCCCAATATGAGACCATGTATCAGCACTACTACTTCCAAGGCCTTAGTTACCCTGAGCAAGATGGACAGCTTCCAGCTGGCATTTCCTCAAAGGGTCCTTCCCGTGCCTTTCAGCCTGGTAGCAGTATGCTTTTCCCTTCTGTGGTACATGTAGTGCCCTCATCCCGTTTGGAGAGTGGCAGTACCTCCAGCTTTAGCTGCTATCATGGTCATCGTTCAGTGTGCAGTGGATATTTGGCTGACTGCCCTGGCAGTGACAGCAGCAGCAGCAGTTCTGGTCAGTGCCACTGCTCCTCTAGTGATTCCATGGTTGACTGCACTGAGGTCAGCAACCAAGGGGTTTATGGGAGCTGCTCAACCTTTCGCAGCTCTTTGAGCAGTGACTATGACCCATACGTTTACCGCAGTAAGAGCCCTTGCCGAGTGGGTGAGGTTGGTGGTGCAAACAGGGGTGCAATTGTTCTCTTGGAGGGCCCCCACCAGGATGAGCTTCCAGCTCATAGTCTCAATCTGGTGGGTGCTGACTGCCGGCCTGTGCCAGCTTCTTCCTCAGGGGACCAACTGTCTAACTGCAGCATGGATATGAACTATAGCAGTAATTCCTCACTAGAGCACAGGGATCCAAATGGCACTACCTCAGAGGGAGGACATGAGGCCACTCCTGGTGCTGCCTTGGATGTTAAAAGGAACTGGAAGAATCCAGAGGTAGCAGGGCCACTTATGGAGCAAGCATGTGCATGCTGCTTTGAACTCCAGCACTCTGCCCTGGAACCTAGCAATGGGACAGCTGACTGTAGTGCACTCTTCCTTAGCTCTCCACTGTGGGGGACGTGTGGCCCAGGAATAGAACCACAGTCAGGGAACACCCCGGGCTTGTACAGTATTAACTCAGACCACTTGCATAGGACAGATGGGGTAAAATATGAGGGGTTGCCCTGCTGCTTCTATGAAGAGAAGCAGGTGGCCTGTAGTAGCAACAGTGGCAGTGGAGGTGGTGGCTGCTATACAGAAGACTATGCAGTGAATGTGCAGTACACGCTTCCTGATGACACCTTGCCAAGCTGCTGTAAGGGTGTATGTGATCTGGGTCAACGCATTCCCATAATTCCTGAAGACAGAGACTGTGAGCTGATCCTACCTACAGAGTGCCAAGGGACCCACACAGGAGGCTGTAGTTCCTGGGATGGAACACCTGAGCTAGATACTTATCTGCACTGCCAAGGTATAGGAGAGGTACAGGACGAGAGGGAGGTGTGCTACGAGGCAACATCATTCCTGCGGCAGAACTACTCTCAGGAGGAGGAAGCTGGAATGCTCTTTCCCAGTCCCACTCTGAACTCCCAGAAGCTGATGACAACCACAAAGGCCACAGGTAATGTGTGCTTTTTTTGATTACTTGCTACCTTTCTGTCCTAGCGTATGAAATGCTGCCATCTTCCTAGGTACCTGCAGCCACAAAGGTTACTGCCATCCTTTGCATAAGAGCAGGTTATTGACTAATCCTTCAACCAAAAGTGTTATTCTCTTGTTACCTGTGCTCATTTGATCATAGCTAGAAGAGTAGAAGATGATAGTTTACTCTCTAACACTGTAAGAGCTTTCATACTCATCCTTTGTGGGGAGGGGAAAAAATGACTGCTAGTACCAGGCCCCCATTAGAGCTCCCACAGCCAGGGATGCCGGGCCAGTCATGGCAGCAGTGGCAAGCTGCCTGAGCAGGCAAGGCCACAGTGCTGGGAGGGGACAGATGAGCTGAAGGATAAAAAAATTTAGTGAAAAACTTGGAATTGCTGTAAACTATGTGGGAAAGTCTCTGCTGTGGACATACACAAGGGAAAAAAATAACGCACTCACAGAATGAATGGGGGTATTACTTACCTGCTTTGCCAGGGCTGTTTTTAAGGGTGTTCATAGCATCGTAGGGTACCCTAGGTTGGAAGGGACCTCGGGTTGTCATCTAGTCCAGCCTCCTGCTCAGAGCAGGGCCAGCTCTGAGATCAGACCAAGTTACTCAGTTTGTCAGAT
>JANZLQ010000092.1:13195774-13207847 GCA_026212715.1 Elanus axillaris | reverse complement strand
GGCTGAACAAGCCCAAACCCCTCAGCCTCTTCTCAGAGGCTGCATCTCCTCTGAGCATCTTGGCTCTCTGCTGAACTTGCTTCAGTCAGTCAGTGTCTTGTTCTGGTGGCCCCAAAACTGGATGCAATATTCTAGATGCAATGTTCCTTAGTTTTCTTTATCCTGCAGGTGCTGGATCTCATCCCTTGGAGAGAAGCCAAATCGGTGACTAGACCTGTCCAGATGATCCCGGATGGAGAAGCAGAGCTTATCAGAGACTCCAAATTCTCATGGACTTAATTTTTTTTAAGCTTTGACAAACACACAAAAGTGGTAATGTGGAGAAGTCCCTCCCCCACTTCCTCTTCCTCTGTGTCCACATCAGCTTGATTGTCTCCTTTGTCCCTCTTGCCTGAAGCCTTCAGGCCTCCATTTGTGTGCAAAGCCCATGTGGGACATGGTGTGGAGCATTTCTGAGCTCTAGTGCCATTTCTATTTTAATGACAAAGTGTTATTTATATTTTCTTTTTAGAAGTGACCGTGTCAGCTCTTTCTGAGAGGTAACACGGTGTGTTAAATAAGCCAGGCTATGTGTAGATGCTGTTATCTCCTACTTCAAGGAGTCCAGCCTTCAATAAGCTCAGGGCTACACCTGCCTTAGAAACCAGATAGCACCTTGAAATATAGTAGTCCAGAGGGATACAGCTGCTGGGTGGTTGCTCAGATACCGACTATTCCTTGTAGCAAATCCTGGTAGCCAGCAAGTTTTATGAGCGACTTTGAGGGAGGTGAAGCATTGGGCTGTCTCCTTTCTTCTCTCCTCTCGTCCCCCTTTCATGCTGCTCTGATGATTTGACTAGGAAGGGTCTCCTGCCATTATGATTAGTTTTAACAGACTGGGGGTAGGGAAACTGGTAGCTCAGAATGTTCTCATCTTCACTTCCTGCTAAACCGTGGACCTCTTGTATCTTCTGACTGGTGAAGAATGCTGGGGACCCCTCCCTCAAACAGATGCTAGAAGAAAGTACTTAGAAAGGGTAATACCTTTGTAGGTAATGAACCTTGCCTTCCATAGAAAGTTTTTCAGGCACCTGTAGCCCCTGTTATGGCTGTGAGGAATGCTGGCATATGCAGGAAAACAGAGCTTGCAGGGTGCTTGCAGCTTGGCTGGCTCATTTTGGAAACAGGTCAGGAGGTGTCTTGTTTCCTTATAGACTGCAAGCATGCCTGAGGGAAGCAGTGCTTGTCACCTTTTGTGCATGTGAGAATGTGAGGGACTTGGTTTAGTCGTTATTTTCTTCTTTACTTCCATAGATCAGTTTTAAAGGTTTCTTGGGCCCAGCCAGTTGTGCTTCATTTTTGTCCTGTGTACAGAGTGCTCTCTGTACCCCATTAGCCTGGGCACATACTTTTGTTATTGTTTTTGTACTAGTGGGGATATTTGTTATCATGAGATAATGTATGTCGTCACTTCTGATAGCAATTGTTTCCTGTGGAAACAGCGGCTTCTGAGTAAGAGGCTACCATAGCATGGTTTAAATTGCCTGTCATGCTGCATGTGCCTGAGGACACAGCGTCATCCTGTCTGGTGTATTCACAGCAGGAATTCTCCTAAAGGGAAACTAATTATTTAATGCCCACAGTGCCAGTCTTCTGAAAAGATTTGTCCGAAGTTCAGTACACTTTGGAGATTCTTAAAAGACACATACACTTCATCTTACATTTTCTGCCAAAGTAATGTCCTTGACAGCACTGGGCTAATTGTGAGAACCAGCAAAGTTAACTTGTTTGCTTCATAGTCCCAAACAAAGTATTTTAAAAGAAGCAAACATCTAAGAAATAACAAATACATTCATCTGTTTACTTTTACTTTCTGTACTCAGTAAGTTAGGAAAAAATAATTCTATTTGAAGGAATTCACATTAAATCTTTTTAAATGAACAAACACCAAAAGCCAGCTGTTCAGAGAATTAATACAAGGCAATATCTGGGTATAAGATTAAAAGAAAAATTCCAATAAACACATTTCCTGTGTATAAAGCTTATTGAAAACTTACTCATTCTCTGAGTGACTGAAGTAAGTGGTATGTGTTGGGAGAATAAAGGTTTGGGGTTTCTGTTTGGTTGGTTTTTCAAGTCTTACCTTTCTCCTTCCTCCACTCAAAAGAAATGCATTGTAGAAGCTATGCTATACAACCCTAGTCATTCTGCTTGGTGTTTTGTGAGGCACTGTCTAAGGCCACCTAAGATGCATTGTACTCTATAACTACAGAGCATGTTGTGGTAAAATGTGGTTATAAAAAAAAAAAATTTATATATTTTGGCTCATGGATGTACTGGTCTCATTCACATGTTGTGAAAATCTCTGCCAGTACAACAGTCTCTGCAGGCCTTACTACCGAGGTACCCTAGACCTGGTTTCAGTGTTTGGTTTTATATTCAACATTTAGTTAATTCTCTGCTACCTGTATGTCCATACAGACTTACAGGCTACCTGGCCGTGATAGAGGTTTTTTATAACAAAATGCCTTTCTACTACTTACATGAACAGTTGTCATTGTGTTTGGCTCATGAGGCACTATTTAAAATGTTTTTAATTAAAGTTATCTTATAGCACTTAAAATTGTTTTGTATAAAATTTGCTGTAAAGATTTGTAATATGGTCAAAGGGCTCTTTCTCCTTCATTACCATTTTTTAAAATGTTTTAAAAGCTAGAAAACATCTTGTATATATTCTGTATATGTATAGCAGCACATTTCATTTATGGAAATATGTTCTCAGAATATTTATTTACTAATATATTTATCTTAAGCCATGTCTTATGCTGAGAGTGTGTGACATTATTGTAATAATCATTGAAAATCACTAACATGAGGCCCTGTAAATACATGATAATTGCACACAAAGATTTTACAGTACTTGCCGACCAAAAATGATTTAAGAAAAGTTGTACTTACCTGCAGTTTTGTAAGAAAGTGTACAAATGTCTGTATTAAAAAAAAAAAAGGCAAAACCACACAAAAATACAGTTTTATTGCATATACATGTGGAGTTGTCCTTCTTGGATTTGGGGAAAGGACATGGATAGCTGTGCTCCTCAAAGTATAGTCCTAGATATACTGCGATGAACTGTGATAAACAATTTTTTTTTTCTTTTTTTAAATAATAGAGAGGTGGATATGTATGTACATACACACATGTACAGATCCTGACAAAAATGATCATGATAAAATGTTCAGAAGTGTGTTTTTCTGGAGGCAACCCATAATGTTCTGTCTCAGGACCATTCAGCTTTCAGCAAGTGCCACAGTTGAATATCCACCAGCAATTAGCTTTTTTTGCCTGGTATTGTGCACAGTGTAAGTCCAGTACTGGACAGTTTGGCTGCCTTCCTAATACTGTTCCCAGGTAGTCTCGTCTCACCCAGGGTCTGTGTTATGTGAGGGCTGCCTGTTGCTTCAGTGTTCCTAGTCACACCTGGCTGACATTGCTGTTGAGGGGGGGAAGCTAGATATATTCATTGCAGGAAAACAAAGGTTATGTAGGAAGGAAGGCAAAGAAGGAAAAGTGAAGCATTAGGAAAGTAGAGCTCCAGAGTATGATGTGGAAGAGATGGGGTGAAGAGCTCTGCCAGGGGAAACAGGGAAGGAAATGCAGTGAAGCTCAGGCTGCAGTGTGGCAGTCCATAACTAACAGGACAGCACTTGAGCTTTTATATAGTATGCAGATTATTTGAGGCAGGGGGGTGGGGGCGTGGGGTGTCTTACAAGCCGCTGAAACTTCCAGGCACATGAGGAGTGACGTCGGCTGGAAGGCATCCTTATTTATGTTTGGAACCTGCTTGTTCCTTGTAGCAGGGGAACTTGATTGTAGTTTGATTTCAGGTAAAAATAATTTATTATCCTGAAACAAAACTGTTTTGAGACTTGAGCCAGCATGATGTGGGTGGATGCGGCTGGGTAAATTGTAGCTTGAGTAGTCACACTAGATCCAAGTCCTTACCCTGGATCAGGAAATCACTGGTCCCACTGAAGTGAAAACCAGTGCTGTGCTACTCTTTTTTGTCGTCAGAGGGCATAATTCGACCAAAGATCTTTATGTAGATAGCAAAAGAGAGGGTGTGGGTGTGTGGGTGTGGGTGTGTGTAATGAGAACCAGTTATTATCCTCATCTCGGGTATTCTGGGAAAGCACGTGCTTCCCAAGCAAAGTACGTGCCCTTTTTCTGCTTGGTGAACAGAATCTTGGCAATTGCCAATGACTATAGATATGCATTTTAGTTGCAAATTAGTTCACTGAACAATTGTTCTTAAAAATAGCATAAAACTTGCCATATGTGTTTGGCTGATATGCCTATGGTGATGAGTCACATGTGAGTCTCCTTCCTCTTCCCTCCCTCCACCCCCACTGTTTGCTATTGCTGACTAGTGTTTTGTTTTCTCATTTCTTGTTCTGAAGAAAACCGTGAGGTGACTGTGCTTTTAAGAACAGGACATACCTTTACCCTTGCTGTCCCACAAAATAATCAGTAAGCCCCATAGTCTGTCTCTTTGAGAAAGACAGTTGTTGGCTGAACTTAAATGTGGTGCTTAGTTTTGCGTGTGTGTGTGGTATTCTGTCTCTTCTTTGTTGTGGCCTTTTTTTTTAATTATAATTGTAAACATTTTCTATCAAAAATGAATTTTTTTATATTTGGCGGGGAGGGGGTTCTTTTCACTGTTGAGGTTCAATACTTAAGGAACAAATCTGTGGCAAAGCGAGAGTCCTGTGGACAACATAAACCTGCATGGAACCTCCATATGGTAAAACAAGAAAAGCAGGATCAGACTATTCTTAATGAGATTGTGCATTACAGTAACACTTGGTGTTTCTGTAACACTATCTCATTTTTGCTGTAGCAATATTGGGTGCATCTGTCAAATCCTGTGACAGCTGTTAGGTAACACTGGGTTTTACTTGGATAGTGTGAAGAGAAAAGTGTCCTTAAAAGGGTAGTCGTGTTCATACTGTGTGGAGCCAGCCTGGCCTAAGTCTTTGGCCAGGGAGAAAACAGCATACCTGAAACCAGATATTTTCTCTTTCAATGGAAGTGCCGTGCTCCTGTGACTTAAACGCTTCATAGCAAAGTGTCTCTTTCAGAATAAAGAATACATTTCCCTCATGGGGAATGAAACTGTTGCTTAGGAAAAAAACAAAAAAGTGCAACAGTTCCCAGAATAAATAGAAGTGAAAGAGAAGTCTCATGACCTGAATGGCAAGAAAGAAGAGCAGAGTAACCTCCCCTGTGTAAGGGGAAGCCAATCCCCTGTGACAGTAGTGTGCCTAAAAGAAAATGAGAGTTTCAGTCCTGACATGAAAAACTGGAGACAGTTTTATATATGACAGTGGTATTCAGACATTTACATAAAAACTTAGCTGAAGATTTCTTTCAGAGAGTGTAGCATTATTTTGATCAAAAGGAGGAATACATGAAAGAAAAGATGAATCTCACAAGCAAGTGGAAACAGCATTACATGTTGCTGCAATTTTTACAGAAAACACTGAAAGAATTGTTAAGTTTCTTCTAACAGTTTGAGGACATGTAAACTGAAAATTTCAGTGTGCTGTTACCTCAGAAATTGGTTCTCAGCGATAACGTATTTTCCATATGTAATCATTCTCAGCATTTTCAGCTGAAATATTTTCTAACATCCACAGCGGACAATCCTGCTGTAATCTGCTGGTGAACTGCAGCAGTTTCTGCCTCCTTTATTCAATGCTTGTGTACACTTCCATGATACTAGCTGAACTCCTCCTGCAGAAATTCACTATTTATTTTTTTTATAATTACTACTTACAGCCATTTGCTGAATGCAGGATGACCACATATAAACACAGTACATATTTCAGTGGTGAGTCATTTCAAGTTTGATTTATTCTATTTTCTTGTGAGCCTTATTTGGTTCATGTGATAGCCTTTGGATTTACAGTAATCTGTCTTGAGACTGAAATTCAGAATGCCAAATTTCATCCCAAAGCACAGGTGCTCAGTAAAGTTGAGAATGTACGAGATGCATGAAATGTATGTGTGTCAGGCGGGGTGTTGTTATGGAAAAAATTGTATGATCTGAAGGCAATTATATTTTTCACTCTCAAGATCTCACGGTAGCAGAATGATAAGGTTGTTCATAAATGTCTAGAATAATATTCAGGTGAAACTATCACTGGACTATATTTCATTGGAAGATTGTGAAATATCATTGCTGCAAGTTATTAAGAACTAGTTGGACAAGTATTTGTCAGGAGTTGTTTTTGTAGTTCACCCTTCCTTTAGGCAAAGAGGTGCACTAGAAAAAAAATCTGTTGGCAGTCCTTCCTACTGCCTGAGAAGGCTTATTAAGCAGAAGATGAAACTGGAATAGCCAGTCATGCTCATTCAGTAGCAGCCAAGTGTCTGTTGATGTGTTTGGCCTGTAGTCATACCGGCTGCAGATACAGTACAGTTTCCAAGGCTATCAGTAAAAATCTCCCACTTACACTATTGCCAGGGAAGCTTGGAGTACAGAGACTATAATTCTGCAATACCAGTGGGTTGTCTGCATGAGCAATGTGATAAACCTCTTCAACATTGTACTGGCTGTAGAAAATCTGGCAGAAACGAGCCCTAAAAAAGACAATGTTAATGCTTGCTTGAAAAAGATTACATGTTTGATGTTAAAATGGCCCTGAGATTTTATGCACACAAATTTGCAGGATCTGATGAACAGCCTAATACAAGCTAGAAATGAGATTCAAAGGAGGGATGTGCGTCTTAAAGCAATTGTTTCATCAGCATCTATTCTGCCACAAAACTGAATCTGAGTTACCCTCTTCTCAGTGCTCTTCTATCATATATACCAATAAATTATCTTTGATTTTTTTTCTATGGTTACAGTGTATAGAAAATTTATTTTTCCGAGAGTGTAAACTAACATCTTTTCTTCCTATAAAATGTTAGAAAGATACAAGCATAATATGCTGTATTAAATAATGCATTTCCTATACATATATAAATATATATATTACTATGATAACATATCACACATATTTTTAAATAACACAGTCTCTATTTCCCCCCAACATAACAATATTAAGACAAAAGTACATATAAAATCATTAGCCAACAAACTAAACTAGTTTTAAATGTAGATTTTGAATTAGGGAAGCCACTTGTCCAGCTGACCCCTTCCATCTGAGGTCCAGGTATACTGTCAGCTACTGTAACTGACATGCTTCATGAAGAAAGGAGGCAGTCTCACAAATAGCTACAGTGACAGTGCCAGCATAAATACTTACTGCCCGCTTCTGGGGCAGACGACCGTCTTTTTCCTATGACTTATTGTCCACTTAGCTGTGTTAGCGTACCTAACTGTGCAACCACCCAATAAGCAAGATCAGAGGACTCATCTCTGTTAAAAGTAACTCAGGGAAGAAAAAGCGATGGTAATTTTTAACCTGATGAGTTTATTGCACCACCACACAGCCGGTCATACCAACACAACAGAGTGAGGAAGGGGCCAGAGCAGGGGCTGGAATGCGTGTGTATGAGGACGCAGCTCCTCATGATGGTTTTGTTGTCAGAAGTTGCTTTTGAAATTGTTGCCAATGTCACATTTGCAGCCTGTCAAGCCTGTTGAGGGAACTGCTAGGTAGGAGGTCGGAAAGCCATGCAGATACAATTCCAAACAAATGCTTCTTCTGCAGTTATTTTCAATTTGTTGAAAACGCTGTAAACACTAACATCCTGAGGTGTCCGTGCCCTCCAGCTGTCAGCACTCAGCTGCTAGTGTCGTAGGGGCATTTTTGTATGCGGAATTGTGGGGGATTACAACAGTTGTGCATATCAGACTTCCCTTCTTTCTTGCCCAAACCCTTATAGCAAAGATCATAAAGTGCTATGTTAACGAATACCATATATGTTGGCCATATACCACTGAAGTGTTTGTACTAGGAGGGCAAGTGACCATATCACGTTTTGAAAAAATCCACAGTAGAGATCTGCCTGCTCTTCATGGTTGCCTGCCTCTATAGCAAGAAGTGCTATTTAAGACACCCTGTCCATGCATTTCTATCTATTGCTCTGTTTCCTAGCATTAGAGGTATCTAGAATCAGACAGTCTGAAAGATCTGGGGGGAACATAACAATTTCCTCTACACTTTTATCAGCGTTTTTACCTGTGCACTGTCCAATACTTTATGCTTAGTCATGTTCATTGTTGCGATGGCCAGTTAATCTGCTATAACTGCTGTTTTAATGGATCTTTCATACAGAAATTGGATAAATATTCCCTAAGAAAGGCCCATGAAATACAATTTTATTATTTAAAAAATAGTTGAGGACCTAAGGGCCCGATGCAAAAGCTCAGTTTCTAAATTCTCTAGAATTTGCATTAGTAGCATCAGTCTTTTTTGTTGTTGTTTGTAATGGGCTTTCTCTAATTTTACAGTGAAATGGAGAAGCTTAACAGTTCTGTATTTTTTCATTCTGCAGTAGGTAGAAATCAGTCATGGGGTGCTCCTGATGCTTTTTCAGTTTATCAGCATTATCTAGCTGCTTTATAAATGTCCCTTTGACTGTATATGTTTAACTGCTCAAGAACATTTGACAAGGCAAGCAAACAAAGCTTCATCACAATGTGCTCATAATTGAACTCTTAAGGATCTAGCTTTACATTCTGACTCTCTCTCCTCCATCTGTGAGGTGGACTCTTTCCCTACACAGCATGTTGCAAAATCTGACTCTTAAAAAGGCATTTTAAAAAATTTTGTTGGGTCTGAAACATAATGGTTTTGGTCCAACCTGATGACACGTAAGAGAGAAAAACAGTGTATTTTACAACTCATCCTCTCTTGATTTTAGGTGATACTGTAATAATATTTTCCCATATTCTTTCCAGTAGCTCATGCAAGAAAGTACTAGATGTTCCCATGTTATTCTATTTTTTGATATAAAAAATTCCGTAATAGCTGGCTTAGTAAAGTCTTGTCTCTATTAAGCATTTATGGTACTGTTCAGCTGTCTCTGGCACTCATCTATGGTACGTAGATGGAGCTGGAATGAATTCGATTCAGGTAAAAGACTAGATCTACGATGGCAAGTAAGGCACAATATTTCATTGTTTAGTTCTTAGATGCCCTGTTTTTTCAAGGAAATCTATAGACCTCATGAAGAGGAAGGAGTTATATGTTAAAAACAGAAGGGCAGGCACTATAATGAATTTAAACTCAGTGATAATTTTCTTAATTTTCTTAGTTATCTTTTGCAGATGTATTTAATATTTGTTCTCTGACTGCAGGTCTGGTAAACACAGACCATTGGTATATGTTTAAACTGATGTTTATTCCTTTTGTCTTAACCAGAATTACTGTACTTTAAGGCTCTCACTGAATTTCCTCTAGCTTAGTTTGAGGAGCTGCTCACTCAGTAAACTTTGCCAGTTAATTTATCTGACTTCTGTATTGTCAGTTTTTCCTAAATATCTTGCTGGTCTGGACTTGCTGTGGCTGAAAGACTCACTGTTGATCCGCAGAGGTGGGATGAGAAGTATGAGCATTGTGGGTGGACAGATATTCTACCAAAGAGAAAAAATAGTTAATGCTGTCTGTTGCAATCAAAGAGAAAATATTTCACAGATCAGAACCCCACTGATGTTTTAGTTCTTTGACAATTAAGGGCATTAATCTTCAAAATGCAGTTCAGTTTTAATTTTGCAGGCGATGAGACACTTTTTCTTCTTACAGATAAGTATCAAGGCAACTGTTGCATATGTATTCAGATACACAGCCTGCATAGTTGGGCTGTTGATAGCAGGCTACATCTTTGTAAATAGTTTAGGCTGCTGAGATCAACATCTTTAACTTCAGAGTAAGAATTTGTGTCAGCCTCACTGTTTAAAAATACAGCGGATTTGCAGTTTCTGTGGACAATCCTTTAAGAAGCCCAAAACTTACATCCAGAGTGAACGCAGGACTTCAGACTGGAGTACAATAGTTTTTTAAAAGGATCACTGTGAATATGAACAAAATTATTATAATAATTGGTGAATGATGGGTCAGACATAGTAATTCAGAAGTCTTCATTGCTCATGTGGACCTTGACCTGGTGAGCATTACTCCATCGAAACTCATATTTGCAGGTGAAACTTCATAGAGTGTTTGCCTGCTGAATTTGATTTGCTTTTTATTTGTATGTTTCTGCTTGTAGAAACAGAAAATGTAGAAACAGCAGAGCACTGTGCAACCAGGCTGATTAATAGTTTCTCAAAGTCTTTGACTCCCATTTTACTGTACAGTACCATTTAGACATGTTTACATTAAGGCCAATAAGCTCTGCTTGCTGTGGCAGCTGAACAGGGTATCAGTAGCTACCTCTGTCTTCAGCCTTGAGAATAAAGGGACTAAAGTATCCTGATATAATGCAGTGATACAGGAAAGCAGGATAGAAGAAGTCCTCAACCTGTAGATACTTGTTCAATTACTTTTGGCAGGGGTACAGGACATTTTGAATTTTACAGGTTTTTACATGTATTTTAAGTGCATTGATTTAAAGGCAGTAATTAACAGCACTACAGATTTGATGAGCACCAGGTACTTCAAAACTATTGCCACAATTAAATCTGTTGTCACTAGTATACCCAAGAGAACAGCAGATAGGCAAAATCACTCAAAGGGCTTTAGAAATTGACTTTTTGGAAAACAAGTATGAGATTGGGAGGGGAAAAAAAAGGATTTATTCCCAAGTCACCTGGATTTTAAGAAGATTGATTCTTGTAAAATAAAAGACACTTCAGTTTCCCACTAGTGGGTTGCAATCATCTTGTTGACTTCGCAGCTTTTTCTTGAAGATGGATATTGATGTGGATGGCTGGTAAAATATACTCCAGATCTCGCCAGCAGTAGTAACCTCACTGGAATCTTCTGTTGCAGTTGCAGATGGTATCTGATGGGATCTAGGAAACAAGTGTTAATTCAGTGTAACTGTTAAGGTGCTTGGGAAGCTGCTGCTGTTAGTATGTCTGGATTACTGCTACACTGGTAATGCTAGCAGCTTCCACTACATCTGTGACACCTTTTCTTTCTACCTGCTGCACAGTTATGTAGGTTTTTTGTTGTTTCTTGACCAAATGAAGAGTTAGCCATGCTGTTGCTGGAATAGTTGCTACCATAATGAAAGCAGTGACATTAAGCTAAGAAGTCTGTAGAAATTCTAATACTAATTGTTAATATACATTCATTTCCTTGTATATTTAAGCCCATTTGTGGTACATAAATACAATACTAAACATTTATGATTTGTTGAGAACGCATCCATCATTTCATTCAATGACTGTCCATCTAGAGGACACAAAAATTACTTAGTATAAGTGTAGAGAACTATAGTAATAAAATGTTGGTTTTAATAGGCAAAAAAAATATATACTGGTTAAGTGTCACACCATATTATGGTTTTCATTTTTGTGATTTTTTTTTGAACTATTTTCAATATTTCAGTAAAAGAAAGTAAGAATTAACTAGCCTATATCTAACTTTTTTCCCAGTTCCCCGATCTGGGATAAGGTTTTAATTTTTTTCCCGCAAAGTATTATCACAATTTGACATCTTCCCAATGCTAGATGTCTGATTACATTTTCCCAATGCTAGATGTCTGATTACATTTTCCTCTTTGTAGGAAGGAACATCACTCAGTATGAGAAAACTTTTTATTCCTTAAAATACCAATCTTGTCAAAACAAGACCAAAAGACACGTTCGAGCAGCAAGTGCTAGCCTAACAGACTGGAAAAGTTAAAAAATGTGCTTATTTAGTATCTTTTATGAGGATACAAATATGTAACATGTAACTTGGGTTTGAATATGACTAATCTGACAATATCAGAAGACAGAGAAATGAAGTGTACCAGCTTTGGTACAGAGCTGAGATGTCAGTTTTGCTCCATACTCACCTCATGGTAATGTGGAGAAATATCTTCGCTATTATGGCTGTAATACTTAGGATGAGCAGTGCTGTGAGACTATATATTGTCCACTCTGTAAAAGAGAAGAGAGGGGGAGGGAGAGGAAGAGGGAGAAGGGGAGGG
>JANZLQ010000092.1:13185492-13195714 GCA_026212715.1 Elanus axillaris | reverse complement strand
GGAGGGGAGGGGGGAGGGAGAGGAGGAGCTCTCAATACATTCATATATGTATGGTTTTTAAAGTAAGAATATTGCACAAAAGAAACACATAGCCTTCTGGTGCTTTATTCAAAACCAATTTGAAGATGCCTTAAACCTTTCAGTATGTTCTGCAAAGCCTCGTGGAAACTATGTAACTCTCAGAACTGTTTTTTCCCATGCAGGACTGCTCCCTATGAAATTGAAAGTTGGGAAAATTCAAAGCATATACCAGTAAAATTATCTAATCAATATCTAGGAAGGAATCAAAAATCACTAATAGGAAAAGTTAAAAGCAGACTAAACAACATACTAGAATATATGCTACCAGTAGTAACTCAGTGCAAGGAGGTGGCCTAGTTTTGTATCCGTAATTATGTAAGTAATCACTAACTATGGGGTTTTTTTCCCTTTCTAGAGTCTACTGAGACAGGTGATCAGTATTTGTGGTCTGCTATTTTATTACCTTACACTGAAGGCTCTTGGTCATTGTATTTTTTATTTCAATTTTGTTCTGGTTGTACCAGCAAGTCAAGCAGGACTTAAAGAACAGCTTTACACATTGTAACATTTGAGCTATTTAAGAGACTGGGACTGGAAGGGAGCTGATCTCTAAATGATTAGATCACCTTTTCATTTGGACTTCTGTAATCTTGCAGAGGGAGGCTACATACAGCATGTCGAGATGGGAAAAGGGATGGCACTAGAATGTAACTCTGACATACGTAGCATACTGAACAGCCTTGCAAGGGCTTTGAATTATTAGAACTGAATAAAGTCCATCACCTCCAGAAGTCCTGAAGCTCAAAGGAGCAAAAAAAGGAAGTGTAAGTTACCTCCCACCCAGTGCCCCTTCCTCAACGCTTTGACTGTTCATGATAACTTTTAACAGTTTTCTTCATAACTGCATAAAATCCAAGGGTGCAGTTTCATCTTAGGTCAGTATGCCCAAGTTAGTTTAACACTAGGCAGCTTAAATGTAGCTGTGGTAACTCAGGCAGTAGCCTGGCCCTAGTGCCAGAATACCTGCCCAGAATCCTAGGCATGTTCTGAGCCTAACTAGTTTGGGTATAGGCAGTTCATGTGCAGTCATGTTCTTAAACGCTTCAGGTTTGAAATGCAGACAGCTTCAGGACTACAGAACTATGATTGTGTCCGTAGTGTGATCAAGGCCCAGCTTCAACTATATGTAAAAGTGGATGCCCAGGGCAGTTTAAAGGTAGAAGGGACCAATAGTGATATTCACCAAGACTGCCTTTCCAGTCTTCAATTATTTACAACTCAACAATTTCTTGAATGAAGTGATGTCTTGAAGGTGAGTTCTAGACACATGACAGTTCTCAGTGGCCTCTCCCCTGCATCCATTAACTTACTTCATCCTTGTCTATCCCTCTTTGTATTATTGCTGTAGCTTTTGTGAATTGGGATAACTGGGATGCATCCAGCATTCAGGTTCTTCCAGATTCTACAAAAGCTTGTTCTTTTTTCAGCACTTTCTGCCACCTTTATGGGATGCAGTGGTGACTGAAGCTGTTTCTACTAAGGAGGCTGCTCTGACTCACATCTTATTCTGATGTGCTTTCATTCTCAAGGACTCACCATTTTCACACTACTTCTAACTGATTTATGCTGAGAAGCGAGTTCTGAAAAGTAATCACAGCAGCAGTTAGTGGTAATTAGACTAAATGAAAATGCATCTATTAGTAAGAGGCACAGTGGATCAGATAATGTGGAAGAGGAGGCAAAGGAAATAGTGACTCTATATTGTGCCTTGGCAAAATGTTTTTCCTGTTTCCACATTTTCTTGTAATATTACCAGACATGGAGCTACTAGGATGACTTGGGCTGGTTGTGATGACATAAAGTATCTTTGATGACCGGGCTGCATTGATGCTGAGATTTGCTTGTTCATTTATTTTCTCCGAAAGGGTCTGATTCATTTGAATCTTCTTTTGATGCACATTGTCCTTCACAGCTGAAAACATAAGGGTATGATTACAATAACAATTTCTTAACAGGTGTAACTGGACTTTATTTTGTGCTTGTAAACAGACATGTGCTGCTCTCTGGTTTACTTAAGAGAACTCTAATAATCAAATTTTGTCTGATGCCAGAAAAAGCCTGTACTTCACCAAGTTGGGGTTCTCAGAATTTTTCTGGAAGCTAATTGTTCATCCTAACAGTAGGTACAACTGAAGGACTAAAATGTTTTCTTCTGATGACTTTTGATCTGAGTGGAATAGATTGTTGGCAAGAGCCAAGATGAATCAAGATGCAGATGGACTACTGGGGTTTTGTTTTGTTTCCACTTTGTCATTTTCCAATCTGTTTTGACAGGCAGGTATGTATAGGATTGAATTTTTGAAAAATCTAAATTTTGCTGTTTATGACATAGCTGACTGGAGTGTTCAGAATTGAAAGTTTAGTGAAGCTTTTACCCACTGAGCAGTGGCAACAAGATAGGTGAAACACCTGTAGACATGAGAGTTAAATTATTTGCTCTTTTTTTTTTTTGCCACCTCAGAAACACCCTGTGTGATTTAAATGCTTTAACGGCTCATTGAAAGGTAGAAACAGCAAAGTTAGCCTCTTACCTCTATATCTGATAGCAAATCCCTGGGCTTGATTGATTTCATCTGAGAAAAAGTACAAAATGACAAAATCCAAAGAGATATTAAAGGTGTGGGGAGGCCGATTCTTGCCATTAAAACGAGCTAGAACATGATAGGTATAGCCATCCAGCAATTCCACCATATCTGTAGCATCTTTGATTTCAAAAAGAGCAAAGCTGAAGTGGATTTGAGATGCTCCTGGAACTTGTATGGTCCAGTAACAGACTTTGCCTGTGCCGTATGTGTCAGGAAAATCTGGGGAATAGATCACAGCTGTAGCAGAAGTGTAATTCCCTCCACAGGCACCAATAAGGGCTGTGAATAGAAGAGGAGAGGGAGAAAATTGAAAAAAAAGAAGAGGTTATACACCCATTATGCACAGCTTTAGCACTCTGTAGATTCTAATGCTCAAATGTGACTTGAAAGTACAGACTTGCTACCCCAGCAGGATGCACCTCTCAAATTGGTATTCTTTACCTTCCACAGCACTGGGAGCACAGCTATTATGTTGCATTTGCTTGGGATACACTCATTCTCTCTCATTACTCTGTGACCTATGCATCAATCTTGAATACTGCAACTGTCCTTTGTCCTTGTATGTAACCATGTACCCTTTCCCACATTCCTGCAGGAACAGGATGACAGCTAAATCACTGATTCAGGGACTTCTACTCCATCCCCATCAGACAGGCAGGCAAGTGGATTAGTGACTGTAACTCTTGAACTGTTGAAATTCCTTCACAGCCTTATCAAATTGAAAAAAACAAAGCTTCACAGAATAGCTGGGGTTGGAAGGGACCCCTGGAGACTGTCTAGTCCAATCCCCCTGCTCAAAGCAGGAGACATTGTCGAGTCGCTTTCTGAGTCTCCAAGGATGGAGACTCCACAACCTCTCTGGGCAACAAGTTCCAGTATCACCCTCACCATAAAAAATGCTTTTCCTTATGTTTAAATGGATTTTCCTGTATTTCAGTTTGTGCCTGCTGCCTCTTTTCACTAAATAACACTGAGGAGAATCTGGCTTCATCTGTACACCCTCCCATCAGTTATTTATACAAATTTAAAAGGTCCCCCTGAGCCTTCTTATCTCAAGGCTAAACAATCCAGGATCTCTCAGCCTCTCCTTGTATAAATGATGCTGTAATTCTTGAATCACCTTTGTGGCCGTTTATATGTGCTTTTTAAGCATCCAGTCTTTTGATCTTGTCCAAATAATGTTTGACCTTACCTTCACTAAGTAAATTGAAAAAGATCATGTTATGAAGGCTAAAGAAAATCTTTTAGATTTGGTGCTACCTTTTATATTCAAAAGAAGTACACGCCCAGTAAATCTTGGTGTTCCTTGACAACTATCCAGATTGCCAGTGCAAACTTATTTACCAATGAATCCAGAGAGAAACTCAAACACCAGCCAACTGACTTGATGCATATCTATATGTACACATATATAATTTTAAAAATTTATTGTATATAGGTATATATGCATATATAGTATTTTTATATATCCCCCAAATACACAATATTTTATATTTATTATATAATAATATGTTTCATGACATAACTGGTTGGATCAGAGTTACCATGCCCCCATATCATAGGCTGAAGGACTGAAGACTCAAAGTAGAATTATTTTCTCTGAGAGCTTAATTAAAGCCCTGTAATAGAGGCCTGTGAGAATGGAAATAAAGGAGATGAAGTGTTTGGAAGTGTCTCAGTTTTCACAGGCCTCTGAGAAAGAGGTTTAATAAATACAAATTAAGAGGGAGCTGGGGGAATGAGAATAACAAGTAGCATATGTCTGCCAGAAAAATCACATGAAAACATTTCTCTCTTTTTCTGGAGCAAGGCCTGATCATAGCCTGAGCAAACCTAACACTTCAGTACCACAGTATGAAAGACAGTACAGAGGAACTGAAAGAATATGAAAGAAGAAGAATAGAAAGAATGTGAAAGACCCCACAGAGGTACTAAGGCCCATAGAGGAATTTGTGTTTGGCACTTACTCCATGCTAACAGAGCTGGTAATTTAATCAAATAGATAGAATTGTTTGCATAGATAGAATAGAATGAATTAGAATTGAAATGTGTCATTGAGATATCAGATTTCCTCCTTGTAAATGGCTTATAGGTACTGTTATATTTGGCTGTGCTGTTTGCAATTACTGAATTGCAAGATATTCTTCAAACCAGCAATGTTAACTAAGAATGCCAATGACTATTGCTCCACAGATGTCTAACAAAGTAGAGCATTGTCCCACATGGAATGGAAATGCTCTCCCTCTCTCATTTCCTTCTAGAGCTAGAAGAGTTCTGTGTTTTGGGTCTGAATGTTACACTTTAAGCCCTGATAGGAGCACATAAACACATAAAGGTAATGGGGCTAGGTGAGTGGTGGTGGTGTGCAGGGATCGGGGTGAAGGTTCTGGGGATATGATATAATCTGGAAAAGAGGAATGAGGCAAACAGGTGTTGCTCATCAGCAAAATAAAATAGGTGGCAGTTACTAGGATGACCTCTCTTACCTGGCCATAGCTCTCTCCCTTGCTGTTTAGCAGAAAATACACTGCAGGTCCTCACGGTAACATCTTGCTGAGCCCTCAGCCATTCCCAAAAAGGAAAGCTACAAAGGAAGCCTCTACCCATTGAGGATTTGGGAGGCCAAGTGCAGAAGGAACCAGAAGATGCTGCAGTGTGAAGCTACAGGCTATCTCAGCACTGAAAGCAACATGCAACTCTGGTGCTTCTTTTCATATCTTGGGGAGAATTGGGAAGACTGACTAATTCCTCTCTCAACTGAAATGTCTTTCTGTCTCACTAGCTGGCAATCAGTTTTAGATTAAGGAGATGGGAAGTCTGGTTGTGTGTTCAGAAGGTGGAAGATGCTGCTGCCTTTAGTTCCAGAAAGTTTGTAACTCGACTTAAAAGCTAGCTTCTACATCAGGAGCAGTTGATTTCCAAGAAGCAACAATGTATCGGTGCATACTGTGATTTTTTTTCCAGGACTCCTGGCTATGCTGGGAGCCTGTACTGCAGCCAGACAACTGGGTACTCATACCATCAACCTGTGAGGTTGCACAGCTGGCACTGGTATGCATACTGAAAAGAAGATTAGAAAGGAGTATTTCTGTGTATAAGAAATTATTAAATCAGCAGTGGTTGTAATAGCAACATAACTTGTTTTTACTTTTGCGGTACGCTCCTCTATCTCAATTCTACCACACTACTTTGTTTTGTGTTAACTGGGTTATAGCGAGTCTTGTCTGGTTTAATAAAAAAATACAAGTCGGTGTAGATTGAAATTTTATTTGAGGTGCCTCACTTATATGCCTACTCTCTGGTAAGATCAGTTCTGAAGGAGTCTTTCTGTGACATGCTGTTTGCGATAGCCAAGTTAGTACCTTTTGTGGGGAAGTAAGAGACAATCTCTGCAGCATGAGTCAGTTGCCTGAGCAGGCATCATTTCTTGGAAAAGCTATTTCACATTATTAATGGATGTGAATTTTATGCAGAAATGGAAAGTGGCTTTATTTTATACTGAATTTAGGTGTTTTGCTGTTTTGTGTACAGCAACAGTTCTCATTGCATTTAAACCCTTTTTTCCTGATTTGCTGAACATTTGAGGCCTCTCCTTTGGGAAAAACTGAGCCTGTTTCAATACTTACTGTCAAAAAGAATGACTCTGCCATCCCCACCGCAAGGCTGAGTATGGTCTCCAAAGCAAACACTGTTGCATTCTGTGCTGGCTGCCTCCCCGTATCTCCAGTAGTCAGGATTATTTCCACAGAAACAAGCATAACCTGATTCCATGCCTGCAAACTTTGACAACAAAGATGCATAAGGAAGGGAGGGATAATATATAAAGGAGTAACAGCGAGAGGGTGTACAAGCAAGAAAGCTGGCAGCAGAATATGTGTGTTTTGGAGAAGATTAGTCAGAGGTCAGAGATCCCACCACAAACTGTTTCTGTTTGAGGTGTCAGGATACTACTTAAGATTAGCAAGAAAGATGGAATGGAGGAGGGCAATTAGGGCACCCTATCACTCATAACTGCAGCAAGCAAGCATACTTTCTCCTGGCATCCTGGCATTATTAAGTGGTTTGCTCAGATTGCTCTGGATGCAGAGAGAGGGCAAGGTCCCCTGGAGCAGGAGTGAGACCTTAGACCACCTAAAGGTTAAAAAAAAGGGGGGGCAGGAGAGAAAGATAGCAGAGAGCTCTAGGTATATTGCCATCTTTTGTCTCTGAAAACATTTTGTAAATGTAAGTCAAAGAAATCACCTTAAATTGTTGACTTCGGCAGGAACTGATGCATGTTTGGATAGTAAGCTTATTGGAGGTCTCGCTGGTGCCAGTCAAAGGTGGCTCTCCATGGTCCTTGTAACACCCTAGGTTCCCCGGCACTGGCAAGAACAACAGACAACAGTCATTCTAAAGGTGTGCCTGGAAACACCCAAGACACAGACCACTTTATGCACTACCTGGTTATTAAGCAGCTCTCTATACGTTCTTGTCTTGATTTCACAGTATGGGAAATGTTACTTTATGCTAGATCCTTGTCATATTTTCCGAACATGCCCAGAGATAAATGACAGGTGGTGAAACAGCATCATATCTTCTTAGCAATATACCTGCAATACTCTGTAGCTGGTTTCTGTAAGCTGTAGTAATATAGACAAGATAAATACCTTGTTCATTTCTCCTGATAGAATCTATTAAAAAAAAAGGCATTGAGTGGGTTCAGAGGTTTTGTGGGGTTTTTTGACTATGATCATGCATAATCTAACAATGTAAATTAAACAATGTGATTTCTGGCTGATCTTCAAAACAATAATGGTCTGGAAATTTTCTAAACAGGGTATTTGAGGAAGGGAAACTAAACTGTTTTAGGCTAGAGTTTGGCAGTTTTTATGGGAGGGACTATATACTTATATAGGGGAATTTCCTAATATTTAAAACTTAAACTCTGATATGAATTCGAAGTATTGTATTTTATACTATGTACAAACAGACTCAAAATGAGCATTACTTTTTTAAAGAACCACCTATTTATACTGTATTCATACAATGTTTCAAGGCTCCTTGGTCAATATGGGAGGTCAGAGAGTTTTCCTCCTTCAGTGCATAATTTGTCCTTTGTTTCTGTTTTGTTTTGGTTTTGCACTTTTCATCAAAGTACTGATTTTAGCCATGACTAGTAGAGAGAGGATGTGTGGTACAATATAGTGCTGTGCTAATGGCATAAATTATCCCTTGCCTAGTTGTTGTATCTGCTCCCATATTTGGAATTAAATCTATTACCAACTCTGTGGTCAGATAATTTTTATCCCTGTGCCAGATTGACAAGGATTATTTTTTGTCCACCTAACCTCCACAGCTCTGTATAACATGTGATGCAGTCAGAGAACTGCATGAGAATTTTACTTACTCAGTCATTTGTTATTTCAGAACCCAGTAAACTCTGACCTGTCTCTTGCTAACGAACATCTTGTGGCACAGCACTGTTTCAGGTTTTTGACTTACCACTAGGGTTTTTTTTGGGAGGGGAAATGCTGGGTTTGGGGTTTTGCACCCTCTGATGCCTGATAGCATGTGGATTAACTGTTTTGGGGCTCCTTTTGAACTAGCCATCTCTTGTACAGGGGGGCCTTTTCTCTATCAGATAATCCGTGTGTTAGTAAACTGCTTCTATATCATTCTATGTATATTACTATAAATACAATAAGAATGCAATGATGCTTTTTGTACTGAGCAGTCTTGTACAGTAGTCCCAAAAGTATATCGTCACTGGATTATGGAAGGCCCATTTCTGGGATTTCTTATACATGTCCATGTGCAGCAGCCATTGAAATAATGCCTTGAATTCAGAACTTCTATTTTTCTAATTCTAACAAAAATGGTCTCATCCCTATTCCTTTGGAATATTATATACTGAGCTTGTAAACTGATGTCTGAATCATCCTGACATCTGGAACAGTTAACAGGTCTGTCTGAGAACTTGCTCCCAGACTTAGGCTATGTTGCCTATGGCAGCTTCCTTATTTTGAGGAAGAGGGTTAGCTTATCTGTTAGTGACCAGCAAATATACTGGCATGATTATGATTATACTCTGAAGGAGGATGATTCTAGCATTATAAAGAAGAACTAATGAAGTTGGGAAGAAAATTCAAGTGTGTGTATTTTTTTAATAATTAGATAATGTTGCTTCAAATATTGTTCATAAAATAATTTTGTTTTCTAATAATGATACAATTTCAATTGTAAATGCTTGCATGGAGTTATGGCTTTGATATGTCCTGCAGCAGCATGTGTATAAGTACTGAGACTTCAAGTTACAGCCTGATTTAACATACCTTTGGAAATCCCCATTTGCAGCCCCACCCCATCTGAGTACAGCTGGGCAGATAACTCTCAGCGAGCTGAGTTTTTTGTACAGTGCATAATTTCAGTGCCCTGAAAAAGCTTCCTAGTTAACTAACCTAGCTCATTTTCCTAGGACACCTGGGATTTCCTAAAAATACTTTTTTTTTTTTTTAAGTAGCTTTATTGGTGAGACCCTTCAATCTTGTCTCCACAGGATTAATACTTCAGTATGTTCCATGCTAATAAACCAGACTGAGCAATTTGAAAACTTCCTACATTTTGCAACTAAACCAAGCAGAGCATTTGGGTATATCCTAAAGCTAATTAGTCTCTTTGCTGTCTCAGCAGTATTTTAACATCCTCGTATCTATCTAGCAAACAAAATTAGTGTCATTTGATTGGAAATAAACAGGAGAATCATCAGTCTAGCCCAATAGTGAACAATAATTTCTATGCCAGTGACCAGCTCTTCAAATAGCTTTGGTATCAAATCAACAAACTACTTCAGCCCAAGGATATATATGCGCTCAGCTAAAAGCACTTTGGTAGTCCCACTATAAATATATGATTAAATGATTTTCTGAACTGGGACAACACACACACAAAAAAATTACTTCTGTACATGCATATGTGATTTAGATACACCAGTTCTTCCCATGGCTACTGATGGGCTGGTCCTAAACCTGAAACACCACTGAGTTGCTACTGAAGGGTAGTCAGAGTACATAGTATAATAGTAGAGGGGCTATATTTGTAATCTGAGTTGGAGAAGATCTAATTGGCAAGCACTGTTTTTATATCAGATCCACAGTGATCACAAATTACTGCTTTTTCAACAATATTTTTAGTATATTAGAATAATATGCTCCTCATTCACACTATACTAAACTGAATCAGTGTGTATACATAGGAAGCGACTCTATAAAGCTAAAACAAGACAATGTGCGTTTATGTATGTGGAGCAGCTCTGCAGAAAAGGCCCTGGAGGTCCTGATATGGAGCTGAACATGAGCCAGGAGTGTGCTGGGCAGCAAAGGTGGCCAACAGGCCTGTATTAGTGTATTCCTCTACACAACACTTGTTAGGACCACATCAAGACTACTATGTCCAGTTTTGGGCCCACCAGTGCAAGAAAGACATTGACTGACTGAAGCGAGTTCAGCAGAGAGCCAAGATGCTCAGAGGAGATGCAGCCTCTGAGAAGAGGCTGAGGGGTTTGGGCTTGTTCAGCC
>JANZLQ010000092.1:13173628-13185226 GCA_026212715.1 Elanus axillaris | reverse complement strand
ATCTGACAAACTGAGTAACTTGGTCTGATCTCAGAGCTGGCCCTGCTCTGAGCAGGAGGCTGGACTAGATGACAACCTGAGGTCCCTTCCAACCTAGGGTACCCTACAACCCTATGTGTATGAATAAAACTATATATATATATGTATGTATATATATATATAAAGCAATGAAGAATCAAAAATATTTCTAGATAGGTAGGGACTGTTTAGTTACTCTGACCTTTAAAAATTCCCAACATGTTCTTTTGCCTTAATTTGCTCATAATGTTTAGCCTACTAAAGAAGCTTGGCAAAAATGAAGTAGTCAATAGTCTGCAATTGCTGTTCATGCTGATCAGTGATGTCTTAACATTGTCTTCACTCATTTGTATCTATTTGTTCTCTTGTGCTTAAAAGGCCATCTCTTTTGTGCAAGCATGCTATTATTCTTTTAAGCAGCATCTGACATAACGAGATCCTGGCAAACACCAGAGCTTCTGCACATTATATGTTAAGGTACATTTATTAAAACATGGAATTCATCCTTTTGACTCAAACCCATGTTCCAGCTATGCTCATCTAGCTGTCCTGCAAGAGCCTCGTAGCTTTTTGCAATGGTAGTATGCAGCAGTGTGTTTCAGTCAAATTTATTACATGACATACACGCACACAGGAAATATGATTTCAGTAATGAAATCTGTTTATGGTAAGAGACTCATGTGGGCCATAAATATGGAGATGCAATTAAGTGGAACAGCAAGACTTTCTTTTACCTTTGGGGAGCATAAAATTGTTACTTCCTTTGAATTTCAACCTAACCTCATTACCAGAAAGACCAAAAAAGTCAGGAATTGCTGCAACATTGCAAACAAACCATCTAAAGCATTCATTTCTGAATTCTCCATGTGAGATGCACATGTTCTCTCAAGACTCGGTGCTGCCTTCTTGCCTTTTTATTTTGTTTATGTCCATTCCAGTCTGCTTAGCAGACAAGCAATTAAGAAGAGGTGAGGAAGAAAAGGAAAGACTAAGCTCCTACTGGGTTAACTACCACCATCTTCTGTGATTATGCCCATCCATCCTCATCTAACATTACTAAATTCTGTACAGCCTGTCTGCAGAATGCCAGCACACATTTCTGAATGAAACGGTGTTAAATATAAATATTAGTGAATGAGACACATGATTTAATCATGTGAAATCATCATTGCAATACAAAATTCTTAACTGTAGATTCTTAATTATCGTTACAGTAAATCACTGCATGCAAATCTCTCTAGTCAATCAAGATGCTTCCTGTTGTTGGCATTGTAGTGGCACTATGTGGGTATAGTTTATAGGTAAATTATGCTCCAGATACTTGTCTTTTTGAGTAGTAAATGTAATTATGGAAAAGAAGCTTATATAAAACAATTTTTTTACTTCTCTAAAAATTTCAAATGGGATTTCTTTACACAATTGCTTTCCTCCTCCATCTCAAAACTCCGTTTTGTATTATGCACTTCACAAGTCGGTTTTGATGGTCCTATGATTTAGCATCATGCTTACTGAAAACAGAAAATCTGGTAAAGAATAAAAGTTATTTTATACTTACACAGCTTCATAAACCATGAGGTTTGTATTAAGACTTGGATGGGCTTGCAATGTACAGTTTGTTCTAAATTGCTGCAATTCCTTTTTCTGGTATCCAGTTTCAGTGCAATGCTTGAAGCAGCTGCTACTGGTCAAAAGGACATTTTGTAAATATAAGTCTGGATTATCTGCGCAAGTAAGTGTCCAAGTTTAAATACTCTGCTCCCCACCACAGAGAAAATGAGTGAGGCTGGTTTTAAAAGAATCCTTTGTGTAGAACAAATGGAGTGGAGAGAATTTGCCTTTCAGCTTTTTTACTGGTGCCATATCCAGAGAATTTGTTAACATCTGTGGTCTTTAAAGAAAATGCAAATTCTTTCATTGTAGACCAAGATAAATTTCTTAATTAAGAGGGTCATGTTTCCTAAATAGGACCTGGTATATTAGAAAAATGAGTAAGATGTCCTCTGAACAATGAGTATCAGAGTGTTGAATGATTTTGTGTTATTTAAATTAGACTCCTTTATCTGTATTTAAGTCCAGGTAAAAGTCACCCAACTTAAGGGCACACTTACGTATTTGTTTGTCTAGCTTGAAGATGTGAATCACTTGCTCACATTCATAAAGAAAGAAAACTGTGGACAAAGTGAAAAAATCACTTTAGAACCATTTTTCTTTGTTTGGTTTTGTTTTCTTAACTTCAAGTGAGAAACATACTTCTTCCAATTGAAAGTATGCCTATGTAAGGACAGCTGCTCTGATGCTTAACAGTATGCACATAAGTTATCCCTTAGAAATAACAGAGTACTTGCACAGAAGTTGTTAGGAAAGCAAGTAAAGTCATTAATTATTAGACTTAATAAAATGTATAGTTATGGTTGCTTGTTAACAAGCAAAACTGGAATATCTTTTTAATATTTAGGCATATTTTAAAGAATATGATTTTTAGAAGTTTATCCTGCAGCATTCAGGAATGAAAATTTTGGAACATATTGACACAAATCATGACAAAACCTCCACAGTTTGGACAAGGTAAATAATATATAATACATTAAAAATATTTAATACTAGGAAAGAAGCTTCAGGTGAATAGCTTGTTAATTATCTGTTAAAAAAAATCAAAGTCCAGTTTGTGGTTTCACAGCAATGCTAAGTATATGCACCTGCAAGGATACAATTCTAGCCCAGAGCTCCCATATACCAAACAAATTAGCCACATTTTCTCTATGTCCTCTCATACTGTCTTTATTTCTTCCAAGCAATTCTGTGCATGATGTGTTACACACATTAAACTATTGCCATCCATTTTACAAGCTAATTGCAAATGATGAACACATACGTACCTTGTAAAAAAAGTAATTAATCATTTCCTATTCAGTTTTGTCCTCTAGATTTTAATAAATAAATTACATATTTCTATGGATTCAAAAAACTAGCAGTACTTCATAAGTTTTTAGTGATTCTCTGTCTGGTATTATTTGTAAATAATATAATCCAGTAATTCTGAGATGAGATGAAAAGGATAGCAATGGAGGAATGATTCAGTAAGCTTGTCATTAACTCAAGAGACCTGTTTAAAATATTGCTTAGTCTGCAAATGAAAATAAGCTGATTTGCCTTATCCTAGTTTCTGTTTGAAAGTCACTACCCATTGTAGTATAACTGCCAATCCCTGTTCAACAGAGATGCAGGCCTAAAAAACTGCATGGTGCTCTTACTTCGGCAGGATGGAATCTCACAGTATTTCCAATATATTCCATCCTCATGCTCTGCAATGTAGCACCAGGGGCTGACATCTCCATCAGGGTTCCTGAAAGAGAAAAACAGAGAGAGAAAGTGAAATGTCATCAAATATTTTAAAAAATCACATAAAAATAAATCTTACTAAGCTTCAGTGTCATCACTATTTTTGCTCTAATACCTATTGAATATTTAACCCATTGGATTTGTATACCAAGAAGAATGCCAAAGTGGCCAGGAAGGTCAGATAACTTTGGTTATTACAGTACACAGCAAGCATAAATTGCTAGTAATGTCTAAAACATAACTTCTTTTTTTCTTTAAGTCTAAAAGGTGCAGAGGTACTCCTGGACAGTACTGACAGAGAAGAACATTTTCAGCCACATATCCTGCATACAGGTTCTTTAGACTCCTAAACTTAATTTTTGCTTTGGTACAAAATAGTCCAGACTCCAACTTTCTGTACGTATGATGACAAAAACATTTATCCGATAAAGTCTTCTGGGAAGGACTGGGGTCTTTTGTTCCCCTTCAGTAAAGCTGAATAAATCTGTTCAAGGGATCTGATATATTGATAGATGCGATAATTCCTTATGTGTCCATGACTATTCTTTGCTGTTGTGTAGCATCATTTACAAATGCATACCTAATTAGTCATTAGGTTATTTAAACCTTTTTTCTATGTACACTTTGAAAAGCTATTCACATTGGTAAGAAAATAAATTGTTATTTTGGACAGTCAGGTTGAACTATGACCTTTACTTGTAACTAGGGCTAACTGCAATCTTTTTATCATGTACTTTGTCATGAATTCTAATAACGACACTCCCCTACATTGAAGTGTCAGCTCAGTTGCATATTGTCAGTGGGGCATATTAACAACTCTTTGTGGGAGATCAAATTTTAGAACTCTTGGGCATGTTTTTTGGTTCAAATAACAAAATGCTGAAGACAACTGGTGAGTTGAGTTCAATTTAGCTGACTAAACTGCTGCTAGTTAGGCTTTCAAACGGAGTAGTAGTAAAAGTAGTGGATGAAGAAAGCCTAAGACCAGTGTGCTAGGAATTTAGATGTAAAGGCAGTGGCTAAAGAAAGTAGAAGACTAAAATCGAGGAAATCTTATACTCAAAATAAGACAATTTTCCTTGTTTTCACAGTTACAGGAAATTCTGGGTTTACACCTGCACGACACAAATTAGATACCTGTACTTGAATCATGGTAATGGCACTCCAGACATGAATGCCTTAAAATACAAAGAAATTGCAGACAAATGTGATGAATGTCTTTAGAAATCTTTGCCTTGAACCTCAAGAGCGCACACAGTTAGAAAACAATTGAGTGTTGTTCAAAAACTTCAGTCTGCATGATTTTGTTATGGCTGAAATGAGGTTTAGTGGAACATTATGAGGCATTCCCATCTTAACAGGGCATCTTGCAGTAAACAAAATATTCCAAGTAAGGACCACCCATGGAGAGATAACATGCTTCTGATTAATGCTTTAAGTGTAAAATTGGATTATTCAAATGTTGTCCCTAAAATTGAGCCTAAACGTAATGTATTATGCCTTAAAAAAACCTTGTGAAATATGTGTTGCCTCAGAGAACGGAAGATCAACTTTCCCATAGTCACCAAGCAAATGAATGGCAGAGAAAGAGCTAAAACAGCAGTATCTTCACTCACAAGGCCTCAACAAGATTTGCATGCTAAAGGTATGCTCTGACGTTCTTAAAACAGTGACTTTCCAAGTTTTTTTTCAACAGAATTTGAAGTTAAAAAGCATCCATCGTTAGGATCATCATTTCATACACCGTTGAGAATATTCCTGGGCCAAGTGATACAGCATAAGGAAGGAAATGGCTAGCCTTCCAGTCCAACTCCATCTCAAAGAGGATAATCTAACACCTAACAGACTGAGGTTAAAAAGCCATATTTGGTAATCAAGTCATTTCTCAGGCTTACATACCAGATTATGGGCTTCTTGCTCCTTGTAACACTTACCAAATTCTCATTACTAAGTAAAGTGAGACTCTAGTAAGGATGACTTGAATACCTGGATAAACATTCAGTTTGTTATGCACATTTTTGCATAGCTTGTACATGTTTTCCTTTGTACTAACCTAAGTATTAGCCAGAGATGACTGCCAGAAGTAAGACCCTGTAGATACAGTCCACTTAGGATATTGCCACACACAACAATCAAAACTACATTCTTGATTCTGCTATTTGTATCAGAGATAATTCAGTGGCCACTAGCTTTTTTATAGCTCCATATTAGTATGTATACTGAGAGACACACCTCTCTACAAGTCATGAAAATTGTTACACATTTGGTGGTGTTAGGCTGAGGGAGGTTGTGAAGTTGGTGTGAAATGGTTTTGATGGGAAGACAGTCCCTCCAGTGCTCACATGCCAATCTGATACTAGACAGCTTGATGGGTTTATTTGGTTTCCAGGCCATTTTCTAAAGAGAATGCTCAACTTCAATGGAATTTCTCTGGTAGGTGGTGTATTTTTCTTTGCTCCTGTAAGATGCTGAACTGATTCAAAAGAGTCAATTCAGAACTTGGCATTCTCCTTCTACAGCTGAAAACAGTCCTCTGGTGCAACACGTTGAACAGTGTTATTTTGAAACACTGCTGCAGCCACTGGAAAACATCCCGAGTAAGTCTTTTTTCTTCCCTGCCCTTCACTGTGTTCTTCAGTCTGTACTTCAATGAGAAATATCCTCCTGATCCATCAAATACTCTGGAAAGGCCACTGACTCCTTTCATCAATGTGCTCATCTGTCTGCTGCATGTCACAAGACCTCTTTTGTGTGCTTTCTTACTTACTCTCCATTAACTGGCTATCTCTGTGTGTCATATTTTCTTGAATGACCATTTCTGATTAAGTATGGAAAAGTTCTTAGATCAAGAACCAGGACCCTATGCTCGCAACATAGCAATTGTGCTGAATTCCTGCATATTAATTTTGCCTCATTTATAATGATTATATTGCTTACAGTGAAATGATTTCAACATTAAGGTGGCAAGTGTATAATCTTTACCCTAGAAAGTCTATAACCTATTAAGTAAAAGCATCTTCCAGGAGAATTGAGGTGTGGTTTGAACCTTCTCACAAAGGAGACATTAGAGCTTTTCTTGCTATGCCCTAGGTAACTCAATCTCTTGGTTTAAACATCTTTGTCCCCATTACCCAGTGAGTATGAGACACCACTCAACATTATATGCATCCTCGGTGAGCTGATGATTATCACTGTTCAAGGAATGTATCTACCAAGGAATTCCCTGCCTATTTCCATAGCAAGTATAGACGGACGTAAAAACTTAGGTAATCAGTCCTGCAAAGGCAGAAGTGCATGTAACCTCCTGATGCACAACAACACCAGGTAGTTAAATGTTGCAAGCTGAAAAGAGCCTGCAGAACCTAAACATCTCTGAACCTAGGTTCTTACGTGGCTTCTAAATTCTGAAGTTCTTATTTAAGTTATGTTAAAGTTCTATCCATAGATATGGAGGTCTTCTCTAGAAGGCAAGGAAATGAAAGTGGATCTGCCATGGTTTAAGCTGGTATTGTAACCACTGACAGTAGAGCTTCTGAACTCAAATAACAACTCTAAGTGACTGAACAGCTTATGCTATGCTCACTGAGAATTTTTAGTGAGTACATTAACTTTCATTAGCACAAACCTTGGAAACATATTATATCACAGAACCAGGCTTGTGGGTGAGGATAAAAACCATAATGTTCCAGAGACTGCTACAGGCATTCACTAGTGCTTCTGTACTTCTGACTTGGATCGATTATTTTATCTCCACCTTTTCATTTAAGTAATCTCTAGTCTTTCTCTGTCAGGCCAAATTACAGACTGGATACATGATACAGACTTCGGGTGAGAGCTGAGTTGAAAAAGTTATTCTACTAATGGTGCTTATAGATCCAGGGTACTGATTACAGGATAAAACAAAACCTGTTAGATATCCATGGTTCTGACATTCTTCAGCGTATGACAGGAAGTTTCCTAATTTTGTGTCAACTGTTTAAAGTAACACTGGGCATATAGGCAATGTTAGTAGCAATAAGATATTGCTTACCTGCAGTAGTTATGCTCTCCAAGCCCTCCCTCCCCATTGGGATATTTCAAAGTATTATAAGGATGCTCAAAGGTCTCATTCCAAAAAAGACAAGGTTTCCCTGCATATTGGGAGGTCTGGTTCTGAGTGCCACGATAGTCAGCCCCATTTGCTGTATAACATTCTGGGAAGAAATGGAAATGGAAAAAAGAGAAAGAATGTATGTAGGTTTAGTGTTTGGTTGTTCTTCCCTCACCCTCCACCCCATCCCCAAAAGACCATGTTTCCTTTCACTAACGTGTTTCCTGCATTGTTTAGGGAACTAAAGATGTTGTCTGGGATTTAAGTTTTCTCTCGGAGTCAAACATCTATGGAAGAGATTATGATTTCATTACTTTACCAAGCAATGTATAAGACAGTTAGGTCTGAAGAGTGGTTAATAAAATTAACGTGCATTTTCGGAATAAGCATACTACATTTTTTTACTGTTTTCTCTGTGTTTTTACTCATTAGGATGGGTAATACATCTGTAACTTGTCAATTTTCAAAAAATGAAATTAGATGATATTATCAGTCTGCCACTTACAGCATACTACCCAAAATCTCATGCGAGTTTAACTAAAGTTGTGAATATCTGTACTTTATGAAGTGAAGGATTTTGTAGGCATGGATCTTGCAAAATTTAAATCCTGATTTAGAAAAAGTTCCTAGGCATTTTTTTCTCTGGCCTGAATTGCCTTAGAAAGGGACCTCCTTCAGTAGAGCATAATCATAATACTGTGATTTGCTACTAAAGCATGTATGCTTTCAGATTAAAACTTACAGGTCAGTATTCTTCTGACTTGCTCATATTTTCTCCCATTTATGTTTGTTTTCCTAGCTTCCTAATACTCAGCAAGTTAGAAATCAAAGCAGAGAATGATTTCTTTAGTCATTAAATACGCTATCCCCTTCTCAGCTGAACTACAAATATCATGCTGCCTGGCTTTGGTGTGTCATATTAATGATGTTTTCTGAGCAAATAAATATTGAAACACATGAACAATTTTACCTTTACTAAAGATGCAAAACATTTTTGATTAAATTATGCACTGTGAAGGTGACAGAGCATGGGAACAGTTTGCCCACAGACGCTGTGGAATCTCCGTCCTTGGAGATACTCAAAAGCCATCTGGAAATGGTACTGGGCAACTCGCTTTAGGTGACCATGCTTGAGCAGAGAGGTTGAACGAGGTGACCTCCAGAGGTCAATTACAACCTCAACCACTCTGTGATTCTGTGACCATCTTCCAGAATAGTCATTATAATAGTGTAACATAAATAAGTCTATCCTGTTTATGATTAATACTTGGTAACATTTATCATCCATGCATTTACTTTAAAATAATATTAAAATACAACAGTCCATGACAGAATTAAAACTGCTGCATTACACTGCTGTAAACATTGCGTTGTACTGAGTAGCATTACTGGGGAAGGTCAAATGCTTCTCTGCAGGCTGCGCAACCTTCTGTTTTATCCGATAGTATTCTCTGTAGAAACCATGTAACAGCTGCAGATACCTTCTACTGCCCTGAGGGAAAGTGCTCTGAAGTGGAGTCTGCTGATCTCAGGTGTCCCTCATGAGATGTACCTTACAAAGCAATACTAGAAAGACCTGTGTGGCTGCAGTTGGAAGAGGACAAAAAAAAAAAAAACAACAAAACCACCCCCCTAGCTTAATCCTGATATTAACAGTACACCTTTTTTGTATTTAGAAATACTGGGGAACAAGGGAAAATGTGTTATTAAAACCATGCCTTTGAAATTAGTTTAGTCTGGGCCCACAAATATCAGAATGGTGCAATTATAATGATTATTTCACAGTTTTATTACACAGCAGATGAAAGCTGATGGTTTTTGTGCCTTCACGGCGCATTTTCATGCCTAGGCAAGTTAGGGTTTCTATTAAATGGAATTTTGTTGCTGAAGGCACGCAGAAGAGGTATCTGCACAGCCATTAATGTATACTGCTATCATCCACAGACAGAAACTTGTCTACTTTAACAAAAACAAGCTTCAAGTCAATACTCCTCCTTACTGTAATTTACCTGACTGCCTCAGCCATGCAGGTGAGCTACATACATTTACTTGAAAATGCAAATCTGAGTTTCCAGTATTCAGGCCACCACAGATATTTGCATAAACATATGAAAAAAAACACTTTAAAGTCACCACAGTGTTGCAACTTTCTTCAATACCTCTCTCGCTTTGCAGTTAATGTAAAAGTTTTGCTATGTCATAGCTGAAAAATATAAGCTGATGAATTTGGCAGAAAAGAGAGGAAAACATAATCAGACTGGATAAATGAAATAACATACAGTATAAAGAAGTAGTTGTGAGAAGTGATAAACGCATCCAGAAAAGATGTTTACTTCAGCTTAGTGCTATTACTTTTTTTGCTTCTCACTTCTAAATGAGAAGCAATATATAATAACATCTACTCAGAAATGCAAGGAATGCTACTATACCTGAATGTAATCTGGCACACAGACTAAACTGAAGTTAATTAACATCAGCCCATTTTAGGATCTGCTAAGACTGGCCCATGCTTTAGCTTGCAGTAGTGACTGCTGTTCATTTTCATGTCAGTTTGGGGATTTTGTTAAATAGATTTTCTTCAGACTTCATTGCCCTAGTACTTTAAGGACATTGCACAAAAGAGAGAGTCAGAGCTCTCTTCATTCCTCTTAGCCGTAGTTTTTTGTTCCCAAGACAATATGCAGCTGTAACAGTGCCTCCTGTGTTCTTTTGCACTACCAAGAGATTTGGGAAAAATGTGCCAGCTGACCTGCAGTGAAGCTCCGCTGGCTCTCTTAGCATCTAGATGTGGAAGGGGGAGGCTGAGATACAAAGTAAAATCATTGATTATCCAAGAAAAACTGGAATGGAAAATTTGAGGAATTTAGCAGCTGTTATCAAATTAAATACATACCTTTTTGTGTTACAAGGAATTTGCTAGGAAACTTTCATTTGTTAATGATTAATAATAATTTTGTCATAGCATTGGAGTGCAATCTTTTCAAGTAAATATTGGCATTAAAAATCAGGTCCTCAGGCCTACATTCTCTTACCTTGAACAATCAGCTTTGAGACCTGCTGAGAGATATTTTGTACAGTTTTCTATAAAATTCCTAGTAACATGGATACAGATCTCGGCATATTCAATATCTTGGCAGTAAACAGCTGAATTCTTCTATTTATCACACATAGTGATTTCACCGTATTTTGCAGCACAACAGCCAAGACACTACCATAGCAATCTCACTATGAAATTAATATCCCAATGTGTGAAGTTGCAAAGTGAAGGTTACATCTGCACACAGACCACTGTCCTCTCCATTTCAAATCCATAGGCTGCACTTTAAAGACAAAAGTCCTAAGGGATTCTGCAGAAGAGGAGGCTAGAACCTCCCTTCTTCTTTTCATCTTGCACCACTGGTGCAATAATTCTGTGAAAAGATGAGTTTAAAAAAAGGCCACCAGATTTGTCTGCACAAAACCGATTCAGAAGAGGTCATCTAAATAAAACAGTTAAACAAGAGTGGACTGAACACTATTGGTAAAACTCTTGGCCTTACTCAAATTACCTGATTTCTCTTTATTAGATTATGATGATGTAGAAGGGAGGGGGGGAAAAATATAAAACAACCAACAACAACAACCTCTCTTTTACTGTTCTGGTACCCACTGGATCCAACTGCCTTATGTTGGTTGATACTTCATGTTACTTTAGGCTATGAAGCCCTTCGCTTGGGACTGTGACTCATGAAAATTAATACCAGTTCTATGAATTTATTTGAGAAGTCGTGGCAGTCCGGTGAAGTTCCCACTGACTGGAAAAGGGGAAACTTAACTCCCATTTTAAAAAAAGGAAAAAAGGAAGACATGGGGAACTACGGGCTAGTCAGTCTCACCTCTGTGCCCAGCAAGATCATGGAGCAGATCCTCCTCAAAACTAGGATAAGGCATACTGAAAATAAGGAGATGACTGGTGACAGCCAACATGGCTTCACTAAGGCAAGTCGTGCCTGACAAATTTGATGGCCTTCTGTGATGGGGTTACAGCATTGGTGGATAAGGGAAGAGCAACTGACGTCATCCACCTGAACTTGAGCAAAGCATTTGACACTGTCCAGCACAACATCCTTGTCTCTAAATTGCAGAGGCATGGAACTGACGGGTGGACCACT
>JANZLQ010000092.1:13141216-13162249 GCA_026212715.1 Elanus axillaris | reverse complement strand
CCGGCCCCCCCCCCCAAATAGTATCCTTTTAAAATTAGGTCAGAAATGAATAAAAAACGCCACTTTGAGTTTGTATTCAGATACTTGCCAAAATGTAGGAATGCAATGTTTAAATATCTTCAATATCTCTCCCTCCCAACTAAAAAAACCCCATCAATCTGCAAATTCAACCCAACTTGCCAGTAGTCCATCTGACTGTGCATCTACTTTCACATCTATCTAAATCAGCCTTACGTGGCCCCAGAGAAGGCAGATGTTTCTCTGGTGATGGCTAGCATAGTAAGCTAGGATTCTTTTTGTTTTACCAGCTTTCAAGTAAAAGAACAAAAGTGCAGAGAAACCATAAACAGAGTTTTTCAGAACTCTGGTTCTGCTGGCAGAGATCTGACTGTTAGAAGAAACCAATGCCAGTAACATTGAGACTGACGCTTTCAGAAGCATTATCCTTTACTTGTGATAGAGACTAGGCTGAGCCTGCCATGATAGAATCCCTGGAAGTTGGTTAGCATTTCCAATACAATTCAACACTCATTATACTGAAAGCAGAAATTAAATTATAGCATACTATATAAAGCCATTGTTTGTGTTTGGAAAGTCTATCTTTGTTGCTGTGGGTGATTTAATCCTCAGCTATGCTTCTTCTGTATTTCATTAAAAACTCCTGGAATTTCATTGCTTCTTGTTCAGATACAACTGGAATCTCTGAAACAAGTTTCTGGTTACCTTTGTGTCTTTGGAAGAAAAGACAAAGAAAAAGTTTAAAAAAAACCCCAAAGGCTAGAGACAACTGTTGAAGTAGTTGCCATAATGTCATTACTTAGATCAAGGTAAGAACATTTGGTTAGGTGTAATAGTAATGTTACACCAATTTTTAAAGTACCAGTTCTGTGTAATGCCAGTGCATACCTCCCCCAAGGAACAAAATCCCTTCCCTGTCATAGATTAATGAAGGCTTAAAATATTTAAATTACCAAAAGTAGTGACTGAAGGATATGTAGCACTCCTTCTATTTGAGCAACATTTGATGAAATTAGAGACTACTGAAGGTCTGCCACTATTCCTGTGCAACAATCGATTTCTGTTTTCTAGTATGTTGGTCTAAATTATAGGAGCAAAAGGAGAAACTGGGCAAATGTCACTGGTTTGAAAACACGGATAATGGAGGGTCTGGAAAGAAGGTTGTTTTCTGAGTACAAAAAGAGGAAGAAGTCTGAGTGAGCAGGGAACTTGGGATTCAGTAGTAAATTCTGGACTTTTTTTTTTGGTAAGAGAAACATATTACCAAAATATTAATCGATACATAAAGCTTGAAAATAAAGCCCCTACTTGTTTTTCTGTTTGTTTGTTAAAGAAGAAAGAAATGTAAAAGCATATAGTATTCAATGATTAGGATTTTTGTGTATTTCTATTGGCCTTGCTGCTTTTTAAGCTACTTAAGATATTCTTTAGTATCTTAAGTAAAGTATCTTAAGATACTTTAAGATACTCTATCTTACTGTGGTCCTAGCTGTGAACACTGAGAGCAGGTCCTTTTCTGGATGATTGTCAGAGTTGGGTGCAGAGGCAGTTTTCAAAGACCTACAGTATGTAGGACTGCTTTCCCTTCTTATATAAAACATATGACTTGTCATACAGTTATATTTACCCTGACATCCAGAAGAGTATACTGTAGATGACAGACTTTCATGATTCAGTAATTGTCTAATAAGCCTTCCCAAGTTAAAATTTATCTGGTCAAAATTTGTTACTGCTATACAAAGGACTGCATCCTGTATTGCTATCCAAATATACAGCCCTGCTGAGTGCTACTCTCTCAAAATTTTTTTTCATAAGTGATAAGCTTTTGGTAGCATATGAAAATTACCTACAGATTTGCAAAATATGCAAGAGTTTAGGAGGGTTGATGGCTTCACTCTATTTTTTTAATTAGTTTTTGATATACGATGATGAGTTCAGAGTAGCAGTTCTGTACACTGCTCCCAAATGTGAGAATTCTATGCAGCTGTAATAGTAGTGTTTTAATCCAGTTGGTTTTTATATGTGGGAATCTGCTGTGTGTAAAATTTGGCAATATAGGAGGTATCTTTTGCCCATGCATTTTTATGTATGCAAAAACCACTAATTGCTGCCATTATCTACCCTGTTTTAAGTATCCCTTTTTTTTTTTGCACAGGGGAGGAGGAAAAAGTGTTTTGGATGTGAGCGTTCTCTGTGAAGTGTAGAAAACAATGCTTATGTGATTTAAAGGGAAGGGGCAAAATTTAGCAGTGTCTCTGACCCTCTGATAGACACAGTTAATTGATGTTTGAGCTTAGAATTAATGGGCTGTATTTTCAGTTATGGACACAGCTATAATATTGGGTTTGTTCCAAGAGTCTCTGCAACCTGCTAGAAAAGCATGGAGCCAAAAATATATATCTATTTTTTAAGTGTCTTGTTATCACTGGCTAACAGAATGAATTATGTACAGAATATATGAAATCATAACCTTTTAAACAAAGGACTAAAACTTCAAAGAAGTAATTTACTAGCCACATAATGTTTTTGTAGAGATTTCTTTTTAAAATGTAATAGTTTTTATAGTGAGTTTATTTCTATGTGGTAGAAACGTTCCGAGAATGGGCAGCAAACTGATATATCTTTAAAATTCTATTCTCCTCTTTGGCACAAGAGACATATAAGCATTCTCTAGGCAAATTCATGCATGCCTTAAAGCAGGCATATGTTCAAACATATGTGGAAAGTTACAGTATCAGGCAATGCATTCCTTAGATGATACATCAAATTTACCTGTTGGTATCATGAGCACACCTGAAACAGAACACCTTTAATCAGGTAGCCTTATCACTCAACAAATACATTATTTTGACCAAAGAGTCCTGTTCCTTCTCAATCAATCAATCAATCAGTCACATGTTTGCGTGTCCTGATAATACTACTCCAACTTTGCTTCATAGCCTTCCAGCAGGACACAAGGATTATCCAGACTTGATGTTTTTCATAAAAGACAGTAGCATGAAAATATCATTTTTTATTTCTTTGTCATTGAGAAAAATGATTAAATAGGTCATAACAGTTGTTATTTCTTTAGCAGGTTCATTTGTGTTTTCAGTTCAATTCAGTTTTACCTCTCCTTTCTACATAAGAAAGTCAGACGTGCCAGGACTGCAAGACCAACTATTCCAAATACACAGCCAAGAAGAATTACTTGTTTGATATCTGAAAAACAGAGACAAACCACAACAAAACAGGAAGACATTGACACATTTCTTCATATCTGTTTGAATGTAGTCACATGTGACAATAATTTAATTGTTCTTCATCCAGTAACTTTTGTACAAGGCCCAAAAACTTCTGTTTGGCTTACACACTACAGGCAAGTACCCTGTCTCTGCCAAGTGATGAGAACCCACCATTGGCTTTGGTAATTTAGTCCAGTGGTGATTTGCCTCTATTGTGAAATCTTTGTATTTAATTTATAATCTCAGGTTATATTTCTTGATTTTAATATGTTTTGCAGCCTATATCCTGGAAACAATAGACAGACAACAATTCCATAATAAGGAGACCTAAAGTTTTTTGGCATCCTCATCTGAAAAAAGTGCAGAATACTAACAAGAATCCTGACAACATTCCAAAAAGAACTGTATTTACACAGAGCCTGAGCCTGAAAAATGAAACCTAAAAGGGAGGGGTGGGAGGAAGAAAAAACAAGAGACAGACAAAACCAGATTGTACTTAAAATCACCCAATTATTGTCTGTCGCAAACAATATATTGCTAAGGTTTTATAATTTTTACCTGCATTTTACTTCTGATTTTACTAGATTCTCCTTTTTGCTTTTGCTGGATGGTTTCTTTTTCTTTCTCTATGTAATATTCTGTGAAGGGAGGCTGCTGTGGTACTGGCAAGACTTGCAGTGGGATTGTAATTAAAAGCATAGCAAAATAATTATTAGCAGAGGACTTCCATGGAAACTTTAATTGAAGGAAGCAAAACTCAAAAACAATAACATGCAGGCCCAACAGCATAATTTGTATATGAAATTTCAAATACAGAAATGGTTTTGCAAAATAACTGACGTTCAATTTTCTTGTTTCCGTCTCTCTTCCTATCCAGTTTTCATAGTCTGCATGCCTTTAAGTGTTCTAGCTTTTGAAAAACAGAAGCAACTAGCAACTAAAAAACCTTGGTGACTTGCTATACAGAACTTGAATTTGACAGGCCACAAAACTGCAGCAAGTGTAATGGGCACAGCACTGTAAAGAAGTACACCTGGAAGCTGAGAATAATAGATAGCTCGGCCCTGTGTTCTTGACCAGCATGAAAGAAATAATTTGAAAATGTGTGTTTTAATAGTTCATGCTGGAAGTAAAAATGTGACCACTAATCACAGTGGCTAGTCAGTGGTCACCTATTCAGGCGCCCAGAAGCTTGGAAGTGCTGTCCATTAATTTTGGCAGCATTTTCCTGGCATCAAGAAGTCCTCCTGTCATGGGGTTTGATAAAATAGATCTTGGTGAAACAGCAGCAAGCTGCTGTGTAAAGAGGAAAACAGTGAAGAAAACTGACCTCAGTAACAACAGATTTTGACAACATGAAGATCTTTTCTGTACATATGCTGAATTCAGAATCAACAGAAGGAAAACCAGCACTGGATTTCAACTGTGTCTTAGACCAGAGGTGGAAAAGTATTCAGTGGAAAGCAAGTAATATCTGTCAGTGCTATAAAAATACTAGAGCTTTAGACATAAATGAGAAGAACTTTGGACTATTTTGCCTATTTTCTCCGAAGATACTTGGACCTGTCAATAAAATAACCTTCTCTGACAGAGACTGATATCCAACAGCATATCTTACAATGCAAAAGGAGGAACAAGGCTAGATAGATACAAATGCCATTATTAGGGCACAGCAGAAAAAAAATGAATGAAGAACTGTGTATGCAATTTGTATTTTATTTTGCTTCAATCAGTTGTCCGTATTTTCAGTATCCTGCTGCTGTGTACAGCAATGCCATACTCAAACTTCCTGAGACTGATAAAAATAACAATTTTTGGCTCACATTACGAATGAACTACAACCTCAAATATCAAATAGTAAGGAAGGTATTTGTTACAATCAGATCAATAGAATTCCTTTACACCTTGTTTTTCTTTGTCATCTTTCAGGAAAGCATGTGCTGGAAAACATTGCGGGTTTTGTTTGCTTCTCCATAAAGCTGTGGCACATCCCCATCATTCTGAATGCAGTTAATCTCTGCATATCTTCTAGCTCCTTCCCTCCCATCTCTCAGGGTTGGCTTTTTGCCCCCCTTCTCTAGTGTAAATGTCAGCATCCGGTTTGCTTATTGAGACTGACTGGCTCCTATCCAGTATGTATGCGGTTGATGGCAGCAATGGAAAAATGTTCTTAGCTTTCAGCTTGGCAAAATGTTTTGCCACTGACTTTTTAAGATCTGGCCTTACTTTGTAAAGATTGCATTCTTCTCAGACTTGACAGACAATCTATTCTTTCTGTGAACTATGAAGCATACTAAATTATCTGCTAAACTTCTGAATCTCTCATATTTTCAACAGTTAACTAAAGTACTCCATATCCTCTGGCCTATCATATTAAACAGAAATGTTTTGAACTACCTCTAGTTTCATTCTTTCATTACTGAGGTTGGCCCCTGTGAACACGGATCAGTTGCATATTGATTACTAACAATGGCTGGTCCAAGAAAACATTCCATACATGTTCACTCATCTATTTAAAATGAAGCAACATTCCCTGTTTTGTAAGTGGAAATGTTCAATAATTATTTTTTATGCTAAAGTCCACAGTCTGCTGCCCAAACTCACTGCAGTTCATCTCACAAATATCACCAAAGGTGCAGAACTGAATTGGAAATGAACAAGCAATTGGTGCAGTCCTGCAGAGGCAGATGAAATGTGTCAGTCAGCTGGCCAAAAATTCATTGCTTAGATGTTGTGCACTTTCCACATTTCATTGGAAGGTGCTCAGAATGGAGAATCTGTTATATATGAATTATTTTATGAGTACTTTGGGGGACAATTAACTCAGCAGTAAAAGTGCTTCAACGTGCCATGTGGCCTTGCATCACCCTGGTGCTTTGAAACATTGCCATCTTGAGGACATTTGGAGTGTACGTGGTGTATGAATAAAACAAAGTTGAAACTGTTAGAAAATATTGGGCAGTTTCCTGTAAATAGTAGAGACAGCGTAGCTGCCACTAAATCGAACAATCCCAGGCTAATTGATAATCTAATGGTAGTGACACAAGAGGGGTAATAAATATGTGCTATTTATACTAAATACTATTGCATCATTCACAATAATTTTACTGCTACAGAATAATACATTATGTTTTGAGATAACATAATCCTTTAGAACAAAGGAGTAGAAGCCTTCAACAAGCAAGGGCTGTCTGCTCTTGAATCACAGAATAGCAGAACAGTTGAGGTAAGAAGGGACCTCTGGAGGTCATCTTGACTAACTCCCTGGTTCAAGCAGGGCCACTCAGAGTCAGTTGCCCAGCACCATGTTCTGACAGCTTTTGAACACCTCCAGGGAGGGAGACTCTACAACCTCTCTGGGCAATCTGTGCCAGTGCTCGATCACACTCAGTATAAAGTATTTCCTGATGTTCAGAGGGAACCTGCTGTGTTTCAGTTTGTGCCCATTGCCTCTGGTCCTCTCCCTGGGCATCACTGAAAAGAGCCTGGCTCCGTCCTCTTTGCACCCTCCCCTCAGGTATTTGTACACGTTGATAAGATCCCCCCCTGAGCCTTCTCTTCTCCAGGCTGAACAGCCCCCAGCTCGCTCAGCCTTTCCTCATAGGAGAGATGCACCAGTTCCCTAATTCTCTTGGTAGCCCTTCGTTGGATTCTCTCCAGCATGTACATGTTTCTTTTGTGCTGAGGAACGCAGCACTGGGAGCACTGCAGGTGTGGCCTCACCAGTGCTGAGCAGAGGGGAAGGATCGCCTCCCTTGACTTGCTTGCGATACTTTGCCTAATGCAGCTTGGGACACCATGAACCTTCTTTGCCACAAGGGCACACTGCTGGTTCGTGTTCAACTAGGTGTCCATAGGCCCCCCAGGTCCCTTTCTGCAAAGCTTCTCTTAAGGCACTGATTTTGTTATGTGTAACTTCATAAGCTACCCCTCAGAAGGCTCAGACTGGATATACATTTGCCCCAGTTAAAACTGTATTAGTGATGACAGAATGAACGATGACAATAAGTGGCTGGGGGTTGTGCCATCATTTAGACTTGAAAAATAGCTCAAATTATGTGTATGCTAAAGGATTTTAATAATCTCTAGTTCTCTATGTGTATGCATGTATGCATAGGTTATATATTTATAAAGCTGCTAAAAGAACATTACAATTATGTAAGAAAATTACCTGAAAACAATGCTATAAATAAGGATTCTTTTTGTAGCCTTTTTATTTTTGTGTTACAGAATCATTTTAGCTAAGTACTGTGCTTTTCTGTTTTTCTAAGACTGTTTGAAATTTATTTTAGGTCATCCACTCAAGAAGCATGGCTATGATTTCCTTTCAGCCAAACCTAGACAAAGGGAAGCATGTAGCCCTAAACCCTTAGAAAGAGTAGATACAGGAAATAAAAAAAAAAATCCCCAAAACCACCATAAACCACCTCTTACTTATCTCTCTAGAAACCCGGGGATCTTATGTCCAGAGTCTTCCCAAGTAAGAGAAGTTGTTTTGTCAAGGGCCATCATGATATACTGAGATTGCATTGTTCATGATAATGATATTTTAATCTCAATTTGTAACATTTAAAAGGAAACAGACCTGTTTTCAGGATGCAACTGGGTGTGTCTCCAGACCAGGCCCCCGTCACTTGGCAGATTCTTTCCTTTGACCCAGTGAGTTCATAGCCCTGGTTGCAGATGAAACTGATGGTTGCGCCCAGCAGGTAGTTAGTTCCATTCTTTCTTCCATTGGTTGGATGATCCAGCCAGCCACAAGAGATCACTAGTAAAACATGTCATGGAATGACAAAGATCTTTAGGCTAACTGGAAGACAACACTTTCTGATCTTATTTTTTTTATTTTTAATTTTTAAGTCTGCAGAAGGATGGTGAAGGCATAGAAATATGAAGATAAGGATTCTACACAGTGGTGTAGTAGTGGAAGAAATGGAAAGAAATTTATTTTGTATTTGTCTATTGGACCAGTGCAGAGTTTTTCTGGTACAAGGACAATTCCTCCTGGCAAGAATGTTTGCAAGTGCATGAACCTACAGTTGAGCAAAGCCTCCTTGAACAGTGTTAACTATTTAGATACCCACTAAAAGGAACTGTAGCGATGGATGCTTTGTGGAATGTTGTATCACCTGGTTCTAGATTTTCTACTAGCAGCTTGTGATTCTGATGAGATAGTCTTGTAGAACTTCCCACTTGAAGGCTTCTTGTTGTTAGGACATCGAATCTGCAGAATGGGTCAGAGTCACACAGCAAGACCATCTCTTTCACCAGGGGATCAGCAGAGTCTTCATAAGGAAAGAACACAGGCAGAAAGGAAGCATTGTGCTTTTCCCCATAAAAGAAATTGTTCAGTAAGAACTCTGTGTCGTAAGTAAAAAGCGAAGTTCCGTTTTCAACAGCCCCTTGGGAGATGGAGAAAGAAAGAGAGATTCATATGTAACACTGCGTACAGACCTGTAACACCTTCTGCTACTAATCCAAGTGCTTATTTACGTAAATGTAGCTAGAGCTGGAAGAGATCTACAAATCCCTACAGCTTCCTTCCAGCTCAAGGTTATTTTCCTTTTCATATGGCGCATCTTAACTTAGCACTAAACATAGCGTTTGGTTGACCTGGTGTTTGACTGACTACTAAAAATCTGATCCAAATAACTCTGTAACTATGATTTTACATAAAGATGGTTTTAGGTGCCTGCTGGCAAAATGGTGATAAAGAAATACCTCAGACAGAGCTACCTAGCTAAATGAAACATTACAAGCAACACAAATCCTGGTGCTGCCTGTCCCTAAATTTATCACATCTGCCATGGCCCTGCTTTTTGTTTTCATGCTGCTACATCAGAAACTTCCTGAAGTAGGAGCAGTGAGATATTTCAGTATGATCTTAATCCTGGAGTACAGCTACACTGTGCTTGATACAGAGCTCAACTAGTAGCCAGAAGGTATTTGGCATCATGTTTCTGGCCCATCTCCTAACCTCATATCAGGAGGAATGCTGCAGGCTAGATATAGCAGCCTAATCGCTTTCATTAAATGAAAGGCAGCTATTCTTTTACACACACACCACAAGCTTCTTTTTTAAAGGGACAGTTATTAAATTTTTTAAATTGTCAGCATTCTACTTGATGGAAACATTGATAATATTCTGGAAAAAGATACTTGACCCTGGCTATTGCTATACTTCTGTAACACTTTAGTCTGATGATGCTGTGTTTGCCTGACCATAAGAGATGGAATTCTGAAAGTATATGCTGTGAAATATGAGCTCTGACTCTTGACGGAACAAAGTGCAGGACACACCATCACGGTTCTGTCTTCAATCATTTGGCTAGGTACGTTACACACTTGAGTAGAGGAGGGCACACTTCTCTTATTCCCTTCTCTTTCCCAGTATAGGTTGCTTAGCACAGACTTCATTTGCTAGTCTGCAAATCAGAAGCTGTTTTGAATTTGTAAAGAAAATGTAATAACAGACTAGAGAAATTACTTACAGTTAGCTCCAAACTCAAACAACTGTTGGGGACTTGCATGAATTGATATGGTGGTTTTATTCTTGAAGGTATACTCATCCTCTATATTGTCATTCATTACCCCAAAGAGACCCTGGGTGTGATTCATAAACTTCTCTGGGAGCAGAACTGTCAGGGACAGAAATCCTCCATTTCCCCTTATTTCTACTCCAGACCCAGAAGAGAACATCACTGTGATGTTCTGATCAGCTGCAGAATGGAGAAAGAGACCTATAACAATGAGAGGAAGAGGAAAAAATAGGTAGTCATACCTAGGGAACAGATTGTTGTGTCATCAGTTTTAACCATTTTTCATAAAGCTTTTCCTCCCTTCCACTCTAGGCTGCATTCTGAGAAGCATTTAAAGGGAGGCCACACCTTCATACCTACAACTGTGGTAAGATGGCTACTACAGAGTAGTAACAAAGAAAGGCCCACAGTTGATATAAGCTGCACTGCCTTCTGCCAGTGTCCCAGACCAGAAGCTTTAAGATATGAGATGATTGCATCTGAGAGTGGCTGTGAGCTGGAAGCACTGGTCTCAGCGGCCACAAGTTTCCTCTGCTTCTTGACTGTCTTGCCAAGACCTCCCTAATGTGGCTTCTTCTCAAAGTCCTATCACTGTCCTTTCCATATTTGTTTCCTTCCTGCACCTCTCGGCTTCTGCAGCTCCTTGTCAATGTAGCCCACCCTCTGCTCTTCATTACACTTTCCAGCCATTTAAAGAATACTAATTGCTAGCCACAGAAAACTTCCTCCACTGAATAGGAGGCTTACTGTTAAAATTTTAATAATGTTTAGAGTATTTTTCAAATTATTATAAAGACTAATGAAATGATCACACCCCTGGAGGGAAAAAAGTCAACTTTTCTTAGTCTTTTGGGCAGAAGAAAAGAGGAATAACGTCTGACTGACCAAGGGAGTTCCTGACAGGTGAATGTGAAATTCAGTTATATTTTAGTGTATATTTTGGTTATATTTCACTATATTTCATTTTGCTTTGTAGATTTCATTGCATTACATGCGGTAAGCTCAAAGTAGAATGTGGAGTAAGGAAGTTTTAATTCCATCCACGCTTCACGTGATGAGAAGGAAAACCATTTCTCTACAAGCCACTGGAAGAGGACATAGAAGATGTGGGCATTGAAGCCACCTGTTAAAACACTTCACTGTCATTACCAGGATTGCATGCCATCCCTACCCATATTTACCTGTCATCAGTCTAAAAGGCCAGAAGAATCCATGCACTGGACTAGTATAAACACAGGGCCACGTAGGCAAATTGGATGAAAATGGCATTCTCCCCCATGCTCTCAACTTTATTTCTTTCACCGAGAAATGGTGTACCATGCTAACTGTGCACTACCACTGATTCTGCCTCAATCTGGCAGCAACCGAACTGAAGGAAGTCATGTAATAAGAAAATTAATTCTAATGAGCTGGGGCTTTGCCTGTCCTTTGTTTCACTCCTTACATAATTTTTGGAGTGACCTGCAGCTTGTTTTGCAAAAGGACAGTAAAATAGAGTTGAAACGTGTGCCTCTAGAGATATTTTTAACTATACATGGGCTCCATCGGAATACAATGGATTCCGATACAAGGCTGGTATTTGTAACTAACCTTTCAGGTCCATCCAACTTTGCTCAGAGAAGCTGATGATCTTCTGGTTCAATAGGACCTCCATATTCAAGTCCTCTGAGTAGCGTACTTCGATCACATCAGAGTTGTTCTCCTGCATGGCCACTGCAGACAAGCCTGTCACCTGAGCCCCAGTTCCTTCCAAATAAAAAAAATCCCCCAAAATACCCAACATGATATAAAGTAAATATGGAAGGTTATAATGATACAAGCAAAAAAAACCCCAAGATACTTCCTAAAAATAATTAAATATGATTATTTATATTTGATGGAATTGCTAAGCATGTAAGTCACATAAAAACCCACAGTATAAGACTCCTACCAGCATAGTGTATTGAAAGCAGAATATTTAATCCTAAAAAGTCTGGAAACTCTAAATTCTTTATCCCAATGGCAGTGGCTGAACTATGTAAGAAGACTGGTTGATCTCCTTCTTGCACATTCAGTCCTGTGAGTAAGGCCTGGGAGAATCGAAGATAATTTCAGGTAGGGCATGGCAGAAAAAGGAAACAGAGTGAAGAAGAATTTAAGAAACTGATCTTCAGAATGAATTGCTCAGTGACTCATGCCACTGCTACCACAAACACAGTAAAATCTTTCAAGGGCAAAATATTTCCTTGATCCACATCCTATCCAGTGTGATATTCAGTTTAAGCATTGATGTCTACATGGGTGCTGAAGTGCACAGGCAAATTTTAGTCCATCCTTATAATTCTACCAGAAGTACCAAATCCTTGAAGTGCATCCCTGAGGCCAGCTGGAATATTCTTTCCTGAGGCAAGCCAGCTATTTTACACAGTGTAGCAGGCACAGGGAAAGCATAGACAAAAGTACCTGACATAAGGCTCTTCAGGTTGTGAGAAACACGATCCCATTCTGCTGTTTCATACTCTATTTCCCCCGCATTTTAAAATGCAGGTATATGACAATCTCCCCCTTTCAGGCTGGTTTGCAATCTACCCATTCAAATGATGAAGGCCACAGGTACCTCCAGAAAGCTTCTTCTGCCCTAGCTTTCATGTTATAAGCAAGCTGAAAGACCAGGACAACCAGGCCCTTCGAATAAAAAATGACCCCCTTAACCAACTTCTCACCAGACATTTTGTGGTTTTCTGCTAGCTTGAGGTGCTCAGGAAGAATTTTTTCCTCATCTAAAGTATGTTTTCTCAGCTCCTTCTGGGGCATTTTTTCTCTGTCAACACATGCATCCATATACGCCTAACACAGAAAGAAAATAAAACAGGGCATACACTTACCTGCTTTCTAATAATTTTCAGCTACAGTACTATCAAAATGCATCAGCTGGGAGCTATGCCTATTGACTGATTCCTAGAACTGACCTTATGTTTCCTTACAGATGGGAATGGACATGGAGAGAAATGAGAATTGTTTCCTTGAATTCTTGAACACAACAGAAAACCTTACAGTTCCATTACTCATATGCAATAAAACTAGCAAATAATCTTTGATTAGGAAGGTATTTTTTTCCTGCACATTTTGTCTGTCTTCTGATTAGCTTCAAAACATCGACCTTCACAAATGGCCAAAAAAAGGAGAATATGAGAGAATTCTGTAAAGTGCAAATTAAGCAACTTCAGAAGCTATTATTTGACATCACTGCTTCCTCTATTACCAACTCACCATTGGGAAAGTATGCCTGCTGTGTCCTCCCTTGCACTCTTAGGGAAGTGAGATCAGCTTCTACCAACGTGTATTCTCCTTGGCCTTTGAAGGTGAAGTTCAGACCATCAAATGTGAAGAAGTGAGGATCCCCAAAAGCAGATGCTGTTTTTCAAAGCAAAAAAGAGAAATAAGAACAAGCAAAAAACACAACTCATCACTCCTTGTCTTAGGTTCATGAGAAAAAAATAATCTCATTGTGGTGATCCAAAGAATGGCATTTAAACAAAGGAAAAAAATGCAAGGCCATTCCACAGCGAATGTGACGTGAGGAACAGCCATGACAATCTTGAACAGCACTGTGCAAACAGTGAGAAATGTCATTCCAGTTACTCTCATCTTCACTGGCCAACATTTAGGGCTGCTCTTTAAAAGGCTCTTATGGGCAACAATGCTTACCTGTAGACGCCCTACCAGGGCACTTCCAAACATAGCTGGAAGTAGTCTTTGTAGTCAAAGAAATGGGATGGGACTTTGAAGTCTCATCTAGCCTGAACAGAGAGAGACAGTAGTGATCCTCAGCTCCAAAGCCTCTCTGGAGTTCAGCACATCTCCTTGGTTTAGCTTTTTAGATCATTAAGAGGTCAGAAGGCCCCGCTCCCCTCCAGCAAAAAAGCTGAAGTTATGTCATCTTATCTGAGGTATGACTCTCAACAACTAAAGACATCTATATGACAGGTAGGTCCTTAACTGCTGATTATTAACTATTTTGGGTTTGTTGCCTCTCTCAATCTTTCCCTAGAGAAAGAGTCCCCTCCATAAATCAGGTTCGTTAGGCCAATGGAAAGAAGGCCTTTTTTTTTTTCTCCTCAGCAGTCAGTGAATTCACTTTGGATTTTCAGACCAAAATGCATGTAGCAAATGAACACACAACAGAAAATCACAGCAAAGAAGGCCTGCCCTGAGTGATATGTTCAAGAAATTTCTCCACATCAGGCAGATGAGATGTTTAATCCCAGTATCCTGTGTTCCAGGAGAGTTCTGTAAGTACCAAGGTAGGTGACTTTTTTTGCTTGAGCTGATTTTGCACCATATCCATGTTTGGCATGCTCTGAGAAGCATTTAGCATTAAAATCTTTGCAGAGGGTTCTGTGGCATTTGAGGGTTTGTTTTCCCAGATACTTAGTCTTGCACAAGGTAAATGAACACTCTCCTGGCTGTGCAGTAGCACAGGTGGTTTGGCATATACTTTCTGGGAGAAAGACGAGCATCTGCAGTCCTTAGTGAGAGCTACATGCTGGATTTTTGTCATGTTTCAGATATGGATGTAACGGCACAAGTATGTTTATGAATCTTTTTGCAAGACCACGTGCTTCACATCTCTCATCAACATATCTTTGCTTAAAAGAGGCCCTTCTTTCCCGTAGTGCAACTGTCAGGGCCCTGAGCACACTCACAGGCCTTAATTGCACTGACCAGTCTCACTACGCCTTCTACCTACATGCTCTGTCCATGGGCTCCATCTAAGCTCAGGCCCGGGCCTTCAGTCCCTGCCTGAGCTACGTCATATGTGTACCTGTTCATCTTCAACACAGCCACGCCTGTGCCTAGTCACGAACCCTGCTAATCTGTGCACAGACCTGCAACTGACTTTCTGGCTTGTCATGCCTTGTCACTGTGCACTTGCCTGACAATTGCTGGACTGTGTCTCACCCTGGTTACCATCACCGGACCAGATCTTTGACCCTGCCCCTCAGACTGACTTCTCAGCTTTTCTTTGGGCCTGCCTCATCACCACAAACTCATCTGGAGATCTGGACTCTCGGATGACTGCTGCTGCCATCACTGTGTCTGTCCTGCTTGCCTTGCTCAGGACTGGGCCATGGGCCTGCAAGGATCTTGCCCTTCCAACATTATTGTCACACTTGGATCCCAGCTCCCTATTCCTTTGTTACTTCCAAAGAGGCAAATTTGACAGGGAGATCAGGAAAGACTTTCACTCCCTGCTATTGCTACTCCTGGGAGAGACTCGTGATGTGTCACATCATGTCGTAGTCACCTCCTTCAGTGCCCTCTGCAGTTTTCTCCTTTTTGCCTGAAAGAAACAGCTGCCTCTTTCCCTCTTTACGGCAGGCCACAATCCTGCTGGACATGTCAGCACCCCAGCAGAACAGGAGAAGGCAATACATATACCAGCAATAGAGATATGGCAAGACTTGAGGAGTACTACTTAAAAGCAAAGGGCAGGAACAGTAGACACGCTTGTAAATGGTAAGACTTCCATAATTGATATGAATAGAATTTTTCAGCCTGTCAGCTTTTCTAGCTACAGCCATGTTGTCATTAACCATCCCTAACCATCTTCTTTCTGAGAAAGTGCCCACTGATCATAGGAAGTCATGGACACTGACTACTAAACTTTGGCTATTTAGGTTCCAGGCATTAATGAGATACTCAACGGCAAAGAATCTGAGAGGACAATTAAAAACCGCATACAGATTTTGCCACTGATAGATCAATAGAAACGTTCCATGGAAATTTTCCATGGGACATTTTATTATCACCTGACATACATATACAAATATTCTAAAAGCCAACACTGTATCAAAAAGCTACACTTGGTAATGGAATTCTGAAGCCCTTACCAGCTCGAGGTGGGCGATATGTCCTGCAGTCACTGGAGGGCCGCTTTTTCATATAGAAGTGACAATTATCAGACCAAAGGCAGCAGTAGTAGAAGCTGATGACATCATAAAGCCAGTGGGAAAAGCCAGGTATCCGGGGAGGCTTCATGAAAGGCGGTGAACCCCAGTCATGGCCTCTATCAGGTGTGCTGCCTCCTGTGGAGTCATGCGTGAGGATTTGGGTGCCTGCTGAGTCATAGCAACACTGCTGTCCTGCTGCATACTGGGGACTGGTTGAGAAGAACAGTGAGAAGAAATTCATCGTTCAGAGCTGTGAAGTCCATTCATATTTAGAGATTACTTATTGCCTTTTTATGGTTGTAGCTAAATGTTTTGGTTGCTAAGATTTACATGGTGTCCAGAGATGATACCTCCCAGTTAAACACCCCCCCTTGCCCCCTCTCTGTCCTTACAAATTAGACCAGATTAGAGATAGGGAGGGAAGGGTTTTTAATGGAAGTTCTGTAAACCTGATAGCTGTATGGACTTAGTATTCTTTAAAATTTTTCTTGTAGAAAGAGTGCAAAGAATAACTTGTTGAACTTAAGGAGACCAATACAAGAAAGGTTTAATTAGGCCTAATCAAATCTCTCTTAGACATTTGTGCTTTTTCAGGTATCTAAGTTTTAGCACAGTGTAATTAATTGTTTATTAAATCTAAGGCTTTATCTTCATCTCAGCAATGAGGAGCAATACATAAATTAAAGGGAAACAATGGTTGCTATGAACCTGAGACTTGAGAGTCAAGAGACCTTTGTGATTTCTGTGACACTGCTAGCTCTGAGGTGGAACAAATAATAAAAAAAAATGCAGGTTTAAAAAATTTTCTTTACCTGGCTTGAATGGCTCTTACACAGTGCACAGCACCAGGGTGATAAGTACAAACACTCCCCTTTTCAATGTCACAGCCATAATCTGTCTGAAAAAGATCAATGCTCACGCTTAATGGGGTTATTTCCCCGCTATCCTTTCTATTTTTATGTCCTCTCCCCACCCTTTGTCTCCAATGTATGTGTAAAGTCTAAATGAACTGGTGTGGCTGTGTGTTCAGTAGTATGGCATGATAGGAAAAAACAGTGAATTTAATACTGAAGTGACTGGAGCAACATGTTAGTCTAACCTGAGCATTTTGCAGTCTATTACAACAGACCTTGGAGAACAGATGCAGCTAGCTGGGGAATTCAACTATAGGTGCATAGCAAACACGGATCACGCCAGAAGAAACTTAACTTTCGTCCTATGTTTTTAGGCAGAGGCAGTGCAGTAGATCTGATTTAGTTTTCTTCGTGTGCTTTTAACTGTATCACTTAAAATACACATCATGTTTGGAGCTTCACAACCAGGAAAGGAGAGTAACAAATATTACCTAACTTTTAAAATATGCATAAACACACCACCACCGTCTGGTATCATAAATAGGAGATGAAGTTACCCTATCTGGTCTTCAAATCAGCATTTTAAGTGGAAGCATAGACTAAATGGCAATTGATTTCTTAGCTATTGTCAGTTGCTTGTTAACAGTGAAGCTGAGAAGGAGGAAGGAAGCAGGAGACAGGAAACAATAATGGATTTCAGCTGAAGACCTGAGCTCTGAAGTAAAAGGCAGAAGGGTTTGCAGCAAATTATGATATATCAGGCAGAAACACGGCCTGCTTCTTCCAGCATGGGATATTGCCTATAAACACAAGCTGCCATCTTGTAGGATCTCAAAGAAGTCATCCCTGCTCCCAGCTCTACAGAGTTCACTGCCCTTCCTGAGTGTTTTCTGTCTACCACTGGAGCTACTGTCTTAATTCCCTGTTGGAAGGTGATTTCCATATGCTGTCCTATAGGCACTTTTTTATTCATACTGCCTGGATAAGCTGTATCTGCCTCTGCCATTTGACATTTTACTTGTGCAAATTTAAATATAATTTATTTTCCTTCTAATGACTTTTAGAGATGGAAGAGACCTGTGTGGGGAGTATGGCATTCCCTAAGCTTGTACTCAGAACCGTAATAAGCCAGATGGATTGCTTAATAACTTACATGGAATCTGCCAGTGTCAGCTCTTGCCTGTGCCAAGGTGCAAGGGCAATCTATAATTTCTTCCATGAAGTTTGGAAGCTTCTCTTCCTTTCTGTCCCATTCCATACATTTTGCAGTTGCCCATGCATTTGGGTCATTTCTGAAGTCTTTACCAAGGTGCCAAGCCAATGCATGCTCTCTGCTCCAGACTGATGGAATGTTGCTGGAAAAAAAAAGAGTCAAAAATCAGATCTGATAGCTGAAAAAGCACTGTTTTGACAGTAGCACCCTATCTTAATCACTAACTATAATTATGAAGAATCTTTTAACTTGTGAGTTATTTCATTACAAAGCCCACTGCTTTTGTTTTCCTGCAAAAAAGTTAGAGCAAATAAAAATTTTTGTAATTTAGAAGGTGACATCATGCAGCAAGTATGCAATAATCAGAATACATTTTGGCATTTGTGATTCTGACTTATATGGATCTTCTTACACACAGGTTGTGTATTCATGCCTTATCACACTGTAGTTCCATTTAGGCCAGAATGAAGAAAGTCTGCATTCTCTAACAAAAACTAAACCTGTCCCCCAGTAGTATCAGGCCCGATGGCAATAGATGTGTAGAAACCATTCAGAATCCTTGAAATGTTCTAAGGCTACTCTGCTTTCCACCCATGAAAAAATATACACAAAATGTAATAAAAAAAAACTCTAGAAAGGGAAAAGGTTACCCTTCCATGGGTAGTGACTCCTAAATGCTGAAAAAGGTTCCAATGTATTAATAGTATGTTCTAACACTGAGGAGATGGCACTTATATATTGACAAGTGCTACACCATCTATATCAAACATTGCAGATGTATGGAAGCATTATAAAGGAATGTCTATGCAAGATGTGGGGCACTGACAGTGGTAAATCAACAAAAATCATGGGGAAATATGCAGTGAAATAAAAGACAGTGGACAGAAAATCTGTAAGAATGCAAAGGCCTGCTTAAAAAAATTGAAAAAACTAAATTCAGAGGAAGGCCTGTGGCTGCAGTGACAAAACTTCCACAATTAGGGCCTCCTGTACAGTTGTGAGAAAAGAAATCAGCAGGTCCTAGTTTGCGGAGGGTACTGGGTTTTGCTGGGGTGGAGTAATTTTCTTCATAGCAGCCTGTATGGTGCCATGTTCTAGATTTGTGACCAAAACAGTGCTGATAACACACTAACATTTTAGCTATTGCTGAACAGCACTTGCACAGTGTCACGGCCTTCTCCGTTTCTCATGATGGCCCCCAGGGTGCAGGATAGGGGTTGGCAAGAGGCTAGTAGGGAACACAGCCATGACAGCTGACCCAAATTGACCAAAGGCATGTTCCATGCCATAGACCAACATGCTTAGCAATAAAACCACGGGGGAATTTTTGCAAAGCAGCCCTAACTGTGTGACTGACTGGGCATTGGTCTGCTTGTGGCAGGTGGTGAATAATTGCCTTTGTACTACTTCCTCTGCGCCCATGCCCCTCTTCGTAAATGGTCTTTATCTTGACCCATGAGTTTTTCCTCACTTTGCCCTTCCAATTTTCTCCACATTTGTTCATGTGAAATGGAGCCTGAGTCCCTGTTTTAAATGTCAAAGGAGACAGCAGCTTTAATACAGGAAGCAATAACAAGGTACCTATAATAAATGCATGTTGTGATGTACTTGCCTTTGCCCATCAGAATAGCGGCTGGGTGTAATTCTCAAAATTCCAAAGTCCCACACACTGTAATTTCCCTTAGCAGGTACTGGAATGAAGGAAAATTTCCCGGTATTGGGGATTTCTCTTGCTAAAGTATAAAGATATTTCCATTCGGCCAACCAGTTTTCTGAGTAACTGTCACCTGTCATATAGAGAAGGAAGAAAATCATTTTGGATACTGGAAAAGAACAGTTACCACAAGATTGAAATTAGATGTCTCCACCCATATGTAAACAAAGAGGACAAGCTGACATTATTGTCATGAGTTATTTATACTTGCAGATCTCTTCTTGAGGCATCAGTGAAAGTAATGGCATGCTGTACAGAGCTCTGCACCTAAGTGACATCTGTCACGACTGGTTGTGTGCAGGTAGTGTCACTTTACCTGTTTCCTGGTATCCCCAGACTTCTATGTTTATGCTGGTTGCTGCAAGTGCCTCTTGTTTCCAGGTAAGAGTTAAGTTTCCATCAGTGTTGGGGGTGCCATAGTATTGCCATTTTGTCTCATTTACCAATATGCATTTTTCTTCATCTGAAACTTTGCTGTGATGTACTGCATTACAGAACAGGAAAAAAAGGATTAATGGCATTTGTGCTTTGCATAGCTCTGAAGAGGTGCCACTATATTATTTAAGATTTAGCAGTATTTGCCTGTGTATGTTTTCTATCAGGTTGCATGATATAAAAAGAGTAAGCTGAAGCTGAGAGAACTCAAAGCTTACTAATGTCTGTAGTCCTTAGATTACAACACCATGATGCAGTTATTTTTTGATAAAAGTAGCTACAAAAAGGGAACTGTTTTGGTCAACCTCATTTTTAAGCAGGACTTGTTATGACTTAATGTTGCTGCTGTATAACAGCAGAACTCAATTCCTGTGAAAGTTCTTCTCTCAAAATATGAATTAACACAAGGGCAGCAAGAATGATTTTTCTGAGTCCAAACAGCCTGTTAAAGAAGAAGAAAAGTGATCAAGAGGGAAAGGTTTATATAAACTTGCCTCCATGGAGCAAGAATAAAGAAAGAAGAGGGATAGTGTAGATTTAAGTAAATAACCTGATAACCAAGTTCCAGAGTATGGAAACGTTAGCCCATCATCTGTAGAAACTTCAAAAGGGATGAAACCAGTCTCATACAGCAATGGGGAGATGCAGTGGGCTTTTCCATCCTTAGAAACATAACCACTGGTTTTGATTTTCTGCTTGAACCTGTTGATGTTGAAAACACTTTTCAGTGTTGCCATTGAGAGAAGGAAAATTCTGAATGTCTCAGTTGTGTTTCATTAAGCAACCTTGTGTCATGTGTAGGTCATTCCAAGTCCCGTGTCTGTTTTGCTTGTAGCAGTGAATATAAACTGGAAAAATTTGTGTGTACTTTGTACTTATTACACCAGTATGGATTCTGCTGTGCAATGCACAAATACACAGCAATCTGCAAGCCTTAGATTTACTATCTTATTACTGCGGTGGGGTGTGTGTGTGATAAATTAGCACCAAATAACAAAGGGAGAGCAGGAAGGCACGGGTGATGTTATAAGATTAATAGGATCACAGGGTGGCTGACATTGACCATGATATGCAGGCATTGCAAATTTCTGCTTTTTGGGGGG
>JANZLQ010000092.1:13128545-13141116 GCA_026212715.1 Elanus axillaris | reverse complement strand
CCCCGGTTCTGGTAAGTCCTGTGAATACAACAAAAGTTATTTCGTGCTATTCTAGAATTTCTGTTGCAAAGATTAACTCAGAATTCCTCGCTTGTTATTTAACATCTGCTTCCAGTTAGGGCTCTTGCCCACTGTGCTGAAGTATAATCCCACCCGTGACTCTTCAGGGTTGATATATGTTGGATGCATAGCCACTCCAAGTAGGGAGTTAGGGCCTGCCAGGAAGTAGTACCTTTGCTTGTCTGTACTGACGTTTGTATTGGCTATGATAATGCAACTGTGCAGGTAAGTCAAAGTACACAGTTGTGTTCTACAGAATGAATGCCTGGGTCAAGGGTTTTCCCGATGAGGAACTAAAAACCTTTTCAGGTGCTGCTATCCAGATGGGAAGAGCTCCAAAAGTCTCACTCAGAAACTTCTGTGGAAAGAATGTCAGGACATCGGGGATAGTAAAATTCCGTGTTCACTATGGATCACATATGTGACATGTACCTAAGCGTGATAGACTGACATGCTTAGGATCCACAGCTCTGTCTTACAGGAAAAAGACAAGGTGTCCTACATCATTTCTTTCTCATTGCTTTCTCATTCAGAATAAGAAATGAATACTTCTTTTTTCACAAAATGGAAATGCTAAAAAGATATTGACAACAAAGAGCCCTGAAAGGAAACTCTTTTAGAAAAGTCACTGGTTTGATATGTTAAGGGAAGAATTAGCAGAGTAATGCCTGCATTGCACAACAACTCCACCAATATGAAATGATCCTGTGTAGAAATACAGATAGTATGTATCCTTGAAGGTGAGGGTTAGCAGAACTTTTGCATATTTCAGGATTCTGACAACTTTACAAATAAAGTTTTCAGTCCTGTGTAGACTCGTCTTGTTTTGTGGTAATTACCTATTGTCGGAAAGTGAGATTAGAAAGGTTCATGTCCCTTTGGCAGAGAAATATAAAATTATGGCCCACCTGCACGTTAGCACAGAAGAGGCATTAAGAGCTGTATTTTCAATCAAAAAGACTTTGCCTCCCATCAGAGATCCCGAGTATGGAGAAATTTGAAGACAAAATTCTTTATAATCAGGACAGCAAATCCCCAAGGACTGGCACGTCACCTGGCAAGAACAGGTACCAAGCAGCTTCCCACATTGGTGTGAGCAAGAGTCTTGACCTCCTTGTTAAAGGAAGAAAAAACATAGTCAGGAATGTTCTTGAACTCTTCTGGATGTTCTCTGAAACAGAAGTACATCATCTAAGGGACTACTGTAAATAAATGAAGTAGGCTGGTTATCTCAGTTTAGGAATGTATTTAGCTGAAGGCCATAATCACCTGCATATTAAAGTTGCTCCATTTGGAATAGAAAAATACGCTTATTTACCTCCCAGCCAGTACATAATTTCACTGACTCCATGGGTATTTTTATATCTAATGGAAAGATAAATCTCCAGAGCAGCGCCTCGGTGAATGTCACTAATTGTATTTATTTCTGAGAGCAGGTCTTAAGCAAACCAGAATAGGGTCCCATCACTGTCAACCCTACATGGGAATCAATGAGAACAGAAGGCTAGCGCTCTTGGATGAATGGAAAGCTAACATCAGTGAAAGTGAGCTCCAACATGAGATTATGAAAAACTACTGAAATATTTTTCTTTTGTGCATTTTATTTGCATCTAGCCTTAACAGGATAGCTTTTGAGATGACTAGGTACACAGACAGATGACTCGGCCTTTGGCCTAGGTCTGGAGGAGGTCTAGCTGAACAGAGCATGAGTAATTACTGGACATGACATGAAAAATTTCTCAACAAATAAAACAGTGAGAAGTTGACAGATGTTACAGTAACACTTTGAGGAACAGCTGGATTTCACAAACAGTTAAGGGAGAGTGAAGTGAGACGGACAAGTTGTACAGACAACTAGGAGCACTGAGGACTTTTTGGACAGTTATCCTGCAAGGGCAACACTGCTTGGCTAACTCTATCAGTAATACCGTGCAACGCTGATATGACCTAGCTAATGATCAGAAATTCTAAATTTGGACATGGATGTAGCAAAATTGGGACCAATGATGAAAAAGTAATTAGAGGATGGTTGCTTATTTGGGATGACGCAAGCAAAAATAAAGGGAGGGGTCAAGGTGGACTATGAAGAGCAAGCAGTGGAAAATGGAGAGAAGGGAACATAAAAGGAGGCATAAACAAGCTGCTGGACAGTATGTTTCTCTGACTGAGCCCTGCAGCACCTGATCACCATAGCCATTTTATTAAATCCTGCTGCTATTTTCTCTATCTCCTCACTGTCTTGTGTGTGCATGTGCATGTGCACATGTAATCCTAAGTGAACTACACAGTCAGTAGGAGACTTGCACTTGGAATGACCCAAGGTCTGAGCTGTTGACTGTGTAAGGGACTTGGTTTCTAGGCTTCGCCGATATAGGCAAATTTAAAGCCTGTGCTAGTATGCAATGTGTTTGTGAATGTGGTGGGCCTGTGAATCTGGAGGCAAAGGGTGTGTTTGTTTTTGCTACTGACCTTCCATTGTGATCACCTGGAGAGGAGGAACAGAACTGGGTGTTGTGCAGGTTTATGGGAGTGCTGTCAGTGTTTATTTGGATGCCATTAAAATCACTGCTCTGTGTTAGCCTGTGTGGCTGGCTGTGTTAATGGGATGGGTGTAGTATACCTATCTGCCTCTTGGCAGTACAGGCTCAGCCTCCATACTGGCTGGGCTGACAAACAGGAGCAGTGCTATCCACATCTGTGGGACTGAGACACGAGGATTTCCCTGAATCTGAGAGTACTGCTGATCTGACTCTAGTGCTTTAGGAAGGAGAAATCTGCGTCCCAAAAGCTGCTGGATTCACATACTCCTCAAAGGTCATTAACAATGTATGATCAAGACTAGGGGAGGAAGAAAGAATTTATGGCCACCCCTTGTGGGGCTGAAGAGCAATTGCTTGCTGTTCCAGGTACGTCAGCTTGTGTCGAAATGAGCAGAAAATGTCGCTGAGTGTTGTTTTGTGTATGGGGTGGGGGGGGACAGGGAGGGCTGTTTGGGTTTTTTGGTAGTATGGAGAGACCAAGAAAAGGAAAAGTTACTAACATAGCTATTTTTCTCTCTGTGCTGTCCTTCCTCCTTTATCCTGGGATAATATGTGGGTGTGTGGCAGGAAAGAACAGGAACAGTAGCAAGTGAAAAATAAAAGTCAGCGTTCATTCTATATGAGAAAACCTACCTATGATGGAGGTAGAAATGCTTGTTGAATAGAGGGAGCTAGAAAGTTGTTCTGTGTCTTTGAAAATATTTACTGCATTCTCCAGACTGTTTACTTACAGAAAAGATGCACTGTCCTACTGGAAATTACAGAGGAAGCAGCTGAAAATGACACCATGCTGGCAAAAGCCAGCTTGTGTGCCTTTGCTTTAGCTTGTACAAACAGTGTCGCTAATTTGTTACTGAGGTGTATATCCTGAAGTTCAGAAGTCAAAAAAGTTTGTAGTTAAAAGCAGCAAAATTTTTGAGAGTCACTCACCTGCATTCCAAAGAGCAGTGAGGGTGAAGAGAATGAAGAAAGAAACATCTGTGCCAACGAACTTCATATTTTGTCCAGATGATTCAGGATGGCTGATTGTGATAGCCTTTGAGCCTGTCTGGGAAAAGGCTTTTATAGAAATACGTGTCCAGACATAAACAAGATTCTCACTGTTCAAAGGTTTGTTGTAAATTACTGAAGCAAAACAAATTGACGGAGATATTCCTTTTCTAATTCAGGAAAAGATAGAGGGGGTGGGGGAAGTAGTCAGTAGAACTCCTACACATTTTAACAGTTACATTTTTCTGAAGTGGAAGGAGATGTGTGTTGGTTTTTTACAAGCATTTCTGCTCCAAAGTTCAAGACCATGGGGTCATTGGCACAAGGTGTAGGTTTGAATTTTATTGGAGGAACTAAAATCAGTTATCAGTAAGAAGAACGATAAAGAATAGATGGTGACAGTACAGTTTTGTTCAGGAGATAATGGGACATTGAGAAAGCATGTTTACTGCATAGTATGTGTCAGCATGAGGGTTGTAAATGAGAGAGGTAAAAAGAGAGTCTGAGGAAGGTATAATTGAAAACAGTGGCATGATGTTAGAGCAATGAAATGGACTACAGAAGCCTGCCGACACAAGCACAAGGGTATTTCAACAAGGAAGTAGAGCAGAGCTGATGTGGTAACAGCTGCAGTGTTCCAATAGCAGAATAGGAACTTTATGATGGAGGGTTTTAAGGGATACTAAAAGAACACAAGGCATACTCCACTGATCTCATACATAAGAATCTCCTTGCACTTGATTATAGCTGGGTAGAAGAATCAAGGACAGAGTAGCATCTGAAATAAATGACAGAGGAGTTTTGGGAAGCAAGGCTATTCAGACCTAGATAACCGTATTAGTAGTATCAGGTAAGGCTGCAATTGCGTAGAATTTTGGTAAAGATGTGGCAAAATGGGGCCCAGCAGTCAAAAATAATTATGGGTGTATTGCTTATTTGAAAGGCATTCAGTTGAAGAAAAGGATGTGCAATGACAGCAGTGGGCCCAACTTCAGAAAAAAGGGAGTATATAAGATATAGGGTCACAGAATCATTCAGGTCAGAAGGGACTTCAGGAGGTTGGTCTTGTCCAACCTCCTGCTCAAAGCAGTCGCTATGAGGTCAGACCAGGTATCTCAGGTCTCATAAGAGAGACCTGATATCTCATATCTTTTATCCAGTCTGGCCTTGAAAACCTCCAACGATGAAGATGAAGACTATATGACTTCTCTGGTTCCTCTCTTTCAATGCTTAGCTCTCCTTATCACGCAAAAGTTTCTTGTTATATCAGATCTGTACCTCTTTTGTTCCACTTTACACCCATCGCTCCTTGTCCTCCCACCATGCACCAGTGTGCCCAATTCTGTCTTCTCAGTAATCGCCATGCAGATACTGGAAGGCTGCTATTACCTTCCTCCCCCTCCCACCTGTCACCTTTTCTCCATCCTGGGAAGGCCCTGTTCTCCTTTCGTCAGCCTGTCCTCACACTGTAAATGTTCCAGCCCTTTCAGCATTGTGGTGGCTCTCTGTGGAAGTGGCTGTAGTTGGTCAAGGGCTTGGTTTAGGTTGGGTAAGAGCCATGGGTGGGGCACTGTGCCACCTGCAGCTGAGGTCAGGCAGGGAGAAGGGAACCTCTGCAAAGACCTACCTACAGAGGAGTTCTGGGTTGCGTGAAGAAGGTGAGATGGAAGTAAGGGGAGTGGACGTGGGATGGTGTGGAAGCAGCAGGTCTGTGCTTGGAGCTGTGTGTCCTGCATAAGACGAGGCTCTGTGTGCCTGGGACCATCCTGGGCAACCAGGGAGAGATGGTGGGAGTGCCATGGGCAGGCCACGGGAAACTAGCCAAAGTGGCAGCTGAGGTGGCTGCAGGTAGCCACTGAACAGTGGTCGGATTATGGCTGTGTGGGGCAGCTCTGCCAGCGTTAAGGCAGCTCCGCTCCTTGGTGGCACTCAGCAGAATGTGGTGCGCTGATGTGCAACAGCCATAAGCATAAGATGCCCCTCTGTCCTGAGCCATGTCAGGACCTATAGGCTGCTGGCACCAGGCTGCTGGTTGGCCACATTGGCCTGCGGGGCACAATGGGAGTAGTAGCCTTTTGGCACTGGGCTAGGGGTTAGCGTTAGGTTAGGGTAGGGTTTAGGGTCATGAAACGGAGCCAGAGAAGGGGACCAAAGCAGCACAGACAGTCTTCCCTGTAGGTAAAATAATAGTCTTTGAACTAGGGCATAGTTTTGGGAGGGATGTGCTGTTGCCTGGCTGCTCGCTAACTGTTCAAGCCTTTTGCATGTGCTGAGGTGTAGCCTGGCAGCTGAAGGAGCATCATAGTTGGAAACTCTGCAGAGAGCTCAGGCTGTTCACAGAGGATGAGCTCTGACTTGCAGCTTGGGTGTAGCTAAGTCCTGGGGCTGCATTGCGTGCTGGGGAAGCTGGGTGGGTGGCAGGTGGTTGTGCCCTGGTTGGAGATGGGGAAGCATGTGTGGCAGTCTGCACGCTGCTGGGTAGAGGGAGATGGAGTTTTGCTCCTGAGACTGAAGGTGACTGTGGACACTGGGCAGGACGTGTTTGCTGAGCAGTGGAAATTTGAGTGATGTGCCAAGTGGTTAAGTAGCTTGAACCATAGATGTTCATTATGTGAGTAACAGGCTAAAACAATGTCTAGTTTACATCATAAGAGACATTTCCCCAGCTGCAGTATTTTACCTTTGTTCTGTGAGGCATTTTCTGTTACTCTTTAGGGTGGGATTTACAGGCCAGAGGAAAAGGTTTTTGATGTGCTGTTAGTGACTGCAGGAGGAATGTTACCAGTTATCACAAAAGCTTCTCTCTCTCTCAGGAGGTTCCACTTTCCTTACAGGGAGGCTGGTTGGTAATTATAAGTGTCACTGGCTCTGGATGTTAGCCTGTGAACCTGAGAAAACAAGCAAAAAGGTAATTGGCCCTGGTGCAGATGAATTAGTCCTTACAGTGTTGAAGGTAGAGTCATCAGAAGTGCATTCTGCTGTTTATCTTCCTGTTCTGCTGTACTTCCAATTGAAAGGCCAACTTTTAAAGCCGTGGGCAATAATTAATCTGGTTCTCTACTGTTTTCCTGCTCATACGTGCTTTGGTATTTCTTACTTAAAACTGAGGGTTCAGAGTCTTCCACTTATGTTTTATTGTTGAGAATCTGTTGCTGAGTGTTTCTTACTCAGTGGTTATAGTTTATTGGGGGTGGAGAGTGGGGTGTCGTTATTTCTCAGGATTTAAAATGTAACGTCATCCAAAAACTTTAAATCCCCAACAACCATTTTGGTTCCAAGATTTCCAGTTTGTAACTTGGATTCAGGATTGATTACTTAGAGAAGTGGTGATGTCTAAGTCCTAAGATAATCAACTGTAAGTCCTGAACCCTACATGCTAGGCTGTGAATGCTTCTGTGGGGTATTTGCCCTTCTCTACCAACCAGGGTTCACCTCTGTGCTCTGGTTTAAGGTCTTTGTTTGATATGATGCAGCTGCTCCATACTGCATCAGAATGCTAAGGTGATAAGTCAGCTTAGAGCTGTGAAAATTGAGGGGCTCTATTTGAGAGGTGCACCACATGTGTGTTGCTGGCGGGCGCTCAGCACACAGAACGTGGAACTGCAGTGCTGGCGCTGCACCGGTGTGCAGCAGTGCTGCTGCTGGCTCCTGGCTCTCTGTCTTGCAGCCCATTGCTGTTTTTTCCTTTTCCATCTCTTTGCCCTGATCTGCATGCATCTCTTTCTTTCCCCACAATTTCTCTGGCTTGTTCCCTAGTCTTCTTTTTCCCTCTGCACCTGTATGTATCGCTCTGTGTCCCTGCTTCGTGTCTTTCCCCCTCCTTTCTTTCTCTCTCCCTTTGTATTGCTCCCTGTTGCTTGTTTTTTTTCATTGTTCATCTCAGTGTCCCCATCCTCCTTCCTGTTCATCTTTTACTCTTTCTGGCCTTTTGTGCTGCTCCCTGTCCCTGTTACTTATTGCTTTACCTCTCTGTCCTGTGCTTTGTCCCTGTTTTCGCTCATGCTCCACCTCTTTGTCATTCTCTGTTGCTCTCTATCCCAGTGTCCTGCTCCCCGTCCCCGTCTCTTTCACAGTATCCAGCTTTCTGGCTCCCTGTCCCTCACCTGTTTTCTATATCCCTGTGTCCTTCCTCCTGTCTTTCGTTGTCCCTCTGGCCTGCTATGCATCACTAGGGATTTTTCTTCTCTATCTCTGCATCAGTCCTGTCACTCTCCTCCTCTCTGTCTCTAATATTTCTTTCTCAATCTCTGCCCCTCTCCCTCTCCCTTTTCTTTTATTCTCTGTCTTCCATCCTCCCCCTAACTTTCTGTCTGCATATCTCCATACCACTGCCTGTTCCAATGTTTCTCGCTATATCCCTGTGCCCAGCTCGCTCATTATTCCCTTTTGTCCTCTTCCGTGACCTCTTTTCTCATCCTGCAGTCCATCAGAGCATCTTCAATAACAGGATTGTCTACATGGTACCAGGACTGCTGGTTTCAGATGGGATTCACCTTTCTCGAAGGAGGAAGAGGGTCTTTGCTCATGAGCTAGTGGGGCTCTGTGTCAGAGCTTTAAACTGGACTTGAAGGAGGGAAGGGGGATAATACTTGCCCACGACAAGCTGTGGGATGCGTCAGCAAGGTTAGAGGGATGGGGTACTAGCAAGAGCACTCAGCCTGTTTCTCCGAGACATGCTGGGTACACTGGAGCACACTTGCAGTCTTATGGAGATGAGCCAGGGGCTCCTGAGGTAAAACTGTCCCTGTGAATAGGGTGCACAGGGAAGGTGAAGAGCAGCAAAACTTTTCAGGGCTGGCACCTTCCTTGTGGGAGAAGGTGATAGACATTTGCAATTTCAGAAAGAGGCTCTGCTGAGCACAAGAGTGAGGAGATGGTACTTCCCTAGGAAAGCAAGGATCCCAGAGCAGCTGTGCCTGTGAACATGGTGCACAGGGCAGGTGAAGCCCAGCGGCAGCTTTCAGGACTGACATCTTCCTTGTGGTGCAAAAAACTAGTGAGGTCAAACTAAATGGAGACATAGAAAGAAAATTTTAATAGTAAGGGCACTAAAGAAGGACAAGAAAAATTATAAAAATCCAGCAAAGGGAATAAAAGTAGGCACAGGAAGAACGTTTAAAAAGTGAGGGGAATTAGGGAAATAAAAGAAATATTAGAAAAAATAAGAAGAGTGAACTAAAACAGACATGTAGAAAGAATATCAAAATATGAGGCCACTAAGCAAAGAGAAGAAATAATTAAAAAATTAAGGAAGACAAATAAAGACCTTCAATAGGATAAAAGCAGAGGGAAAATTTTAAAAGCAACTGTGATTAAGGAAATAAAGAAATAATAAAAACAGTGTTTAGGTTGAAGTAGACATAGAAAGAACATTTTAAAAGTAACACAGTAGACAACAGGAAGGAAAGAAAAAACAGCAATATGCAGCTTGACAAAAGTAGACAGAAGGAAAATTTTAAAAGCAATTGGGGACAGTACAAACAGGAAAAATTTAAAAAATAGCAACAGTGAACTAAAACTGAGACAGAGCAAAGAAATTTAGAACTCATTGGGTGCAGAATAGAGAGGAAAAATTGAAAAAATAACAAAAGCAAACTGGATATAAGTAGACAGAAAATTTTTTAAAAGTTATATGACAGACAGACAAAAAAAAGTAGCAATAGCCAACTTCATAAAACCAACCTTCACCCCCAGCTTTATTGCTGAGCATGATGTCATATGGTCTGGAATATCCCTTTGGATATTTCTATATTGTCCTGTATCCATCTCCCTGTCCCTATGTTTTAATTCTTCTCTATGTTTCTTGTACTTGGTTCTTTTAAAAATTCCTTCTACGTCTCCCTCTATCTGGCTCTCTTTCTTGATTTTTTTTTTTAAATTCTTCCCTATATTTCTTGTACTCCATTGCTATCTAATTTCTCTAGATATAATTCTTCTAATTTAAAAAGCAACAGAGTACAGGACAGAGGGAGGAACTAAAAAATAGGTGAGGGGGCCGCAGAGAGGGAAACATAGAAAAAAATTAATAGGTGAAGTGGTACAGGACAATGTTGGCAGAAGAGTAACAAGTTTCAGGGAGCTGGACAGGTAGGTAGGCTGGTGGAGATGAAGATGGAAGCAGGGACAGGCAAGGACCCGGGGCAGGGCAGCAAAGATGGACAGAGACGCACAGGAGAGACTCGCCACAGTTCCTGGTGCCAGCAGGAGAACTTCCCTGCCATGACGCTTCTTTCTCTGCCTCTGCCCCTTCCTCTTCCATAGTGCCTGCCTGACCCTCACCCACTCCGCAGCACCCAGTGGACACCTCGATGCTCCTCATCCACAAGGCTTCCTCAATATGTGGCAGCTCACGCACACAGCTGACAGAGGTGCCGAGCTCCCAGCACCACGTGCTGGTGGTCTGCTCTGTCAGGCAGGGATGGCTTAGAGGGATCCTTCCTCATTGCAGGAACTAGCCATTCCTTGCTGGAGGCACCTGCCAACAGAACCCCTTGGACTCCCTCCTCAGCCAGCTCCCCTCCATCAGCTCCCTCAGGCAGGCTGGCCCAGGCACCCCCCTTTCCAGCTGGAGCCCCTTCCCACAGCAGGGCCAGCCCCATCCTCAGCCTCACTGGACACACCTGGGGCTGCCCCAGCTCCAGCCCCAGCTGGAGCCCATCAGGAACAGGGGCCACTGCCAAAGCCCCACAGCACACCACCCCCTCCCCGCACCTGCTCGCATCCAGGGACACAGAGGAGGCAAGAAAAATTTATTCATTAATGCACATAAGAAATCCTGGTAGTAACTTGGCTACAAGGCTCAGTGCCCAAAGGCAGCAGGACAGAGGGACATAGAGAAGAGGTGTGGGACAGGGAGCCAGAAAACAGGACACGGTGAAGAAGAGAGGGATGGGGAGCAGGACAAGGGAGGCAAGCAGAGATTGAGCAAAAAAGACAGGGACAGAGAGATGGAGTAATAAATAACAGAGACAGAGAGCAGGAGAAAGAGGCAGAAGGGACCAGCAGGACAAGACAGAGGTAAGACAAGGGACAGGTAAAAATTCTAACATGAGGGGGAAAAGAAACACAGGCAAGAAATAAAATACAGAATCAGGGAGCCAGATAGAGGTAGACATAGAAAGAAATTTTTTTTAAGTGACAGGGTACAAGAAACATACACAAGAACTAACAAATAGGGACAAGGAGATAGAAAGAGGAAAATGTAGAAAGTAAATATAAAAAGCGACAGGGTACAGAGCAGAGAGGGAAGAATTATGAACTAGAGACAGGGAGATGGATAGAGGGAGACATAGAAAGAAAATTCCGAAAGCACCAGGATACAGGAATCATAGACAAGAATTTAAAAAACAGGAACACAGAGCTGCATAGAGGGAGACACAGGAACTTAATTTGAAAAGCGACAGGGTGCAAGAAATTAAAATTAAGTCAGGGAGACAGAAGGAGGGAAAGGTAGCAAGAAAATTTTAAAAGTGATTGGGTTCAAGAAACATATGCAAGAACTAAAAAAAAATAGCAATGGAGCAATAGAAAGTTTCAAAAGCGATGGGGTACAAGAAATATAGGCAAGAATTAAAATACAGAACCAGGGAGCCTGATAGAAGAAAACTCTGGTGGATTAACCTTGGCTGGCCAACAGGTGCCCACCAAGACCTATCACTCCCCCTCCTCAACAGGACAGGGAGAAAATACAATAAAAAAAGCTTCTGGGTCAAGATAAGGACAAAGAGATCGCTCACCAATTACTGTCACAGGCAAAACAGACTCAACTTGGGGAAATTAATTTAATGTATTGTCAATCAAAAGAAAAGTAGGATGAGAAATAAGAACAAATCTAAAACCCACCTTACCTCCACCCTTCTCTTTTTTCCTGGGCTCATCTTCACTCCCGACTTCTCTACTTCCTTCCCCCCAAGTTGTCTCTGCTGCTCCTGCCTCCTTCTGCTGCTGCTCCAGTGTGGGGTCCCTCCCATGGGTCCTGCCAGAAAACCTGCTCCAGCATAGGCTACTCTACAGAGGTCCTGCCAGGAGCCTGCTCCAGCGCGGGCTTCCCACGGGGTCACAGCTTCCTTCGGGCATCCCCCTGCTCTGGCATGGGGTCCTCCATGGGCTGCAGGTGGATATCTGCTCCCCCATGGACCTCCCTGGGCTGCAGGGGGACAGCCTGCCTCACCATGGACTTCACCATGGGCTGCAGGGGAATCTCTGCTCTGGCACCTGAAGCATCTCCTCCTCCTTCACCGACCTTGGTGTCTGCAGGGCTGTTTCACACGTGCATTTTCTCTACCACAGCTTCTGTGCAGCATTTTTTATCCCTTCTTAAATACGTCATCAGAGAGGCACTATCAGAATTGCCAATAGGCTCAGCTTTGACCAGCAGCAGATCCATCTTGGAGCTGGAACTGGCTGTGCCCAACACAGGGGCAATTCCAGATGCCCTCCCGTAGAACCCACCCCTGCAGCCTCTGCCAGCCCCTGCTAGCAAAACCTTGCCAGATAAACCCAATACAACAGTGATGGGCTGCAGAGCAGAGGTGGAGGGATTGAAAAAATATGCCAAGGGAGCCACAGAGAGAAGGGCAGAGGGGAAAAAAAAATAAACAATGGTCTACAGACCAGAGAGAAGGAAGGGAAAGGGAACCAGACTGAGAAATGGAGAAAAACAAAGATTAATGATGGGCCACAGAGCAGACAGGGAGGAATTAATAAAAGGTGACAGTGAGGTGGACAAAGAGACTGAGAAATACTAAAAAACCCTCAATGAGCTAAAGTGGAGAGGAATTAAAGAATAGGGACAGTGAACCAGACAGAGTGCAAGCAGTAAAGAGGAAAATGGGCTACATGATAAAGAGGGAAGAAATTGAAACATAGGGACAGGGACCCAGAATGAGATAATCTAAGAAAGAAAAAGTATACCTAGGATACAGGGCAGAGAAAGAGGTATTTTAAAATAGAGGCACACTGCCAAACAGAGAAAACGGGGG
>JANZLQ010000092.1:13093740-13105589 GCA_026212715.1 Elanus axillaris | reverse complement strand
AAGAAAGAGGGAAAAAGGGGGGAAGCAAAAAAATGGGGGGAAGCGAAAAAAGGGGAAAGAGACCTAGGGGAAAGGGGGGAGGGGAAAAGGGTGGAAGGAAAAATAAAGGAAAAAAAGGGGAAAAAGGGGGGGGGGGAGCTTTGTAAAGCAGGAGGCAAAATCCGGAGGAGGAGGAGGAGGAGGAGGTGGAGGAAGGGCGCGGGGGGCGCGGGGCGGCCTGGCCGGCCGCCGGCCTTTCCCTTCGCAAGATGGGCCCGGGCCAATGGGAGGGAGCGGGCGGGCGGCGGGCGGGCGCTCGGCCCCGCGCGAAGCGCCGAACAAAGAGACGGACCGTTACCGGAAATGACGACACCGGCTCTTTTGCTACAATTTTGCCTGCCACGCCAGCCGTGTGACTGGGTCGGTAGTTAATTTTACTGGGAGAAACACGAACTTGTATTTAAACAGCTTAAGATCACGCTAACGCATGTGGGAAAGTCGCCCGTTAAATGCAATAGCAGAAATTATGTGCTTTAGTTTCTGATTGAAGAAACCAAACAGCACATGGCTATGTTTCTAGCAAGACCAGCTGTATTTCCTAACTTACACCAGAGCCACATTCTGGGGAGCACTGAACAACAAAGCAGAACTAGATCCCATATGAATCCCTTCCCAAATGTATCTCTGGTTGCAAAGTGAATTATTGACTGTAAATCATCAGCAACTCCAAGTCACCAAGACTCCTCAATGGTCTAACTCCCGTAACAGAAATAGATCGGTCCAAAGGATAGAAAACACCCCAAAAACCATGGAAATACAATAAATGCATCTCTAAGGACTATGAAGGCAAGAGAAGGCTCTCGCCTTCTCTGAAAAAAACAAGAGGAGATACAGAGCTGACAAGAGAATCTTTGGGGTACCAGGGACTGAACAGAAACATAATGTAAGCCATAGAAATTAAAAGACTGCTAGAGCACAAAGATGGCTTCAAAAAAGGTTCTGACAGAACAGTAGATGTCATCACAGGGATTAGAGAGGAGGCCGGAGAGACCAAAGAAGTCCTAGGGACACAATGAGGAAGCAAAAGGGAATTTAACAAGGTACAGATGCCCTCAGGGGACCAGGGACTGAATGGAGGCACACGGAGGACAAAAAGACCAACCTGGTTAACAAAAAACAGACACAGGAAGGGTTCAGAGGAAAAAAGGGGTGAAAGCATCCTTCCAAGCTAAAACAGTGCTCAGGGGCACTGGGGATGTCTCAGGAGAGCTCAGCAAGGGGAGCAGAGGGGTCTTGAGTGGGGCAGAGACCAAAGAAGCCTCAGTTACAACAATAAGGAACTCTGAAGGGGATTTCAACAAAGTACAGATGTTGTCAGAGGGGCAGGGACCAAATGGAGGTATCCTAAATGGCAATCAGGGGATTGAACAGAGCAATTCTAAATAGCATAGAGGATAAAATGTGTGCTCTGGGCCTCAAAGAAGGCATTTTGAATGATTCCGAGAGAGCAAGAGGGGTCCAAAATGCACTACAGAGATGAAAGAGGGCTGTGGTACCCAAGGAAGGTCTTATGAGGCATTGTGAAAGATGTTCCCTATGGCTTTTGCTTGAGCTTTGCCAAAGCCCACAAGAAGCCCTGCTGTCTTCCAGTCTCCTACAGCTACTGCTGGGCTTTGCTGACACCCATATGGGGCTCTTCTGCCTTCAAAAGGGTCTGTCAGCTTTAGCCTGGCTTTGCTGAAGCCCATAAGGGGCCCTGCTGCCTTCCAGAGCATCTTGGGGCTTTTGCCAGCTTTGTCACAGCCCATGTAGGACCCTACTTCTCTCTAGTGCCTGATGTCTTTTCTTGGGCTTTGCTGAAGCCCATAAGGGGCCCTGCTGCCTTCCAGAGCATCTTGGGGCTTTTGCCAGCTTTGTCACAGCCCATGTAGGACCCTACTTCTCTCTAGTGCCTGATGTCTTTTCTTGGGCTTTGCCTAAACCTGCAAGGGGCCCTGCTTCTCTCCAGAGTGCCCCAGGACTTTTACCACGCTTTGCCAATGTCCAGACAGGGCTCTGCTTCATTCCAGTGTGTGATAGCTTTGGACAGGCTTTGCTGAAGCCTGCGAGGGACCGTGCTGCCTTCCAGAGTTTCTGACAGCTTTTGCCAGGCTTTCCCGGTGCCTGCAAGAGGCCCTGCTTCCCTCCAGAGTGCCCCAAGCCTTTCACTGGTTTTGCCAGGGTCCACAAGGGTCTCTGCTGCCTTGGAGAGGTCCACAGAACATTTGCCAGGCTTTGCTGACACCCAGGCTGGGTGTGAGCTGCTCAGGGGAGGTTGCATGGGTGGTGCACAGTGTGAGGCTCAGAGCTGGCCTGGACGCCAGATTTGGGGCTGGGTGTGAGTTGGTGCCGAGCAGAGCATGGTACTGGGTGTAGGTGGGTGCAAAGACGGGCAGAGGGGGTGCAGGGTGAGCGCCAGATGGGTGTAGGGTAGCTGTGGGGATTGCAGGTGGGCACAAGGGCTTAGTTGTCATGGTGCCCTGCAGTGCTCAGCTGAGTGCAGGCCAGGGGCACAGCACAGGGCAATAGCGTGCCTAGCCAGGGATGCTAAGGGGACACTGGTTGGGACACCAGAGCAGATGAACACAGCCCCCTGGAGTGGTCCCTGTGCCACCCCCTCCCCACCTCTTCCACCTGTTGGTCACTGCTGGAGCCCCTGAGTCCCCGTGTCTGGCTGTGGAGTGCCCCATGTCCCCCCACCTCAAAACACACACCAAGCACTCCTGCAACATGTACCCCTGTGCCCTGGAGCTCAGTGAGGGGCTGAGGTGAGATGGGGGCTGGGCCGCCAGGATGCTGGGGTCCCCAGTGCCCCACCCCTCAGTTTCCACCGCACCAGCAGACAAGAGTTGCAGGGACACATATCCCAGCTGTGTGGTGGTGGTCCAGGCCTGGCTCTGTCTGCTGCGCCACCTGCACCCACAACCCACCACTGCCACCCCCAGCCCATAGTCCCCTGGAAGGCTGTGGCCACCCCTGGCCCACAGGACACTTCCTGGGGGACAGCAGCCACATGTGGCAAATTAATTTGGCGTCCCATCTGCTTCCCACAGGGAAAAGGGGGACAGGCCACGCATCACACATGCCCCCATCAGGGGCTGTGCTGCTCCACAGTCTGTCCCCAGTGTCCCCACAGGCACTGTCCTGCTCAGGGACACCCCAGTGTCCTGCCTGTTCCCTGCACTGCTCCTGGGCACCCCTGGACACATGCATCAGTGCTGGAGAGCACGGGGCACCCCCAGCCCCAGCGGGGTATGGGACTGTGGCTGAGCCAAGTGGGGCAGGGCTATTCAGGGGTGCTGGCCATGAGGTTGTTAGCATGCCAGATGCAGGGCTGGGGAATGGCTGTGGAGCTGGGTGCTGGCCACAGGGTTGGATGCTGCCAGAACACCATGTCCTGCCAGCACATTCCTGCCTGAGTCACTGCCGGCTCCTGCCTGGGCAGGTCCATGGCCACAGCCCCACATTGGCACAACACAAGGCCCACACCAGCCCCACTCCACCCCATACCCTGCAGCTGGGCTGGCCCCACACACACATACCCAAACCCTGCCCCTCTCACCCCAATCAGTGCATATACACATCTTAAAGTGCCCATACCCCTACTCATCCCTATGGCCCCACCTTATAAACCCTTGTCCTGGTTTCAGCTAGGATAGAGTTAATTGTCTTCCTAGCAGCTGGTACAGTGCTATGTTTTGAGTTCAGTATGAGAAGAATGTTGATAACACTGATGTTTTCAGTTGTTACTAAGTAATGTTTAGTCTAAAGTCAAGGATTTTTCAGCTTCTCATGCCCAGCCAATGAGAAAGCTGGAGGGGCACCAGAAGTTGGCACAGGACACAACCAGGGCAGCTGACCCAAACTGGCCAATGGGGTTGCCACTCAGGGACTACAGCAGGCAGTGAGCAATTGCACTGTGCATCATTTGTATATTCCAATCTTTGTATTATTACTGTTGTCATTTTATTAGTGTTATCATTCTTATTTTCTGTTCTATTAAGTCATTCTTATCTTAACCCATGAGTTTTACTTCTTTTCCCAATTTTCTCCCCCATCCCACTGGGTAGGGGGGAGCAAGTGAGCAGCTGTATGGTGTTTAGTTGCTGACTTGGGTTAAACCATGACAACCCGTAACTGCAGAGCCCCACCCACAGCCTGTACACCCCCTCTGCCTATACACACACCCTATACACATTGTAACCCCCATATCCTGCACTCCCTAAAGCCCCACAAACACCCCTGTACCCCACACTCACACTGTTTACACCCCCATACCTCACTACATACACCCTACACCCCTCATAACCCCCATGCTGGGGGGGAATGAGGCATCCAGGCAAGGAGGAGGAGGAGGAAGAGGAGGAGGGAGGCCTTTGTCAGGGCAGCCTCATGCCCAGGACCAGGCTTCTGAGCCAGGGAAGGCATAGGGGGGCACGTATCTGCTACTGCACATGTCTGCTACCACCCTGGTGTCACCCCAGGGCCTGGGAGGGGGATGGGCCACCGGACGCCTGGGTTCCTGGAAGAGGCCCACGTGACTTCCCCAGATGCTATTAACAGCCCTTGTTGCTGGGCAGAGCTTCACCGGGTGGGTCGGAACCCAAGGGTGCACCCTGACAGCCAGCCCAGGCACCCCTAGAGGGTCTAGAGTTGGTAGAGGCAGTAGGGCCAACCCCTGGGCTCAGCCTGGGGAAGGGACAGGAGTCCACCAGAGCTCAGCATCCCTTCCCTGGGGGGATGGGACCACTGGTGACCACCCAGCTGGCCTGGCCACACACCCCTTCCACTGGGAGCTGGGGGGCTGAAGCCTGACAGGCTCATTACAGGAGTGCAGTGACACCTCCTGACCCCACGCCTACTGAAAACAACAACCAAGTACTTGTCATCTCAGCTCAAATGAGTCACTGGCCCCCACACCCAGTGGCCTCCCCCCACAGGGCCAATCCCAGGGATCTTGGGGGGTGGAGGGGCAGTCCCCAGCACCCACCTGTGGCCACCCTGATAACCGCAGGGTTATTTCTCTGGGGGAGCAGTGCTGCTCCAGGAAGCCCCTATCCTCCCCCCTTCCCAGTCTCTCCCTTTCAAGGACCTGTGCCATGTGGGGGCAGGGGGCTCTTCTGTCCCTGCCCAGTGCCCCTGACTCAACTCCCAGGGGCTCCTCATGGACCCAGCTCCATAATGACCCCCACCCCACAAGACACCGGTTCTAGGAGAGGGCTGCACCACCCTGCCCTACAGATGGCAGTGGCTGGGGGTGGGCAGGCCACATTGTAAGGGGAAGCCTATGCCAGCGAGATAGAGGGACAGCCACCAAGCAGCAACCTGGAGCCCCACAGAGAGGAAAAAGGCACATTTGGAGCAAATGCAGCCTAGGCTCCTGTCATGAGAAATAACATGAAATATTATCCAAGGCCCCAACACATGGCTGGAGCCACTGAGCCAGAAATGGGCAGGAATAGGGGTTTTTTTGCTCAGCTGGGGATTTTCTGCATTTGCATGTGCCCCTGCACCCACACAAGCAATGCCAATGCAAGCTTTCAAACACTCTCCCCACCAGAGGCAGTAGGGCCAGATCCAGCTTCAGTCCCATTTGGCACAGAGGGGGCAGCAGGAGAGGAGGGGTGCTGCTTTTCCAACACTTCCCCTCCCACCATGGGGCAATGCCCAGAAGCCCAGCTGATGGTGAGAAATGCCCACCTGCCCTCTTTCCCAGGAGACCCAGGCAAAGGGGGACCACAAATCAGCCAGGCCAGGTGCTGAAGACATCCCTAACCTGCAATCCTCCAGCACACCATCAGACACAGCAGCCACTTTAACCTCCCCCCGCCGTCTTATTTACACAAAAGGTTCAGAGAAGTCGAAGCTGGCTTCTGCAAAAAGCCCTTGCTGGAGCGGAAGAGGAAGCCCCTGGTTTATCAGCACCAAGCCAGGCGTTATCAGAGCACTGCGGCTTCCAGGAAACACCAGCAGGCCCCAACCCCCTCCGAGCCTGCCAGCACCTTTGCATAGTTCCATGGCAAAGGCCCAGCTTTGCATGAGGGCCCCACCACATCCCAGGGGACCAAACAGGCCCAAAATAGCCCATGAAGACCCAGCATTAGAAAAACCCAAAACAACAAAAAAACCCACACCAAAAAAACATTTTGCAATATCTGCATAACAGGGCTGAGCCACCAGCTTGTTTTCAGTAGAAGGGCCTCACTAGCACTGCAGGAAGCTGACACCTCTCCGCTACCTCGTCCCATCTGCAGTAAGGCTTGACAGCCCATGAGGCTGGAGCCACCAGCACAGTTTTTGGGGTAGGGAAGTGTTTACCCCTCAGGAGGGGGATTTTCCAGCCAAGGCTTCCACAGCAGAACCAGTCCTGGCAGGAGGAAGCTGATCATCAAACCACTGCCCAAGCAAGGTCTGCACATAACCGGGCTGCACCCTCTGGCCCTGGACAGGCCACATGCTTCCTTCGTCCCCCACTTGCAGGCATCAAAACTTAGGGGATGCAGGGCAGGGAGCAGTCTGGGGGAGCAGGGCTCCCCTAAAGAGGCATCCTTAGCAACTGCAATGCTAACTTGCTCTGCCCAGGCAGAGGAGGGACAAGACTAATGCTAGACAACCGAAGCCACAGAGTGTCTCCCCCTTGGAAAGGGCAAGGAACACAGCTCACCCCTGGGCTCCAGGAAGAGTCCCCTCTCCTCAGGGCTGCAGGCCCCTACCTCACTGACACAGAGGGTGATAAGCTCTGGCCGCCAACACAAGCACCCAGGCTGCCACAAGAAAACCTGTTTCAGAGTATGCAGGCACTGAGCACAAGGCACCTCACAGACTTTCCCCACCCACGTACACAGTGAAGGAGAAGAGCATCTCAGCACACAGCAGCACCCGGATGGGTGACACAAGATACCCAGAACAGTTTTCCACAGCTCAGCTTATCTTTCTAATAAGCAAGAGGCTGTGGAGTGCCCCACAGGCAGCATCCGTGCAAACAGGCCCACACCAGCAAAGCAGAGCAGCAACATTCAGCACATCAGCATCTCATCATAGCAAACAGCAAGTTTATACTAGAGGAATGAGAACAAGAGGCATTTATTTGACAAAATTAAGTGCTTGTTCAGCAAACAAGCAGGCCTGACAATAGCACCACCTTTCAGCTCTCCATTTGGGTTTCCATTGGGCATCACTTGGGCTGTAGGTCAAGCACCATGGACGAGGAAGTTCCTTGCTGTGTGGGACCCAATCCCACAAAGTAGAGCTCCCAAGAACCAACTTATCCACAGTCAGAGGGCACAAGGTGGATGAACATTGCAAGGCCACCAAGAAGCAATGCTACCAGTTGGGGACCAAGGACTGAGCCCAGGGCCAGCGCTGCAGATCCGAGCCAACAAGTTTTATTCTGCTCCAGAACATTTACATTCAAACATCAGCTTCGTTCCACTCATGGCTTAGATGATCAAAACGAAGGGAAGACAGGGAAGTGACCAATACCAACTTCCACAGCTCCCCACCCACTAGAAGGGCTAGAATAACCAAAAGATTAAAATAAACAGAAACATCAACTGTTGCCAGCAAGCCATGGGCACAATGAGAGTCCACCAGGCCACTGATCCTTGTTATACTCCCTAGCAATGTTGCTCAAGTAAATCAGAGAAAGGCTCAATTGGAGTCAAGGCAGGAAAAGGCTTCGCCACAAAAATGCTACTTCACATGAGGAATGAAGTGCAGTGCACCCATAAGCAGTTCTACCACATTCAAAATTCCTCCTTTTTGTATCATTAGCTCTGTAAAAATGTACATATTCTACAGATTTATAGATATTTACAGGTTCTCTATAGCCTCCCCACCCCATGTGGGGTTTTACATACTTACAAATGCACTCCCTATTTTTAAACTGCCTGTGTGTGATGAGTCACATCAATGTAGCAGAGACCAGCCAGACAGGCCAATGCAGCCATGCTGCAGCTGGCTGTGGTTACCACCTCAAGCCCCACCTCACCTCACCCATTCCCCCCACCCGACCCCACCCACCCCTCTGCCTGCTCAGTGACCTGGCTGAAGCCCTGCTGGGAGGGAAGGGGCCACACAGGGCTCCAGCACCCTGTGTTCTAGCAGTGGGTCGCATGTCTTGGCTGCTGGCACAGCTCTACTGATTCCAGAGGGTGGATGTGTGCAGATCCAGCAGCAGCCAAAGGTCCCCTTGCCAGCACACCTAGGTGTAAGGCACAGGCTCACACAACACCCAGCATTCAATGCTTCTGCTCCAACAGAAAAGCCACAAGTTCAGGCAGGACACCATCAGCAGAAGATGCTATTTCCAGAAACCCACAACCCTGAAACATCTGCTCCACACACAGCTGCCGTGCCAAGCACGGGAGGCTTCAGTCCAGACAAGAGCTGCTGGTGCTCACTGGCTTGCTGCTAAGCAGATCGGTTCCCTCTGGAATAAAACTGAAGCAGTCCACTTGAGCTTTCTGTCATCATCCTCGAAGGAAGTAGAATATCAATTCTTCCACTTTCTGTTCCCAAATCCTCATCGGTACCTGCAGTCTGACCAGGTCACACCTTCCTTCTTCGGAAAGGATTGCTCAGGGGATGCCTAGCTATTTTCCTTTGGTCACTCAAGTCCAGCTTCATAAGCACGCGCAGTAGGAAGTGATCAGCTCGCCAGCCCCAAACAGAGCCAGTCCACCCAGAGTTTCATCCCTCTGCAACATACCCTGGCTCACCGGATCATGTAGGCCAAGCTTGCTCCCAGTCCAGCCACACCTGCAAACGCCATCAGTACATTTCTGATGCTGCCTTCTAGGTCCTCGACTCGAAAGAAGTCAACAAAGCCCTCCTAGGAGAAAGAAGGGAAAGTCATTTCCCTGCCAGCCACCCTTCTTTGACAGGAAGGCATGGAAAGCCTTTTTCCCTGGCAGAGTGGGCTGGGGTACAGCCTCCTCAGCACATCCACTGTGGTGCACTCCCCCAGACTCATTACAGCCACAGCCTGGCCCACAGAGGCAGCAGTCAGGAGACAGCACCAAAGCAGCTGTGGACCAGCTCCAAGGAAGCTCAGCACACCAGGGATTGACTGGGCTTTGGGAATGCTGCCCCCTCCACACAGGGCAGGGGCACATTTTTAGGTTAAGACTGCTTCAGGCAGCTTGTTGTAAGGGGCTCCCGAAACACGAGAACTCCAGCTAGATGTTTCAGACTGTGGTTTTTAACTGGAACAGTGAGTCATCTCTGTGCTTTGCTGACACACATAGTTGTCAGTGAACAGGTCACAGAAATAGGAAAATACTGGATTGTTCTGAAAAGCTTGCAGTGTTTGGGACAGGCAGTGACTCACCCAGCCTCCCTGGCTCATTAGCCACTCGCGCTTAGATGAGACGAGTGCATCTGTGATGATCCTTGCCAGTGAGCTGATGCACTTCTCCTGGTTTATGCTTTTCAGGTGTTTCGCAACAAAGGCACCAAATGAGATGAGTGTCACCACTCGACCCCAGTTTGTTACTCCATCACTGAACACATGGGCAGCCACTTCACACACCGACTGCAGATCTTCCTCTTTCTGGATTTCCAGTTTCCGAAGCATTCCTGCAAGAGATGCTGGTTTAGAGGCAGGCAAGCACACAATGCCGAATACCCCACAAGGCCACCAGTGAGAAGATGCAAGCCCCCCACACTCTAGGTCCAACAGCTGTAAGAGTCACTACCAAGCATCAAGGATGGAGAGTAAGTATCTGCCTGTTTCTGCAGAGCACTCTGCTGCTCACACTCACCTGGGCCAGACTAAAACCAGCCCATAACCCATTTCTAGTTCCTTCCTCCCCACCTCAGGCACAGCTGCCGTCTCTGCACACGTCACACTCCCCTATCTCACAAGGGCTTTAAAGCCCCACCACGTCAGAACCACAGCACAGAAGTCGTTTTGCAGCCTGACGCAAGCCCTGCCCCTCAAGCCGCAATGAAGGACAGTCACCTATGGCCAGGCAGACATGTTGCCTTTTTATTAATGTGGTTTTAGTGACTAGAACCACAGAATTCCCCAGTTTGACCTGCAGTGCCCCCTCAAGAATAAGCAAACAAGACAAGCCTTTATGAAACTGAAAGGCATTGCTTGTTGCTCAAACTAACAGGAAACCTTCTTGAAGCCCATTCCTTTTCTGGACACATGAAGATAACCGTCTCTGCAGAAGTCTCAGACACCAACACCAGCTCGTATTGGTCTGAACATTCCTCCCAAGTGTGGCTTGTTCAACAAGCACATCCATGAATTTGGTCAGGGTAACTGAACACAGTCTTTCGCATCAGCACAGCTAAGAACACAAGGAAGTAACTGAGGCCCTTTGCATTAAAAAAAACCCTCACAAACCAGAACATCCTCCTGCAAGAAAGGAGTCATTTCAACACTCACCATCTCAGGAGAAAATGCAGACACTACCCTTCTGCACCAGGCATCACCCTGATCTGGGATCAGACGCAGTGTAGCGTGCCACAAGCAGTCCCAGCATGAGCCCCGAGGCCAGGAGCTCAGCCCCACCACCCCAACAGCTCAGGCTAGCCCCAAAACAGCTCATTTCTGAGTTACACAAAACCAGGTCAAAATGATCAGTTCTCACTTCCAGTCTGTTCCCAGGACACTCTGCAGTGAGGATACCTGCTCATCCAAGCCCAGGTGCTGGGGTTCAAGTTTCAATGGCTATTCTAGAACTCATGAGAAGTGGGCAAAATACATTAGAATAGCTATAACCCAAACACATTGTCCAGGAGAATTTCTCCCCCCAAAAAACCCTTCCACCCAAGCCAGGCGTGTCAGAAATTTAAACTCACAAGATAATTAATCTTTGGACACTTGGGATTATTTGTATATAGTCATGCTGAGCAAAGCAGGATGCAAGGAGGCACTGGGGCTAATCTGTAACTAGATTATCTCCTTTGCACACGTTACCAGCAGTTTTCCACCTCCCATGGAACAAAGTTCAGTTTCATTTTTAATCACTTCTCAGCTGGTCTAACTCCCTCGAAAACAGGGCCTCATCCCATCCCGTAAATGACCCAGCCGAGAGCTCAAGCGTGCCCCCCCACGCCCAGTCCTCTTGCTGGGGGGGATGGATTGGTGCAGAGGCCTTGCTCAAGCCCCTAGGGCCAGCTCTACCTAGGCCTCTCCCAGCCCCTACCATGCACCAGCCTGCAGCCCACCTACCTTGAGGGCCCACACACACCGGCAGGATCTCCCGGCGACACACATCCCTGCACTGCCCTCTCCAAGGGGCAAGCCCCAAAACCCCCCAGGAGCCCACGCTGGGAAGGGACAGGAGGGGAACCCATAACTCGCCTCCAAAGGACGGAAAGCTGGTCCCAGGCACCCCTGTGCCCTCAAACTCTCCTGCCCAGGCAGGCCCACAGCAGGGCCCGAGGCACCCCCAGCCCACACGACGCCCGTTCCCCGCCCCCCGCGCCCGCTGGGGAGGAGCCGGCCGCCACCCACCCTGGAAGGCCAGCTCGTGTTTCTGCATGACGCCATCGCCGACCCTCCGCAGCGTCTCTAGCGCTTTCTCCATCACGGCATCGCCCGATCCGCCGGGCCGGCCGGGCCCGCCCAGCAGCCCCGGGAAAAGCTTCTTCACGCCGGGCTCGGGCTCGCCCGCCGCCTCCCGCAAGTAGCGGCTGATGAGTTCCAGTGAGTCCTGCCGCAGCCCATCGGGCGGCTCCGGCGGCCCGGGCGGCGTGCCGGGCAGCGAGTCCCCCGCCGGGCCGCACTCGGCCTCCGGCTCGCAGCCGTCGAGCTCCTCCTCGGGGCTCCATAGCGCGCCCGGCCGCGCCGCGGGGGGCAGCGCCGAGCGGGG
>JANZLQ010000092.1:13055198-13088565 GCA_026212715.1 Elanus axillaris | reverse complement strand
CCCCCCCCCGCCTTGAGCACAGGGGCAGCCCCCAAGCTGCAACACCCCTTTGCATTCTTCACTATTATTTCCTTTTTTTTTTTAAAAGAACATAGCACTCTAAAAGAGAGGAGAGTTGAACATGTAAAAAATTATATATATTTTTATATATATGATTAATATCTATTTACAACATGGCTGGGACAGACAGCAGAACATCCAAGGAGGTTGCACAGCCACTGCCAGTGCCACCCTGGCCAGATCACACAGGATCTGGAAAGGTAATGGAGACCAAAACACAAACCTGTGGTTACAAGTGGGCAGCCCCCAATCCTGCTACATTCCTTGCCCGCTCCACAAAGAGAAAACCGTCCTCTGTAGTCACAGGGACAGCAACAGAGCCCCCTGCTCACAGTGCCCTGATGAGTGAAGCCACGGCTGGCTTGCTTAAAACCACCTGAAGGCAAATGCAAGCATTTGAGCACACCCTTGGCAAACACTCTCCTGGGAAGCAACACCGTGTTCCTCTCGGGCCAGCAGCAGGAAAGCATGATGAATGAAACAGGTTCTCAGGAAAGCCTGAGTCAGCCAGCCAAGAACACACATAAGGAAAGCTGTGCCCATGCAGAGCACTGCCTGTTGCCTCCCTGCCTTGGTTTCTCCCGACCTGATGGGAAACCCTAAAAAAAAAAAAAAAAAAAAAAAATCCACTCAACTTCCTTTTACCCACATGCCTTCAAAACTGGGCCTAAACTGGGCAGGTTTAGCACTGCCCTAGCACAGGCATGCTGAGACCTTCTACTGCACAGAAGGGGAGTCCACTTCATTTCCACTGCACGAGGAGCGGACAGTACATGCACCGAGCATGCATGTCATTCTGCAGGGTGGAGCCATCACACCAACCTTTTGTTCTGTTTTTTTTTTTTTGTTTTGTTTTGTTTTTGGGGGGGGTGTTATTTTTCAGGCCTGGAACAAAGAAAAGGCAGAAGGAAAAAAAAAAGAAAAGGAGAAAAAAGAAAGAAACCCCAGCTTGGGGTGCCTGACACTGTCAACACAGGTTTGCCTCTATGCTCCTCTCTTCCTAATCTCCATGCTCTGTCTCCAGTACTTTTTTCCTTTCTGGGGTGGTTATTCCCAGTCCTGACTCTCTCCCTTCAGAGATCAGCTCCAACAGCTCATATCTGTTTCACTGGCTGCTGCTGGCCCCTGCTTTGCAAGCACAAAAGTCTGGGCATCAGGCAGGGGCTGCATGTAACCAGACAGGGGTCTGCCTGCCTGTTTGGCCACTCTCCTGTGTCCCAAGCACCCTGCTGCTGGTGGAATTCAGCTCCCCACCTTGGCTGCCTACCCAGCAGCCGGGAGAGGAGCCATCTCTCACCCTTGCCAAGGCAGAGAGCCTTGCTGACCAGAACTGACCAGGGAGACAGAAACTGCCCCCAAACCCTCTGAGGCAGCTGCAAGCCTCACGCTGTGCCCTCACTTGGATGCAGCTGTGGTGGGGCTATACCCCCAAAACAGCAAATGCCCCATCACAGCTCCAAGCCACAAGGACTGTTTCAAACACTGCCTGGCCCCTCTCCCACAGCCATCAGACGCATTGTCCCCTCCTGCGAGCTCAGCTGCTTTGTGCAAGCAGGAAACAGATCCCAAACAGCTCAGCCCAGCAACACAGCCACATAATTTTTTGCATATCAGCTAATTTCTTCACTTAGAAGCTCTAACATGCACACCTAACTAAACTTCCAGATTATGTATCACACCTTTTGCCCAGCCAGTTCTCCCCCTGCAGACACCTGATACCTGAAAAGCATTCACACGTTACAGCTCTGAGCTCTCCTTTCCTACTGGTGCCAAGCAAACAGCAAGCAACTCCTCTGAGCACTTTCCTGCTTCTCCTGGGGCTGCTTGACTCTCCAGGCAAGGAGGCAGTGCTTCAGTAGCTCTGCAAGCAAGGGTGGTTACAAATGACATTAAAATTAAGGCAGCAAACTGACTTGCTGAAAGGAACAGCCCAATAAAATCTGTCTGTGCATCCCAGGCTATTTACACGTCTCATTTGCCTTCTCAGTTTTGGTGTGTGTTTGCTGTAAATACTCAAATAACTATGTGGATTCTGGTGCTCCTGTCCCTATTGTACAGTGAAGTTCAATCCATTTAGCCAAAACGAAAAAAGGAAATAGGAAAAAAACCCAGCCTGTGAGCACAGGCTACCCTGCCAGCTTGCTGGTTACAAGCGAGGATTTTCTCTGCGGGAGGTCCTGTGGTGTGGGAATGTGGTCTCCTGTCACCAGGTTCTTGTCTGGCCCTGCACTTGGTAACTGCTTGTTCTTCATCTTTGCCTTGGCCATGTTGTAGTCACCAGAATCGAAGTATTTTTGCTGGAAGAGGGAGAGATGTTTGGGTTACTTTGATTTGCAGGAGTGTAGGGACATAGCAGAGATACAGACACCTGGCCACAAACATGATCCTTTAAGGAGCTGCTAGGGTTGCTCAAAACCAGGTCACAAAAACATCATGCAAGGGAAAATCCAAGCAAGGCACCCTGGACCAATTTAAAAGGCCTTTAGCACCCACCCACAAACCCCAGAGTGACTCAGACCTGCCCCAGCTGGAAGAAGCTTTGCCCCATGGCAGCTGCCTGTCTGACTCAAGACACCAGGGTGCATGTCAGCACGACAGGGATTCAATCCTGGTCCAGAGACCCCCAGGCAGCTGAACATAGGCACAGCCATGTCAGCAGATGCCTCCAGGCAGAGGTTCAGCTACAGTAGCAAAGCCAGGGGACACTGACCAATACAATTTATTCTGGTTTGGTGAGCAGATGAGCTAGTGTGACAGAGGCAGGATTTTCTCCCCGGAGGAGTACAGCCTGGCCAGTGCCAAGATCTTCACTGGACTACCCAGGCTTCCAGCAGCTGAAATGACGCAGGGAAATGCCTGCAAAGTTGTGGCCAGAGGACACCTCCCTGCTTCATAGCACCACTGACCCAGGGTTCAAAGGGCATTTCACTCCCTTATCGTGCACAGCGCCATGGGACTCTGGGCTCCTTCTGTCCCCACAGCAGTGTAGGAAAGGCTGAACACCCAAAGCAGAGCTTGTGCTGGTGCTAGACAGGGCTCTGCTGGGCACAAGGAGTTCTTAAGAGCCCAGTTCTGCCCCGATGCGCCATCAGGCCCAATGAGCCCAGTCCTGACAAAAAGCCCTGCCCTGCTTCAGTGCCAAGCCATTAAACAACTCTCCTTTCCGTGTTTCTTTTAGGAGCTGGTACCTAAAACAAGTCTCAGTGATCACATCAATAGTGAGAGCAAGCACCCACAGCAGCTGCTCAGGCAGAGGGGACAGCTGTCATTACAAGCTGAAACAGAAGCAGCAGGACAGAGCCAAACCCCAAGCAGTGTGACAGGGAGACACCACGTGTTCAGAGCTGGGGAAGGCACACAGCCACTGGCTGCCAGCAGCTCAAGAGGAATTTATGTTTTCTGCATCAGCTTCCACAAGGAGGAGAGCCAGTGGTGACAACACAAGCAGGTTACAGATGGCTCTCGGAGAGGGATTTAACTACATTTCCAGGGAGCACAGTCAGAATGTTGGCTTTTTACACTGGTGCCAGTGATGGAGATAGAGCCAGCTGACTCACTGCTGTTCTCAGTGCCCTTTGCACCAGCAAAGAAACCAGGTAAAGTGCAGACCAGAGAGAAAAACTCAGGCCTGCAGCATCTCAGTGGCCCACTGAACCCCAGGGAGCACAGCAGCAGGGAGGGGGGGGATTTATGCACTCATTTCACCTCTAGACCCCAGGCTTTGGGCCAGGGTGTGGAGGACAGGGTAGGATCCACCTCTAGGGGAGGTACGCAGAGCAAAACCAACCAAGAGGCTGCAGCTTTTGGGTTCTGAGCAGGGACTAGCCCTTCTTGCTTGACCACAGCAGCCCTTGCTGCTTTGGGCTTGTGCCTGCTGGGTGCCACATCCAGCACAGGCACTGAAAAGAACCTGGCCCATGGGTTCAACAGACTTTTTGTCCTGGGGAATTTTGCTGTGATTCCTCTGGCCTGGTTGGAGCTTGGCTGCCTGTGCCATTGAGGGAGAAAAGGACACAGATGAGCCATGGCTAAGAAATAAATACCCCTTTCTGCAGTCTCTTCATGAGGAAGTCGGAGCCTCCAGGCTTCTGGCCTAGATTGGGGTATTTGGCCTTCAGTTTTGCCTCTTCTGCTCTCTCAGGGGTGACAGTTTCCTTCTCTTGCGTGTCCTGAAAAACAAAGAGGGGGGTGGAAAGCCTTTCAGCCCCACAGAAAAAACACACATCTGTGATGCTGTGACACAATATTCAGCAGTACATCCAAACCCTGGCGCCTGGCTTGCCAAGCAAGATGTGGTCCCCTGGAAAACCAAGATGCACTCAGAGAATATTATGAACACCTTCCCAGCCAGAAACAGCTTTTACTCCAGTATCTGTGGAAACAGGCAGAGACCCTCTCCCTGCTGCCTTCCCAGAAGAAAGCCCCTACAGGCACTTGTGCTGACATTTGGCTTTGCAAATTAGGCTTAAAACATCACCACAAATCACTGCTGAACAATCATCTTCCCCTGACCAGCAATAGGTTGACCAGCATTTGCAAATGTCAGTCCAGAGCTGCCCAGCATGACAGGCTGTGGCAGTGCACTGCAGTGCTAGGAGGGTTCAGCCTTGCTGCACCCCATTGCAGTCCAGCTGAGATGGAAGAAACCCTTCTGCTCCAAAACCAGTTTATCGGGAATGAAACCCACACAGGCAGCAAAGCAGCATTTTAGCACCTTTTTCACAGCCACAGGAGTTTCAGGATGTTCTGGGAAGCCACCCAGCCCACCGGAAGCCTGGGACCCATTGCAGCAGAAGGTACCAGGACCTGGTTGTCACCTGGCCCCTCTGCACGAGCTTTGAGACGCCCCACCAACCCAGCTACTGAAGAAGCATCAACTGAGCAATGAAGCGGGAGTTCCCAGTGCAGGTCTTGGGAACTGCTTCCCAACCACTAGCCTCTTTGCTCACGGAGATGCATTCTCCCCCTTCAAGGAAGGGCTGCAGACCTGGGGACAGGAGCTCCGATCTGGGGTGGGAAGGAGTCCAGGTCCCAGCAGGGCCTGGAGAACCTCACCCCCAGCAAGGCCAAGTTCTGGCAGGCCACCAGCCCAGCTCCAATGGGAACATATTGCTGCTGGCTGCCTCCACCAGAGGGGCCAAGCCACTGCACAAGTGCAAGTTGCTGATTCCCAGGATGTTGGCAAAGGGGTGTTTTTCATTACTTTTCCCTTTCCAGCAGGGATGCTGTTGGCAGATTTGGCAGCAGCAGGTCTGCTCCTGCCAGCCTCACTGCACCAATGGATGCCATGTCCATCTTCTCCCCAGTGCTGAGGCCCTGAACCATTCCCAGCCCACCAGAGATGGCATGCTCCATGCAATAAGCATCACAGAAGGCTGCCACCACAAGCCTGCACCCCAACTGTGAAGTAGGAAAGTCCTTGGCATCGGATGGGACCAGTAAGCTGGAAGGATGCAGCTGGCAATCATGCAGGCTGGAGGCGGGTGGGATGGGAGTCCCAGGCTTCCCCCCAAGGACAAGGCACTGAAGCTCAGCCTGGTGGTATTAAGGGGATGTGCTCCTGTGCATTTGACTACCAGGACTCCCCTTCCCAGGTGGCCAAGAGCAGAGCTGGAGCCCACAAGCCCCCAGGTTGAAAAGCATTGCCAGCACTACAAGACGTTTCCAATGTGACCTTCCACTGGTGCAGACCCAGGCAAGCAGCTCTTCGCAGCGTGGCTGTGGCCCTAGGGGCCAGCTCCCTGCAGAGGCTGCAACACAGCATGTGCAAAGGCTGCCATGAAACAGCTCCTCAGCTGCATCTTAAAAAGACAAAGCAAACCTGAGTTAACGGCAGCTCCTGACAGTCAAAACTGGGACAACTGGAGCTGGGAGCAGCAGTGTGATGTACAGACTTGGTGCATCCCACCTAGAGCCCCAACCGCGCAGGCTCCTCCTTACACCCCCGTCCATGGGGGTCCCCAGGGATCGAAGGGAGGGAGTAAAGATGGGGGAAGATGCCAAGGGTCTCATCATGATCTTCAGCTTCTGCATGCTGCAGAGCTTTGCCCACACATGGCCTGAAGGAGCCCAGCTCCTCTTATCCATCTCCATGACAGCTCCAGGAATAAGAGCCATGGCCAGTGCACGCCACTTGGCCCTACCACAGAGCCAGTCACCCCATCAGATGGGTCAAGGCAGGTTTTGGCAGCAGAAGCCGAAGCTTTGCCCCCTGCAGCCCTTCCATCACCTCAGTTTTTCATCTCCAAGCCTCCTTCCTCCCTGCCTGGCTGCAAACGCCGCTGGCTCCTATCACCCCATCTCTCCTGCACTGTCTGGGGTGCACCACTGCACCCCGCTGCTTGCCCACCTCATAGGCACTGCTTCTGTGGTACCCGGCAGAGCCAATGCCGTGCTGGCATCCTTCACACTTGCCAGCAGATCCCGGGGCCGCCCACAGCAGTGCCTCCCACCATGTCCCTCCACCATGGGAAAGCGCCCACCACCTTCTCGCAGTCCCTGAAAGGCAGTACATCTGCCTCCTTCCTACGCTCACCTCCAGAGCTAAATAACACCAGGGAAGTGGAAAAAGCTTCTCCTGCTGTGACGTCCGAGCAAAGCCACACTGGCCACAGCGGGACGGCTGAAGGTGGCCGGCAGCAGGGGAGGGCAGCAGCTCTGCTTAGGCCGCCTGCAACCGCTGCCCAGCCCCGCTATTTGACGCCAGCCCGGCTCCCCCCATACCTGCAGGCAGCTCTGTCCCACCAGGTCACCCGACAAGCCGCAGCCAGGGCTTGGTACTCGTCCGCTCAGCCCCGCGGTGGTCCCGGGGGGGGGACCTGGCGGGAGCGCGGGGCTGAAGCCAACGACGGTTTTCGGGGCGCAGGGCGGGGGGCGAGCTGCGGCACCCCGGCATGCCCCTGCGCGAAAGGGCCTCACTCAGCTGCTGATAGGGTGGCCTCCCCCCCACCCACAGCCGGGCCCGGCCTCTTGGCAGCGGGGCGCAACCCCTGCACCCCTTCCCACCCCAGCGTTCCCCAGGACCCCCTAGACCCCTCCCATCCCAATACTCCCCAGCACCCACAAGCCCCCTCTCATCCCAATACTCCCCAGCACCCCTCATCCCACACTCCCCTCCCACCAGTGCCCCTCACCCCCAATATCGCACAAGACCCCACGCACCCCCCACGCCGCCATCGAGACCGAGCTATCCCACCAGGTCTGCCGGAAGTCCAACCCGCACCAGCCTACAGCCAATCAGAGACTAGCATTCACCAGACGGACAACAGAATAAACTAATCCGCGCACAGGACCGTGAAGAGCGACATGCGGCCGAACCAATGGGAACCGGCCGGGCCCGCCCCGGGGTTCCCCACCTGTTTCTCCTGCCCGGTCTCCTCCGTGCGGGCGCCGGTACCGAGCGTGGCTGCCATGGCAAGGTGGTGGTAGTGGTGGGGAATGTCCTCCGCGCTGCCTCCGCTCCACCCGGCCCCGCGCTCTGCTCCAAAATGGCCGCCACCGCCCCCTAACGCCTCAGCTGCCTGACGGACAGGCGCGCTGCCCCATAGACATAGGGAGACGGCCGCGGTGACATCATACCTCACCAACCAGCGCCCGCGGGGGGCGGGGACAGGGGCGGGGCCGCTTGGCTGGAGCGACCGCTGGCCAATGGGAAGTGAGGCAGCACCACGTGGGCGGGGCAGAGGGCCTGCGCCCGGCTCAGCGCGGCGCCATCCGCGCGCGGGAGCGGGAGGCGTGCCCGGGGGAGCCCCTACACGGCCGCGGCCCTCCTTCTCCTCCCGGGGAGTCCGGGCCGCCACGGCCCCCCCCAGCGTTGCCGGGGCTGGAGGAGCCGCCGGGGAGGTCCGGCACGCACCACAGCGCGAAACCACCCGTGCAGAGCCCGGGAGGCAGGGGGCGGAGGTGGGGATGGGGCGCAGCAGGAGGCGGCTGCGCGGGTGCTCGTGACCCCCGGGAGCACGCCGCGGCGGAGAGAGCCGCCTGGGCAAGGAGGCCCCCCGCGGCAGCATCCAGATGCAGAGGGACAGCCCCCGGGAAGCTGAGGCAGACGCGCCCGCGGGGAGGCAAATGGAAGTCGGGGTGATAGCACCTGGCCGGTGCCCCCCAGGAAGCGGGATGGGAGGTGGCGCTCGGCCCGGCTGCCTGCAGACCCCCGGCTGGGCGCAGGCAGGCGGCGGCAGCTGAGAGCCCCAGCAAGTTCCCGACGCAAGCGCCACCAGCACCTCTGGGGACCCAGAGGACCCACTCTGCCAGGCCAGAGCCCCTTCAGATGCAGAGCTGTTACCAGAACAGGCAGCTGGACCCACTGCAGCTACGGAGGACAGATTTAAATACCCAGGAATCCCTTTGACTGTAAATACATTTAAATGAACTACACCAGATTAAAGTGGTGGAGGAAGGGAGAGGGACAATGAAGAAGAAAAAAAAAAATCACAGTTTAACTTTTCCTCTTGCTAGAAAGAGCAGGTGTGCAACGGGGCACAGCCTGGGGCAGGGCTCCATGGTCTTTGCAGAGCTGCTCCTTCAATGGTGATATGCACCCAGTGAGGGCTTTGCTCTGCCCCGTGCCAGCCCAGCACGCCCCCTCCCCTGGCCATACCATGCCCCAGGAGGATGTCAGCATGCTCCACAGGGGAATCCGTGCTGCCCAGGGCCACACAGAGGCAAGACCTGTGTGTAGAACAGGAAGCCAATGGAGATAGCCAGACAAACCTGTGCACCGTGACTGCAGGCTGCTCCACAGCCCCACTTCTGCTGGGGTCTGGCTCATCTGAGCAGCTTGATTCTCGCACACACAGAGGCAGAGCTGAGCTCTACCACCTCCCAACTCTGCACTGGCCTGAGAAGGAAGCCCATGGGCAAGGAGCACTGGAAGGGGAGTGAAGAGACACTGCCACCTCTCTGGAGAGGCAACAGTTTTTGGAGGAGCGAGACCTGCCCGGGGGGAGAGCAAAACCTCCTGGTCCCCCCAGCCTGAGCCTACCCACTGCTGCAGGAACTCCATGCCCAAATACCCCTAGCCTCACATTGAGGGAGTGAGGTACACCCAGCTGGTTTGGGGGGTTCAGGTGCTTTTTAGGACTTATTGAAGGCTGCCAGGACAGCCCAGATCATCTCTGCGCCCCTTGCTTTGGCAGCTTCCACATCGGGGTCCATATCGAGGAGGTCCTTGGTCCTGTTCATTGCCACATCATACTTGTCATCTCCCAGGCTGGCAAAAACATTCTCCAGTACATCTGAGGAGTGGGCCAACACCAGGAGAGCCAGAGTCCTGCGTTCCATGCGGTGGGGGTCATTCACCCACCGCTCCAGCATGCTCTCCTGGAGCTTCTTCACCAAGCGCTGCTTCTCGATGGCATTGCTGACAGGGTGGGTGGTCATGTCAAAGAGCAGGAAGTTCTGCTTCTCCGTGGTGAGGATACCCTTCTCCACCAGCGCCTTGGCAATGCGCTCACGCACGTTCCTCAGCTGGTACTGCAGCTTGAAGGGGTTCCAGGTCTCCCCTGCAGGAGAGGAGACCCCTTTCAACACCAGGGCAGCAACAGCTTTGCCACCCAACCCCAGTGCCCAGGCTGCTTCCAGCTCAGGACCGTCTGTGCTCGCACAGACACCAGTCCCTGCTGCAGGAACCCTCTTCATCCCCTTGGCCTGACTCTGACCTGCTTCTCCCATCAGTCCAAGCTGGCAAAGCTCTCAGCAGCCACAGGGTACAGGAGCCTGGGGCAGATCCCTTTAGAAAGCCCCTTCTATCCAGGACCTTGGACCCCAGACTCGGTGAAGACTCAGCATGAAGAAAGAGGCAATGGGGAGTAGGGTCCAAGTGTTTCACCAAGCTCCCAACAAAAAAGACCCAGAAAACCATTCTCTGCCCCTACCTACGTTCAGCCTTCCCCTGTTCTGCTCTCAGTATTCTGCCCATCTCCAGTGAAGCGAGGGGATGACCAAGCCATGGAGAGGGGACAGGCGGCAGGGACAGGCCCTGAGGGAGCTGGGGAGATGGCATCTCTAACTGGCCCTACCAGTGAGCAGCTCTATCCAGGTCTGCACCGTCTCTGCAGACTCCGTGGCCTTGATGTGTCGGAGGGTCTCATCCAGCAAGACATCACCAGTCGGTGCGTCTGACTTCAAGAGCACCTGGAAGGACAAAGTGGAAACATGGCGTAAGGCTGGATGCAGACCTGCTGCTCCCTTTCTGAAGGAATGGTGCCAGCCTTGGCATGCAGCAGTGCTTCAGCAAAGCTCACTGCCAGAAGGCTCAGCTGGGGTGGACAGAGCCCTGAAGCCCTTCAGGCCCCCAGCCCAGCTCCCGTAGCACCTTCACCTTCCTCTCCAGCAGCCTCTTCTTCCTGATGGAGAGCGGCTCCAGGCAGATCCGGCCACGCAGAGCCAGCTCGATGAGGATGCCACCTCGCAGGCCTGAAGAGATGCAGTCATTCCAGAAGGAGGTGTAGCCCTGGGAGAGAAGATGGATAGAAAGGGGAGAAGAGAGATTGGAAGGGGAACTCTGCCAAGCCCTCCACCCCTCCTGGACAGCTCTGACCCTGCCCAGGCGACTCTCCTAACTCCCATTAACAGCTCTACCTCCCAGGCCAAAGGGAGAAAAGGACTTTCCCTACCAGGTGAAAACTGCCCGGCAGCCCCAACTAACCCCCTCCCTGCCCAAAACTTCCCTGTAAACATTGAGCAATTCAGGCTGTCCCCTTCCCACTGCACCCACAACCACCCGGCACACCCCAGCACTGGCCAGGCAGCTGCACCCAACCCTGAATTGTAAAAAATCCAAACAAGAATGAGAAAGCAGGGCCTTCTCCCCTGGCAAGCCCCTGGCCACAGGACATTGCTGCTGCTGTGAGGCTGCAACCAGCGACATGACCTCTGCTCTGCCCTGCCTCAGCACCTGCTGCAGACATGCCCAGGGGAAACAGGAGCTAAAATCTGCTCTTGAAGAAAGCCCCTGCTAGCTCCAGGCATGCCCTGAGAGTGATTAGCTGTACAAAAAAATGGTTCATCAGTTCTGTGAAGAAGAGTTTCCCTGCTACCCACAGCATGTCCCACGGGACACAGGCTGCAGCAAGCCCCTGTTCCCACCACAGGGCACAAGAGGTTCCCCAGCCCCTCGCTCAAACCTGCCTGCAGACTTCTGCAAAGGAAGAGCTTTCCAGTCAGGGATGAAGGATGAGAAAATACATCCCACCTCTCCCCCCCAGAGCAGGCACCTTGAGACTGGGGTGCAGCAGTTTGGGTCCCACTAGTGGCACAGCACTAGGACTGCTGCCGACCAGATGGGCTCAGACTTGGCACGTTCCACACCTGGCCCCAAGCCTGTTCTCTGAGCCTGCCATGGGACAGGGTCTTCACCCCAAGAAGCGCAAGCTCCAGAATTGTTAAGGCATTTGGCAAAGCAACAGGAACGTGCAGAGATCTGGAAAATATGACCCACAAGGAACCAGCAATTGAATTGGGCTTTTCAGTCCAGGGAAGAGAAGACAGAGGTTGAATAGGGTAAGGGGGGGGTCAAACACATAAAAGGCAGCAGCAGAAAGGAAGGGAATGGCCAGTTCCCACTTCCACTGTGCATGGGACAGAGTCCTGGGCTAAAATTGTAGCCAGAGAGATCGGAGCTGGCACCAGGAAGAAATAACCACCTGGACAAGAAAGCCCAGGAATGATTTGCCCCTGGAGGGAGTGGGCAGGGAAGGGAAGTCTCTGTCCCTTGAGGTTTAAGAACATTCAGCTGCTGCTTCTCAGGAGAGAGATAACCTTGGCTTGAAGCAATGGGACAGCCTAGTTGACCTCTCCGTTCCCTTCTTTCACTCATCTTTTATCACCTGATTAGAACAAAGCCTGGTTGTTCCGGCCCAATGACTGCTGCATTGTGGCACAGACACAGGGCAGCAGTCCTTGGATTTCAGGGCAAGCACACAGCAGGCAGGGCTGCAAGGAGAGGCTTGTCCAGGCAGGCAGCAGGGCTGGGAATGGGGCAGGAGATGGGCCCAAGGGAAGGGTGAGACAAGCGGGATGCAAAGTCATGACATGCTTGTTTGCAGGGGAGATGCCAATACAGCAGAAACACTACAGCCCACTTGTAACTCCCTTTTCATTGCTCTTTTTCTCTGGAAGGAGTGCATAAGAGAAGAGAAAGGGCTGGTCTAAAAGCTACCAGGAGACTGCAGACAAAGCAACCTAACACACTCCGTTCCTAAGGAAAAAAAAGGCTGAGAACATGTAGCCCTCCTACATGGAAGTTTTTACAGTCTGTATGGGTCAACCCTTGTCCACAGCATGTCTGTTTATACAGTGCATCTGGATACCAGGTTGCTCAGCCTGCGTAGCAGAGAACCATAAAAGAAATGAAAATCTTTATTTGCTTTCTTCATTTCCTTGTGAGGAAAGACAAAGCAACCTTTCATCCCTACCCTGCTGATTTCTGTCCACAGGGGAGACTGTTTTTTGCACTCGCCCTTTAGGAACACATCCTCCAGAAAAGGGTGTGGAGGTAGCCAAATGTTTGAATTTACTGGGCTGGAAGGCACATTACCCCTAGAAAATTTTAACAGGTGTGAAATCAAACAAGTTGAAAGCTCCTGGGTTACTTTCAGCTTCTGGAATCAGACTGGTTACAAAAGCCAGGCTGATGTGTGGCCAGTTTCTCCTAGGTGGGTAGGCTGGTATTTAAAATAATGAAATTATACAGTGAGCTGATATGATTTGGCTAAAATCGTCTTGTTTTTTTTCCCAGTCATCAAACCATGAGTTGAACAACAGGGCTGGGAAAACACAGTACCTGGGAGCCCAGCTCACGGCCAGGCTACTGCTGCATCTGGTGTTCCTTTTGAGATGGAGGAACATGGAAGGATGGGGCGGGGAGGAAAGTGTGACAAGTTTTCTTCATATCTGTTGTGCTCTCCTAACTCCCAGGTGGCTGAAGGGCCATTCCCAGGAATACATTAACCAAGCTGAGAACACTAAACCTAGCCCAGGAAGAAGGCAGACCATGCCACGCTTCTAGGCTGTTCTCAAATATTTGCTCCAAAATTATTTGCATGATGTTCTCTTTACAGCCCTGCTCTCCTGTTACTTCCTATTCAGCTCAGCAAGTCCTAGATCTTATCTGGGTTTGTTGAACAGGACAGCTACAAGCCTCTGTCACTCACAACCCACAGCTCTCCCCTTCCACATCTGTGAGCATGGTCCATGTCAGAAGCCATGGCCTGAGCAGGTGTATGCGAGAGCAAGGCACCAGCTCAGACTAACTCAGGAGTAGCAGGGCACTATGGAAAAAAAAAGGTCAGGCACCTTATAGGGGCTTAATTTCAACCCAGAGAAACAGGAGAAGGTTGCCCATCTACCACAGCTTTGACAACCACAGCGTCTCCTTTCCTCAGGGTGGGAGACAGGTTCACAGGAAGAGTGGTCCTGGAGCTGAAAAACATGTGTTTAAGGCCCTCCTCTCCCATTATCATCCCAAGAAGCACCTTGGGCAACTGGTTAGCTTCCCCTGGTCTCTGTTTCCCCATCTGCTTGACAGGAACAGCAGCATCAGGTTCCCCCCAAAAGATCAAGACAATGCATACACTAAAGAAGACAAGGCATACCGACACAGTAGATAATAGCCAAGCAGCTCAGAGAACTTGACACAAGATGTCTTCTCCCTTCCCCCCAGCTCGTTCTAGGCACAGTTGAGAAACAAGTTCTTACTGGCTGATAAGCACAAAACAATTCAATTTGACCAGGGTCCCTTTCCAGCAAAGAACAACGCCCTGAATATAACTGGCTGTGAAGTTTGTCTGCTGCTGCCAAGGAAAGCCATTAAACCAGCACACATGGGTGAGACAAGTACCCAGCAGAGATTCCCATCCAGCCCCAAACCCCTCAAGCCTGGAGCTGCACGACTAAGTGCACCTGACTAAGGAAATTACCAGCCTGAAAAGAGACATGGCTCCTACCTCCTTTGCCATTGCTGCGTTCAGACCCATCCTGCACCTGCTTTCAACCCCCAGTCCAGCTGCCTTCTCTCAACTTGCCCACTTCTCTCAAAACCTGCCCCTGCCATTTTTCACACCAATTTTTAACAAAGAGGAAACAATGCTCAAAGTGTCCCTGTGTTTTGGATAGGAAAGTGCACTTGGGCTAGGGAAGAGGACATTTACCTTCTGACGCACAAGGTGAGGCTCCTTTTACCCCACGTCTTTGACCCCGGCAAAGAACAAACCCACCATTTTTCTGCAAATGGCAGTCGTGCAATACCATAAGGTACCCCTCGCCTCCAGCTGCTTCTTACAGTCCCTGTGGCAGAGCTGGTGGGACAGCACTTGCAAGCAATTGCCACTGCTCAGTTTAAGCTACAGACAAAGGTGGTTTGCGCTAAGCAGGCAGGCTTTGTTGAACAGGATTCAGAGAAACTTGTACGATCCCTTCTGCTGCACAGTAAGAGCCTCACCTCCAGGTACACTATGGCAGTGCTGCCACTGCTGCACATGCAGCCATCACAGATGCCTGCCTTACCTCTTTGTCCTTCAGACCCAGGAGCAACACCTCCTCCATGAGCGTGAGGCGGATATCTTTGGAGTCGCCAGGATCATCATCATTCAGGTCTCTGTCCGCAGCCGCATCTTCCTCACTGTCGGGCTTCTTGTCCAAGTTCCTTCCTGCCTCAGCACGCCGTCCTCGGTGCGTTAGCGTCGTCATCTCCCTCTCCAGCTGGGCACATGGAGAGCCAAGGTCTGCCCCGTTTCTAAACACTATGGACTGCAACAGTGCTAAGCCCCAAGCCCCAAAACCAGGGAGGCACAGACGAGGACAAGGGACACTGGCCCCTTCTACCCAGGAATTTTCAGCTCACCCCTCCCAGGATGGCTGTACAAGAGTCACTGACAGCGAGCGGCCGTTTGTTCGTCACCTGCCACACTCAAGGAGATAACTGTACGTTCACAGAGAGCAGGGCAGATCTGAGCCACAGCCGAGTCCTTGCACCCAGGGGACCTCTCGACCGTGCGCTCACAACAAATGCGAGGTCCCGCACCCACGCGGGACGTGGGACACCCGGCTCGGTCCCAGGGCAATGCAGAAGCAGCACCTGCCTTGGCACTGCTCTTTCCTACCTCCCCCGGGGCGACCCGCTCGCGGGTGACACTCGCCTTTCCACGGAGGTTATAACAAGCTGCACACTAGGGTTCGCGCTCCCACGCTGCCAACCCCGAACCTTCCGCGAGCACCCCCCACCCCAGTAACAAGATCCCACAACTTTTTCCCGGCGAAATGTGCAAAAACAGCAAGGGGCGGGGGCGGGGGGAACACAGCCGTGGCTCCCCCCCGCCGCAACGGAGTTTCAGGGCTGAGAAACAAACCCCTTGTTTTGGTTAACGTTTCCACCGACCTTACCCCTGCCCAGCGCCTCCTGCGATCTGACTTCGGGGCCGGGGAGCGGAAAAGCTTCCTGCCGGCCCCGGCGGCTTCCTGCGCTGCGGGAACTCCGCCCGGCCCGCGGCGACGGCGAATGGGAGCCCGCCCGGCCGGCAGCCTCCAATGACCGCGGCCAACGGCGGGGGGTGGGGCCGCCCCTCCTCTTCCTCCTCCTGGGGAGGAAGGCGGTGGGAGAGGTGTGGGTGCTGCCTCCGACCCCCCCCCCCGCACCCCGCTGCTTTGCTCGCGGAGCCGGGCGGGGGGCGCAGGACGGGGCAGCTCTCGGCTGTGGAACGGTTCGGGGTAGAAGAACCTTAACTCATCGAGTTCCACCCCCCTGTCATGGGGGGGGGGGGGGCACCTTCCGCTAAAGCCAGCTGCTCAGAGCCCCATCCAGCCTGGCCTTGAGCACTGCCAGGGAGGGGGCATCCACAGCCTCTGTGGGCAACCTGCTCCAGTGCCTTGCCACCCTCATCGTAAAACATTTCTTCCTTACATCCAATATAAATCTACCCTTTTTCAGTGTAAAGCCATTACCCCTTGTCCTGTCACTACATGCCCTTGTAAAAAGTCCCTCTCCAGCCCCCTTGTAGGCCACTTTAGGTACTGGCAGGCTGCTGTAAGGTCTCCCCAGAAGCTTCTCTTCTCCAGACTGAACAACCCCAACTCTCTCAGCCTATAGAAATAAATGCATTAATCAACAGTCATGCAGCCAACCTCATCGAACCAGCCCAAGGCACGAGCAGCATTCGCCAATTAAATCCCAGGGATCCAGTTCATCACAATGATCCCAGGAGAAACATGCATCCTCGGCAAGTGCCTGCCCTGCACAGCTGCTTCCACCAACAAACCCCATTTCAACTTTTTTTTTGCCAAATTCGCTCTCGCCATGCTCTGACCTGCTGCCCACACCCCCCTGCTCTGATCATCCCATATAGGGTCAGCCCCAGAGAACCAGCAGCTCAAAACAAGACCAAGCAGCCACACAGCCTACAGAGCTACAGCTCCCAAGCATTACCCACATTTCATTAAAGCCCCCAAATATATGCATGCCAATCCATTGTAAAGAAACACACAGCAACTAAATGCTAACATTCTTTTAACTGAGGAATGATAAAAAGACATTCTTAAGTTACAAGTCAACAATGTCAAGAGATGTTCAGCTATTCCCACCTAGACGGCAGCAGCTCTGCCATGCAGAAACAGCTTCAGTCCAATTCATTACAGCACAGGAAAAATTAACATTTTTTTGTTAGAAAAAGAAACGGCACCATGTCCAACTTCTGCAATTAATCATTTTAAATACATGTGGGTTCTTCAAATAATCTCACACCACTATAATAGACACCTGCCACAGATTAAGACTTTGTAATTACATACATATCTTATCACAGCTGTACAGAAATTCCTGCGTTCTGGCATAAAATACGTAATTGGGGGTATGAAGAATGTTTCATTTTTACAAACTGGTCTGGTGCCTTCAGTCTGGAAGAAATGTAAGGAATCAAGCCCCCCTAACCATCCCAGTAGTAAAAGCAAAAAATGTAATACTGCTATAACTGACAACCAAGCCCTCCTCAACCTGCCATGTAAAGCTCTGGAAATTAACCCAAGACTTGAGGGGTTTTGTGCCCTGCCCCATAAGGCAGGTTCTGGACAAGGAGTTCCTCAGCTTTGAAATACAGCCCAAAGTTACTGATGAAACCTTGTGTTGTGGGTAATGAACATTACACAATCACCATCAGGATTTAAAAACACTATAAGCAGGGAGTCAAAACCTCCCAAGTCACTTTTGTTAACAGAAATTTTCTCAATTACATCAGTAGTCAGGTACCTTCTCTCTTTCCTGATGGGGTGCAACCTCCTATAAAAAATAAGTTCTGTTTTCTTCAGCTAGGCTTCTTGACAGATTTTCTTTCCTTAAAATACCCTACATTTTGACTACAAATAGAACAGAAAAGATCCCTGAAAGATATTTAAATACAAACATTCACATTAAACAAAAAAATGGAAGTGGTACGCAGAAGAACTCTATAAACAAACAGCAGGGGAGATGGGTATCTAAAACTGCTCCTTTGGTTCACTGATCTTTCTCCTTTTTGGCAGCACATCTTGACTAGACGAGAGCTCAAACTGATGAACCTGCCAAGGGAAAAGAAATGCTGCATTACAGGTTGCCACACAGTACAGACTGTGACTTGCTCAGTGGCATTAGCAAGTTTAACACGGAAAAAGCCCACCCTGAACAAGACTGCTGTGCGATGCATTGAGAGCTGTGTGTCAAGTATCTGACTCAACCTTGCTATTGTCCAGAGGTGCTAAGCCTGGAGTAACATCTGGTATTTTTTTCTGGCAGAATTGACCCTCCCTCCAAATTACTGAAGGAGGGCTGGGATGTACTCATGCTGTAAGGGCAGTACCTCCTGTGTGTCACAGCTTCAAGAGAACATAATGAAGGCTGTTCCCCCTCCATCAAGGCAACACACCTAAAGTCCAGTTCCATGAGCAGCTGGGACCCAACACAGTGGCCTCAACTCCAGACACTGCAGAGCCAGGCGGCACCAGGAGGGCTCTGCACAGCAGCAAAGTTCCCTGTATCAATGGGAAAGGGGGCTCAGCACCTTGCTGAGCTTGCCTTACTGAGTTTAATCCCATTATTTATGACTTGCACATGTGTGAGAAGATGACAATTTAGCCTTTAGCTCTGCTGTGCTTTTAATTATTGAAAAGCACAACTTCTTTTTTGCTCTGCTGTGCTTTAAATTCTAGTATTAAGTTCCATTAACAAAACCTTTTTTCAAAAGAAAGATGCAGTGATAGTGAGCATACAGAATTATATCCCCCCGCCCCCCATCAGTGAACAACATAAAAAATACTGCATGTAACACTGGAGTTGGAAGTAAAAAAACTGTATTCTGCAGTAAGCAGTAGTTTACAAAAAGACTGAATCTGCTAGTTCTATACTCTGAATTTAACATCTCTGCTTCATGAATTTGCTGCAAACTCTGATAGCCCTTCTCGCATGCATCTTTCACACACAGATACTTTTAAGACACAGACTAATTTCTCTTCTGGATTTCTTTAGAACATTCTGCTGATGAATGAATTTTGCATGGTCCCAAACTTGATTTCCATCAGCCTTTACAGAAACAAGGCAACTTTAGTTTAGGAGAAAACTGTTGGCAACAAATGAGCTGTACATTATGAATCCTTAACACAACTACTCCACTAAAAATTAATGAAGCGCTTTTCTGAGCGGGGACAGAAAGGGTATGATTTTCCTTGGCAGACATGTAATTTCCCCTCCTGACTCTAAATGAAGAGCACTTACTAGAATGGTAGTATTCACCCCACAGCTTCTTCTGAGAAGAACCTACCAGTAACCCTGAACGTTCACAAGTAAGAGAGATGTTGAGGTCTTGTGAAGGTGCCCCAGAGCCTCACAAAACTGAAGCTACCAAGCTGAGCTGGTAAAAGCAGCAGTAACAGATGGGGGGCCCCAATGCCATCCTCAAAGGCCAAATTCCACCCTGAAGTCAACATCCTATCCACCTGTGCAAGGCTGGAGGAATTTGGCTCCCCACAAGTAGTGCACACTACAAGACTTACCTGCTGCAACGTGATTAAGCAAAGAAGTAACAGATTTTTCTCGGCACGAGTGAGTCATAGAGCTGAGGTTAAAATTTTGGCCTTGTATTTTCCAAGTAAAATTGCTAGCAAGCATACTGTACACTGGTCTGGGGAGTCTCTGCTGGCACACACTCCTATCGACAATGGATTAAACCAGGGGGAATTTGGCTAAACACATTATCAAGAAGATCTAGATCAATCCTAATCAATCTTTCTCAGCCTGTCTTAACTACATCCACACTCAGCTTTTAACTCTTTGGAACCAAATTTTTTGGGACACTAAGAATCCAAACGTGTTGAATTTAATGGAAATTTTAGAAGTGATGAGAATTTCATTCTGTCAACATGAAATGTATTAAAGCTTAGAGTTTTATTCACTTATTTAGAACAGAAAAAGGCTTAAAGAAGAACAGAAATAAGAGAAAAAACAGTACTAACAGTGCTGGTTTGAAATATCTTTCCACTTCTTGTCCTGCTCTCTGACACATTAAGTTCAGACGTTTTACTTGCCAAATGATCAACCTAAAATCACAAAATAGATGTTGCCTTGTGACAGCAGAAAAAAAAATATGTATTGGAGGCTAGAGCAGGGTTCAGTGCTGTAGCACGCAAACAGCTCTGGATTTGCTCACCACAGCATTTGAGCTGAAATTTAAATACAGGAGTATACTCATTGAAGCCAACAGCACTATTTACAGCTGAATGTGTCAGAGCCCTGACAGATCAAAGCATCAGTTATTTTTATATGGTAAGTCACCCACAGTTACCTAGGGCTATTCCATTTTAAGAAGTCTTAAGGACCTATGTTTGAAGTAGTCCTCCACATTTAAATTGTACCATTTTGCTATATGCAAGGAATACAGCCTGAGTTTTAAGTCCGAGTAATAAAACTGCATTTTAAGTTTTCATTAACCTTTAAACAAATTCTGGTCTGTCAGAATTAGCAGAGACATTTCTATTAGGCAAAGTGTTTAGTTATGGCCGTTCATAAACATGGAAATTATTTTTCCATTTCTCTTAATAACAGTCAGACCATCTGTTTCGTTTGAAAACTCTACCACAGAGGAACAGCCTTTTGTTATTGCTTTTGATTACTTTAGAATATTAACTGGTTTTGTAAAACACCAAAAAGTAAAGGCATTTTATTACTGAAAATACTGACTGTGGTAAATAAACCTTTAGCAGATTACCTATTAATCACTCGAAGTAGGAAAGAAGCTTCACAAAAAGCTTTAATAGAAGTTTAAGACAACAAAGTGCAGTTTTCATACCTGAGGATTAGAAACATATAGATTCTGGTTCCCTCCAGCCTTTGTAACTTCATCTTCTTCACATGTTAAATTTTGTTCTATAAAAGAGTTAAATAATAAAGCACACCTGACAACACACTAGTAGCCCCTTAACACTGATGTTTTGCCACAAGGAACACATGAACTTGCAGGGAACAGGTGCTTCAAATGGGTTCTAATTCTCTATGTGCAAGCAAGTCATTAACACCACCAAGCATTACACTCTCTTCATCTTTAATTCAGTGATTTCCTATCACAACTTCCTACGACAGGCATGCAAGAAATGCTTATGCTAAGTAGTAGATTTACACACAGGGATCTTTGGAAGAGTGGGCTTGATCCCTGAACTCCTATGTACACTGTACTGCTAAAGGCTCATCTACATTGGCATATGCTTCCAAGTAAAAGGCCTCACAAGCCCATTTTGCACTGCAGAACGGGCAAACAGCTCTGTGGGGCCACTCTGGCACAGCCTCTGCATATTCTGAACCCACTACCAGCAGACAGCTCCCATTTTATAACCCAACCACACACAGCTGAGCAACTTTGGCTGCAGTTCCTGTAGCTACAGTTCCCTTGTCATGCAGCTGCATGAACAGGCCATGAGGAATGAGCAGTCAGTTCTGGAGATTTTTTTTTTGTTGCTGTTGTATCTAATCCATACTGGTTTTTTTTCTAGGATGCAGATATAAGCATAAACTGGTTAAAGATGACTGTGCTTCAGCTGTGGAAATGACTGAAGAATTTCAGGATGACAAATGCATTTTCCCGTGTTTTGTAGTTCCTGTAAATAAAACATCATGCAACTCCACAAGACAAGCCATTCACTGCATTTTTGCATGGTTTTGGAACTTCTATGAATTTCTAAAAGCACCAGATACAGCTTTATGTGGTTATTCCAGGTCTGCAGTCTACTAGCACTGTCAAGATAAGCACGCTGATCTACACATGCTGTTTCCTACACATTTCCATGATCATATTTGAACAGCATGGAAATGTTAGCTTTTTTTGCAAAGTCACATGTTTTATTTCTGAAAAAACACACCCAACATTAATGTCACTATTTAAATACACAGAGCAGCCTGTTTGATGTTGGGCTTGAATGACAGGACACTCCAACCCATTCTAAAAAAAAATTAAATCCAGGCTCAACTTGCTTTGTCCAGCTGCCTCCACAAGCACTCAGACACCATGGTAGCCCCAACAAGCTGCTAGTCTTGTTCGTGTTGGGAGGACCAAAAGCCTCAGCACTGACACAGTTGCCACTTTTATAATTAGGTGGAAAGCAATGCATCTGGAAGTTTTTATGGAAAATTGGGGTTTCTGAACTCTGAAGAACCATAGTTATTTTTCAAAGCAGATGCAACTTTAGGGAAATGCATTAAGAAGAGTGAAAAAAGCAAGCAGCAGCACTAATGGTAATTTCTTCTAGGAGTGCCATACATTCATTAGCTCCACAGAAACCTCTACCTGTGCTACCGAAAAAACCCAACATTTTACATAGGCTTCTCATCCAAATAAAGGGTTGCACACCCCACCCCCAATTTTGGTCATAAAGCTTGTTTTTTTCAAGACTGTGGTCTTGAGAACTGTGTTCCTTTAGCTATCCTATTTTACATCAGCATATTAGAGGATTTCTGAGTGTACTCATTACATCATCTCTACTTAATCTTCTTCCAAAAAGGGGACTTGGTTCCTCTTTTCATCTTTCTTTGCTATGTTTGAAAAGCTTTATATACAGCAAATGGGTGCCAGTATTGTCTGGATGCTTCCTATATAGCATCTCCAAGATGAGCAGATCAACAAGCAGCAATTCATTCTTCTGTTTGTATGGTAGCAAAGTTCAACCTTGGAGCCCCTGGGCTATCTTGGGGAATCTGGAGATAAATCATCTTCTTTTCCTCCCAGTTTCTCTAAAATCTTAAAGGGAAGCTTCTGCTCACAGAGATCCCTGAGGACAGAGTTTGCTGTCTCATGTCTTGAATTGGACACGGTCTGGGTCCGCATCTAGGAGCACTGATTGAAAAAAAAAAAAAAAAAAAAAAAAAAGAGTGGAGTGCTTCCAGGGCATATTTCTGGTAGCAGCTGCAGTCAGGATGATGTAGTTGGGACAGTTGTTTTATTGGCACTTCTGCATTCAGAGCTTACAGTGGAGGACATTTATATGATTGTAAGTAAACAGTGCAGAAACTATCTATTTATAAAGGCTAAGAAAAATCCAATGAGATGTGCTGCTGATTTTCATCAGAAAGGATACGCAGGTACTTCCTAACGTCCTCCATAGTGCAAAGGGCATAACTGTTTATTTGATAACAAGGGAGAAGGCAGCTTTGCCTTGCAGTGCTAAGAGTCCTCAGAGTGCTTCCAAAACATAAAATGTTTACTCTCTGCAGAACTCTCAGTTCAACTGCTTATTGAAGTTGTTATATGAAACCTTTTTTTTTTTTTAAAAAGTAAAACAGAAGTAAATAGTTTTGGTACCTTTTTGAGAAGTGCTGCCTGATAGGCTTCCAGCTGGAATTTGCTTTTTTGCTGCTACTCACATTGTTTGTGTAGTTTTACATTGACAGATTTTACAGTGTTAGGATATTACTTGAGGAAACTCAGTTTGAGGAGATTCATACCAACAAAAACGCTTTGCTAGAACTTGTACCTATTAAAACTAAAGTTAAAAATGTTCACTCGCAATTATCAAAATGCTCCATGTATGCAGTAAGAGAAAAGGGCACACAGGTCCAGAGTAAGCTGTGAAAATAAGCAGCTAGAAAAGGCACAAAAATAGCCAGCAGCACAGACATAAACATACAGTCACTCATAAAACAAAACATATTTTGAGATGAAGCTACTGATTGTATCAGGAATGGCATATCACAGTAATGAACAACTTCCCTTGTACAGAAGAACATGCATCATTATGTATAGGTATTTTTACATGGGTATCATTCAGTCTATCACAACATAAAAACTCTTCTGTACACACAAGCCCTGACATTCTCAACTCCTCCACAACCACACAGATTGAAGCATGTATACATTGCAGAATCAGACCGTGGTCCTACCACAGTCAGAGCTTAAAGAAAAAAGGTCGCTAAAATTGGTATTTCTGCTAAATTTACTTAGTGGCTGAAGCTGTGAGGATATAGTACAAACAGCTATGATTTAAAGAAAAATAGACCTGGACCACTTTTTGAACAAAGAATCCTGCTTCTCAAGTCTGCAATAATGAACTCAAGAGCAAAACACCTCTGCAAGCTTTATGTGGCAATTAAATATGTTAGTAAAACAACAGCAACAATAATAATAGAAAAATCAAACAGCAAAATTAGTCTCTAAATATTTAACCCATTAAATTTAGCTCATCTGATAAAATGGAACAAAAGATCAGATTTTTAGAACAGAAACATGAAAATGTGCAATTGCCAACCAAACACTTCACAGAACAAAGCCACACTAGAAAATAAAGGCAAAGCAATGTATGTGAAGAAAATAGAATGTAAATTTGAATATAGTGGTCTATGTCAGAAAATTGAGGTTTTGTTTTAGTAACATCAGGAAAGAGAGGCACAAACTGAAGACTTGAAAAATATATGTAAATGTTACCTTGAGTTTCTGAAATATGTACATTATTCCTATCTTCTAGTTTATTATCCAAGACAAGATCTTCCTAGATTAAGAAAAAGGTGTATCACTTACTGCACACAAATAAGGAAGAGGGTTTGTACTCAGATGCTTAGGACCAGAGCTTATTAGATGGATTCTCAGTGGAACAAACTGTACTGAAATAATTGAAACTGACATGGAACGTACAAACTAGCTCAGCATTATTTAATTATTAATGTAAGTACACATTTAATTCAACTACCAAGAAAAACATTTGTAAAACATACAAAATTGTAACAATTGATATTGAAAGAATATCAATGCATCAGTTACCACCTTCCTACTGCCTGTGAAACAGCAATTCAGAGGCATATGCAGATTTAGAGAGCCAGGGGTTTTATTTCCATCTCATCACCCACAGGGTTCCCTACCAACGCTAATTGAGGGAGAGGGGCCAAAGGCCTTGCAGCTCTGCCTCCTTCTCACCTATGGACAGCAAATCTATTGCCAGTCAATACCACCTGGCTGCAGCAGCTCACTTGGGACTACTATGGGACAGCTCCAGGGAGGTTTCACCTGTGTCCTGTGCATGGAGCTGAACAAACAGCAACTGTACCTACAGCACAAAGCTGCCCCTCTGCTCCTCACCCTGCTGCTCCTCTCTAGTCTTGCAAAGACATGACTACTAACAATGCTGCTGCTGACAGACATTATGCAGATGTACTTGTTCAATACTGCTTTAAGAATGACAGATTGCTAACTAGAGAGGTAAAATTAAAGTGAAAATGTACTGAAGACATATTGTCTTGCTTAAATATATCTGGAAACACAGTCTTTTATTAATGTTATGGTAAGACACGCAGTAAAACAATTGCCCTTTTCTAGACTATAAATTACAAAAAATTTCAACAAGCTACATAAAACATTTGCACTCTTACATTCATGTCCTGGTTCTCTTCTGGATCATCTCTGTCCACTCTGAGCACCTGGAGAGGCACATTAGTCTCTCCATGCTTTAGGATGCTTTTATCAACATTTTCCATTCGTTGTTTTTCAGTTGTAACTTTAACTTTAAGCATATGAAAAGGTGTTGGCACTTCACCCACATTCAGATACATAGGGTCTCCCTCAAATATCATCCCCTCACATTCACCCTCCTTAAAACCAGGAGGTTGGTAATCAGATGGTGTAACTGCAGAAAATAATTCATTAAATGTGTTAGAATGAAACACATTCTTATAAAATTAAGTTTAACTTGTGCAGCAAAAGGGCAAAAGAGGCTACTCCAAAAAAGTTGTGCATGGGGAGGGGGAATAATCAACATTCAACTTGTAGTAAATGAAGTTCTTTTTCCCCTACACAACACACAAAACCCAATTAACACTATTTGAAACAGTTCATATATGCAAAAAGATAAGCTAGAAGCTCTGATTTTTCATTATAAATCAATAATACATTCTGAAAGCAGAGCTAGACTTTTAAATAGTCACCTAAACTAGAACTAGTCTGGCAAACATGTTACATCCTAACATAATCAGGAACACTTGATCTGTTTTTAAAACACACTGAAATCTTTGCTCCAATGAAGTCAGTGACAAGATTGTGCTCCCATAGCAAGATCAAATCTGTTCCCCTTGGATTTTAGAAATGATTGTGAGAAACACAGACATGCAAAATAACATCATTTAACAGGTCCCAGCAACCATAAAGACTATCCATTAAAACAATTCTTTGAATTGTTTTCCAAGTCTGAACACAGTTGATAAATCAAGGTAATATGGAAGCATTACCTTCATCATAATAGAACAGCTTCATCGTCAGGAAAACATCATTTGGTAACGGACTCAGATTTTGCATCAGAATATAAATCTTGCGAATGAGAAGGACACTTGCTTTCCTGGTGTCTGCACAGGTGACCATGGAATCATTCCTTTTATTCTTACTAAAAATAGACAAAGTATTCAGATTTTTTTTATATACAGAGCAAGCTGCTTCTAGTATTGACAGATGACTGTTTAACAGACCATGAGTGTCAGAAGCAGATATCACATTTATTGCCTAAGGTCTGAGATTACATGCACTGCAATTCCCAGTACTAAGTGACCTGCATGTTCTCTGCCCCTTGGAAGATCAAATTCTGAGCCAGGGACATCACGGAAGTATTATGGTTCAGCAGCTGTGACCAACTACTGTATTTTATATGACACAATGCCTAAAAAACACCCAATCTGAAAGAAAGAAAAAAGTAGGTACTTTTCAAAGCCCAAATTCTGAGAAGTCTTACATACTTGCTTTCCCTTAAATAAATAAAAAAAAAGTAACACTATTGACTTTGACAAGAATGGTTACTGTTAAAAAAAATGCATGCCTAAATGACTCTTGGCATTCTGACATTTCCATGCTCCTGTTCTGCCAGCAGGTGACCCAAATCCTACCTTACTGCCACTAAAAATGCTCTCCCTCTACTCCCCTGCTCCTCACAGCCACACAGCTTAGAGGCACCGGAGGATCTGAAAAGCCAGTGCAAGGCAAGCAACTGTGAGTTATTTCATTGGGTAACCCTGTCTTTTGGAATCATACCCTTAAACTGTGATGGTTTCAAGTCTCACCCCTCTGCAGATGGTTATCTCCTTCCCTGCAGGGTGACAGAGGAGTAGGCTTATGCCTTTTATTTCCAAATTAGTCTGGCATGAATTTATGCTAATACACTAAGGAAACCTGGTGTGGCTGAGAGTCACACCCCCTTCTACCACTGTTTTTTACGTGACTTACAACCTCTTTCAGTATTTCAGTAACTACCTAGGTCTGCAGCACTGCAGGTTGTTTTTTTTTTTAATTTTAAAGCATTTTACGCAGGAGGAAAGCTGGGAGAAGTTTGTTAGGTATGAACTTGCTACATTTTGACTGTCTTAAAATAAGCCACTTCCTTGTAGCTGTGACTGACCAATAAACCCCTACAACAGAAGAAGAGTCAGTGGAGATGGGCAAGATATGCCCATGAAGCTCAGGGAATAATGCAGGTCATCACAGCTGTTGCAAAGAAAGCTGACTTCATCTCAACACACAGGGGACCTGAGCATGGCCTTCATTTTAGATAAATAGCTGTGTCAGTTGAGCGGATCAACTACTATCACAGTTGAGTGGATCAATTGGTGGTGTAAATGTTTCTCCCCAAGTTCATTAGAAGTGCATGAATGTCTGCTTGAGTTAGTCAGACCAGTACGGGGGGAGTGAGTATGTGGCTCAGTCCAGAGTATAAGAACTAAAAAACTAACAGAAGAACTTTTAAGAGAGCAATGGGCTGGAGCTGGCTTCAACCCACGTATTCTCTCCCTGTGAGTGGGGATGCCCCGTGTCATGACAGTGAATGTATCCTAGAGATGAGTAATGGGAATCACATTGGTATTGTGACTGAACTGTGTATTGCAATAGCTATGCTTTGATAAGCACAGCTTACATTTGTATTGCATTTTCAGTGTATTTTGTATCATCTCTGCTAAATGAGAAATCCCATGTAACATCAAGTATCTTCAGATAAGTAAATCTGATACGAAACATTTCACCCTCCACTCATGGAAGATCTTAAAAAAAACTGATCAGAGAGTATTGGACTTGTGACACTAAGAATCACCTTTTGAGTGGATATTTAAAAATATGAGCATAAAATACAATGAATCATTTTGTCAGATTAAGTCTAAGCTAATAGTATAGGTTGATAAAATTAGTCTTAAAATCCAGAATTAAAAAAGGAAACACCAAAGAGATAAAATCCAAAGCTTCGACATTCAGGTGTATGGAAGTGGACTGTAAAACTACAGAGCAAAGTAAAATCACAGCGACAGTACCTGCTGAAATCCAGGAGTGGCCCATTGTGGGTATACTTGAACTTGAAGTGGTAACATTCTGTAATTGTCTGCAAACAAGTTCAGCAATTAAACTATCTGCTGTCAAGCAAACTACTACTGCTGCTGCTTCTGTCTAGTCATCTATTAACCTTGCATTTAAAGAAAATAATGATAGCCCAACTCCTGTCTGATCCACTTACATGCACTGAATACAGCTTTCTAATGCTGTAACGATTAACAGTATTAATGTATACAATTGTCATCAAATAAAAATGATGATCTACATTATTTTCCAGGAATCACCATGATAAAATATTTTGAAACATCAGCTTAAGTTTTTAGAATGAAATAGTCAACTTTTAATCACTATGAAAATGTTTCACACACGTTAACAGACACGGTGACACCCAGTGGCCAGTTAGAACACACCGTGTCTTTCACAAAGAAGTTCCACAAATTTGTTATACAGTTAGGATAATGCATCTTTACAGGCATTTAACTCTGCAACAACACTTTGGGTTTCTTGTACTGGCCTGAGAATAACCTGACACTAGATATTCAAAGGCAATTCACTGTGGCAATTCTAATTAGCTCTAGTGATTCTTACATTAGATATTGAGATGTCTTTTTTTTTTTTATGTGAACGTTAAGCACTATTGCTTGTATACACATTTCACTATATCCATACTATCATTAGTCACCCAGTAAAATATTCTAGCAGATTTACCTGAGGATCTTCTGGATGGGTATAGACCTGTATTTTTAAAAGTAAAGAGAGGAAACAAGAGTAAGAACTGTACATAGCTTTAAGCATCTACCTTAAAAAACGTGTACCTTACTTTTGAAACATACTTACTGCCAGGACAATCATTCTCAGCTGTCAGAAACATAATTAGAGAAAGAAAAAGAACATTAAATGTATTCCATAGCCCACTTCTGCTTACCAAACTGTTTTGTTTCTCTAGCTTTGGAAAGCAATATAAACAACTAAGGCTTGTTTCAAGAAAAAACTCTTCATATGCTTAACTCTTTATCCGTTTAAGAAAGGACTTCCTCAACTGGCAGAAGCAAATACCTACGCATCCTTGACTTTAAGTTTCTGTTTACAAAGAATATTATCCTGGAGTGTCTGTGCATCCCACATCATTGCTAACTGTTTTAACATATTAAAGCACAGCCATTCCCAAATACTGTAACTACACTGGCAGCTAATGCACTTAGTAAATGAATGTTTCAATACATTTAAAATAGCTAAATTGTATTGGAAGACTTACGTATTTCTTCTGCAAGGCATCATAGCATCCTAACATCCTGCAAAAATCAAATCATATTGTCCATCTACTACTAATTTCCATTTGCTTTGCTTCTGACTACATAAAATAGTCTCCAAAAATGAAATTCTTGTTTAGCCTTAATTTTACGTTACAGCAATAAAGAATACTTATTCCATTATTCTCTTATTAGTAGTGATACAAGCAATGACTATCTTTGTAACACCAAATCATTCTTACTTCTTTGCAGAATAAGTAAAAATATAAGCTGTAATTTATCAGTAAAAACATAATGCAGTTGTACACCTACCTTTTTCAAACACATTCTAACACATATATTCATTAATCAGTTTACAGGTAAGTGCTTCAGCTGAACACCAACATCTCTGAAGCACAAAGGAGTGTTATTGCCTTTATTTAGATGTTGCAATTTGCTTTTTACATAACATGTAAACAACAGTCAAACAGCAACCCAAAACTTACCCTAATTTTTTTCTAACATTTCTTTCAAATATAGTCAACAAGCAAAAATTGTTTTTGATGTGTACACAATGCTGAGTTAAGAAAGGCTACTCACCTGTAAACTCTGAACAGGTAGCACACTCCCTTTCCATAAAAACCAGGGAGCTTTTCCTTGTCAGCATCCACAGGCTGCCACATCACTGCCCTTGCTAATGTTTGATGCATGAGGGTAAGGTGGAATGCCCTTGGCACTGTTTCAGTTTCCTCTACTACAGAAGGTCAATTAAGAAATTCCAGGTTACAGTAAAGGAAGCCTTTTTACCCACTCTTAGTGACAACACTATGGAAATATTATATATGCACTGTAATTAACATACCACTTCACCAGCTGAGTAGAGCCAGGACAGTTCTTGTCTTCCCTCAGAATTTTCACACAGACATCTCAAAAAAAGAATATATACATACATACTTACTTAGAACAAAATTAAACTACATTGCTAAGAAAGTGAAGTTCATTCCTTAAAAGTATGTATCAAAAGCAGACTAAAATTAACATTACCAACAGGTGCAGACAAAGTATTGATGAGTTAGCATCACCACTATCTAACAAAATCCAACAATGAATGTATTAGTGAAGTTTCCATTACAGTCATTGACAATGGCTATTATCCTTATTTAAGAAGACCAAGCGGCTTTGCAAGCACTCAGTAACTTCTTAACAACCCTATGACAAGTCATTTTGCAAAGAATTGTGAAAACAGCCTGTTACCATCCATGTATCTTGTTCCATAGGCACTTTCAGGAAAAATTCCTCTCAGATATGTAATGCAGGATACTGCTACTGCCAGGAGCCTCTTCACTAGCATCAGAGATTGCTGTTCAGTAGATATTTTGTTAGGAAATACAACTGCACTCTGAAAGTTAGAGAAAGGAAAGAATTAATCTCTGTCCACAACAACAAACATGTACAGTCTACAGTCTGGTACAATCCCTGCTTAACATTTTAAATTAATTGAAAAGTATGGCTTTCATCTGTTATAAAGTTAAGCATATTCCTAACACTTGGTATAACTGCATTTTTAGGATATTGCTGATTTCTACCAAGTGCATGACCACAAAGTTCAGGCTCAAACTATTTTGCTATTAAGCATCTTTATTCATAGTTAAAAGGCTGAATTAGCCTGTGATTTTCAAGTGAAGAAATAACACAGAGCAGCTGGGTGCACTATCTCAGCTAAATTCCACTGACTTTTCCAATTCAAGTAATATACTGTGCTGAAATACACAAGAAAATCATACCACACAACTCCTTTGCTTCTGAGCAGTTGCCATTTTGCAGATACTCTTCTGTTAATAAAACATCTGTGTTAACACATGTATGACCACCATTCACAAGTGCATGTGATCCCAGACTGCAGTTATTCAGCTTTAACAAGTCAGTACCTGAACCTACAAACACTTCCTGCACAATTAATCTGTATCAGTTCAAACAAACCCCATAATTTAAAGGAAACAGAGCAGAATTGTTCAGGTAATCATCACCAGCATTAGACTCTTGATTTTCACACCAGCACAGACCTCACCCAAGGTTGCAGTATGTGCCGCTTAGAATAGTGCAAGCCTATTTATATGAAACATGAGGCTTTGAAAGCAATGCTCTGAAGCAGTAACTAGCACCCAGCCTAACAGATTTTCAAAGGACCCAGGAAGAGGCTCCCCCCATTTAAGTCACCTCAAGCAGAAGCTGAGCCATCACCTTAACACCTCTAGGTTTGGGTTTTCTCTGTAATTTGAGTATTGGAGAAAGAGACCCCTCTCCAGCTATTCTTTCTACTAAGCCATGTTTTCATTAAGCCTCAGTACCATGAGCCTGAGTCCACAAGACAAGCTTTCCTCACCATCTGTAAAAATGAAAAGCATTCATGTCCAAGGACTTGGAAAATGCCTTTCCTAAGCAAAAGCTCGGCACTGGACCATGCAGGCGCTGAGCTGCCCCTCAGCTGAGCCTCCATAAACCCACCTGATCTCAGTACATGGCTGACCTCAGCACTTTTGAGAGAAACGCTTAAATAAAAGAGCCCCTTCCCAGCACTATCACCCCTAGAAAAGAGAACCTGCCTCCTCAAGGTATAAAGGCCACCCACAAACTGAGACAAAAGGCAAGAAAAGCATGGATAGAGCCAAAACACCACATAAGGTGAGGAACCGGACACAACCCTCACATCCGAAAAGAGAACAACCGCCCGGGACAGACCCGACTAAGCGAAGCCCCCCCCCCCTCCTCGCCCCGTCATCCTCTAGCACTGCCAGGCGCGGTGGCTGCTCGCCCCACCTCCTCCGCACGGCAAAGGACCGTGTGCAAAGGTAGGGACGAGGCTCGCCCTCCGGCACGCACCGCTGCGGGCCGTGCGCAGCGCTGCTACACGAAGCGCCAGTCTGCCCCCACAGGAAAACGGAGGCGAGTTTGGCGCGAAGTTGAGTTTTAATCTAACCTACCCACGCGGATTAAAGCAATGCATTGCCACGCTTAGCTCTTAGGCCAACTAAGTGCGAAGGTGGTTCACAGCAACTGCTGTTCACTAAATGATTTTTAAGACAGTGTGTAAGCCTTATTGCTATTGATCAGAAAGTAACTCAAGAAACACACAGAGGATGTTTAGAGAGAAGACATTGCTTTATTCTGGCCAGGGTGCAAAGTGGAAGGTTTCCACATGCACAAATCGAGCGCACGTGCTGGGGTTTTCAGTCCATACTTAACATGCTGCAGTTAAAACATCATACCTATTAACACATATGTTCCACCTAACTATTGCATATTCATTATGTTGAGCAAGCAGGGCATGTTGTTCTCTTGAGCAATCATCCCAGAGTCTTCTATGCCTGCTGTTCTACGGGGGCTCTGGTGGTCTTTGGGGGTCTTTGATGGTAATCTGGGGAAGAATATCCCTACTCCTTTTGTCCTTTTGAGGTCATGCGTCATCTGAGGACACCATGGTCTCTTGTTCCTTTTGCCACTTCCTCATTTCTCAGTGCTGGAAGGAGGATTTATGTCCTTAATTAGCAAGTCTGTGACTCTGAAATGGCTATTATCTGGTGCCTTGACTATTACCCAAACACTCTGTAAGCACTCTTTATTGTGAGCAGAATTTTAAACTAGATAAGCTTTACCTTGAGTACACATAATCTAAAGAGTCCTTTAATAGTAAGCATATCACACTTCTCATGTTTTAGGTGGTGTTTTTCTTAAGCTATCACTGCCTTCTTATTGGTTAATCAGTCTTTTGAAGGCTTGAGGCAACATTATGTCAGTGTAATTTATGCTTGAACATGAAGAAATGGTTTTAGTGAGATTGCAGTGTCAACGAAGAGTTTATACATGAAGACCCCTTTTCTTAAGAATTGTTTTTACCTCCTTGTTCAATGCAAGCTCTGTGCTTGATCCCAGGTTGTGTTGTGTGGGTACAATGGCAGCTGAAAGCGCCAGTGTGTATTGGGTTTCTGTGGCAAGGTTTTGGTAGCGGGGGGGGGGGTATAGGGGTGCTTCTGAGAGAAGCTGCTGGAAGCTTCCCCCGTGTCCAACAGAGCCAATGCCAGCTGGCTCTAAGATGGACCCGCCACCAGGCAAGGCCGAGCCCATCAGCGATAGTGGTAACCCCTCTGTGATAACATTTTTAAGAAGGAAAAAAAGTTGTGGGACAGAGAGAAACAGCAGCCAGAGAGTGAGAACATGCAAGAGAAACAGCCCTGCAGACCCCCAGGTCAGTGAAGAAGGAGGGGGAGGAGATGCTCCAGGCGCCGGAGCAGAGAT
>JANZLQ010000092.1:13034947-13044953 GCA_026212715.1 Elanus axillaris | reverse complement strand
GGGGGCGATGCGGGGCGGCCCCGGAGACCCTCTGTCCTGCCGCGGGCGGAGCTGCCGCTTTCCTCTCGCTGGGCGGAGCAGGCCGGGGGACTCCAGGTAGCGCTGGCAGCAGGAGCGCCCGAGGGCTCGGCTGGGCAGCTGCGAGGTGACGCGTTTCTTGAACAAAATTCCGGTTTTGGGCGCTGTTCCGCCCCCACCCACCCCTCCTCACCGGGGTGTCTCGGGAGCGCGGGGTGGCATCGTCTTCCGCCTCTTGGCTGTGTTGAGCTTTGTTTCTGAAACTCGTAACGGAGTGCTTTGTTGAGGACGAGGGCGTAGTTGTCTGTTTCTGAATTATTTAACCTATTTCGTCTGCCATGTGTTTGTCAAATCTTGCACCGAGTAAGGTTTTATGTTTTAGCTGGTAGTGAAATAATGTACTCAAGCATTTTTTTGAGCTGAATGCTGGAGCAACAGATGTTTACTGAGACTTGTGCAACTGTGTCTGTTTTTTGTTTTCAGCCATGACCATGCAGTTCATCAGTCACCGGTTTCCAGAGGATCACGATCCCACAATTGGTAAGAAAAATATCTCTTTTCTCTTTGCTGTTCAATCCCTCTCTTAGCAGGTTAAGCTGTTGTGGAGTCCATTGCTTTAAAGCACTCAATTGAAAGAAACGTATAAATTTGACTGTAAATTGAGGACTCAAGTCCCTTAAATTACTCATTTTAAGGTATTAAGAGTTCTGAGACTGCTGTGAGGACAGGGATAGATATCCTGAGGTTTAGATCTTTAATGGCTTTCTTGTCACATACTCAAGCCGTACGCTATCGGTATTTGTATGTTGGCAGACAAGGGTAAAAGCCAGTGGATAAGTGACTATTAGCTGTCTATTAAAAAAAATCTAGTCTCCATGCTGTAGAGTAGTTCTCTGCTATTAATTTGTCAGGCCAAATTATTCTCTTGTGTTTTAGAAATTGGGAGGCGTGAAAGTGCTTACTTTATTGCTGCGTAACTTTTGCAGCATCTCTAAGAGAAAACTAACAGTTATTGTCAAAGGAAAAGTGGGAAAAACAGCTGGCTTCTTGTTGATAAGCGGACTGTTGTATGGGAGTGCTGACTTAGAGAGACAGAATATTTGTCTTCTAAGAAAATGGCAGTTGTGGTGGCTAGTTCTTCTCTTGAATCAAGGGTATTTTCTGGCTTTGAGAAAAATGTAATGCTTTTACTCTGTGCTTTCCACCGAGGTGTCCAAAATGAATTTATAGTCACATGTCTGTCAGAAACAGCATGTATAATAGCATGATTTTAGCAAACAGTTGGGAGGATACTAAATCACACTAGAACAATTAAAAATTTAATTTGTTGTTAAATGAAGATCAGACTAATGCAGTATAGTAGTATTACCAGATTAGGTTCTTCTAGTGTAACGTTCTCTTTGTGAATTGATGACTAAGGAGTATTGCAATTGTATTGCCATCTTGTTCTTTCTGATGTGCTGTGAATTCACAGAGGATGCTTATAAAATACGAATACGCATTGATGACGAACCTGCCAATCTGGATATCTTGGACACAGCAGGACAGGTACGTGAGTAATAATAAGTTAATTGGGAGGATGTTAAGAAGTCTGTAATGGTCAGGTGTGGAGACAGAAATCCTGTAAAAGTGTGCCTGTCTTCCAGATTATTTGAGCTCTCTTACTTCTTCTAAGCATCACGTTGCTTAAAACATCTGTATCATACTATCTATATTTAGGCAGCTTCCATGGTACTCTGGTTTCATGCACTGCTTTCTCCATTGCACCTTGCTGTTCATGATGAACAAGCATTCGTATTGAGTGATAAACGACATGTTGGTATGATTTCTGTAGCAAGGGAAACTTGCTCCCAGACATATGTAATATCTTGTCCTATATGTAACAGGATGAGAAGATAGATGACCAGTTTGTTTACAGAGTTCCTATGCAGCTGGCTTTGGAATGCATATTGTGTTTCCCATTCTGAGCAGATTAGAAAGTAATTGTATTTGTGCAATTGAAATGTAATTGTTTGTTTCTAGGCAGAGTTTACGGCCATGAGAGACCAGTACATGAGGGCTGGCGAGGGATTTATCATCTGTTATTCAATCACAGACCGGCGCAGTTTCCATGAAGTGCGTGAGTTCAAACAGCTGATCTATCGTGTTCGACGCACTGATGACACTCCTGTGGTCCTGGTGGGAAATAAATCTGATCTGACACAGCTACGGCAGGTAAATAGCACAAAAGAGGCCCACGATTACAAGCTATTTCTGTTGTAAAATGCAGTAATACAAGAGGTTATACTCCCTTTCTTAATTTTTTTGCATGTTTACTATATAATAAGTTGACCAGTAGACAAGTACTTGTTTAACCCAGAATGTGTTGAATTACCAAATGTGTATAACAATCACAAAAATAAAGTCTTCAAGTTGATGCTTTGGGTTTCAGCTGCTCTTGAGCTTTGCTTTTTTTTTCAATTCTTGAAAGGAGATACTGTTAATAGAGATTTAGTATTCTTTAAACCACTTGCAGATACTAGTACAAATTGCAGATGTAAGTGTGCTAAGAATGGATGCATAATAATTGAGAACTTGCATGAGAATGGGCAGAAAGGAAAATTGCTTAAGAAAAGAGTAACCACTGTCTGTGGGAAAACAGTTTGAAGCAGAGCTTTATTGAAGGAAATGTACTTTGGAAAACAAGTTACAGAGGTGCTGTTTGTACACCTGGAATTAGATGAATTTTCAGTGTGTGTTATAGCAGGAGAATTATGGCAGCTATGATAAAACACCCATGCTAAGAGATGTAAAGTATAGGATGAGGACTGGGTGTTGCTTTTTTTTTTATGGCCTCAGCAAGACTGGTTTTCGTATTTTGGGTGTGGTGTGGTTTTTGGTTGGGGTTGGGGGAGGAGGTTTTGTTCTGGGAAGTAGTTCGGCAAACATAATAGATACTGACCAGGAGAAGGAAATACCCTTAGTTTACCAAACTGACACATTTTTCAGTTAGGGCTGAGGACTGCTCGTGTGTGGCAACTTCTAGATTAAGCTCCAGGAAAATAATTTTTTTTTGAAGGACTTTGTTGTTTCATGAATGTCCAGAGAGTCTCTTGCAGATGACTGCATTGCTAAGAGAAGTGATGAGTGAAAGAGAAACAGGTTTGTGGAGAAAGATTTAGAGATCAATGGAAGTGAGGTGTTCTGGAGTGGGAGGGTGCACACACAGTTACAGAGCAGCGGAACAAGAAATGGTAAGGAAATAAATGTTCTGGTTTTGGGTTTCTTGGCAAGTGTGAACTTTTTCTTTCAGGTCTCGAAAGAAGAAGGCTCTGCTTTAGCACGAGAATTCAACTGCCCTTTTTTTGAAACTTCAGCTGCATACCGTTATTATATTGATGATGTATTTCATGCTCTTGTGCGAGAAATCCGCAGGAAAGAAAAAGAAGCAGTAATGGCAATGGAAAAAAAATCAAAACCTAAAAGCAGTGTGTGGAAAAGACTGAAGTCACCATTTAGAAGGAAGAAGGATTCAGTCACTTGAACAGAGATTTCCTCTGCAAAATAAAACAAAACCTGTAAACAGCCATTTGTAACCAAAGCGGTGTAGTGACAGCATTTTGACGGCATGTTTTAAACCTGATGGGACTTTTATGAGGGAATGCATAACTTTGACCAATTATTTTTGTTTAGAACGATATTCCCTTGATTTTGGATATTTAACTTAAAGACACAGTAACAGCTGTACTTTTATTTGTTGTAATTTTTTTTTGCTGGATCCAGCAAATGTTGCTTGTATGTCATTGGTTACAAATGCTGATAGGTTTATGTCCCTGCACTTTGGAATGTTTGTCTTTGGTTGCTGCATACTGGAAGCTGAACTGTGTAAAATATTGTTGAAGTTCTATCCAACCTAACTTAATTTTTTTCCTGGTTGTTTGCACAAGAAAATTCTGCTGCTCTCTGGAAGAGTAACCTGCATCATGAGAAGCGGCTTGTTGAGGTCGTGCTGAAAAGTAGTTTACAAAGTGTATGTCATAACTAGCAGCCTTGGCTGCGTGTAGACGTCTTTGAACAGATCTGTGCTAGAGTTCTTGTGTTCTCATTGAATAGCTTTTTTTCCAGCAAAAGTAATGTGGAATACATGTACATGTTTATCTAAATTATCAGTTCATCAGCAGTGTTGTAGGTGGAATTCTAAACAAGCCAGAAAAAGCAAATTATGGTTCCTATGGCAGCTATAACTTGGCAACAGTGCATGAATATGTAGCATTTTCCTACTGTATATAGCATTTACTGTGTTGCCATAGCATGTGTAATGTAATGATGCTGTAGAAACCACAGGTTTGAATTTTCTGACATGCTTGTTAAAAATTATAGCTGTAATGGTGTGCTGGCTTATTTATGTACATTCAGTTTTATGTTCTTGTCTTAAAGGAGCCAGTATCTTTGTTGAGTAGAAGTCTCTAACGTAGTCATTTCTAATTATTCTATGATAACTACTTTGTAGAGAAACTGACTGATACTGAGGTATCTGGGCCCAGATTTAATATCCCTAATACTGGTAAGTTTCTTCCAGTACACAATTGCCAGTGCAATGAAAGGAAGCAGTTAGCTGGGCACAGTGTAAGTCCTGACAGATAGTCGCATCCCTGACCTTACATATGCAAGCAGTCCAGGCAGTGCAGGTACAGGTTTTCTTATGCTCAGTAAATAATGATATGGTTAAGAAAATGCTTCTGAGACAGACCCTCCATATGTAGAGATATTCTCTGCATTCAAGCTGATTTACATATACATCGGTTATATAATTTAAATCCAGCAGAGACACAGATGTCTGGTGTTCCTCTTGATTTTGTTTTTTAACAGTAGAACAAATTGTTGTTACGTAGCTCAGACATGGTTAAAACAAGTTTCTCAGAAGACTAAGTGCCAGAGAATTAAGTGCCTAGAATCTTTCCGTTTAAGAATGAAAGAGCTTAGACTAAATGTAGTATAGTTTCTTTTATTCTTTGATCATCTGTGTCAGTAACTATGTTAATCTTACTGATCAGAAAATCAGATCTGTAAGGTCAGTCTTAGTGTGCTGCATGTGCTAGTGCAGTCAAAACTGAAAATTTGTGTGTGTAAATAGTACAAAAAGTGAGGATAGCAAATACATAAACTTTTTTTTCTTGCTAAGCTCCTTATTGCTTAAGATATGACTGGAAATTCTGTCCCTGTTGGTTTTAAGAGTATTTTCTTTGTGTAAGATTTAAAAAAAAAAAAGTACAATGAGGAATTTGGAGGGGGGGGGTTACATTTTTTATTTTGTTTGTGGCTGAGCTAAACATTTAAATTTGTTTCTCATTTCCTTCCAGTGCTCTAGTGTTACGCTGCACTGATAATAATCACATGTATGTTGTTTGAAAAAGGCTGAGAATAATTCCGACTGTTTAGAATTTAAGACCTCCTGTGTTAACTGTGAGCAGTTATGTGCATCTTTTTAGTAGTTTCTGCTTTAGGACTGAAAGCCCTCTGAATATTCATTGTTGGGTTAAATGCTGTCTATAACTCAGATAAAAATCCTAGGAAAACTATCTAGCAGAAGATTTGAGGAGGAAGGGACAACAGCTAAGAGATTACTCTAAAAGCAGTTGCTGATTCTGTCATAGAAGTAACTTCAGACCAGCCTTCTGGAAATGCTGAACAGGGGCCTGATGGTGATTTTACAAGTTTTGCCTGTGCTTTTCCTTGATACAGTAAGTTAACATAAAATATTAGTTAGCTTCCTACATGCAAAGTTTTCAGATAATATGTAAAGGTAACCTGTCAGCAGTACTGAAAGCTATATGGGAGTATTTTTACCTTTAAATAACTGATGTCTGTGCCTTACGTGATTCCTTCAATGCAATTTAAGTGTTTACTAATGCCTTTTGTGAGCCTGTTGCTTATAGAAATATTACATCAGAACAGCAGCAAGCACTTTTTTTTACAGTGTTATTCAAAAAGAGTTTTATTTTTGTCATGTATAAATTTGTACACAGAACTATTGTTTTTATGTGACACAATATATAATTTTTAATACAAACATTTGCATTTGATGTTTTAATCTGTGGTGTCTAGCATGATGGATAGAAGACTGTTCAGCCAGAGACTGCTTGTAAATTACTTTGGAAAATGCTTATCTTGTTTGAAAAAAATGGAGCTGGTAGGTTACGTTTAAGTGGTGTAAACCCTAAAAATTCTGTGATGTGAGTCTGCTGCTACATTGTTTAAATACAGTCTGGACATTTTGCAGCTGTATTACTTCACCTTTGTATGCCCTGCGTAAGGCATGTTGACTTTCAGAGTTTTAGTTATGAGTTGGGGCGATAGCAGCTGTGTGAGGTGTCTTAAATCTTTGCCCAGATACTTGGGTATCAGCACCAGCCAAAGTATTCCCTCTGCATCTGCCACTATCTCGGTTTTTCTGGGCATCGCTTGTTTGCATTTTAATTGTTTTGTACTAGCAGAAACCAGCTGGGTGTAGGGTTTTTTTCCCTTAAGGTATTTATACTGTAGCCAAATTTGCAATAACTCTCGCTTTATGACTAACAAAAGGCTACTGTCATCACTTGTGTTGGGTTAGAGAGGATCTGTCCTTGTAGGATCATGTGAATGACAATCTAGTGGTAGAGGCGCAGAATGTTTTAGCTTCTGTGTGTGGCATAAATGTCTGCTAGTGCACTCACCAAGCGTTTGGAGGCAACTTCTTCAACTAGCATCTCTTGTAACCATGTCTTGTAAGAATTGTCTCGTTCGCAGCAGTAACTCAGGTATGCATTTTTCTAGTCTGGAGAGACATGCTTAAATTGTATTTGTGGCAATAAGGTCCCTAATCGGGTTTATGACTGTATCTGGTTTGCTGTCTAAACAGATGAGTTGGCAGATAAATCTTCCCCTGGTTGATAGCCTGGTAACTTGTTTACTTGCTTCTGCATTCATGAGAAAGCCTCTTGGACTATAATTTTGGACTAAATGAAAGATTCCTAGAAGGTTAAATCTTACATATGTTTTTGTTCAACATGTCTGGTTTACAGCCATGAATCACAAGTGGCGTGCAGATGTTGTTGTTTTTCCTTCATTACCCTGCACTTAACTGGAAGAATATCTTTGTCCGTCACCACCTAGCTGATGATCAGGAGTGAGTTTAAAGCACACTTTGGAAGCTGCTCTTTATCCAAGAAGCTTTGAAAAACTAGAAATTAATGAAAACTTGATAGACCTGCAAGATGGTTTTAGCAGTGTCAAATTACTTAAGGATATTTTCTAAGTCGTAGTAAGTAATATAATAGTGATAGCTTTGGTAGTGTTATTTTCATCCTGCGTGTGTTTTCATCCTGTGAGCAGTTTTCATCCAGTCATTTAATAGTATAGTTCCTTTCTAAGCCTACTAGGAAATATTCCAGGTCTGTCTAGCTTTTAATACCTCGAAAGCCATGACACATCACAGCTCGCTCCATTTCACAGACTAGTTAAGAATATATTGCACAACACTGACTCTTACTGCATGTTCTCTTAGGGCTTCCCAGTAACTCATATGCTGTGAATAGTGTCTCCTTGCTCATGGTCCTTTTGGTTTTTAGCCTTTTTCAGAGTTGATGACATTCCTTCTTATTCCAGGACAGCTTTGCTTAAGAGTCACAGATGAGATACAAAATACCCAAATATAATTTACCAGCTATTTTACCCCCTACCTACTTAATTCTTTGATATATCCTAAGTAAAGATCTGAAACGCAACTACTTTTTTTCTAATGTTCTGCTGTCATTGATCATGCTGTTGCTAGTGTTATTTACTATGGATTGGGCTAGTTTATCCAAAGTTGGTGTGTTAAAGTGTATTCAGTGATAGGTAGCAGTTCTTCACTAATTTTACTACATCTCTGTTGCATTCTCCACAAATCCAGGAAACAATTTAGACCAAAAGAGAAGACTATTCTTGCCTCTTTTTTGGCTGTGTGGCTTTCAAATGTAGGCTGAAACAAATTACTTTGCAGACATTCATACTACAAATTTGTAAGTATGTAGGTACTGTGGTAAAATCTGGAGATGAATTAGGGGAAAACCTCACATTATTTTGTTAGAAGCAGATGACTAAGAGCTTAGTTTTTAGGCTTCTCCCTGGAAATTTAGAAGCTGTTTCAGCTGTTCCAGTGGTGACCCCTTTCTAAAAGGGCATCAATAAACCTGTGGAATCAAAAAAAATTCCTACCACTGTATTCTTCCAATTCTTTCTCCCATGTGATTGTTAAACACCATTTATCTCTCATCTAAATAGTTACAGGAGTAGGTTTTTTTATATAAAAGCTTACTGTAATGGAGACTTAAAATAAAAACTGCCTTATGGATCCAAGAAGTGAGTACCACTGCATACCAGTTGCCTGGATCTCCTGAGAGTTCACAGAGGTGTCAAGTGTAGGGGAAGAAAGCTTTTCAGTGTTTCATCTTCCTGAAGCCAGGCTCAAAGGCATTTAAGGTTGTAATTACCAAGGTCTGCCCACAAACAGCATATGCATCACCAGGATCAAAGAAATTTCAGCTAAGAAGAGTCCACACAGTCATAGTGAGTGTGTGTAGTTGAGCAAATTTTGCTGTTTATTGTCTGCTTTGAGTGTACTAAGAGAATTTTTCATATATATTGTGGTGCTGATACAGATTGACTTTTTGTGGTTTTTACTACACAAATGCAGAACTATAATGCCTCCTTGCTGTTAAAACTGGTAAAATTTAAGATACATGGAGGTTAATTACATGTAATGAGAACTGGGGAGAAAAAAAAACCAAACCTGCCAAAATTCCTGCTGAATTAAAGCAGGAACACTTGGGTCGCAAGACTGGCGGAGTGAAACAAAATACTCCATAGAAACTAGATGATAAAGTCAAGTATTTGGGTCATGGGCAGCTTGCTGATGTGCTGTTTTACACCTGTATAAATCTGGTTGCAAGTAAACTTACAAGACTTACAATGAACGTTCCTGAGCTGTCCTTTGTTCTCCGGTGCAAACCAGCTCTCTTCTAGTTTGTGCTTTGCCACAGCAAATGAGTGAAACTGGAACGTTTCACTTGGCATAGGATGAGGTCACTTCTTCCAATGAGTCTGTGCATAAAATTGACAGAAGATGCACAAAAAGCATCTGATGTGAATTTGTGCTTTAACAGCTAAACCCCTTAGATGGCCTGCAGTGGAAGGAAGAGCTCATTGTCGCTACCTGGGATGGAAAGGTTAATTCTGACAAATGCTTTCTTTACTAATCATCAGCTTTAAATCCTGCATGTAATTTGAATGCTATACAAAGAAATAAGCCCTAGAAATACAGAATAAACTTGTCTGAAAACATTACTAAAATTCAGTATTGAGAAAAATTACCTTAGGATGGCAAGGAAAAAATATAAAGCTTATTACATGGCCTGAAGATAAGCCGATGCATAAACGTGGTTTCACTAATATGCATGAACTAGTAAAACCAATAGTGCCATGAGATCTAAAGGAACACTTGGATGAATTTGCTTTAATCTTTTTATCTTGTTTGCTTTTTGGTTTTTTTTGTTTCCTCTTCTGTATTACAAATAAGAGAGTGCACTTTGAAGACAGGATAAGAAAAGGTGGAATAGTTTTCCTCTAGAGTCATTGTGTGACCACAATGTTGGAGTTATTTGGAAATAGAGATGTTCTCTGTGAAGAACAATGCAGTTACATTGCTTGTTTGAATTTTTAAAAAGTCACGGTTACGTAAACTGAATGTTCCCCAAATAATTTTGCCTGGTTTTTATTATTTTTCAGTGCAGATGGGTCCAGCCCTTCCCCTGTCCCAGCTGAAATTAGTGTGTTCTGAGTATGTTGTGACTTAGAACATACCTTACCTTTCTCAGACCAAACCTGCTCAGCATTCCTGTGCCTCCCTACAGCTTCCTTCCTTTGAGAGCATGGGGAGCTGTAAAATGCTCCCCATGCTCTCATTTATTTTAGGTACACTGCTCGTCCTTGG
>JANZLQ010000092.1:13021095-13034932 GCA_026212715.1 Elanus axillaris | reverse complement strand
AATAGCTGGCTGCTTTTCTTCAGTGATGATGGGGTGTCCCTAGGTGGCTATTGGGTCATTGAGATGACTAATTTCAGGACCAGATGAATTAATAACTGATGTATGTGATGCAACAGGTTCTGTGTTGATGTAGAGTCTAAAAATTGTCTATACAGGCCCTTCCATGTTGGGAAGAAGAGTAGAACTGTTGTGCAATATAGTAGATGTAAAGGGGAGGGTTGTTTTGGGTTTTTTGAGGGGTTGGGATTTTGTTTTATTTTGGGGATGTTTTTGTTCTTGGCATTGTCTTTTCTGCCACTTCCTTATGTTCTACTTGTTTCTTGGTATGTTTTTCCTTTCCTGTCCTGTTTCCCATTTGGCCCAATAGAGAAAGTATCTCCCCAACAATTGTGTACTTTCTGTAGCACAGAATTGAAACCAGAAGTTCAGACACAGCACTTTCAGACATCCAAGCAGGTGCTACGTTACAGACCTGTGGTGTGCAGGCACGGTGGCTTTCTGGTGCTGTAGGCTCTGAGAGGGACTAGCATGGCTTTAAATAGTTATTGGTGAAGACTTCTCAAGTTCCGATAAAGGTGTTAACACTGGGGCCCTGTGATCTGTCTGACGTGTTGGAATGGCTTGTTGAATGCTTAAGATCCAGTTGTTGCATTTCAATGAGGGTGAAATAATTGTGCTCTGAAGCCCCTCAGAGGGACCCATCTGATGGCAGCTTTTTGCCTCAGCGCAATCCTCTGTATTTTGGGCTAGGAAAGGAGACAGAACTATTTCTGACTCCGCCTGCTCAAACAAAATACTGAAAGAGCCCTGACCCAGCATCTTCCATCAAAAGTGAATCACATTGCCTTGGCAACACAACTCGCTCTTATGGGGAATTAGGTGAGGCAGAAGCTGTTGGAGGAGGAGGAGGAGAGACCCAGTTGTGCTGAAAGCAGTGCAAAGTCCTGCTGGTTTAAATGGCACCAGCATCTGGACCCAAGGAAGGTGGGAAGAGTGAGAGCTGAACTTCCATGCTCTCCACAAAACCATTTCTCTTTTCATGGTTTTTCAAACCCGTTCTGTTTGCTTTTTTCTTATGCAAATTCTTTTGTTTCTGTTTCAGCTGAATAGCATAAGAACCTGAAACAGGACATTTGTTAAAGGCATGCAGTATTAAACGCAGAAGCCAAGCAGAGAAGAATGACGAGAGATTTTCTTTCACATCTTGCACACTAAGTGGAAATCAGAGACTGTGCGCTTTCACTGAGCAGTTTTAGCTAACTGCTCTAATAACTGTGGTTATTACCATGATAAATAACTGAAAGCAGTTAAACACTGTGATCAATTGCAGCGCAGAGAGCAATGTAATTAATGGTAAGCATAGGTGTTAAATAAACCACTGTGCCTTGAGTCATTGGGCGTTGAATTTGAATGTATGCACAAGTCATGTGGATCACTACCCGCATAATCTCAGTGGCTTCTGGTATTTTTGTGCGTTCAGCACCTTGGCTGACTGTCGCTGTTGAGTGATATGGTGGAACTGAATCACCAGAGCAGGAGTCGGGTCAAGCTAATTAAAACTTTTTGAGTACTTCAGTCACTCCTCTTCAGGATTACTAAAATAGCTAAGAATGTCACTGGTGAACCTGGTGATGGGAATGGCATCTGTTGCAGTTTGATCCTTTTCATCTTTCTCCCGGAGCAAAGTTGGAGAGTCGGGTTTTAGTGTTAACTATGGTGTATTGTGTTAGAGAAGGTATGCTAGGTACTTCAAAGATCACACTTTACTCTCAGTGTGGAAGGTAGAGAAACTTGTAATAGCCTTGCCACTGGTGCAGAATTGTGTCTGAAGAGCTACAGCACTGGCCAGATTCCTTTTTCTGGGATGTTAGGCAATCATTTTGCAAAGCCTGGGCTCAAACTGTCAGGTTCTTGAAGATGAGACCTGAAGCTCCTTTTAAGTATTGAAACACCTATAACACCTCTGGAGATTGGCCCTTTGCTACATGAGAAGCTATCAAAAAGAGTGAAGTATGGCATTGAAGTGCTTGCTGTAGTCTTTGTTGCTGGGGAAACACAGCTCACTGCTCTGCACTATTTGGCATTTTCTAAAGACATGGCTTTGTGCCTAGCAATATTGTTCTGCTTAGTGCTGATGGGGAGCTGCAGAAAAACAAGTCACAGAAGCCAGATCACTGTACTTTAGGAGAGACTGTTGCATCTTGCACAGAGCAAGATGGACAAAAGTGTTCCCAGAGAATTCAGTTTTGATTAGGAATCCAGGAATGCCTCTAAACTACAAGTGTTAAGAGTCAAATTGCTTCTTTTTCTGCCCATCTAATGTATTTTTTTCACTTAGATTCAACTTACCTAATCAATATTAATTCATGCCAAATGATATCAAATTATAATGCTGTGTAGATTACAGAGAGGTTTTGTATGTGCTAATGCTTAAGTACTAGTGTTATGCTTAATTTGCCAGGATTCCGTTATGTTCTGCTATTTCTTTGAGATGTATTTTGTGTGTGCTTTTCCTGTGAATTGTCACAGCAGAAATCCATGTTCATAGCAACAAATTCTTAAAGTATTCTGCATAGTCATGTATGTGTTGCCTATGGTCAAACATGGCACAGTCAGCAGCTAAAGTGATTTAATTTTTATTTGCACGCTCAATGTGCGTTAACAAATTCAACATACAAGATAGCATTACATAATGTAGATTAGCTTATAGCATTATGCAGTTTCACACGTTGAGTTAGGTTTTTTGCCTTTTTTTTCACACAAAGTTGTAACTGTCCAAGTTAATTTTACAATAGAAGACACAAGGTAAAGAATAACCACACCTGGGAGATTTTACAGTGAGTCCGCTGTCACTATTTTACGTTTTAAAAAATATATATCTGCACATCTTCATTTCCTATTATTCCAGAAGAGTGTTGGAGCTACTCCTATCTGCCCGATAGCCTAAGTCTATTTACCCTGAGCATGTTTCCTTGACAAGAAGTTCATCTTTCCTTTTCAACTAAAGGAATCTTAAGGAGATCATCTAGGCTTAAGCATGCTTTTCACACCGAAGGGAAAAAGGGAACTTTATTGTTTTTAGTATGTCCTATTCAGATGTTTGGAGCGGTGTTGGAAAGCATGTTCAGAGGAAAAGTTGTGACAGTTGCTAAACTTCAGCAACACAATTGCTTAGTGCAAAAACTAGATTGAAATAGATCTACACCAACTTTCAAGGGAGAACTCGTTCTCTTGTTTGTGGCTGTGAGCCACTAATAAAGCATGAGCTAGAAAGCATTTAAGACAAAATCTACTATTAACATCAGGCAGAAATCCTCATAATCAGGATCGATAAAGCACGAACGAAGTCCACACTTCTGTCTGCCATGCAAGGCTGAGAAATAGAGAGCTTCAGCTTCAATGCGACTTCTGTTGCTAAAAAGACACTCTGCCTGGAAGGAAGTTTCAATGAGTAACTAGCTATGAGTGAGAAAATTCAGCTTTCCAAAAATAATTTCTTAGGAAGAGATGCAAAAGTATTGCCAACTAACAAAGTGCTGACTGTTTGCACGAAGAGCCCTCCCAGCAGCTGTTCCTGTACATGGTGGCTGGAGAGGAAACCGAGTAAGACTTGCTCAATTATTCTGTTTTCATTAGTATGAAGGTGGAAAGGATCATTTTTCCAACAGGGCTCTAAAATTCAGTAGTCAAGTCCTGCAAGTAGTTAAATGATCTTAAAATTTTTTAATTATAATACATTATTTACATTCCACAGGGCACAGAACAGACTGGCTGCCTGGAAGCAACTAAATGTTTACTGAAAATTTGTGGTCTTCTACGGGCCTCTTTGCAAGCTCACTTGTGCTTCATATTTCCATTGGAGAGTTCAGAAATAATTTTAATTTCTACACAGTTATAACTATTCCGCTCAGTTTACCAACAATGGTTAGAATCAATTATTTGCTGCCAATTATCATCCTTTCCTGGCTTGAATGCAGTAAGAAGCCAAATTGAGTTACTTGCCAGGATGCTGCTGTCTTGTACAAAACCAGTTCATAGGCTAGTGTGTTTACTGCGAGATCTAATGCAGCTACTTCCAAACATATATCTGTGGAACTTTACTCTATGAACTTCTGTTCAAAACTGCTGACTATTCAGGGTTAATAGCTTGAAGTGCTACAGGTCACATTTGTCAAGTAACATTTTTACACTTCAGAGGTGATGGTAAGCATATCCTAAGTCTCAGAAGTCAATCACAATTTAAGAACTAACTCAAGCTGCCTTGAAACTCTGAAAATTAACTTCTTGAAGAGTCTGACACATTTTGTAGTGACAGGCTTTGCCCTATGTTTAATCCTTTTTTGAAAGCTGGCTCTTAGGTAACTACAAGATCATATACAATGCAAATTAACTCAAATATGAATGAAGGGAAGCTTTGTAATTTTTCCACTTAAAACCTCTTCCCCCAAGATATTTTCCCATCTCAGGTATGTTATGCCATAACAGAATAAGTTCTGTTATGTAGAATTTCACATTTAATGTTTAAAACAGTCAGCAAGAGTGTCCTTTGCCATCAATGACACATTAGGTTTTGGTTTTTTTTTTCTTGGGCCCTTCATGTGCAGACAAGGTTAAATAAAATGAAATAGAGCGGAGTTTCCCCAATTCTGACAGTCTGTGAGATCATGCCTGTGCTAACTTCCATGTGGCAAAACAATGTGATCAGTTTGTTGGTGTTTGAATTTTAGATGCAGATCTTTGATGTTGTGACCTTATAGCTCCACAAGTACATCGCAACGGCAAATATTTCAGTACCTGACAACAGAATTATTTCTTCTCTGAAGGGAAGTGCCATTTTTCCCCTGTATTTTCCTTTTGCGCTAGTGCAGAATTCTAAACCACCTTTATATGGAAATGCGGTTGGTACTCCCAAACCAGCAAAGAACAGAACTGCAAGAACCAATGGGCAGGCAAACTAACAAGAAACTAGAGGTTAAACAGCAGAATTCAGAAACTTTGGGAGAAGCCTATTAAAGACAGGCCAATCTTGGTGAATACCAGCAAAGACAGTTAGGCACAAACACAACTTCGATAGTGACAGATAATTGTATTAAAATCTGCAACTTGATATTGGTAGTTATACTAATTTCAGTTTGTATTAGGCATGCAATAGCGTGATTACACTGTTATATATATTTGTGGTATCTTTTTTTTTTTTTCATTTAATGCTCTTTAGAATTTTAGTGCCCTGCAAAATCACATCACTAGAGAACCAATCAGCTGCTGCTTCTTACGAAAGTTTAGTTCTACAGCTAAAACAAGGTTTTAAGTCTGTTCTACAAGTCGGCTGTCGCTGCCACAAGCTCTGCTAGTATTCGCTCAGGCTGTGCCATTTGGCAACTGGCTTTCTAGGATTCTCACACACCTCTCGCCAGTGTTCCACACCACCTGCGGTGATGCTGTGCGCTCCCAAAATCAGCCGTCCCACCACTTCGTTTTTTGTGGTACGGTCAAAATCGATAACTAGAAATTCAATGCTGATGTCAGGAAGGAGATCGACAGGGATATCGTAAATGAAGGATTCGTTGAAGACAGGATTCAAAGTGCACTTCTTCACGTGAGTCTTCTTTTTTGCTATGCGCTTTCTTCCATAATAAACATTCACCTTAACGTACGGATCTGCTGGAGAAGAGAGAGAAATAAACTAATAACACAGCCCAGTAATGCTCCTGGAAGTAATGGAAAGGACTTAGCTTGCTGAACTTGAGCCAGCTCAAGTAAATGGTGTGAATCTAGGCTACTCACTCCAGCTCCCTCAGGAGGGGGGCATTGTTTGCATATTTTCTCATTGCAAAGCAACTAGCCGATGTTAGCAATGCAAGTTTTTTATGAGTTTCAACATTGCATGGGGATTGGGGGGAAGCAAGTCACACCTAAATTGTGGTAATTAATCCTAGAAATAACAAATGGGTAGCTTTTTGGTGAGGTCATGCCTGACTGGCCAAAATTTTCACTTTTCACTGTCATCTATAACAAGTATTTTTACCCTCTTTCAGGAAATAGCTCAGCAAAGTGTCAAAACAGCTTTAATAATGTGCAGATGGAAAACATTTACAGTGGAAGGTACTGAAAAAGAAGAAACTTTAAACCAAAGCTTTCATTTTTCCATCAGCCTCACTTTGTTATTAGTCAGCTTTTTCTTTATGCAGATGCTTGTTTAGGATTAAAATTAAGATACCAGGCACACTGTGCTTATTTTTACACCTAACACAAATTCTGAAGCTGGAAGCCACTTGCCCAGCTGACACCGGCTAATTTTCACTGTTTCTTTATCCAACTGAAATGATGAGTTAATGCATAATATAAAGATCATATAAAGAAACAATGTTAGCCTTGCAAGATTCAGCAGGTAGAAGAACAGTTACTGAAAAATTTATCCTGTAGTTGGAGACTGCATGTAGAAAGCCGGTTTGTTTGGTTTTGTTTTTTTTTTTAAGAAAGAGTAAAATTGAAGGCCTACAATAGAGAATTAAGCCTAGACTGTATTCTTTGAGCTGTACAGGAGAAAGCTGCAAAAATGGGACTAAATTTGCTATCAGTCAGGCTATTATTGAATCTCAAGTTGATTCCAACCATTTTCCCATAGTCCTGGAGGGAACTTTGCTAAGGGAACTTTGCTAAGGGCATTCAGGAGTCTGAGAATCTGTGACTGCAAAACAGGAAATCCAGAACAGCTGCTCTTCTCTTCAAATAGTGGAACAACAAAACCAGCAAAAACAAAAAAAAAGAAAAAAACCACCCAGAATTGTTTCTAATGTCATGTGAATTTACTCCTCTATTCTGAGTCTATCGCTCCTCTTTTTAACACTTGCTCTCTTTTACCCTCCTCTTCTAGGGGCAGGGTTTGAGGTAGATGCAGCAAGCAGTGGTTGTGCCTTGGAAAAACTACTAAGGGCAATGATGAGCGACAGCAGCACAGAGGCACAGAGTCTGCGCAGTCTGGCCAAAAGCCACAGGGAGACCTGCTGAATTTGGAAAATACTGTCTTCATAAACAAACCAGGTGATGCCAGAAAGATGCAACTGTTGGCCTTGCAGTAGGAAGGATTTGGTCTTGTTTGTATAACCATCTGTTCGTGAGTGATGGATCACTCATAGTGATCTATCAGCCTTAGAAGGAATTTGAGGAAGAGTGCGCAAAGAAAGAAAATCTTCAGATAAAACAGGTGGAAAGATCTGAATGTGAACTTGGAGGTTTTTTCTACACATTTAGAGCTGAAGAAAATAGCTTCTACCTGAGAGGCCAGTGATATCCATCTTTGGCAAATGTCTGGCTTTCAGCACCACAACAGTCATTCTCTGCGCCACAGGCTGGTAAGACAAGGAGACTTGCAGTTCCCCTCTGCTAATGCATTTCTGTGAAAAAAGAAACAGAAAGAACTTCATAAGACAAGATGGTCTTATACAAGGGACAAATGTTGGAGGTCACCAGAATTTCTTTTCCCTGTGCCAAATGCCTAAAAATTTATAAAATTAGATGCAGGCCATTTTAAGTGCCTAAGGCAGATGGAGCCTCTGGGAGAAGGAGCGAGTGGCATAAGGTAAATCATCCTGTGCTGTTCACCCTATGCCTGTTGAGCACAGTAAGCAGCACTGCAGCCTCTACCCTTGAATTCTGTGTTTCCATGAGTGCAAACCTGGTGGGCACCTTCTGAGAGAACAGCGGATGTGGCTGCCTTTCGAGGCCTGTTGCTAGAGGCATCTGTGGGTTTTAGGAGCTTAAGTTTCATTGACTTTTGGTGGAGCTTCAATGGCTGAGCACCTCAAGTTCTTTAGGTACGCTTTGACAGTTTCACCATCTGTTTAGTCTGCAAAAGTAGAGGATGAAGATAAAAGAAACAGATCTACTCATTTAAACTTGCTGTATGTCCTTTCAAAGAGTAACACAATATTAAGATAATTAGTTTTAGTTTCCAGATGGCACTCATTAACTTTCATTGAGATGGCACTAATTTAGATTAAGATTATTTACTATCAAGGCAAACAGTATTAGCAATGGGTATGAAATCGTGTGGTGTCAGTAACGCACTGATAGCAGAGCTACTGCAATAACTCCAGTAGCTGCCTGCTGAAGGTTTTGACTCTCGGTACCTTGCCCTCCTCCTGCCCCCATCAATGACTGGTACTGTCAACCCAGCAGAGCAAAGGGGGGTGGGGGTGTGTCCCAAATGAAGGAATTTTTCTCATTTCAAACCAGTGAAGCGCTATGGTAAATGTTACACTAAATGCTCTGGAGATCACCCAGGAAGTGAAGCTGTTCTTTTAGCTGCTGTTACTCAGCTTAGTAAGAAAAAATTGTGCGTGTAAACTTACACATGGAAAATGTTCATTATCATTGTGGTGGTTTCTTTTTATTTGAGCAGTTCCTGTGTGTTTAAGACAAGTTTTCCAAAAGCAAGGAATGAAGGCTATTGCTGATAATGCAAAATTTTAGGAGGAGAGTAAATACATGAGCAAGTTCCCAACCCCAGAAGGGAAATGTTCAGAACTTTGGCTCCTTGGATACACCAGAATACAACACCCTGAGAGAGTATTGGGGGGGGGGGGGTGTATATGCTATTAGAATTTTGGGGTTCTTTTGGTCTGAAGTAATTTAATGCAGTTACTTCAAAGTAATTTGCATTCTTAGATTGTCTGTTAGCGATTATTGGGAGTGTTCATTAGGATGGGATCTACATCTTTGCTGGCTTGTATCAGTGCAATAATTTACTGGGTTTTAAATGCAATTCTGTATTCCAGATTTTAAAACTTCCTGATACTGGAAAACTTTGTTCAGTAACGGCTGTTTTGACACTGTGGACATATGCAGATTTTCAAAAATGCACAGCTGACACCAACCTAAATCTATTTTTGATTACTAATACATGTTAAAAAATTTGCATCCTTGATTAAATCTGGTTTTATTTAGCGTGACCTTTTTCTTCTGTTTTTAATCTATTACTTCTAAGAGATATGGCCAATGCACTAAAAAGAATACTATTAAAAGAACCTAAACCAGCCACTTGTTTTACTATAATGTAAAGCATCCCAAGAACCTAAGAAAATCAAAGTAATTACCAGAACTTTGCTGGGATTCTTTTGGTATGTTTTGGGTCATTGACATAGGGTCTCCTTTAAATAACTTTAAAAAAAATTTAAATGCTTCATATAGTAGAAAAAACTTTTCAAGTAAAACACTGACACTCTAGGAAGTAATAAAGTATTTTATAAAGCCCAGCAACAATTTCCGATATGTTAAGGCAATAAGTAAGCCCAAATGCCTTTTTCTGTTGAACCTGGAGGATGGGTAGCAAAAATAAACTTAGGCAAGAAAATAAAAATCTTAAGTACCACCTCATCCTCCTACCTGAGCAGAGTGTATTTTCTGAGGACAGAAGCCATCTCCCCCAGTGTAAGCCTTAATATCTTGTATGGATTTCTAATCTTTCTAGTTTTACAGCACTAGGCACTAAGAGTAGGGTTCATTTCACCTAAATGGTAGATGTCTACATTTGACGAAAACATCTTAGACACACTTTGTTCTCAAGTGAGGAAAAAAACAGAGTTCAGCTAGGGTGGGATTTATCTGAGCTGATTTTGACATCTGCTTTGGGACGAGAGGAATCACATCAGACTCCACTGACTATGCTGATGTATTCCCACTTATAGGTTACAGTAACAAATCAGATGTAGATAATTACAAGTATAGGTGTCTGAAATGGTCAGACCAGACAAACCTCCCTCTCTAAGTGAGGTTTGTCTTTGCAATGTCCTGTTATCGCACCAGCTCTCTTCCTTGGAAATGGGGACTCTGCCTTTTTTCTTGGCATCACCAGTTATAACATCCATCGTTTCTATGCCTAAATAGTGACCATGCCTTGTCGAATTGCCATAACCACACAGCAGAGAACTGCCTGACTGACTAAAAGAGCACAGCTATACAATACCAATAATATGTACCTGTGGAAAAATGGGTTTCATGTCTAAGGATTTGCAGTATTCCTGCTTATAACACCACGGAAGCTCCCGGATTAAAAGAAGTGGGATAAAATACAATGCAAGGAGTCTTGTGTCACACTACATGAAGTGACTTACTTGTATGTTCCTTTTGAGGATCTCCCTGGTCAGCTGAACCTTTCCAGTGCTTGGATCCACCCCTGCAAGGGGCACCATGACCTCTCCAATAACATCATCTCGAGAAAAGCGATCGAAGCTCAACACAAGGAAGTGAAGCACCAAATCCTGGAGCTGGCTATATGGGATCCCATAGAAGGTGAAGGTTTCATCAAAGACTGGGTCTAGTGTCTTGCGAAGTACACGAGTCTTCACTCGATGTCTTTTATCTGGAAGAATTGTCATCTTGATATAAGGGTCAGAGCTCTGAGTGTGCTCATCCATCACTGGCAGGCCATGAGCCTCCTGAATGGTAACTACCAGTGCTTTTTTAGGGAAGTTGTAGTCCACTGAGAAAGTCAGTTCACCCAGCATGACATCATCCCCTGGAGAAGACGGGGAGGAGGTTTTACTTCCTCCTGGAGTGAGGCTTTGATCTGGACTTAGTTCATCTCCGTAATCTACTTTTATTGGGAGCTGGTCAACATGGGGGGCAGCGTTTGGCCCATCTGGAGCCTTCTCGGAGCCTATTAAGCCAGATTCAGCAGCATCCACCAAGATGTTTCCCCTTCCAGTCTCCTTAGGAGTGCCATTTTTGTCTCTCCGGATTCGGTTAATTTTCTTCTTGTTACTCAAGGTCTCTGGATAGATGCTGATGCCTTTCAACATGTGAATGAATTTATATGGTGGGGTTTTGTGCTTCTTTTCTGCTTGCTGGTGACAGCATGTCCACACAAAAACTGTTACTGAGACAGAAACCACAAGGACAGTAGCACCAATGAGGCCTGCAACAACTGGAGAGACATCTGCAGAGAAGACAAGGCAGTCAGGAATGAGCTTGTGCCTTTGCAGTGGCCGTGCCCCCATGGGGCCAAACACATCTGGATGGAGAGCTATATGGTACTATTCTGTTGTTCTTAATTCAATGCTCTTGGTATCAAAGCTTCCCCAGAATAAAAAAAACACTTCTTCTAATTTATATTTTCCCATGCGGGAAACATTTTACACCCCTAAGGCATGCTTGACCTATGTTTCACATGCTAAGAATTTCAAATGGTCGATTGCCTTATCTTGCCAAATCAAGCTCCCGCATTACCAGCATCTCCACAGGAAAATGGTTTCTTGATTTGCAGGAAGCACTTTTTTTTTTTAAATGCCCTGTTCAGAAACATTACACAATTCTATTTTAACAACAGGAAGGGAGAAATAAATATGGCCATAACCTTGGATCTGAAGTTATCCTTTATTAACAATTTAAAAAAAAAAAATCACTTTGGCCTGAAATGGTTGACTGTTTTTCTTGGCCCCTTACGGCAGATAGAGGGCCAATGGTATACACAAAACTTCATGTGGAAATCCAATGTCTGAAAACAATGGACAGAAAATCCTGTATTTGGATCTAGGCATTATTTGATATTTTCTAGAGCTTATGTCAACTATGTTCTTCAGTAATGACAAGCCAGAATGAAAAAGCACCGCATTCTTTTTTAGCAACCATGCTCGTTATTTTTGACTTTTAACAGCTGACTTTGAAGAAGTACTGCCAAGACACAGAATGAAACTATTTAGTAGTGTTGAGCTCCCCAGTACATTATATTGACATCCTCAAGCAATTCCAGTTAAGGGCCACCAAGACAATTAAGAAGTTGGAGTGGTGGAGAATGGAGAGCAGATGGAAGATGAGGTGAGACCAAAAGAGCAGGGTTTGTTCAGTCTTAAAAGGGAAGGAAAAGGGAGAGATCTTTTTTGCTGTCTTCAATTTCTTGATGGGAGGTTATAGGGAAGGTAGAGCCAGGCTCTTCTTATAACTTACTACTGTATTACTGGTTTAATCATTAAAGCAATTTTTTTTTTTAGAAGCAAGCAAACAGAAAAGCCCTGTCTCTCTTTTTTTCACAGTTTGTACAAACTGCTTCCATAGTAAAAGGGAAAACCCAAATAATTGTCATGACAATCATGGCCATAGCTTGTCTGATTTTCCTATTGTCATTCTGTACCATAAACAGAAGATAATCTTCCAATCTCACACCTGAAGCTATAGAGAGAACCTTGATTTTGTATTTTCTCTGTTCTTTCCACATTACTATTCACTGAGGTTAACAGGCAAGAAGACTGCCAGACTATAATCTGAATATCTGATAGGCTCAGGGAAAACTTTGATTTTTCAAGAGAGTATGTCTCCTTTTTACAAAAGGAGCAAACCACTATTGGTTAGACAGAAGCCTTCCCAGACTGACACTGGAAGTCTTTTGCAATGGTGACTGACTTCACAGATAAACCTGTCTCAGGCCCCACTGCAAGTAAAGCCTTGGATTAAATTAACAAATGCAAGAAGAATTCACAATATTAACAAAACATCCCCAAAAAACCACTTTATTTTGTTATTTAACATTCCCTCTTTGAAATGAGGCAAGTAGTCTTTAACAGCCAATTTGAATACAACTCAGCCATATACAGACACGCACCAGCAGTCACACTAGAAAGTACCAAATAAGTCTTTGTAATCTTTCTTCCACTGAATTATCTTAACTCTTAAATTTGGCTCCCATAATGTTCTGTGGCAAAGAGTTCCTCCACTTAATTATGTGGCATGAGAAAACAAGGGCTTTAGTTTGAGCATGCTCCACCTCATTTCATCTGATGCCTGTTCTTGCATTAGAAGAAACAGGGAGCAATCATTCCTTTCTCTGTGCTGCTTGTGACACCCCTCTTTTCCTGGCTGAAGACTCCTACTTATCTAATCATTCCATACATTCATTAGTCCCGTCTCCATAATTCGTTACAGTTGAAAACTATACTGATGTAAAGTTCCCTAAAAGCAATTTTAGTTAAGTTTACACAAGTTTCAAAGCACTTTGCTATGCACAATGTCCATTTTAAATGGCACCGCAGCCTGCCTCCTTGCTCAAGAAGAGCAGAACTACCCTTTTTTATTCACATTTTCTGGAAGAGATCTTTGTTCTGATGTGATGCTAAGATTTAACTGAAATAAAAACAACTTTTTGGGATATGGAATTATTTTTCCATTAATGAAAAATCATTGAAAACTTCCCTTTAACACTGATGTTTGCTAATTATACCCTAATGGCAGCCAACAGTTAAATCATGACAGCACATGACTCTTCGATTCCAGGAAACAGAGAACGTAAAAGGTAAGTAGATATATCATACATTAAATAAATTATATAGTATGCAGAATTATTACTAAATGCTTCAGAATTTAAAGGAAATGTAGTAACTGTGCTTCAACTACAGAGCCTGAGGGGAAGGTCGGTCAATTTTGGGAGGACAGAAAGAGGCAGCAGTTTGAATCTTCAGGACTGGAGAAACCCAACCACCACAGACACACAACACTGCGGTACCAGTCCTCGTCACCCACTAGACTACAGGAAAAAAAAGGATCTTAAATATTAGCGAGGACCAACTCGGGAAAATTAGTTTACCGGCGACTCAGCGAGCCGCACCATGCCGGTGCCCGGGCTGGACCGCGGCCACACTGGCACGGCTTGGGGCTGCTTCTCCTCCCATGATTTAGCAGGGTTTGCAGCTCCTCCATCGCCTCCACTGGGGCCCAGCCAACGCTCCGGCCCGGCCCGGCTTTGGCCCCCGCCCCGCCACCGGGCCCGGAGGACTGCCTGCGGCCCCCGCCCCCCGCCCCGGTGGCCCCCGCCGACCCCTTCTCCCGGCCGCCGGCCCGCCTTGGCAGG
>JANZLQ010000092.1:12985601-13013827 GCA_026212715.1 Elanus axillaris | reverse complement strand
ACTAAACATTACTTAGCAGCAACTGAAAACATCAGTGTTATCAACATTCTTCTCATACTGAACTCAAAACATAGCACAGTACCAGCCACTAGGAAGACAATTAACTCTATCCCAGCTGAAACCAGGACAGCCTCAAGCTCAAGTACTCATTAGATTTAGTAGATTGTCTAAGCTGTGCAACATCATGCTTTTCAGAGATAGTTAAATTGTTTCTGCTATCTTTAGGTGATTCCAACATGGAATATTTCTCCAATTAAGAAGGCGAATGAGGTGAAGGTAAGTGAACTACTGCTGGGAAACTGGAGACCATACTAAAGGCACCCTGCTGGGCAAGGAATCTTTTGCAGGGGTGGAGCAGACTCATGTCTAGCACATTGGGAGTATTGGTGACCAGGAGCATTGCAAACAGGGTATGCAAGGCAGGACAAGGCAGTTAACGTAGCAGGAGGTGCACAGAGGGCCAAAAAGAGCTGCCTTCAGGGGAACACAGAATGTGATGAGGTGATGACATGCCATAAGGATGTCTTTTCTTCTGGGTGGTCCAGCTTCCCATGTTGGTACTGCAGCAGCCTCTATGTGGATGAAATTCTGATAGTGAATGCCACTGCCTAGGCCTCGTGCTGTAAGGTGCTCCTCCTTGGGACTGTTTTATACGCTGTAGGACTGCCTGGAAATACAGCCTAGATCTCAATTTTTATTTTTTTTCTTGAGCTCTGCCTGGTCCAAAAGATTTATTATCTAGGTGTAGGCAGGATTCAGCAGTGTAGCAGGAGTGAATGGCCATTCGAGTACTAGAAACATGTCATTGAGATAGTGTCTGCTCAAGCAGTGTTTCCATCACATAAATGCTAAATCATTTGTGCCTGTTCTTGCACATTTTCAAACCACTTTGTTTTACCAATCTTATTTTAGTAATTTCTTTTTCTTCAGCCTTTTTCAGTAGTCTCCTTCCTTTCTGAGCTTCAGGGTATTTCCTCAGTTAGAAATCTTTGATCCGGTAGTGCAACTCTTTGTCTCGCCTGTGAAAAGTTGTCACCTTTCTTCTGTTCTGTTGCAGCCTCCTCAGTTTGTGGACATTCCTCTTGAGGAAGATGATTCATCTGATGAAGAATACCAGCCTGAGGATGAGGATGAGGATGAGACTGCAGAAGAGGTAAACGAAACTTGTACAAAGATGTGTTCTGTTCAGCACGGAGTTGTCTGCATGTTTGAGGCAGTAGAATGCTCTCTTTATTTTAACACATTAAAACTGGTAAGTTATCCCAGGCCTTCTAGTAATCTTTCTTCAATGCTGTATTATTCATTTGGCTAAAAAAGAGTCTTTGGAATATTAGTTGAAGCAGTGTTTGATTGTGGCATGATTGATTGCATTCTGTGTCTTTTGTGCTATAGAGCTTGCTGGAAAGTGATGTAGAGAGCACTGCTTCTTCTCCTCGGGGAGCAAAACGATCTAGGACAAGGCGATCATCTGATGAAGAGGGAGGGACGCTCTGTGAGGTAAACTTGCAAGAGTTTTTGCTTTCTTTAGAAACAACTTTCAGTCATTATTCCTAAATTATTAATGCAAAAGCAAAAATACATATTATTGCTTAAAGTTGTGGTGACATTACAGGTGTTATGTGGCTTTAGGGTCCCACTGCAATGGTTCCTGCATAAGCAGTGAAGTGCAACCCTTGCAGAAAGAGCTTAGTCTAAAATAAACACAAGTACTTAAAAAAGCACTGGCAATGGAAACCATCGGCTCTTCAGATAATTATTTTTCTCATTATTTTTTGAGAGGAGTGCAGGAGAATTGCCTTCTGTGCTTGGCTTAGGAGGAGACATTGATTTGATAAAAGCATAAAGGTATTTGTGGTGACTGCATGCACTGTCAAATCAGTGGAAGGAGTATGTGCAGTGTGATAAGAGCCGAGTATCAGGAGATGAGAATGAGAAAGCTACTGTGAAAACTGACCACTGACACTGGAATCAGAGAAGGAGCAATAATGTATTGATATTTCCACGTTCTACTCGCCATGCATTTGGTTTTGGGAGGGTTGGGAGTGTGCCACAATTACTAGCATTCAGGTTTATCAGCTCTAGTAATGTTGAGACTGATACCCAAATCTTCCAAATGTGTCCTTTCCTGCAAGTCTTTTGAATAGTAAATTTATTTGCACTTTCTGAAAATCAAAGTGAGTATAATATGAAGAATCCATTTCCTTCTGTGGATGATTTCTCTCATTTCTATTGTGCTAGACTCTGGTCAAGCAGAAAAAAAACCTTATTCTGTCCTTGGAAATTTATGTTCTAAATAAAACCTTTTAACACAAAGGCCTTTTTAATTAGATGGAGAAGGTTACTACACCTGTTGTTAGACATATTAGTGCTGAAGTAGTTCCCATGGGACCTCCACCACCTCCTAAACCAAAGCAAAACAAAGACAGCACGTTCATGGAGAAGCTGCATGCAGTGGATGAGGAATTGGCTTCAAGCCCCGTATGCATGGATTCTTACCAGGTACTGTTTTGGGGGATGCTATACACAGCGTGGTTTTAGTTTGGGTAGAATTTGTTAGAAAGGAGGTAGCTTTCTGGTGTTCTCTGATATTACTTTTACTTCATTCTGCTTTCTTTTTATAACTTTAAATAAGAAATTGAGTCTCTATAGTTTGTAAGACTCTAGCTTTGTGAGAGAATAGAGGTAGCTGTTAGTAAAGTGTTGTTAGTAATGTATACTTTTAGTTTCTTGTATCATAACTGCATTTTATGCTCATAAGTCTCTCACTGCCATTGTTTTGACTGTTAAATGTAATTCTGTGACATTTACATGACTAATGAAAATAGTTTTCCTTTTGAAAGATATCCTGTCAGCTTAGTTGTGTTTTGCAGGCAAGTATACTATTAACACCTGAGGAAGCTTGGTTGTAAAGAGAACCACCATTTTATATTAATGATGAGAAAAATACTACTGATCTGTGCTGCTGTGCAAGGGTGAGGAGTCCTGAAGAGACAGTCCTGTGCTGCTGCTGCTGAAGATCAATTTCAGATAGTGAAGAGGGCAAACAAGAGTAAAACATACATGAAAGAATCAAATATTGCAAGTGGAGATTGCTTCCTCAGTAGCAGATAAGAGTTTGGCATGACATAAATGAACAGTAATGTATTTATAAACAATAGCTGTTTAATAGCAAGAATAATGAAAGTTTAGCTTTCTTGGACTACCGAAGTAAATGACTCTTTGTGGCAAGAATCTAATATTTTGGTATTGGACTTTTTTGGCTGGGCTGAAAACCCTGCTGTTAGAGAAGCTGAGAAAAGCAGAGTTGTTGTAACTCCATTGTGCCTTTCCTTCACCTTTCAGTCTCTGGAAGACAGCCTCATTGCCTTCCGAACCCGATCCAAGAGACCACTGAAGGATGTTCCTCTTGGTCAGCTGGAGGCTGAGCTCCGAGCCCCAGATATCACACCTGATATGTATGATCCCAATACTGCAGATGATGAAGAATGGAAAAGGTGGCTTGGAGGACTCATGAACGATGATGTGGAGAATGAAGGTATATGGTGGATGTTCTGCTGTGTGTTCACTGGAATTGAGGGTTACATTGAAAGCCTGGAGCTTTTTCTGTCTATTTATATGTGATGTTCTTGGCTGCAGCCATTATCTTGTTTAGTAATATGCATGTGTTTTGCATGGCATCAGCTTTTCTCATCTTCTCCATGGACAGTTGTGAGTTTTTTTTAAACTTCAGGGGTCTGTCTCGCTTGTGAATATTTACTAGCCAGCACATGCAGTAACTGGCAACCATAAATTAAAGTTAAGTTTCAGCCCTTAATCCGTCGTGCTGCGTTATGAAGCTGGCAGCATTGCTACACCTGTATCTGAGTGTGTCATGCTCCTCGGTAGGGATGTGACTTGTTTTGATAAAAACAACTATTTTGTTCTTCGAGAAGAAAAAAGAACAAGCTTTGGGGCTTGACTTCCTTTTGTCCTGAATTTACTGTTTGCATACAGTTGTGCAAATTGAATATGAAGCACATGGAAATAATACTACTTCACTCTTTCTAAATTAGCTGTAACTCGGGTCACGGAGAATAAATCCAGCTTTTCTAAATGGGAATGACTACAAATGAGGATGCTAGTAGCTCAGTTTGAAGAGAGGATGGGCTTGATACCGTTTCCATAAAAAGGAGCATACAGTTAATTTCAAGCAGTGATCCTAGTCCTCTTTGTGCCAGGTCAGGTGCTTCTGCTCCTGCAGAACTTATTGCAGCTAAGTGATTGGTCTTAGGACAGGATAATCATGTGTAAAAACATGCTTCTTATTAGATGAAGCAGATGATGATGATGACCCTGAGTACAACTTCCTGGAAGATCTGGATGAACCAGATACAGAAGACTTCAGAAATGATCGTGCTGTGAGAATTACAAGTAAGTCCTTTGGGAATCTGGCCTCCTTTCTTGCTAGGATTAGTAATTCATTTTGAAAAGTGAGTGTTCTGTTGCAAAGATTTTGCAGTGTAGGCTAATTAAAAAAAAAAATCTGCATACTGACTTGAACAGCTTTTCCATGCAAAGCTGACTTTCTATGAATACATGAAAGGATCTAGCCAGAGCTGCTATGCTACCCGATGCAACTTTATTCCATAGAAAGAATGAAGAATAATACTTATGTGATAGTACAGTCTTTTATAAAGCTTCAGCCAATTCAGAATTGAATGCTTGCCTTATGACTTCAGTGTAATTAAATTTTCTCCAAGTCCTTACAGTCTTTGTGTTAGTTCTATAAACATACCACTTTTCATCTTGGTTTAGACCTTATTACAGGTTAACATAACTTTAAATTTAATTCTGAAAATCCGTTTTTATATGACATTTTTGAATCAGAACAGTCTCAGATGAAGTTTTTTGGGGCCCAGCATTAAAACAGAATATAATATTGGGGCCTTTTCTTCTTGGTCCTCTCTTCGCAAGAGAAGCGTTTCCCTTTGCAAGAGAGATTCCTTAAATGACTTGATATTATTACAGGATTGCTAAGTGTTTCTTGGAAAAGGAATCTTCATATGACTTTTTAATTTTACTTGCAGAAAAGGAAGTGAATGAACTGATGGAGGAGCTGTTTGAGACAGTAAGTGATAAATTTGGTATAGCACTGAAGAATAGATCTTTCTCAGATCTGACATGAAATCTCTAAAGCCATAAAGGTGTGGTCTTTGTAAAATGCTTAGTGCTGACTATGTGCAAAGGGCCTCACTATAAAAGTGTAATTTTCAGCCTTGGGAAGGAACATACATAGGAAGTTCCTTAAGTCCCTGCAGAGATTAATGTCTATGCTAAGAGGATCATCATGATCTTTATTAGGTGAAGACAGGTGGAGGTAAATGTACTACTTGAGCTTTCTATTCCTGACTGTTGCTACACATTTTCTGTCAGTTTCAGGACGAGATGGGTTTCTCAAACATGGAAGATGAAGGTCCAGAAGATGAAGATAATGTTACAGAGTCACGGCCAAATTTTAATACGCCACAGGCACTTAGGTAGGATCATTTGGTTGTAGTTGTAAAATTAAAAAAATAACTCTGTTGTGATAAAAAGCCTATGGTTACCTGCAGCTGTACCACGCCACCCACCAAAGAGATAATGTCTTTTCAGCACAGGCCACTGTTTTGAAAGCTCAGAGCCATTTTTATTTATGAGGTTGAACACTTAGCTTGACCCTCTTTTTTCTGTCTGCCACCTTTGACTTTACTGATTGTGATGCATCTGAAGAATATGATGACAACAATGAAAATGTAACTGTTCAGAAAGAGACAGCAAGAATGCCAGCACTAAAAGATTGGTGCTGGCTGTTCTGTATCATAGCTGAAAACAGCAGAGGTCTTTCAGAATGGTGATCTATTGCAACAAGCCAGCATCTCTAGTGGAGGATTCTGTTCCTGCTGCTTTAATCTTCATGCTATATATACTGTCCCTGTGTATTTATATTGTGTTTATTTCTCAAGTCCGTCCACATATCCCCCCTTTATTAGACTAATTCGTCTGAAAAAATCACTTCACTGCTTGCGAAGTCACTTACTTCAGCTGTTAAACTAACAATAGTTAGTGGAGCGGGATATTGCATGACTGGCAATGATAATTCATAGCAACAGGTAGAGAAACTGTGGATACTGGGATGTTGCTGCATATGTGATCAAAGCTATGTAGGACCTGTGCAAAGAAGGTCCCAAACTCAGTGGTAGCCACTCTAGCTCTCTTAATTCTTGGTGCTTTACACTGTAGTGGTGGGTGTAGTGTTCTGAAATAATTCCAGAAAAGTAATAGTTATCTTTTAAATTTTTTAAATTTTTTTTTATTGTTAAGCAGAAGGAGTAAAGTTCATTTACTGCCCTTACTTTTATTTTTGATGTCCAGAAATGCTTGAGGAGCTGGTTTGACCAAGTGTGTCACCTTTATCTTTTAAGTAAATAGCTTAGATGTAACGGTGGCCTTTTCTAAGGAAAAAGACTGCATAAGATAGCTAAGGTCTAGTTTGAAATGACTATAAAGTTTCAAAATTGGCTTTTGATGATTTTTGTTATGGATTGTACTTGAAACAGTGCCTTGAAGAGGAAAGGGTCTGAAGCGTTTCTTTCTAGGTAACAATACCACTCTGTTTAACTAATTACAGAAATTGGCTGAAGGTGAACTGCGGTACGAATGGTGTCTCCTTGTTTATGGGGCAGATCAGCTCAAGATCAAGCTGTATCTGTTTGGGAAAGGAGATAAAATGAAGGCTGGAGTTTCTTGATACTCTCTCTGGGATGAGCAGTACCAGAGGGGAGCACAGCAATTCTTAAACCAGCAACAGACTAAAAGCAGGGAAACTTTGTTCTCTCCTATTATTTGTATGCATTTGTCTTTGATAATGGCTAGTAGTATTCATTTTTCTTCCATGGCAGTTTTCCCAATTTTCTTCCCCGGTTTTATCTGTATACAGGATTCTTAAAGTTGTTTTGTGGCAAAATATCGATTTGCTATGTTTATTGTTGTTTTTGTGATAGCTTGCATTAGAAGCATTGTGGAACAACTTGACTTATAACTGACTTCAGGCCTGTTACAGAAGTGAAGCTAAATACTAGCAGAATATTAACTGCTGTAGCTAAAACAAAATCTGTCATAAAGCAGGAGATAGTTGAAGCTGGTTTTGAAAGGACAGTAATACGTACATCCTCTTTTCTGCTACAGGAGTAGCTCTTACTATAGTATCAGAAGATGTCTAGTAGAGTACTCTGCATAAAGCTAGGTAATACTTAATTATTTTTTTTAAGTAACAGCATATGAGTTGGTGTGTGGTTTTTCTGGAGACCCTCATGGTAAAATACCTCCCATAATACCTTGGTTTCAGACCTTGCCTGATGATATAAGTTAAATAAGATTGGTTCTGATGTATTCTAGATTATCCTAGATCTTGACTGCTGTTGAGAGTATCTGAGCACTGTTGAGAGTGGAACTCACATGGTATATGGTTGGGAATGGTGGACAAGACTGTTAACTGTTCTTGGAATAAACAGTTGAAACATTGCATCCCAGAACTACAACAGTGCTGTGGTGGATGAAAAGATTTGTATATATATGCCAACTTTGTAAATAACTCTTTTTTTCAAGTTGAAGTATACTGTCAAAGTGTTGAGTAGTACAGGAATTATAGTTCTTAAGCTGTGCATCCCAAATACAGAGTAAAATATTCTAAATAAATGTGAATGGTTATTAAATCATATGCTTGTTATATTTCGGTCTGCCTGATCTCAAATAGATTTGAAGAGCCTCTGGCCAATTTACTGAATGAACAACACCGGACAGTGAAGGAACAACTTGAACAGCTGAGAATGAAGAAGTCCTCTATCAAGCCACCACAAGAGATAGAAAAATCAAAACCTCAAAATGAGAAGCCTCTCCAGAGCCTTGTTCTGGACAGTATGCAAAGAAAGAGGCTCCAGCAGCAAATGCAGCAGGTAATAAAATGTTATCTGGTCTGACCTAATGAGTATTCACTGTATACTGCGGGGGCTGGGGAAAGCCAATGGTACAGCAAACACTTCAGCGTGCTTCCTTAAAGAAATTAATTGAAAAGCTACATTTGAAGCTGGAGCTTTAATGGGTGATACATGCCTGATTCCACACTGAAAGACAATTCAAATTGAATGTGCAAAGTAGAGGTTATTTCTTGCCATCTCTATTGTTCTCATGTGAGAGAGCTGCCTTGGCCACGTTTGAATTCTGACTGTAATCTGTAAAAATCCTTTGTTTTCACAAACTTCTTTACTACTTCGAGAATATTACACTTGATGTAGTTTGGGTTCTTTTTTTCCTCCTCCCACCAAGCAAAACTGTAGAAATTCAGTTTGAACATTTTAAAAGCTGTCAGCAGCATAGATGAGAAGCTATACTTAGAGAATTTTTTTTCCATGTCCATACAAAGTTCAAGAGGACTTCTCAAAACTTGAAAAGCGTTGTTAACTTGATCTCATGAGGAAAAAGTGTGCTGGTTTTGTGTGAACTTGATACATAGTCATTTATTATTCTGCATGCCTCATACAGTGTCATGTCTCGGTATGTGGCAGCAAGGGAAGGACACAGACTTCTCAAACACAAGCTAAAGAAATGGATCTTGCATTAGACATGTAAAGTAAATGACCTTTTTAATTTTTCAGCTGCAAAGTAAGATGTATGGTGTTTGTGTGCATATGGGGAGTTCTGATAGCTGAAGTCATTGTTTCTGAAGAAATACTTAAGTATTTAATTAGAAAAAAATATCCTTTCCGTATTAATCCTTATGATATGAGACTTTGGCACAAAAGCTGGTAGGAAAGTGCCTGTTGTGGTTTAACCCCAGTCAGCAACTAAGCACCACACAGCTGCTCACTCGCCACCCCACCCCCACCCCCCAGTGGGATGGGGGAGAGAATCAGAAGGAAAAAGGTAAAACTTGTGGGTTGAGATAAGAACAGTTTAATAGAACAAAAAGGAAGAAACTAATCATGATAATAATAATAAAATGACAATACTAATTAAAAGATTGGAATGTAAGAAACAAGTGATGCACAATGCAATTACTCACCACTTGCTGCCCGATGCCCAGTTAGTTCCTGAGCTGCAATCCATGGCCCCCCAGGCCAACTTCCCCAGTTTATGTACTGGGCATGATGTCACATGGTATGGAATGCTCCTTTTGGTTTGGGTCAGCTGTCCTGGCTGTGTCCCCTCCCAGCTTCTTGTGACCCTCCAGCCTTCTTGCTGACTGGGCATGAGAAGCTGAAAAATCCTTGACTTTAATATAAACACTACTTAGCAACAGCTGAAAAGGTCAGTGTATTACCAACATTCTTATACTGAATCCAAGACATAACACTCTACTGGCTACTAGAAAGAAAGTTAACTCTGTCCCAGACGAAACCAGGACACTGCCCTGAGACTTAAATGGATGATGTGTGCAAAATCTGTGTAATAATAAACTTCCTGCCAGTGGAAGTTTCCCCTCAGTTTTCTATTGCTTAAAAGGTTTTTTGAAATCAGAATGTGATTTCTGGGGTGCCCAGGAGATATTTCTTGCACCTCTATACTTATGCTTTCTAGTTTCTTGGATTTCTGATACACTAAAAAAACCCATTTGTCTGATTTTATTCTTCAAGCATGTTCAGCTTCTGACTCAAATCCATCTTCTCGCAAGTTCCAACCCTGCTTTAAGTTCAGAGGCCAGTACTACCAGGATGTTTTTGGTAAGGATATGTTTAAAATCAGAACTACATAAATTTTAATGACTGCTGGTCACTGTAGAGAATTTAGAGAACTTAATTTATTTAATTGATCCCATTAAATACAGAGACATTACCACTCAATAAAGGAATGATGTTGTTAGCCTACTATGAACATGCTCAGTATGAAATTTTCTCAGTAGATAAATAATTCACATTGTGCTGTCTAATAACAGTGCTTTGAATTGGCATGACTTTGTATGGGTTTTATTGTTTTCTTGGAAATACTGAAAACAAAGTTCAAAAAATACAGCTTCTGTAATTAGTGAATGTTCTGTAATGTTGAAAGGTTCTGGAAAGTGGGAAAATTAAAAAAAAAAAAAAATTCCTCTGGTTGTTCCTAGACTTGTAATGCTCAAAAATAAGACCTGTGACACTCTGCTTTTTTTTATGCCTGTCACATCACCAGCTTTTATTTTTTGCATTATTGCATTACGTGTATTTGTTCTTTAACTTCCATTTGAAGGCATGTTCTTTTATCTTCTTCTGTTTGACTTCACAGAGCGAGCTTGGTAACTTTGCTCGAAGCTCTACACTCCTTCGTCAGTCGTTCAATCCTAAATTTCAAACAATGTTCCAGCCATGTAACTTGAAGGGAGCACTGCAGCTTATTGAAGACTTTCATGCTGAAGTCCAAGTTGACTGGAGCCCTCGCAAAGCTGTGAAGAAGAGTGGTATGTATTTGAAGGGACAAGAGGTGGGAAAGCATTTACAATGGGAGTTATCTCATGCTATGCACCTTACAGATGAGATACGGTTCAGACTGCTGTATGGAATGATTTTTTTTTATTTTGTGAGGTTTTTTTAGATAAAACCATCTACTTCATTGATTGCCTTCTTGCTTCTTAAACTTGAAATACAGTAAAGCATGTTATATGAGCTCTTGACTTTTCTTTGACATCATAATCCTGCCATTCATTGTTCTGCAGATGATGATCTAAGCTGCAGAAATCCTTCAAGAAACTATGAAATTAGAAGTAATTGTTCCAAATGTGTTGGTTAACACACATCAAGGAAATACTCTTTTCGTTGGAGTATTTTATTAAAAAAAACACTGTTGGCTTCAAATACTTGGTTTGTGATTTTTCTGGTACTTAGAGAGTGAACTGACTTGAAATAGAGCTTTTTAAAAGTGCTTTTTCATTATAGAGCAAAAGAAAAGATGGAAGGGGAAAGTAATTTTACCTTTTGCTGGTGTAAACTTAAGGGCAAAAACTAGGAAATATGCGAATTCTAGAAAACAGGGAGAAAGTCTCTCTCTTGCAGTGAAGGGAGTAGGAGAAACAGTGTTTTCAAAAAGTCAGTTATGAAAAACAGTATTTGTCTATATATATGTCTATCCTTACCTGTTAATTCTTTTCACAGCCAATGAATTTCCATGTTTGCCAAAGCAAGTGGCATGGATTTTGGCAACAAGGAGAGTTTTTATGTACCCAGAGCTACTGCCAATATGTTCCTTGAAAGCAAACCCTCCCCGGGACAAGATCATCTTCACCAAGGCAGAGGACAAGTAGGTGCTTAGAATTATTGAATAAAGTGCATACAAGTGAGACTCCTTTGTTAAGGAGAATTTCTAGGATGTAAACTTTTGGGATATCTGTGTATTATGCAATGGCACATCTAAATAGCAATCTGCCGTACTGTCTAAAAGACTTTTTATCTCCCCCCCTGCCCCCTTCCTTCCTTCTTCAGTTTATTAGCTTTAGGTTTGAAACATTTTGAAGGCACCGAGTTTCCAAAGCCTTTGATCAGCAAGTATCTCTTACCAACAAAAACTGCCCACCAGCTTACAGTACGAATCAAGAATCTGAATATGAATCGAGCTCCTGATAATATCATCAGAGTAAGTGATACATTCAGATTGTGGTTTGGTATTTTTCAGACTTGTGTGTCTGGTTGGTGTTTGTTATACAAGAAGAGATGTGCTGTTTGTTCCAAGAACCTCTTTGTGTATGTGCTGACACTTAAAAGAAAATGTCATCCTTTGAAGAAATCCTCATTACTAATAAAAAAGACCTTATTCTCTGTACTTTGCAAATACTTGTATTACTATTTTGACTCTTCTAGAGCCCAGCATTTGCAGACAATCCTAGTAAAACTGTGGCTTCAGTAATCATGATAAATTCATACAAATAAACTTTGAGTAGTGAAGCTTAAACAAAAGTGCTGTCTCTAGTCAGGCTGAAGGTCCAGCTGGCCAAATATCCTGTCCTGTAACCTAGTGCTACTGCTGAAGAGAGTTTAAGAACCAGAAACACTTGAAGCAAGTACACCTGCACATCTGCTAGAACTTCATGCTCTCTTTCGAGAGGAACCAAGATGCCAAGAAGCTCTTTTTCAGCCTTTATTATTCTTTTTTTTAATGTTTTTGTGGGTAGTACTTTATTGAAGTAATAGTGATGAGAATCACTTTATAGACATGAACGCTTTTACAGAGCACGATCCTCATCCTATATCCCAGCAGTTATTGGGCAGGTGATCTGACCACAGTCATCTTGTCTTGCATTCTCTCCTGTCTCCACATAGTACTATAAAAAGACAAAACAGTTGCCCATTCTGTTCAAGTGCTGTGAGGAAATCCAGCCTAATGAGTGGAAGCCACCTGTGGAGAGAGAAGAACATCGCCTGCCATTTTGGCTAAAGGTAGTTTCTGCTATTCTTCATCCAGTGTAGGGTTTTCTTGTTATGGTTTGGTTGATTTCTTTGAGGGTTTTTTTTTTGGTTGTTTGGTGTTGGGGGGTTTTCTTTTGGTTTTTTGGTGGTTGGTTTTTTTACAGCCTAGGTCCAGAGTGAGTTGTTTGGTTAGCCTACAGCTCTGAAGCCAAAAGGTAGTCAGACTGTATTGCGTGGGAGCCTGTGTTACCCTGAGTTTAGCTAGTAAATGTAAGAACTTAGCAACCTGAAGTAATATGCTACTCTTGATGCTTGTCTGCCCAGCTGCAGTACCTGACTGAAGTTATCACAGATATACAGTGTTTGTCGTCACATCCTTGTTTTGCTACAGGGGTGTATTTCTGATGTTTCTGGTTTGATGTGTTGATTTCATTATTTGGCTTTGGTTTTAATCAGTGTAGTCTGACCCTTGCCTGATGGTTAGCAGTGTTGCCTTCCTTCCCGCTGTATTGCAGCCATGAGAGAGGGCACATTCTTCCCCCTTAAAACCTCACCATCTAAGAGGAAAGAAGAAATCTGGGGGTTTGGGGTGGGTTTTTTTTGAGTTTATCTTCACCTGCAGTGTGGATGTTATTTTTTTTTATACCCAAATGTCTCGCGCTTCGTAAGGGTTCTTTCTCTGAGATTCTTTGCACAAGGAAGACAAAGTTGGAGGCATAGTGACCATGCCTATGAGTCAGTCAAGGAGGACTGTGTATGAGGAAAGAATTAGGCACAGATGCCATAAAATCCATTTCTCTTAATCACCTACTATATTTCATTTTTACAGTGAAGCTTCTTTCCCACAAAATCTTGTATTTACTAAAGGAACCCTTATAAAGTAATTCAGTTCTGCTTTTTCAGGCTCTCAGATTGTTTTGAAGGCTTTGGCGTAAAACTCGTGAATATAAAGTAATATACAGAGAATATAATATACAGTAGTATAAAGTAAATAAAAAACACTTTACTTTTAGAAGCAAGTTTTTGTCTGTTGCTTTCTGTGGTGCTGTTTGAAGGTGGTAATAGAGAAATAGCCCATGGATGGGACTAATAAATTCTTGTTTCCTTTAGGCAAGCTTGCCCTCCATTCAGGGGGAATTGAAGCAATTAGTAGAAGATGCCAGGGAGATGCCAGGTTCACCTGATGCAGAAGGTGTCTTTTTGGGGACAGGAAAGGAAACTTCAGACAAAGAATATGATGAAAAATACCCTCTGCTCATGCCAAAGGGACTAGTACTGACCCTAAAGCCCCTTGCCAATCGATTCTCTAGGAGAGCATGGAGGAGGCAGAGGTCTTCAGCTCTGAAGCCTGTCCTCATTCGACCGAGTCCTTGTCTGCAGCCTAGTTCCAACACTGTTAACATCCAGAAAACTGTGAAGCTGTCCCAGTCAGAAGCTCCTCCCAGCAAAGTTATGGTTCAGATTCCTCGGCTAATCCAGCCAGCTACACTTATGCAGACTGTGCCAGGAGTGCAGCCTTTGAATGTTCCAGCAGTGGTAGGAAGTGGGGATGGCTTGGAATTTCAGAATGTGCTTTCTGCTTCACATTCGGACTCCAGACAAGCTTTCTCAGCTGCTGTACCACCAGCTCTAGTGTCCTCAAATCCAGTAACTTTTCAGCCAAAACTGATGTTGCCAGCTTTGGCTGGAGCAAAAATACGCAAACCTTGTGTTCGTAAGGGATACCAAAAGAAAAAAGGGTCAAAATCTGCCCCACTGATAAAGACTTCACCTTTGATTCAGCCGTCTCCTGTCATCCTTACTGTACCTGCTACCACAGTGAAAGTGGTTAATATAGGCAATGGTTGCAATATGATTCAGCCCATAAATACAACAGTTGGTAGAGGCACTCAGGCTATTCCAGTTACAACCTTACTGGTAAATCCATCCACTTTCCCATGTCCATTAAATCAGCCTCTAGTGACTTCTTCAATCCCTTCATTGATAGTCTCTCCTAACCCTGTCAGTCTTTCTGCATCATCTGTTGTTGAAAATGAAGAACAGTTGAATGTGGTTCCTTCCTGCCCTGCTGGAAACAAGAAAAATACCTATCCTACAGTGGAGCCCAAGGTTGAACCCCCAGAGTTGTATGTTTCACGCTCCGCTGTCTCACCCAAGGAGTGTAGTACAAATCCTGCCACTTCAAATAATGACAGTCAGGAAAAGGTAAATAAGACTGACTGCTGTAGCTGGACAGTGGTAGGAGACGAGAACACATCAGAGCCATTGTGTGTGGACCTTTTGCCTCATTTAGAAGATCCAGATGAAACAGTGAAAGTTGAGCCTGAAGATTCAAATGATGCTACCAAGGAAGTAAATCCAGTCCAGAAGAGGGATCTTTTATGTGCTGAAGTGAAGGAGGAATTCATGCTGGATCTCAGCCAGGAGCTTAACATGGAGGCTGCATGTTCATGTTCAAATGACCTGAAAGAAATTAAAAAGGAGCGTACTTTGTGTGATGAGAAGGGAGAAGAAGAACGACGGGCTTTGCAGTCATCTCCCCATGGTGAACAGCACATGGATGCAGGTGTTATTGCTGGACCACAAGTAAGCAGTGAGTCTCCAAAGAATCTTTCTTATACAGCAGATGTTGAGGCAGAATTTAGTAGTCCACTAGGAAGGCCAGAGGATTCATCCAGTATAGATGGCCAGTCTGTTGGGACACCAGCTGGCCCTGAAGCTGGAGGAGAGAGAGAAGGACAAGAAGAGGAGGAAGAAGACGACTTTGATGATTTTACACAAGATGAGGATGAAGAAATGTCATCAGCCTCAGAAGAATCTATTCTTTCAGTGCCAGAACTTCAGGTAAAAGCAAACAAAATTTAAAAAAACTTGCTAATGACAAACATTGGTGTGCTGAAACACCCTAGTGTAGTTGGGGCAAATGACAATTTGAATCCAATTGGAAAGCTGGACTGTTAACTCTATAATAGCATGGTATTGTGGTGTTTTACAGAGAAATTGGACACCACATTTTTCTGGGAAGATTCTAAGTCCAAGCTAAAGGAATATCTTGCAAATACTCAGATTTAAATTCTGCTGAGTTGTATGGACTTCCTCAACTGAGGCTGTTGTTTAGCAAGATGTACTTTAAGTGAAAATTATTTTCCAGGTCACAATTCCAGCAAGTTTTTAAGAACTAAGGTGATCATTATGGAATCCTGTCTAACTTAAAGCTTTTATAAGTGGCAGATTCTGAAACTAAATTTTGTGCTTTATGCAAAAATAGGCAGTTCTGGTTATTGTTGAATTCGTTGTTTCTTTCTAAGGAGACAATGGAAAAACTTACTTGGCTTGCAACAGAGAGACGTTTAAGCCAAGAAGGAGATTCTGAAGAAGAGAATTCCCAAGAAGAGAACTCTGAGCCTGAGGAAGAGGAGGAGGAGGAAGGGGAAGGAATAGAGAGTTTACAGAAAGATGATGAAATATGTGGCGATACATCAGAGGAACCTAAATCTGCCTTCACATTGACAAAGGCAGCCCCACAGGTGGAAGCCCACAGAATGCCAGCAGGTAAGTTCTGTGGGTTTCTTTTGACACAGAGCATGGGGAAATAGAGCTGCTCTCTGCATTAAAGCAAAACAATGGGTAAACTGTACCTGGTTTAATTTCATGTGGTATCTGAGGTTAGTGATGCTTTCCATTTGGAAATTAAATTTTGCAATACAGTCACAATTCTGTAAAAACAGTTCTTACTATAGAAGCCCTTGTGCATATGAACTGAGTGTCTTTAGTCCATTATAATGCATTTATAATTCAAAAATTTGTGGACATAAGATTTGTGGCTTGTGTTCGCTAATACCCAATACCTATGTAAGAGCAGTATTAAATAGTTGAATCTTTGCTAAATTGAGTTTTGTGTTATAAAGTCATGTTGGAGAACAATAAATGAAACAAAGTTATACCTTAACAGAATCTAGCAAGCAGGTAGGAGAATTTGAGCAGTGAACTTTGAGGTGGACCTTAGCCCATACGACCAACAGAGTCCTAATCTAAAGACACAAAAAACTTGATGTAGCAACTCTTAGTACACTATATCATTCCCTATTATGTGACATCAGTTATTTATCTGTGATGTTAACTCTATTAATGTAAATAATAAGCTAAAAGAATAATTTGCAAGTGTTAATAGCCAGCTCTGATGCTCATATCGTATCTCTGTTCACTCACTATGATTATTTTTTTTTTTACCCCTGGAATGCAGTAGATGTATCAGTTCTTAGTAGATTGCTAGCTGAGGAACAGCTAGGATGGGTTTGTTACTGTATCCAGGGATTCTTCCCATCAGATGCTATAGAAATAAACAGCAAATTTGAAATATGTCAGCCTGACTAAAGAAAAGTATATTGCTTATACACTTACAGGAGAGTGTAAACAGTTAACTTGTCACTAACTCTGATGAAAACGTACTTTTCTATTGCAGTATTGATCTAGAAGAGCAGTTGTCTGCCAGCCCAGGTAATGTATGAAAGGTACCTCTACAACTTGCTTTGTGCTTCTTAACAGGAGAAAACATGAAAGCCCCTGGGAAGAGCAGGAGCTCCCATAGAACCAGAAATAAGAGGGGACGGGGTCGTGCTAGCAAAGATACATCTAAGCTGCTCCTCTTGTATGATGAAGACATCCTGGAGAGAGATCCCCTGCGGGAACAGAAAGATCTGGCATTTGCACAAGCTTATCTAACCAGGGTAAGCCAGACCAGTAGATAACCCAGAAATAGGAGCATTGGATGCTTCAAGTCCTCTGACACAGTTCATGCCTGAGCCACGTAACTGCCAGTTCTAACTGGGTGTACTGGATCTGGTCAGGATGAAGTTACCTTTCTTCATACCACTGTCTGCCTATGAGTTTTCTTGCTTTTGCTCTTCCTCTTTCCTCCCCTGTCCTGCTTGGGGAATGTGAGGAGGGAGTGAGTGACTGTGGGAGTGCTTATCTGCTGGCTGCAGTCAATCCACAACACTGGGTCTCTTTTAATTTCAGAATTTCGTAGACTTGGATTTGGTTCCCTTCTCTCTTGTGAGCAGTTCAAATTTATCTTTAAGGAAAAGACTTGGTTGGCTCAACAAAACTGGAATCACTGTGTAAATTCTGAGTAGCAAGGCATCAAAGATTACTAAATTAACTTGTTTTCTTCCTGGATGTTATTAAGTCCTGTAAAGCTCTGTTGCTCTTTCCAGGTGCGTGAAGCCTTGCAGCATGTTCCTGGAAAGTATGAAGACTTTCTTCGCGTTATCTATGAGTTTGAGATTAGCACGGATAAGCAAACAGCTGTGGATCTCTATTCCACTTTACAGAAACTGTTGCATGACTGGCCACAGTTGCTCACAGATTTTGCTGCCTTTCTTTTACCAGAACAAGCTTTGGAATGTGGACTGGTAGGTAGCATGAAAGGAGACCAAATTTCAAGCAGACAATGTCAATGCTTGTGAGAATGAAAAAATAAAGAATTCTTCCTAGGGCAAGAAAGGTAAATGGCTGGTAAATCACTTGGTTACCTTGCTGTTTTACTAATCAGAGTTGAAATGTCTAGTGTTTGTTTTAAGTCTCATACTAAGCATTACTGTGGAGACTTAGCCTTTCCCAGTTATGATGGAAAAGCTGACTGCAGAGACAATGTGCAGAAAAAGCAAGTGGAATGGCTCCCTTGTCTCACAAATCAGCCTTCCACTTTGTAAGATAGAGGTTTTCACCTGTTATATTCTTTCTGGATTTTCCTATCTTATGTGTGTATGGTAGAAGCAGAACTTTGTAGCTTACATAAGTATTGATTATGCAAAGTCTTGTTTCTTTCTCCACCTCTTCCCAGTTTTGCAATGGATGTCAGTAAAAATGGAAAAAAAATAGGAAGACAGGCATTTTATAGCTTGCTTAAGCCAACTAGAGATCTTGGAGATACATTCTTGAACATGAGGGCTGAATCTTTTTCTTTTGGTCAGTTTGAAGAGCAGCAAGCATTTGAAAAAAGCCGGAAGTTCCTCAGGCAGCTGGAGATTTGTTTTGCTGAAAATCCTGCCCACCATCAAAAGATCATCAAAGTTCTCCAGAGTTGTGCAGACTGCCTCCCCCAGGAGATTGCAGAGGTAATCAGGCATACAGGTATATCCTTTCTCTCAAAAACCCTGAGAATGCAATTAGCTAGCCTGCTTCACTGTTCCCATGTGCTGCTCTTTGAGGCCACAAGAGTTTATCAAGGGCAATCTCCTGCTGTGGGGCATGGTAGAGAATTGAAGCTGCCTCTTCAAGAGGCTTTACAATTAACTGGCCTGTGTGTCTCCTCTCTCCTACCTCCACCTTGCTTTTATCACCTTGCAGGTGAAGTTTTAGTTTAGCGTCTCCTACAGTCTGCCTAGAATTTTGGAGGGATATTTCTATACTGACTTGATAGCTGGATGTGGAATCATCTCAAAATATTCATGTAGTACTAATGCAAGTGTAAACTTCCATGTTGGAGGTCTAATAAGCCCTGGTGTTCCCCTTTGAGAAATCCTTCTGAGAAGAATGTGACAACATGCAGTGAAACACTTGTTTTCTCTGGATTTCTCTTTTTTCAGCTGAAGACCCAAATGTGGCAACTGTTGAAAGGACATGACCACTTGCAGGATGAGTTCTCCATTTTCTTTGATCACTTACGGCCCTCAGCCAGCCGCATGGGAGATTTTGAGGAGATCAACTGGACAGAAGAGAAGGAATATGAGGTGGAGCAATCTTTTTCCCCAAGACCAGAAAAGATAAAAGCAGAGATACTAGACATGTTTGAACTTGAGGAACTCAAATTGAGGCTGCATTTCCAGAGACAGGGAAGCAACAGGGTGGGGTAGCTGTTGGTGGACTGAAGCAAACTTTTTTCAAATTTTTTACAGCATTTATGTCTCTTCTAATGTAATTGAAATTGTCATGTCCTGGAACTGAGCTTAATATTCAGAAATTCATGGGGAAAATGAAGTTTGGTCTGCTGAAGAGCTATCACGATAGAGAAGTTTTTGTGTCTGTCTTTTATAGTTTGATGGGTTTGAAGAGGTGTCCTTGCCAGATGTAGAAGAGGAGGATGAACCACCCAAGATGCATGCAGCCTCAAAAAATAAGAAACGTAAAGAGATCGGAGGCCAGAACAATGACAAGGTGAGGCTGGGATATCTCACTAGTCCACATATCTGGACTCTTAAGCAAATGCATGCCCATAAGGATAAGTGTGTTGATGTATCGAGAGACATGACGACAGCCTAAAATGATTGAAGAAAGGAGGTTTAAATGTTTCCATTGTGCTTTGCTTGCTAGCAGCATAACTGCTTTAGTTCTTTCTGGGTGTGAGCAGAGTGCCGCTCAGCCCTTCCTGGCTCCCTCTGGGGTTAACCTTCCCCTGACTGTCATCTTTGTGTACCATGCATCTTTGTCAGCTGGAGTATGTCTGTTTCCAGGAGGTCGAGTGGGTAGATGGGATGAAGGAATGTTCCTGTTCCTGCCATGAAGGGAGTAGTGATCTCAAGCTAAAGAAAAGCAAAAGGAGGACCTGCAGCCATTGTAGTAGTAAGGTTAGTTGATAGGCCAAGTCACTTGAGTGGTGAGTGGAAAGCAGAGTCATGCCAAGAGTAGTCCCCCTGTTGTGGTGATCTGTCCAGCCTTGGGCCTCACGTCTCCAAAATAATGTGTTGAGGAAGAAAGTAAATAAAAAGATGACCAGTAGTGTCTCCCTCTTCGGAGCTGACTGCACTACCTGGCGTTCGGCTGTCTCTCCCCTCACTTTCTACTGCCCCTCCTTGCTATGCTAAATAGTGTTAATTTCAATGTTCTTTTGAGTTAAGTATAAGCTTTTTTAGTGGAAGATGCTTGTGTGGCCACTACGTGAAAAGAACTGTGCCTGTTCATAATAATAAAAAAGATTCAGCTTTCTAAATGCAAACCGAAGCCTTTGTTAGGATCAAGGAATACTTCGGAAGCAAAGGCTGAGGTGTTATGTTTGATGTACCACATCTGTAATTGTATGCCTCTATATTGATTTGCAGGTGTGTGAAAACAAATTTTACAAAAATAAGGATTCTCAGGAGCTGACTGCAAGCCTTGTTCAACAAGAATCAAGTCCTCAGCATGAAGGGAAGGATTCTGGAATGTTTAAGGAACCTGCAGAAGAAAGCCTGGAGAACAGAGATGAGGGAGAGGATGTCCAGAGCAGAACAAAAACCGTATCTAGGAAAGTAGACTCTCTGGCTTCAGGTATGAGTCTTGTGTACAGACAGGTATATCCTTCATCTCCAAACTGGTTCACGCAAAGGAAAATTGGTATAGGACTTTCTAACACAAATTTATCGAGCTAATGAGAACTTCTGATAATATTTTCTCTTTTTTTTCCTTGTGTTCATCTACTCTGGATGCTCTAAACATACATATATCCAGTGCATTCCCCTCAAAAAAGTTTTCCTGACTAGAGAAACATTCTCCCCTTTTCAGAATGATTGCTCCATTTAAGCTTCTCTTGCTAGCATACTAATCCCTTTCCCAGTACTACCAGTCCATGATACTGGTTTTTTCCAGTTTTAATTTTAGCACAGCAATTCAAAATCACTCTCTCTCTAATGTTCCTTTAAATGGTCTCCTTCAAGTTACTTGTTTTTCCTTCAGTCTGGTACAGACAAGGGGAAACATGATTATTGCAGGATAAACAACCCGAGAGATCTCTTTCTTCTTTCAGTAACTGTGTCTCAGTTAACGCTACTATTGGAGGCAATGCGGAGGTTAAATATAGTGGTTTAAATGTAATACAACCTGATGTCTAGTTTATAGTGGTTTTGTAAATAGGGTGCCAAGAGCAGCAGTGTCTTTCACTTGAGAATTTTGTTCTGGGCAATGCACTTGAGCTTCTTCATCTGTTTATCACTTCTTCACACAGCAGCTGGTTGTAGTAACCCATGATGGTGAAGAAAATTGACTGCAAAGTGCCTTCTTTGATGTACAGGATGGGTAAACTGCAGATAGCATTACAAAGCTGCTCCAAAACTGTGTTCTCATTTACAGTATTATGCTCTAGAATAAAAAAAAAGCCAAACCCAAAAAACTCTTAAAAATGAATAAAGCCTCCAGAAGTTTTCCTTACTAACAGCTCATCTAAACTTGCTTGGGTTTCTTAATCAGGATCTCACCTGGAAGGAAAGATTGTCTCCAGCAGACATGCATCTTCTGAGAAAGCTGCACTGCCTGATAACCAGGTTCAAGAAGCAGGTGTCAGTGCTGTTGTGAGTACTGCAAAGGACAGTAACTCTTCTATCACTGGCCCTAGATGGACACATCTACAAAAAGCTACTCTAAAGCTACCTCAGGAAGCCAAAGACTGCCCTTGCACTTTGGGAAGTGAGAGTGAGGGACTAAAGCAGCAACATCAAGGAAATGCAGATGCTTCCCTTGGGCTGAGCAGAGATCTGCTCCTGTCCTCTTGTTCTGCTACAGTAAAAGGTTTAATGGGACCCAGTTCCTCTTCTGGAAAGAGCGTATGTCAGACTGAAGGGCTTCATTCTGATTCATCAGATAAACTTGCTGTCTTTGGTCATGCTTCAAAATTAGGTGTGAAAGAATCTGAGGGACCACCTTTGCCTCTGGAAGGAAAACCTGAAGCAAAGCAGGGCTGGATAACACTGGGTAGAAAACCAACACTGGGTAAGAGCTGCAGCTCACAGGCCACTGATAATTGCATTTTGGAAACAGATGATACGAGCTGCACTGGAAATTTGACTGAGAGCAGATTAAAGTCAAATGCAAACAACTGCTTCCAGGTGCAGCAGCATTCTGAGCAGCTAGAATATAGAGTGGTTACTGCCTCTCTGGAGCAAAAGGAAGAGGAGCAGCAACAGCATCGAGTCACAGAAGCAACTGTGTGTGCTAAGAACAGCAAAGTCAGCTCAACTGGGGAGAAGGTTGTCCTCTGGACCAGGTATAGCTGCCTGAACTGCATCTTACATCCTTTGTTCATTCAATATTTGGCTTCAGCTTTCATACTGTAGCGTATCCTTTATTTTCACTTTGTATGTCCATTTTCTAATGTCTTCTGTCCCCTCCCTTATTTCCTCTAACCACAGTCTGTCATAGCTACCATCTTGGTCCTATGAGAAACACGGCTCGTGGCTGTGTAATTATTGTAGCATGTCGGGCTGGGAAAGAATTTTTTTTTCTCTGACTTCAAATAGATTAAAAACAGGGTAAATGCAGCTCTGCTTAGATATGCCTTGTGATAGGTGGTAGTAGTAGTAGTAAAGGAACAAGCCTGCTGGACTTGCTCTGTGATTGTTATCCTTACCTGGGAACAGGCCTCTTAGGCTTGTGGTGGTTGAAGTGTGTCAACACTTGTTTTCAGCTGCTCTCATAGCTATTGTACTATTTTGCAGGGAGGCTGACAGAGTCATCCTCACCACCTGTCAGGAGAAAGGAGCCCATCTGGAAACCTTCCATGCCATCTCACAGAAACTAGGCAACAAGACAGCTAGTGAGGTGAGGGGTTGGTGTGGAAAAGCTTGCATCTGCTTCAGTGAATGGAGAAAGGGTGGGGAAAGGAAGGAAAAGTGGAGGTTTGCTTTCATATTCTCCCAAACTTAACTTTAATTTGATAGTGCATCAGAGAAAAATAATCCCAATTGCAAATAAAAAACCAAACCCAACCATGATCTCTTCTGGTGGAGCCAAAAATCATGAACTGCTATGGTCCTTTTTTACACTAGCACTGATATTCTAGCCTTGTATTTGGTACCAAAATTGTTTCAGTGACTGCTACTTGAGTCTTTAGCCTTCTGCTTCAATACAAGGAATCTGTTGGGTTTTGTCTCTTAACCTTCTTCACATTACTGTCTAGGAATTTTCCCAAACTGCCAGCTTTTTATCTGCAAGTCAGTAGAATATAACTTTTTTCCAAAGAAGGCAGAACAACCAAGTGCTCTTCTATTTCTCTTTTCCTTTATGATTGAATCTTCCATAAAATGTGATTGGGTTTTTTTTAACATAAACGCACAAAACACCCTGAACTTCATAATATGAAATTTCTGTTTTATACTACCTTTTGGGTCACTAGTCATCTTGGATTTCCCTTGTTCTTCAGGTATCCCACAGGTTCAGAGAACTGATGAGGCTGTTTCATACATCCTGTGATGGGAGCTCTGAAGATGAGGAGGATGCAACTAGTACCAGTAACACAGACCAGTTGTCAGATAAAGACCTTCTGCTTTCTGAGGAAGAACCTGATGACTGAGGTTCTTCTGGCTTGATAAGCTACTGACTACATCAGAAGGAGAGTTGTTTGCCAGTTTGCTGCTAGACAGGTGCTGTGGATAAAGGAAAAATGTTTGCACAGGTACTTAAGATAGCACTTTTTTTTTTTGTTCACTTTCCTGCTACACTTCTGACAATCTGCAGTTCTCAATCTGTGTCAAACTAAATGAATGAAGAAAAGGGTGAGGGTGATAACATCCTCTAGAACGTACCCGGGGAGCTGCAACAATTAAATGACAGAAGTGATGCTTGTGGACATTGACCTCACTGCATGGTGAAGATGGGCCACCAGCCTTTGAAAATAACATGTAAATATTGTATCATAAGATGTCTGTTTTCATGTGGAACACACATGTTTTTTTGTAAGTTTTCCCCTTGTGTTGATTGTATGTGGGAAAGTTACAATCTGAATTCTGTATTTATTGTGTGGTCTTATATAACAGGCAGAGCAAATTCACTTTGCAAAGTTTTAAAAAACCCAAACATACAAAAACAGCCCCAAAAAAGCAGTTTTCCTCCTTTACAACACAACTGCAAGTAGCTGGAGAACTTAAGCCAGCCTCTTTAGCAGGATTTTACTGGAAAGAAAGTAGTAGTTGGGCCATCTTTAAAGCCATTCCCTTTATTTCGAAAGTGATTTTAAAGATTTTTTTACTTCCATTATCTCTAGTAGTAAGGATGAGTTAGTCTGAATCTGCTTCATCTTCAGATTCATCTGCTTCAGACCCCATTTCATAGCACTGGGATAGAGTTCTTAACTCCTGTAAGGCCTCCTGGAAGTCATCCTGTTCAACTCCAGCAGAGAAGAAGCTGGGCCATCGCTGCATGTTCAGTTTCCGTAGATCCTTGTATAAGCTGTAGAGGAGCGTGTGTAGAACTGGTGATGTCTGCAGGGCTGCTAGTACAGGGATGCTTTCAACAGCTGCAGGGAAAAACATCTTTGTTCAAATAGACCAATCATAATTTGTTTCCCTACCCAACTTTACAAGCAGTTGCTTTACTTAAACTCAACGTAGCAGAAGAGTTGCTTAACACTAATAATTTTTGCCCTACAAACACTCAAAAAGCACGTTGGGTTTGGTTTTTGGGTTTTTTTAATAATTCTCTTTTTACCTCTGTTAGACCCTACTGCCCCCACATGATCTCCTCCTGTTGCAAAGTAAGTTTAAGGGGCACTTGTTACCTGCTGAGGAATAACTGGGAGGTTTGTCCAGGAGGAAGCCTTGTCTGGTCAGAAGAGGAGAAAAAAACTGGGGGTACGGAGGTAGGGTGTTACATGGCTGCTCAAGCACGTGGGCTGTGCTGTAAGGAAGAAGGTGAATAAAGTTATCCAAAACTCACTCTACCTTCAGTTTCCAGCTAGTGTTCCCTGTTCTTAAAAAAAAAAAAAAAAAACTGTTACCAACCTGAATGCCCCAGGAAACACAGTGTGTAAGTAATGCTGCAGAATCTGCTCAGTGCTCTCACAAGCATGGAGTGGAGAAGTGGCCTGCTTTTCTGGACAGCTGCTGCAAAGAAAGCCAATTCATGCTTTTCCAGAGGATTTGACTAAAAATGTTGGTGACTCAGCTTTCTTTAGCTGTTTTGTTATAAAGTTAGTAGCATGTAACTGGCTAGAACACTAAATTTTTTTTTCATTCAGCTGACACTCCTAATAGAAGGATTGTGAATTACTTTTGTAAGAAACCACTGCAGTTGAGAGTGTGAGTTCTGAAATGCTGATTACCTGATGCGACTTTCCTTGCAAATTCCTCGCAGCACAACAGACTGAGCAAAACAGCAGCTGACCTTCTGCTCCCTACAAGAAGACAGAAGCTTCCAGGGCATGTCTTGCTGGTAGGCACATAAAGTATCAGGGAGTGAGTAGCCACATAGGGCAGGAAAGGGAACAGAAGCCCACGCAGCCACAACCTGTGAATCAGAAAGGGGATGACGAATCACAATCTAGAACATGTTCCTGCCTATCCTGTTACATGTGTATGTACGGATGTGAAGTAGAACACCAACCCTTGTCTACAGCAGTAGTTCAGGTAGAACTGAAAGGATTAGAGGTTGCTGTTCTCTATGCCCTTACCTTTCTCCCAGAGAAGTTAAGTGTTTCAGCAAGGTGCATCATAGAGCCCTGAGAGGAACAGAGCCGGTAAGGAGCTGTAAGGGTGTCAAGCACTGCTGCCAAAATTGCGCTGCTGTGGTAGTTAAGTGATGCCTATGGAGTGAGGTAGATGGAAGAGTTACAGGACAAGTTAAATTCATCTGTTCCTTAACTCATTTTTGCATATTTAACTTAGGCATATTGTAAAATGTGCTTTTATATACATTGTGTTTTAACAGTTATTTCAGGTTTTGGATAAACAAGTCAGCTGTTTGCTAACAAATGATCTGTTGTAATTTTTCTTGACAGCAGGCTTCTTAATGCTCAGACAAGGCTAGTGTTACATACTCAGCACATGAAGAATAATGCTATAAACCATTTTTTTCAGTCCCAAAACTGAAAGGCAGCAGTAAACCAAGGGAAAGACCACAAAAAAAAATGTGTTGGTGTTTTTTAAAGGATGAAAAAAAACTATGGGAGTGAAAAGTTGGCAGTTACGTCTCTGCTAACAGTGAAAAAGCAGGGGAAAAAAAATCTTTTCTGCTTAGAACACCATAATGAAAAAACATTGCTAAATATACATAGCTGCATAAAACACTTTTGGAGAATGGTAAATCTGAAAGAGCTGAAACTCAACCATGGTAGGTGGTGTTTCTAGGTAAACCACTATATGGTACATACATCATAGTTTATATATGGAAATGTAATGGGAAGTTGTGGCTTGATTCCTAGACTCCCACTGAGTGACAGGGGGCAGAAGAGTGAGCTGTGATTGGAGAGATGGACAATTCCTAAGGCTGTGTTCATCAGTCTGTAAAAATTCTTCTGAGAACCCTGGGGGGAAAATATCCAACCATTAGAATCTTAAAGATGCAAGCAAACAGTCTAATCCAGATTGGACATGGTAGCATCTCCAGTTGTTGTGTTTCCCCATTGTTTACTTACTCCCATGTTACTCATGACTGGAGTCAAGCCCCAGGTCAGAATTCCTTTTCCTGAATACTCATCATAGAGCAGTTCTGTCACCTTGGCACCAACTCCAGAGAATCCATTGTGTAGGTCACAGAGGACTTGAAACCCCTGTGTAAAACAATGGCAGCAGCTGAGATTCTACTGAATCTTGAACAAAAAGTTTCTTGAAAGAAAAGGGAGTTTGGACTAAGCTGTCAAACCTGCAGATAATCACACTCTTCAACATAAAAGTGCAACCGATCTTCCAACTCCTCTATACAGCTAGGATCCTGCAGGAGACTTTCACCTTGGCCAAAGGCTTCTAGGCAACCACACTCCCTAAGAAAAGGTGGGGGGGGGGGGGAAGTTTTTTCTATCCCTTTTTAATTTTTCCTTGAAGGCAAAACTAAGCTCCTGTTTTGGACAACACATTCTGAATGAAACCTCTAGGACATACCCATCATGCATGTACTGACGGATGACATAGATGCTTTTGGGATGCAAGTGCACGTTGAGGTAATCGGACCAGACCTGCATGCTGCTGCCCGAGTAAACTTCCCGGGAAACAGTGAGTCGCGAAGGGGCAGGAGATGGGTCTGGAATGAGAGATGTGAAGAGCAAAGATCTTTCCAGCTCTGAACATCCTCTTGAATAAACAAAACCAGCTTTTTATCTTGTCTGGTTTCTTAACTTGTTGCTGCTCTATGACCCATCTTTCTGTAAGCAAAGAAATCTTATTCCATAGTTTTCCATCTCCCCACAAGCTCATTCACTGACAAGTCCAGCTGTCACAGGGCTTGTTCTGCCTTTCTAGATAGAGCTCTTCCATCCCAGCAAGTAAACCAAAGCTGTCAGGAGAGCGCAAATTGGACAAAACACAAACCGATAATGCACAGAAAACACGTGCGCGCACACACCTTGAACCGAAGTGCTGGAACTGCCCTTTCCATCAGAGGAAGCGCGTTCCTAAGGAAAAAGCCCCGGTGCGGCAGTTACACCATGCTTTGCCTCATCCTTCCACAAATGACCGGGCAAGAAGTTAAAGCCCACGCCGCGAGTCAGGTAAACGCGAGAGGAGTCCAGGAAGCACCCGGCGAGGTCCCGGCAGCCGCCGCGTCCCGCCCGCCTCGCTCCGCCCGCCCTCACCGTTCCGCTCCCGGCGTCCCGCGGCGCGGAGCCCCCGGCCGAGGCGTGCTCCAGGTAGGTCGCCACTTCCCCGTCCCTGCAACACAAACCGGCGGCAGCTGCCGGCGGCCACTCGCCGCCGCCGCCGCTCCCGCCCCGCACTCACCAGGCTACCGGCGCCTCCGTGCCCGCGCCGCCGGGCCTCAGCGCGCCCACGCCGCCTGCAAGAGAGGCCGGTTACGGCGGGGCCGCCCCGCGCCCGCCCCCCGCCCGCTCCGCCGGTACCTTTCAGTTCCAGCGCCACCAGGCGCGGCGTGTACGACTCCCGCCCGCCCGCCTCCCGCCCGGCCCGGAGCAGCGCGGCGGCGCGGAGCTCGGCAGACTCGGCGGGGCTG
>JANZLQ010000092.1:12969409-12985295 GCA_026212715.1 Elanus axillaris | reverse complement strand
CCCCGGCATCCCGCTCGCACCCCGCGCCACCCGGGGCGCATGCGCGCTCTCCCTCCCACCCCGCGGGGAAACCGGAAACATCTCAGCGGAGGGACCACGCCCCCAAGCAGGCGGACGACGACACTAACGGCGGGAGGGAGCCGGCGCAGCCGCTCTGGTCTTTATTGCGCTAGAGGGGCCCCACCAGCCGCTCCAGCTGCCGCGGGTTGGAGCCGCTCAGGAACCGTAGCTCCTCCTTGCCGTCCTCCGTGCGCGCTGCAAGACAGAAAGTGCGTTGGCGCCGCGGCCCCCTCCGCCGGGACCGCCTCCCCCCCGCCCGCCCCGGGCACCCCGGCCCACCGCCTCGGCGCAGGCAGGCCGGTCGGTCCCTGGGCTGAGGGCCCCCCCGCCCCGGGCAGGGCGCTGACCGTTCTCGTGCTGCAGCCACTTGCGATCGAGGTAGTAGCGATAGCAGCTCTCGAACTCCCTCGGGCTGTAGTTGGGGACCGGGACGGGGACGAAGGGGTCCAGGGCGTCGAAGCCCTCCTGGGAAGGAAAGCCGGGGGTGAGGTCCTGCCACAGGCTGCAGCGCCGGGCACAGGCCTCTCCTCGCTGCGGGACCTGTCTGGGACGAGCTCAAGCAGAGGTCTTTCAAAGGAGAATAAAGCTGCACGTGATCCAACGAGCAAAGGCTGCCACCCTGAACTGAACACAGTTTCCAAACCAGGATTTCTGTTTGTTTCCCACTGTGATGGGGAAAACAAGAAGAGGCTGGGACTCACCTTTCCCAGCAACTCCTGGGGCAAATAGGCAGAACTGGGTTTGAAGAGAGAGCCGGTCTGGCTGAGGGTCATCACAATAGCACCTCCGCTCTAAAAGATAGATTAGAAACCCTTTTAGCTGCAAACGCAGTAGTTGTGAAATTGTTATGGACTGATTCTAAATAAGAAGTGAGGTGGTGTCTTCTTTGATCTTACAGTTACTTCAATTCCAAAATTCTATATAAAGGACTTGTTACAATGCTCCTGACTATGCTAAGCCTGGCTACTCCAAGGACATGTACAGAACAGGGAACATGTAGCTGGTGTTTCCAGTGTTGGCATTTAAACACGTCATTCTCGGCTATAAATGGCTTTTGTATTGAAACAACTGAAATACTTCAAAAAAAGGACTTTTCTATATACTTTTGAATCTGAAGATTACCTGTTAGAGACACTAGCATCCAGAGGATTAAAAAGAAGCAAAAGGAGTTGACTTCCTATAGCAAAGTATCTAGAAACTAAAAGTTCTCATTAGTTCAAAACATCAGAAAGCAAAGTGTCATAAGGGTTATTAAATATCTCTAGCTCAGGGTCATAAACTGGAGTTTGGCATGGTAATCAAGAAAAGCATTGTTACATATTTGACCTGTTCTTATTTTCTCTTTGGGTGATGTCAGAAATGCTGATGTGACTGTTAAGGGTTAGTATCTCATAAAGCTCATCCTCTCCTTCACTGAAGCAAGTGCGATGTTAGATTTGTAGCTTTATGCTTATCAGCAGGTAATTTTAATTGCTGAGAATAACACACCCAAAGGTACAGACTGGAACTCACCCAATTATTCATCATCATCTTCCTTAGATTGTACACAAGTGTCAGCTCCTCTGGAGAAACCTGGTAAAGATTGTCTGCATCACTTTTTTTGCCAGCAGTTTCAATCTGAGACATAAATTCCCCTCCACTACTTTAAATTAGACTGGAAGGACCATTTGCATCCTTTCGGTGCAATTTTTTTCTTTGCTTTTACTTAGCACTGTAGCATTCAGCCTTAGTAATATTACACAGAGAAATGCCCAAACCTTTCCTGCTGTAACAAGACATACATGCACTTTTTTCTTACTGAGAGAACTTCAGTAAAAATTGTCTAAAGCACAGTATGAATTTTGCAAGTCCCTCCAAGCTAGCAAAGCCAAATGTATGTCTTTCGGGGATTACTATAGAACTTAAAAATTAACAAACACCCTCCCCTGCTCTCCCTTGCAGCAGGAATGCAGAAATATCAGAGCAAATCACTTCTTACAGGGCTTTTGTCTTCCTTCTTTAATGTAGTCCTTCCCCAGAGTGCGTTGACACCATCCACTGCCACAAGAAGTCGGAACGAGCCAAGATGACATTGCTGCTTTATCTCTTTCAGCACAACCCCTACAGCATCACTGGCATTTCTCACACGAGCTAAACCCTTTAAGTAGGAAAAGGTACATCACTCAGGTTGGTTTTCTTGCTAATACATAATGCTGGCAACTTTGGGCATTGTCTGCCCTTTCTAAGGGGGAAGGAAGATAAAACAACAGTAACAGTCTGTTTGTTTCAAAGGAGCAATCTGGTCTAAGGTACTTAGCATCAAAGACAGGAACTTTCAAATTCTAATTTTTGCTTCTGTCCAAGTTCTCTGTACAACTTCTTTTACAGATCCATCAGATCTTCCACTATGTTTTTTGTAGCCACCTTGTTGATAGGGAAATGCCTTTCATTCCCTAGAATTCATATTTGTAAGATCTTTAGAAGCAATTTGTTGTACATACACAATGACGGGATCTTCTAATAAAACGTGAGATAAAGCCAGAAGAAGCAGTTGTTACTCCTTACCTGTTCCACCACTTCACCCAATGGTCTGCCCTCCTCAGTGCTTTCTCGTTTGCCCCAAACGTATTTTTTTTGTGTTTTTATCTGTGGTAAGAGAACTACAATTAGACTGGGAACTAAGTAGTGCAAAGCCAGCTTGACAAGTCTGGATGGCAAGATTCCTGGTTCTTTGCCAGCGTTAAAGAGTAGTGCAGAATCTGGGAGAAGTATTCATTGCAAATAGCCATCCTTACAGGGGAGATTTAAAGTACTTCTTTTTCCACAAAAACTGAATGCCTGTGAAGGGTAGGGTTTGTGGGTTTGTATGCAATATGAGTGCATGCATTAGTACATGAAGCATTTCTTGAAAATGAGCAAATCTAGAATTTGCATCAAGGTGCTCAATGACAGGAAACACATGCACTTGCAGTCCCCGAGAGATGATTCTGTGGGTAGTTCTTAGCTACTAACCAAGACAACTTTACAGGCTCTACAAACCTCTTTTAGGAAGCGCTCATTTGAGGTTTTGAAGTTCTTGAGCCAGAATGATGCTTGCAAAGGCTGATCAAGCCGTTCCTTTTTGTAGGAAGACTGTATAAGCTCCTTGCAGTTTTTCACCCAGAGATGAGCTGTAAGCAAAATAAAACAGTTGCCTTTTTTTTGGTGGTCAAAGTAATTGTATGAGTTGGGGGGCGGGGCTGTGTTTTTATCTCTTTATTCTGCTACACTGTGAAGAAAAGTCTGCCATTCTTAATGGAGAAGACTCTCCCTTGAAAACAGAGGAGGTCAAACAGACCCACACACAGCACATCTCCTGTCATATCATTAACAGTAGGGAAAAAAAGACTGACTGTAAGCATGTGAGAGCAGGTGAAAATAACTGTAATTATGTTCTACTTTACTTGAGGGTTTTGTGCTTTATAAGCCTTCTCGACTATGGAAAAAAAAAAGATAATTTGCTATGGCCTACCCTACACCTTTCTCTTGAAGCAGCATCTTCTTGATCAGCATGCATATTTGATGTAATAACACAGACAGCATCAGTATTCTTACCATCTGGGATGTGCAGCACCAGCCAGCCTTGCCTTGTGCAGTAGTGAACCACGTGACACAGAGTCATGGTTTTCCCTGTTCCTTTCTCACCATCTCCAACACGGACTGTCAAGGAAAGTCTCTGAAAACCCACTTCAATTTATACTTGACTGTAATTCTTTCACAAAGGCATAAAGGAAGTTCAAAGGTTGTAAAAGCAAGGATGGCATTCCATCATGCTTTTGTTAGCAGCAAACCTAGCCAAAAGAGTTCCTTCTCTCTATATCCCCCTGCCCCCCCTACATCAGAGTTGATTATTCCCATTCCCTTAGTTGTGCTGGTAGCCCTGTTTGTAGATCTGTGCCATAAGCCAAATCAGGCTTAGAATAAAAGTGTCCAAGCTTCATGAACTTCTCGGGCTAGCTTTGCTGACAAAAGACACATGACAGAACCACTTCCTGAAAACTAAACAGCAGTGGTCAGCATAGGATCAAAACATTACCCTCATCTGCATAAACTCACCTGCTTGTATTTGACTTGCATTCTACCATTAAGTAAATGATAAAAGATACAGATCACATATCTGACAGCTGGGTGTGCAAAGTTGGAGCTCTTCAGGTAAGCAAAAAGTTCTAGAGCTGGTTTTCGCACCATCAGGCAGGCTTCATTGAAAGTCTTAATCTGAGAAAAGGAACAGAACATTAACAAGCCAGGTGCTGGCACACTACAGCTGTTCCTGGTGTGACTCCATCTCTGCCTGGTACTGTGCAGGGTCTGAATGTCCATTGTTCTCCCCTCCTTTACCAGGCCAGTCATATCATCACAGAAGTTTATCAGGTTGGTCAAGTGTGACTTCCCCTTGGTGAAGCCATGCTGACTACCCCTGATGACTTTCTTGTCCTTTGTGTGCCTGGAAACGGTTTCCAGGATTAGCTGTTCCATCACGTTCCCAGAGACCAAGGTGAGGCCGACTGGCCTGTCAAAAGTCAATCACCTACAATTACTAACTCACAGATAAGAAATCTCATCCTAAACTCAAGAAGGCGGTCTGTGTTAGCTGCTTACGAAGCCTGATCCAGTCACAGCATGATCTGTCTCGCAAAAGAAATCAAGAGGCAAGATTTTTTTGTTGCTGATATAAACTTATTTCATGAGACAGCCTGCTTCATACAGAAATGTAACTGTGGAAAATATTCTGTAAATAATTATGTACTCAGAAGTTGTTAGAGATGAAAAATACTGGATAGAATGTTGCCTAAGGTGGAATCCTCACACCCTTCTGCCACTAGTCTGGTTAGGTTGACTCATACCTTTTAGATGTAGAAAATAACAGTAAGGACCAGGAATAACTGCATTCTTGCAGCACATCACTCTCTCTTATTCCAACAGGAAAGCATTGTAGTTCCCGATTGATGTGGGTCTTCCTACATACTGACTGGTCCACTACTCCCTACAACACTGCTCTAAGACAAAGTACCTGCTGCTGGAACCGATAAGGCAGTCCATGTGGAAACACAGCTTTCACCTCCTCAAGTGGAATGCTATAATGGCGACCCTCATGGTGTTCTGTGTGGTTGGCCTGGGAAGGTAAAATGCAAACTGTTAACACTCAGTAAAGTCTGATACCTCTTTTCTGGATACAGAGGGCCTGTGAGAATGGAACAGGGAGGGAACGCTCAATCAAAGTGAATATCTACATGCTCAATCTACAAAGCAAGAGTCAGAAGAAATAGCATATTAAAGTAAAGCAGGAATTGTAGTAATTAGGACATTAGTGGCAGATGCTTGGGAAGAGTCTAAAGAAAGGATATCTCACCTGGCAATAAACAATAAAGGGATTCCTTGAGCTTGTTTATGAACCATTCTGTTTTGTGGGCACTGGTGGTGGCCCTATGCTTCATGAGTTCATCTAATCTTTTATTAGTCCACTTGTACTTCTGGTCACCACAATATCTTAACACCAATATGATCCCCTTTTGAATTATCTGCCAGATTCAAATTTACTTTCTTTAAGTCTGCAACAAAATTATGTTTTCTGGGTTTGTTCTTTGCTGTCTCTCAGTAGTAATTCCTAATATGCCACTTACCATGTTAACTAGCACTGGTTGCTTAAGAACTGACAGTCTGTTTTCTAGGGCAATAATTTCAAGTCCCTTGTTGTGACATAAGTGGTCAGTATTATTCCTCCAGCAGACTTGCATCATTCTGCATTTATTTATAGTAATTACTTTTAAGATCTCTGACTGCGCACTCTAAGAAACAGTTGTTACTGACATATGAAAATTTAATATCCATTTCATGCCTTGTTATACATCCTTGTTTTTTCCCTTCATTATTCTATTTTCCTACCAGGCAATACTTGCAAAACACTTATTTACTCTGGGTCTAGTCATCACTTTTTGTGTCTTGTATAATTAGGACAGGATATAGAGACACTATTCTGCAGTACTTCCTGTGTGACTTTTAGCAACTTTTGTGCCAAGGTTTGTCTGGTATTTTTAGCGTCTTTGTGCCAAGCTGCTATGTCCTGCTCTAGACTTTCTGCACTTTTCCATAGACTTAAAAGTAAAAAAATTCCTCCTCTTTATTCTTGTGCATGCCAATCTCTTACTTCCATTCTGGTTGATGTGGAATCAGAATATAACAACTTCCTTGTTTTCTTTATTTTGCATAATAATGATCCAGGAAAAGTAGTTTTATTTACTATTCAGAAAGAAAAAGAAGCAGTCATTCTTTCTGCCAGCTTTAGCAGATTTGGGGGCTGATCCAGACTTCCCTTGTATTCCTTATTAGCTTTGGTGTAGACCCAGGTCTTAATTTACTGAGGCCCATAACAGGTGAGACAATACTGGTCTGGGCTTGGTCACTCACCTGTGCAATCTGGGTGACAAATGGTTTGACCAGAATGAATGGATGGGGAAAAAAAAGTTGTGATGAGTACTGCTACCCTCACCTGGCTGCCTGCTCTATTTCTCACGTGGAACCATGTGAGCAGCTGTACCTACAGCTTTGAATACTGCCTGCTTTTGCCATGAATATTTTGCTTTTCCCAGTTCATTGATGGACTCTTCAGGTACAACTGCTGCAGCTCTGTTGCAGACCCATGAATTTTCTAGCCCCAGGACTCGATATGCTACTCACTCCCTTTCTTCAGACCAGAGTTTCAGTCTTTCAGCATGCAACATGCCTGTTCTCTTCTGCCCTGCCCTCCACTCTGAAAAGCCCATGGTAACTACACCCCTATTCCATACCTTACTGAGGAAAGGTACTCAGGTCAACGTGTCCTGGACTGTACGGTTTACCTTGGTACAGCTGCAGGATTCAAGGTACCCACAGGTTTGCTGAACTATTGAAGAAACCATTTGGTAACTTCAGCAAACTGCTATCTAAGCTGCTTGAGTTGACTGTCTGGTGTTTACTGGTCAGTAAATCTTAGCAATAGGAAGAAAATTTTAAGAAAGGCTTCAGTCTTTTTTCCAAGCAGATCTGTATTTCAAACGCTGGGCTGGATTTGCTAGAGTTTTCTTGTACGTGTTGGACACAGACTAACAGAACCTGTGTTTATGCATGGCAGTGTTATCTATGGACTCGAACAGAAGAGCAGTACTCCAGAGACCATTTTCATTCTCAGTTTCATCGCTGACTTGCTGCATAACCTTGGGCAAATTCCTTCACTCTTCAACTCCTACATCTGTAAAGTGGGTCAGTATCTTTATCCTCATGTTTAGTCACTTTTGAGTTTTGCTAATGGAAAGGTATATAAAAGCTAATTCTTATTAAAAATTTAGTTTTCGTCTGGTCTTAATCAATTTTTAATGGGACTTTACGGTGCACAAGTACGGGTGCCGTCAGAGCTATCAGGTTTGCTGATGAAGCCAGATAGCTGAGCCTCTCTGCTGCAATATGCGATCTGCAATACAGCAAGTCCAAAGAACGCTGATCTGACAAATTAATAAGCAGTGGTGGTTGTCGCCAAACATCAGGCACATGAAGTCAGAATGCCAAAGCCAGTTGCCTGGCAACGTAAATGGTAGGCACAGGACTGTGGGGACAATCCTTGCCATCTGGACTCTTCTGTGGAATCTAAAGAGACACTCACATCACGTGAGCAAGATCATCTGCATGCTGCTGTTTCCATAGAGACCCCAGAGGAATCAGTATTGAAAGACTCCAATTACATAGGCAGCAGAAAAGCATCTCAAAGGCTTATTCCATTCATTTATTCCACTTCATTTTGTGCTTGAGACAGAGAGTGTGAGGCTGGAATTATGATGCTGGAGAGCTGTGCTGTGCTGAGGTCATCTGGGGTGTGTTTTTTTTCCCCCCCTTCATAGCCAATTTGGGGAGGTTAGTGAGGGAAGAATAACCCTGGAGTTGAAACTAATGGTGTCTGATGACAAGCTAAGCCACATCTGAGCTTCTACAATATGCAGTCTGTCATCTCATCTGTGCAACTATAGAGAAGGAATCAATACTTGTTCCCAGGAGCTTTCAGGCAGAGGACCAGCCCTGTCTTGTTTAAATCCAGGCAGGTGGCACTGGACAGCCACAGCCTGTTTCCCTTTGGGCTGGGGATCATGGTCTAGATGCCTATTATTAGGCCTGTGTACTCCCTTCCTTTACGTTTACTAGAATGACACAATCCCAGTAAGCACTCTGGGCTCCAGCATGTCCACTGGCAGACTGATGGAATTTAGGCACTTGCTTTCTGGCAATAACAATTGTGGCAGTAACTCACCGGGTCATTCTCGCTGGTATAGAAAACTGTTCTGGGTCTTTCTGCCAGTGTTTGCACATCCTGGCTGACAATGGAACTTAAGCAATCTCTGGCTGCCGTATGGAGGGCATATCCATGGTCCAACTAAGGAAAGAAAAAGGGAAACAGAAACAAACTTCTCAGCAGTAAAAAATCCAGTTAGTAGTTTGTTTTGTATATTCATTGCATGCACATTATGATCGGGTCAAGGTAGCATGCAATACAGAATAGAATTCTCTGCAATTAGAATAAAAATTCATCTTTAAGAGTGTAAATTCATCATGAAAAACCACATGCTTTAGAACCACATTTGACATCTAGATGCCTGCTTCTAAACCATTCCCATTCACTTAAGTTGGCTACCACCTTAAGTCATCTAGAGAGCCAAGCCCTGTACCTGGAAGAGTTATCCCCTTCAAGATTGCTTAAGAGCACAAGTACAGCCATTAAGGTCTTACTGCTGGGAAGTTCCCACAATGTTTCTGCCTACACTGATGAATAGTAGCTAGTACCTTGAAAATTCAAGCTGTCTAGTAATCCATAATCACCTCAATTATTGAGGGATTAGTGCAGTGCTGCCCACTATTTGATATTTATAATTACATTCCCTGCTCTGATTTTCCTAACTGTGTCCCTGCATACAGACTCTTTCATTATAATACAGACATGGCTGAGAAACTGAAACAGCCAGCTAAGCTGATTAATTCTTTTTTCCATAGACAGACTGCTGAAGCATGCCTGTAAAGCCTAGCCAAAATAGGCAAGAAAGTGAGTAGCAGGACAGGCATTTTATTATGTTATGGTGAAAGAAAATATAAGTATTTCTCAATGAATAAAAAAGTGTGTATTCCAGAGGCTGTGACCAAAGCAAGCAAAACTGAAAGCCACCCTTCATTTAACTGACTGCAACAGTTGCAGGCTCCAATCGTAAACAGAGCAAGTAGTTTCCTATTTTGTCTGTCTGCATAGATGAGAGTAGCCATAAACTGAAGTTTAGAGACAGGAACAGCTGTTTCAGTTCTCCATGACATGATGCAATTCTACTGTCATCCCAGTTTTCCTCAGGGGGTCATCTGAAAGCCACAAAAGCTCAGAAGAAAGTGTAATGTTGGATTACCCCACATCCCATGTTCAACACACAATTGACTCCTGAATCAGCATTTCAGCACACACTCTCCTTTTAGGGAAGGAATTAAACCAGTTGGTACTCAACACTAGATACCTATATAACAAACTACTGCAGTGTAAATATGGAAGACCACTAAACATTCACTTTTGTCATCACATTCTTCTCTTGTTCCCACAATGTTCTTTTTCTCCTCAAATCCAAACGATCAATTAGGATGTCTTTATTTGGCTATGTTTAGTTTTCAGTCCACAGAAGTGACTTGATTTACAGCCTAGAAAAAGGCACTAAGATGCTAATTTAATACATGAATAACTAGAGCATGCAACTATCGTCACCTATTCACCTAGAAAATGTCAGCCCTAAGTCATTCCTAGCCTGGAATCATAGTCCCTCTCATTTTCTTTGAACATCCCACATTCCCTCCTTCTCAAGTAAACATCTTGGGGCTGTAAGCTTTGCTCAGTGAAAAGAAAAGGCAAGCTTACTGCTCTGTGGACATCCTTTCTCTGGAGTACCATACAAATCCTTGTCCCTGACCTGTGTAACAGTGAATGAAAATTAAGCAAGGATTAAGTTCTTGCTCTAAGTGTGTTCAGTTTTTATGTGCGTCTAGATACAACTCAAGACTTTAGCTGAATGGTACTTAGTCAAACCAATATTAATAGTACCACTTTTTTAAAAGCACCATCTCAGAAGATGAGCAGGAGTTGGTTTCTCTATGGTACAAGCTCCTAGTAAGTTCTGTGGAAGGAGTAGAAGACAGCACAGTAAGACAGGATGCAAGTGTGAGAAGGACTTTGTCTTGAAGCCCAGTCCTCTGTTCTTGCAGCCAAGTACATAGAATTTCTATTTTATCATCAACAGAACATATTCCATCTTTAAATTACTACATCTTTCTCCTGGAAGGATACCATTTTAGAACATCACTTCTTTGAGCCTTAGCATGATGTCTTCCTCAAAATCACTGTGTAGCCTCATAGTGCTTTGGAAATTTTCCTTTGTGGACTGTAGCTTGCACTGGGCTGTAGAAGCAGCTTCTAAGTACCTGGAGACATGTAATTCTTCCCAACTCTCTGAAGTGCTACAAAATCAACACAAGCTCCTGAAGTAGTGAATACAACAGTACTCAGAGCAGCCTTGCAGAGAAAGGCTTGGGAGTATTAGTGGATGAAAAACTGGGTATGAGCCAGCAATGTGTGCTCGCAGCCCAGAAAGCCAATCACATTCTGGGCTGCATCAAAAGAATCATGGCCAGCAGGTCAAGGGAGGTGATTCTCCTCTACACCGCTCTCACGAGACACCACCTGGAGTACTGCATTCAGCTCTGGGACCCTCAGCACAAGAAGGACATGGACCTGCTTGAGCAGGTAGAGAGAGCTGAGGTTGTTTAGCCTGAAGAGAAGGCTCTGGGGAGACCTTATGGCAGCCTTCCAGTACTTAAAGGGGGCCTACAGGAAAGATGGGGAGGGACTGTGTCCTGGTTTCGGCTGGGATAGAGTTAAAATTGACTTCCTAGTAGCTGGTATAGTGCTATGTTTTGGATTCAGTACCAGAATGTTGATAACACACTGATGTTTTCCCTTGTTGCTAAGTAATGTTTAGACTAAGTCAAGGATTTTTCAGCTTCTCACATCCAGCCAGCAAGAAGGCTGGAGGGGCACAAGCTGGGAGGGGACACAGCCAGGACAGCTGACCAAAACTGACCAAAGGGGTATTCTGTACCATGTGATGTCATGCCCAGTATATAAACCGGGGGAGTTGGCCCAGGGGGGATCGCTGCTCAGGGACTAACTGGGCATCAGTTAGCAAGTGGTGAGTAATTGCATTGTGCACCACTTGTTTTTTATATTCCAATCCTTTTATTATTGTTATTATTATCATGATTAGTTTCTTCCTTTTTATTCTATTAAACTGTTCTTATCTCAACCCACAAGCTTTACCTTTTTCCTTCCGATTATCTCCCCCATCCCACTAGGTGGTGGAAGGGGAAGTGAGTGAGCAGCTGTGTGGTGCTTAGCTGCTGGCTGGGGTTAAACCACAACAGACTCTTTAACAGGGAGTGTAGTGATAGCATGAGAGGTAATAGTTTTAAACTAAAAGAGGGTAGATTTAGATTAGATATTAGGAAAAAAATTTTTACTGTGAAGGTGGTGAGGCACTGGAACAGGTTGCCTAGACAGGTTGTGGATGCCCCATCCCTGGAAGTGTTCAAGGCCAGGCTGGATGGGGCTTTGAGCAACCTGGTCTAGTGGAAGATGTCCCTGCTCATGGCACGGGGGGTGGAACTAGGTGATCTTTAAGGTCCTTCCAACCCAAACCATTCTATGAACCTGAATTTGAGAGATACAGGCTTGCATTTTATGAATTACTGCATTTCTGTTTACAAAATTCATGCAGAAGTGCATCTGCATTTTTAAACAGGCTACAAAAATACCTTTGAGTGACCTAGAATACCACTGCTAATGCATTATATATTCTGACTTTATAGCAGCAACATGCCACTTGGTTCCTCCTCCTGAACAAAAGACAGCGGCTTATCACTGATCCCCTTGGCTTCATGTGGAATGCCAGAAACATATACCTTTCTGGCTCACTGTAGAGCTCTGCATAGTAAATCCGAACATGTACATAAGTTTCTCAAGTTTTCACATCATCTTTTAACACAGTTTATCCTAGTACTGTAGAGTGGATTTTATAGTAAGTTTCCATCTGCCAAAGGACAGAGTAGTCTAACTCAGATCCCTGAAATGGCAGCAAACTATCACGTGGTACATGGAGATTAATCACAAAGTCATGTGCCATAAGGTGGAGCTGTTCCTACATGTTTCCACATACATTCGTCTCTAGAAAAGACTGTTTATTTCATAAAGGCTGCCATAAGTACAGTACCATACAACCAGAATCTCATCTCTGGAAACAAGTAGTTATACAGTCATCCTCTTTAATGGCCGCATATCACTATGTACTAGTGAAAAAAGCATTTAAAAGATAACAGCAAACAAAACGATTTAAATTCTAAAAACCACTAGGAAATCATTCCAGATATGCAACATGAACCATTATGCTGTTTATAATACAAGAAAGCTTTACTGATAACGTAGTGCTGCTGTGTTGTTGTGAGCTAATATTACTACACCCACCTGAAGCCCTGAGCCATCTTTGGTAAAATTATCTTCCCACCAGCAGCACAGGCTTTGTGAAAGGCTGGTGGTTCTGTATAAAGGGCTTCTTCCTTTGTACTGTCCAGCAGTGCAGAGCAAGTAGATTCTCTGTTTTCTGAGAAACACTTGCATTGAAGATGTAGAATTTCAGCATTCTGGACACTGCAGAATGCTAAACTTTAGTCTTTTAACAAATGTCTCATTTAAGCCAACGATCCAGGCTTGCTTGCACGTTCTCTCTCTCCCCAGCCAACAGACAGAAATGTAGAAGGAATAACAGATGCAAGCGGTCCCTCCTTCCTTTGCCCATAATGGGAGTTTACACAACCAGCTTACAGGAGGCACCAAGTTTTTAGATGATGAATGTAAGAAGAATTTCACTTTTATACAGTTGTAAATTGTCTTTCCAGTTCACAGGACAGCTGAAATATTGGAAGCAGCATCACGCTATTACAGGACTTACCTTTAGAGGATGGTAGACAAGTCCTTTCAGACTTCTCAGCATTTTTTCTGCAGAGACAGAAGTGGATTTTTTAGGGTTTTTACTATGTTTAATGTATCTTACACTGGGAGAGAATCGTTCCTGCCCAAAGAGCTTAAAGTCTAGGCACACATATAATTCAGACAAACTGTCAGAATGCTCTGCAGCAATACAGTTGACTACTGGTAATCAGCAGAATTTGCCTAATAAAAAAATCCATTAATTATGTTGCCTTTTTTCAGAGATATCCACAAAAAACCCTTACTTTAGAAATAAAGGTATTTCATTCATCTAGTGAGGACAGATTCTTTTATTGGGGAAGGACATCTATTTTGACAGCAGCTGTTAAGAGATGTAAGAGCAAGGGCTACACAGCGTTTATTTTGAAGAAACTGGAATAACGCAGAGGCTGAAGATGCTTCTGTGCTTCCGGCTTCATCCTAATCATGTGTTAGCATTTACTACTCAGCCATCTTTGATTACAACAGCAGAAAAAAACCAAAACAAAACACTTGAGCATTTGTGATGCAAAAATAAAGGCCAAAAGGTAAGTAAATTAGTTAAATGTCATCTCTGCCAGCATTCAAGGCCTTCTTCATACCACTTCCTTAGGAGAAAATAATGACAGTACCTAACAAAGATGCTTTAAGAATTCTTTTTGCAGTAAGTTACACAATGGATTCAAAGCAAGATAATTACCTTGTAATTCTTTAGGAGGCATAGGTGTCTTAGGGGAAACAGTGGTTAACTGCAACGTTAAAGCTAAGCAAGACTAAGATGGTTTAACTGCACAGAATGGCATTTACAACTGTTAATGCATAGAATGCAAAAATAACTCCACATTGAAGGACATTGATTTTTGTAAAGGTCCTTTACATTCTTTCATCTAACAATTAATGCACAATACATATTTGAAAAACAAGCCCCACTTTTGCTGTTTCAAGAATAAGTGAAGATAGCAGCCTGTGGAGGGTTTTTAAATCATTTTACTTTGCCATGCTAGCATGTACAAGCAGAAGAGGAAGGAGAAATTCCATTCTGCTTGAGAATGTATCCCATTTGTTTCAAATCACAGTTTTAACAGTAAGGAAAGTAGACATGGGAAAGCTGTTTTCTCAAACACAACTAGTAAATTTAAGGAGTCAGAAAAATCTGCAATTTCCTGTTTATTTGGGCACCCCTAATATTTTGACAGAATTCTGGAATGACTAGTTCAACACAAGGTGTAAGGGCTTTTCTCTAGGGTTTGTCTATCCATGGGAGCAGAGCTTTAGCAGAAGAGTGCATTAAAACTGCGGCCACTTCACTGACTTGTACCTGGGTCAAGTTAAAGAACTGTCCAACCCAGCATACTGTTCTATTAAAGAAAAAATACCTGTCTGCTTGTGGTCTTTAAGGAAAAAATTATAGATCGGAGTATCATTTGATAGTAAAAATTATGCAAAGAACCCTGAAAGTTATATTTGCAGACAGCATTAAGTAATCCTAACCTCTCACCTCTCCAGACTCAATTAAAAACAAATTTATGGTTGCTAGCAGTCTATATATTTACTACTGGCTTCAGGAACCTGAAGCCAAGCACCAGAAACACAGGAGTAGAAGACGGAAACAACTTTGAGCTAACCGGAGAGTTATCGTCTTTGGACGATGGATGTCTGCTGGACCACTGCTGTTTCAGAGACCTGTTTCGCCCTTGCCTTCTCCCCAGTTTTCCCTCCCAGGTGCTCTCCACCGTACTCCATTCTTTTATTTTTCCAGATATACACAGGACTGCGATAACAAAGAGGCATAAAGTACACCATTTAACCCGATCTAGAAACAGGGGTCACTAGCGGAAACCGGGAAAGCTGAAGTTTTGTTCTTAAAACTTGCGTAGGGGAACTAAAGGCAACAACCAGCGGCCCTTCCTCTCCCGCCTCCCGTCTGTCCCGGCTCCCGGCAGGCTGCAGGCCGCTTCCGTTGTCCCCCGCCGCTGCTCTGCCCCCTTCCTCCTGCAGCCTCCCTGCTGGATCGGGCCCCATTACCGCCCCGGGTCCCCACACGCTGCCGCACCGCGCGGGTCCGACCTCCGCAAGGCCGCTACCCCGGCAGCCGCCGCGCCTCACAGCCGGGACCAGCGGACAGCAGCAGCCGCCGCCAAGCAAGCGGCCGACCCACGCGGGCCCCGTCGGCCGCCGTGCGATCCCCCGACCCCGGGCAGGCGCCGGGCGCCCCGGCACTCACCGCTGGCGGCGGGCCCGCCCCGCTAACAGGATCCGCGCGCGAGAGGCCGCGGGTGACGCAAGGCCGCTACGGGTCCCGAGCAGGGACAGGAGGCGCGGGAGGGGATGGCGCGGGTCCCGCCCACCGCTGAGCTAACGGCGCCCTCTCTCGGCGGGGGCGTGGCTAGCCCGGAGGGGTGTGGCCGTCCGGGGGCGTGACCGGGCGCTGGGAAGGCGGGGCGCCGGGCGATCGCTCGCGGTGGAGCAGGAGCCGCCGCCATTTTGGTTTCGCTGCCTCGGCTCGGAGCAGGGCCGAAGCGGCGGCCGGTTGGTCCGGGTCCCGCCCTGGCCCCGTCCGCGCGGGCGGCCGGGAAGATGCGGCGCGGAGGAGCCCGTCCTCGGCCCCGGCCGTGTTGTCGCTGACACGGTGAGGAGCGGGCGAGCGAGCGAGCGGGCGGCGACTGGGACCGCCTCAGGCCCGGAGCCCGGGGGGAGGGGAACCTGGCCGGGGAGCCGCGGCGGGGGCCGCCCCGCCCCGCACCGACG
>JANZLQ010000092.1:12924894-12968898 GCA_026212715.1 Elanus axillaris | reverse complement strand
GGGGGGCGGGATATCACCTGACAGCTGGCCCGGTGCCGCGCTGGAGGGGCGGGGGGGGCACGGGTCCCCCCTGGCAGCGGCCTCGGGGGAGTCCCTTATCGGCCGGGTGCCCGTGTCAGGTTTCAGGAAGTTTCCCGGTGTCTGTGCGCAAGTCTCCGTATCCCCGAAACTTTGATTTTTCTGTAGGGCAGAGATGGTGGGAAGAGGATGGTCCTTCCCTTAGGTGGAAGGCGGTGGTGCAGGGGGATGTGGGGGCCCTGAGCTGATGGAGGTGGGGGTCTCTGTGGCAGAGGTGGGTTATTTTCGGCTTGTTGGGATATTCGCTAGTTTACTAGGTCAGTGGCTTGTAGACTTTTCTGTTTGCAATCCTTCTCGCCCCCCTCCCCCAATCATATTCTGAGATTCTACTTTCATGGGATTTTTTAATCCTGTTTTTGTTTTATTGACTGGTAATTTGGGATTGGATGGTTGAGCCTAAGGTATCTTAACCTTACCCATCTCTCAGATCAGAAGCCAAAATGTGTTGCTGTTCTTTTCTTTCTGTTAGATAGTCTCCTGACTTTCTAACTTTGTTTTTCACTCTTGGTTTGTGGTTTCTTCACCCTGTTAATTACCTAGCAGAGAACTAGAAACTACTTGGAGTGTGGGTTTCCATCAGATGGCCTCAGGACACACATTCACTCTCCTGGTAGTTCTGTGTTGTCAGGAACCAGGAAGGGAAGCTTGAGGTAGTGGGTTCTTACATTGGCTTTCCAGTCTTGTTAGGAGAGATTTGGGGAGTAGAGACTAAGGGAGGGATGTGTGGTAAAAAACTGTGGGTTTACCTTCAAACATTTAAGTTTTCATTTCCAGGAACAGTGTACCTTTTTTGCATCTCTCATTTATTTTGATTGTCTTCCTTGCATTAATGTTGACTGCACCTGCAAAAGCAGTGTTTTCCAAGAACGTTGGGTTTTTTGGTTGAATCCTGAAAGACTTGTGTTTCATGTGGTCATCCTTGAGGACCTTGAGACCATGCCTGGTGCCTCTGCCTGAATGGGGAAGTTGTAGCAGCTGGTTGAACATATGGGTAGAGATGGGCTTTAAAATCATCATCTGTCTGCCTACTTGAGTTCTTAAGAAGCATTCTTACTCGAAATTAAAGCTTCAGTAGCTGTTCTAAACTGTATAAAAGTGTAAGACAGATTTCTTTTATTTTGAGGGGGTCTAAGTACATCTTGGATTTAAAGACAAAATTACTGCAACTTCTTTTTGGACTTTAGTTACATTTGATTGCTACAGGCAGTCAACAGTCATCTTAAAAGCACTTAATGTTTGAGTGATAATAAACAGTAAAACCATTTGAGTCATAATTTACAAAAAGAAGCAGCTTGTTTTCAGAAGTTTAAACTGTCCTCAAGGATACAAAAAGCAGTTTAAACACTTGGTGGAAGAGACAGGCTTATTGATATAAATTATAATGCTGTTGTCACAAGAGAAATATGGAAATACTGAATTACAGTTATTTTTAAATACATATTGTTGCCAAATGGATTGTTGACTTAAAAAAACCCCAACAAAACAACATTTAAATTGTGCTGCCATTGGCAAGAGGTCAACTTTTGCCATTGTGGACACATTTCTTCCACTCCAGTGAGGTCATGTGTTTCATCTCACAGCTTTCAAAAAGAAAAAAAAGATCTGATATGCAGACCTACTGTGATTATTCTGTGAAAGCAAAATCTGTATCTGTTTCTAATTTTCTGTATCACAGCAGTACCTGTTGTACAGCATGGCTCACATGGTGTGTGTGTGGCCACTCTAGCACTGGGGTATTTTTGACATAACCAAAGGCATTGTCTGCACGTTATGTCAGGAGTTAAAGGTGAAACACTGGCTTACTACATCCTTTACATTATCTTTTACTAGGTGAGTATAAAAAGAGGTTTTTATTCTGAAAAATCCATTTAAAAGCATTAGATGTAGAGACGTATCTCTCAGGAAGTTCCTGAATCACAAATTTAGAGGCTGGGGGAATATTTTAGCAGAATTACCACAGCATATGTTGGGGTTTTTTTATGCTTTTCCCTAGGCAATCAGTATTGGCTGATGTTGGGACTAACAGCCTAAGGCTAAGTGAACCTTTGGTCTGATCAAATATGGGTCTTGTTATGCAGTGTTTAGCAATTTCATATTAATTTGCATATGATTAGTGAAACAAAATTATCAGGCAAGTCAAAATTCAATCTTGTGTTTCCAGATTTTTCAGTTAAGGTATGATATCAGAAGAAGTAAGGTTAAGATACCAGAAGGAACATTATCTGCTTTGTAAGCAGATACTACTTACAAAGTTTTCCTCTCACTGGAGCATACTTGCAAAGTGTCATCGTGTCTGCCCTTTGCGTTTCTTCCTACAAAATAAGTGTACTGCTGACATTTGCTCTCTCAACATGTGGCCCATACTGTCTTTGCTATGAACACTTCTGTAGAATATTCTTCTTGACAAGATAGGTACTCTGTTATTTTATTGCTGTCAAAACCACATGTAACATCCTATTTGTAAAATATTCTATTTTCACCTCATATAACACAAACAGTAACTTTATTTGTGCCAAGTATCTCTATCTCTAAACTTTTAAAAAATACATAGGTAATCCAAGGTCCTTGAAATCCTGTTTCAGTGACCTCCAGTGGTCCGTGTTGCTGCTTAGGATATGTGATATGGAGAAATATAGTGGGGTTTTTATGACATGTTTTATTCTCTTTTTGAGAAAGAACTTCTGAGTATGGTAGCTGTCTTCCATAGCAGGAATATGAGAAGGGATTATGGGAGGCCATAGAGTTACTAGTAATATTCTGGGATTTCAGACACCTGAATTTTTTTTAATGGGTCCTGAAGCAATGGAAAGAGCCAAAAGAAAAATACTCACCGTCCAAATATAAAATCACAGTACATTTTTGTCAATGAAAGCAGTAGCAAAAATGAAGATGAAATAGTAAATTGGACAGAGGAAAAAGAAATCTCATTTAATATTGCCAAGGGGGCGGGGGGACAACATATCTAGGAGCTGGCAGTAGAAGTCAACCCTTGGTATTTTTTTTCTGGAAAAGCAGGGGATCAGAGAAGTCTTAGCAGGTGATGGGCAAAAGGGCTTTGGATGTGTCAACAGGGGAATAAGAATGAAAAATAGATACTAAAACTGTATATGGCGTTAGAAAGATCATTAATGAACACCATTTAGTTCTAGGTAGCACATGGCAGAATGGATGTTAAAATGCTTCCTAGTTAATTTTTGGGGGGAAGAATGATTACAGGAGGGATTTGAGATCTACAGAATGAGAAACTGGAAGTTTGATGTGTTTTGCTGCTTAGGGAGATGGTTAGGATGCGTCTTGATCATAATTTATAAGGCCATATAGGAATTTGATACTAGGTAGTTCTTAATCTAGCAAAATTTATGTCAGCCTAAGATCCCATGGATGAAAGTTGTTGCAAAATGTGGATTAGGTCTTGGAATAGAGTCCCGAGGGAAATGGCAGTTTCTTTCATCAAAAAGTCTTTAAATAAAAAATGTTGATGTTGCTTTGGAAAGACCTGCTGTGGGTCTGCAAAATGTGAGCAGTGGGATAGGAATTGCTGAGCAGAGTTCTTGGTCTAGTGTAGAATGCCATGCTGCTTGATTATAGCGGTACTTTGTAGTCTTAGAAGTTACAAAGCAGTCTGGTTAAATAACAGTGTGCAAGCTTAGAAAATACTTAATTGTGGGCATGGGCAATCAGGCTCCACTGCTTTAATTTCACATGAACCATATTGGGTGCATGAGATGGATATAATGCTTTTGTTGTAAAGATTTTTGTAGTGGAACCATGCAAAGATCTCTTTCAGGGATCGGTATCATTGAAGCAGGTACTTTACAAGTCCATAGCCCATTTTTCTGACCTGGAGAAGCCTACAGTATAATTAAAAACAAGACTTGCAAATTAATGGAATAAATGTTGAAAGCAAAGACACAGATATGTACCTTGTATCACACCAGTAAATATGATAGTTTTAGGTCTTGAAAGTACCAAATCATTGAGTTTTCAGGGTAAATTCATGCAAGCTTTTATAGCTGCCTCTGAACTATGGCTGTTATAATTTGGCTGAATTGACATCCACAAGGAGAATTTAAGGCACAACCTGCAAGAAGAATGGTAAAGACCCTGTAGATTGGTGCAAGTGTGGCATATGAAGTATGAAGAGTAGCACAGAGAAAGCAATGGTGTTAAATACAAGGGGGGGGGGGAAAGGAAAAGAACACATATGTCACTCATGAAACAGAAAGCACTAAGGAACAGGAACAAGTGAAGAACCGAGGTACAATTATGCACACCTTGAAGGCAAGGGATGGGAAGCTTGGACTTGATAAGGTAGGGAAGAAGAAGCATTCTTGGGATTCAAAGAGATGAGATCTAATCAGTTCAGGTTATGAAAATGATCAAATTGGCAGGCACGTTTTCTGTGAATTAGAGTGGGGTAATTGGAGAGCCAGAGAGAAGATTAGAGTGATCAAGGGAAAATGATAATTAGGTCCAGGATTAGCATTTTTGTTGTCTGTGTAGAGAGGAATTAATGGATAAATAAAATGACCTGCTATGTGTTCATGAGAGCCATCAATTTTGTGACTTTGTTTCTAGGATAGTTACGGATTCTGTATTATCACAGGATAAGATTTTAAGACAGTTCTCCTTTAATTCTCAGTGTGCACTTTGTCTTGGTCTTGCAGTTTCTAAGGTCAGTATATGAGTGTACTTACTTAAAGTGTTGCTATTAAGTAAATACAATGCCAAACACAGCAGTATAGATGGTGCCGTTTCATTTTAATTTGGTATCAGATTCTAAGCTTATTAATTTTTTTAAATTTTTTTTTTAGAAAATGACAAGTGTAATAGCTGTTCTGAACCATAGTCACTAGAGAAGGAAACATTTGTGTGAACATAGATTTGAGAGTTGCATGATGGCCTGTAGGATTCTCTCCTTTTCTTGAACTTGAATAATAAAAATTCACGCATTAGCTTAGAATTACTTTACTGCTGGCCAGTTTTCCTTGTGCATTGGCATGTATGAAAAAGCCTGGTTTTGGTGACATGGTGTAGCCTAATGGACTGAACATTGGGCCTTCATGAACTAGGAACTGTCACTGGCTTGCTTTCTAGCCTGCTGTGTCACTGCTCTACCCATTTTTTCTAGTTGTAAAATGGAGATTTTATCTAATTACCTGTGGTCTTATGAGTAATAACAGCATTTTTGATTTTTCAGGATGTTCTTAGTTGACAAGTCATAGCTGCAGATAGAAATACCTCTTCATACTGTGTACAGAACATGTGAAAATAAGTTTGTTTTCTCTGAGAATGTAGCTTTCTAACAATACGCATTTTGTGTTCTCAGCAGCATTTCTTCTGTCCCCACTAATCCTGGCATCTGTCTTCCAACCTGTATCCACTGTAGTTGCCTTGGTCCTTTCCTAGTATCGCCTTTCAGATGCCTTATCCTTCCCCCATTTTATACAGTGCTTGTGTTTACTGAGCTACCTCAAAATACTACCTCCTCACTGCTGTTTTTCTATTTATTGTGTGGATAAGAGGCATATGGCTTTGGGACCTGCCATATGCTGATGGGCTCAAGTATGCATGTGCTGACCTGCCAGGAGGCCAAATGTCATGGATAATTGCTGAGCTCACTGAAACCTTTTTGAAACTATTGAAACTCAGTTTGAAGTTCATTGAAACCATTGAAATATTTTCATAGGATTCCTTACAATTCAGCCTTAATAAATGTATAGAAGATAACAACAGAAAATGATGCTGGTTTAGTTCCTGTGATGTTCTTTCCAGTACATTGGTGTTTTTTTCAGACCTTCTGACATACTTCATTTTCAAAAATGATTATGGTATTTAAATGATGAAGGTATTTAAACACTTTCTGCTTAGAATGTCCCTAAAACAAGTATGTGCCCCAAGATTGTTCTGGTTTGGCTCCTAGAACTTGAGAAAGGAGAACTCTCTCCCAAGCTGCTGTTAAGGCAAAGTAGGGATTGATCTGAAGTGGTTCAGTGTACCACATCCAGAGGATAGGTGGGCATGTGGGCAACGGGTTGTCATAGCAGTGTCAAAAAGACTTGATACTTTTTCAGTACACTACAAGGGTTGTGTACATCCTTGTGGCTGTCACATTTCACCAGGAGTTCTTCTTCATCCTGTGCGCAGAGTCCTTTTGAGGGTTGCTGATTTTCAGGTCCCCAGTTCTGTAAACATTGCTTGTGTCCATTCTCTTACATTGTACTCAAAATACCTGACTGTACTGAAATGTGTGTTTAGCTTCTCCTTTGTAGCTATGATTTGTCCTCTTTGGTAGTTACCAGTACACCATATTTGTATCTTCTGCATATTCTTTCTGTGATGATTTTTGTTTGCACAGATACAAATATAATGGGGCACACAGATTTTGTTTGTTCTTTGGCAGTGGGGGAAACAGCAGTTTATGGTTCTGTAGTGGACTCTGTGCGAGCACAGGAGGCAGTGCTGGCACACTGTGCTAGTAGTCTGCCAGCCAGGGGTTTGAAACCCTTGCATTAGTAAATTGATTCAAATCACCTTTTGCTTTAGTTAAGATGAAAAAATTCCCTCTAATATCTTACAATAAACAGGTTAATTATATATACCTAACAGTTGTCTCTGATGATAGAAGTGTGGACTTTTCTGTTCCCATGCTTCAGGAAGTACAAATTAGCATTTGGTGGGGTTGTTTGGTGGGGTTTTTTTCTGTTCTCCCATCCTTCTTCCTGAATTGTGGTAAGTCCTTAACTAATAAGCAGATTTTGTGGCATGTTTGTAAACCAGTGCATACTTGGGTTAAGCTCAACTTCCCTACTGGCTCTGATGATTAAAATCAGATTGTCTCTGGGTTTTGGATGCTTTAGCATAGGTTTCATTAGTTGCATCATTCCTTAGATGCAGTCGTTTCAGTGGGTCTAGACTAAGAGTGGCAGTACTAGAAGTAGCTGAGCTTTTTTTTTTTTTTTTTTTAAAAGTAATTTGGTGATCAATATTAAAAGCCTTAACCATCATTTGAAGTCTCCTGTGGATGAATTGGAAATTATATTATAATATTCACATACTTTTGATTTTTCACCTATCATTTAAGAGTGGGTTTACAGATAAATTGTATTTTTGTCGTAGGATACAGGAAGGGTTGGTGTTTTCAAACATCAGCTGTGTAATTGTGCTTGTCTGAAGTGTGATTGTTTGCTTTTTAATCGTTTTTGATATTCATTTCTGCTAGAAAATCAAAGTTTACTTCTTTCTTTTCCTTCTACAGAGTAAAAGATGCTGGCTGCTAGTAGTAGAGCAGATCTTCTTTGGAACATATCTCTGTAAATCTTCCCTAAAATTACCTGAAGGCATATATTCCGCCTGTGATGGACCCTCGGAATACTGCTATGTTAGGCTTGGGTTCTGATTCTGAAGGGTTTTCTGGGAAAAGCCCCTCTGTAGTAAACATTGGCTCATTGGTGGGAAAAGGAGAAGTAGAGCTAGAAAGTTGCACCAAGGAAGAAGACGACAGTAAGAAGAAGAATTGGGAGGGGAACAGTATCGAGACTGGGAAGAATGAGGCTCTGACTGATGCACAGCAACAGTTTTCAGTGAAAGAAACAAACTTTTCAGAGGGAAACTTGAAACTGAAGATTGGTCTTCAAGCAAAGCGAACGAAAAAGCCTCCCAAGAACCTTGAGAATTATGTGTGCCGGCCTGCTATAAAAACCAGCATCAAGCAACCAAGAAGGGCACCGAAGGGTGGGAAGATGACAGATGAGAAGAATGACCACTGTCCTTCAAAACAAGTGAGTAGTGTGTTTATGTAGTGTTTTGCAAGTCATAGTAAATTTAAGCTGTATTTAAATTTCTGGCATCTCTGTGCGATCATGTTCTACTAACTGTTTTTCCATGTAACTTCTGATACTGAAGATTCTGAAGTTAGAAATGGTTTGCTTTAATTTCCATCAACACAAAAAAATGCTCTTTCACAGCGTGCCAGTGTTGTTTTTTTTAACAGTAGCGGAAGATAATTCCCATATTAACTTGAAGTAAATGTCATGTAAATTTCTGAAAAGTAATAGCGTAATTTTTAGTCTCTAGCATAGAATGGTGTGGGGGGGGTCTTGTCTCCAGTATTTGGATTTATATTTTTTTTCTTACCTGTTAGAACTATTGTTTTTGCTGCGTGTCTTAACTGACACTCTGCGATGAACATACCAAGCAGTGTCTGAAAAGTAAAAAATACTTTTCCAGATATGTTAGAAAACAGCCCAGTGATAAACTGCATGTAAATGCAGTGGCTTGAGAGATGTGCCAGGTATTTTCCAGATGTAAGGAGATAGCCCTGCCTTGAGGATGTCTTGTTTTTATGATTTGCATGAAGTAACAAGTAAAAGCAGCAATAACAGATAGGGAAAATAGGATAAATGGCCAGAATTATAAATGTAGTTGCATAGATGCTAAATTTTGGAAGTGTTTTGTTACAGCATGCTCTTTTTTCCAGTGTACATAAAAGTTCTGCTAACTAAGAAAATGTTAGAATATACCCTCTGCACTGTGTCTCCTTTTAGTCCAAGCCTACTGATTTAAAGCCAAAGTTTTTTCCCTACATTTCTGTTTTTCTTGCACCTGTCTGTGTTTCCTTACAAGTGCATATTTCTCTCTCTCAGTTTCCTTCTGCATTCCTTATGCAGTAGTGTTCAATTTTGCAATGCCAGGTGATTCAGCAAGGGACTACAATGAGTCCCTGGAAGTTAGAGTCCTCCCTTCACATGGGTTGTCTCTTCATGAGGTTCCTGTTTCAAAGGTTCCCAAGGCTGAAGTTTTTTCATTTCTCTAGACTGTGTCCTATTCATAAGGCTACCTGCATAAATCTGTCCTGGCATATCTCTTAACGTAGAGGCTGCCCAAAGGGAAGGAAGATTCCTTTATCTTATACTGAGATGATGTCTGTCTGACATACCCAAACCTTTTTCTTTCCCCTGGCATACCCAGACTTAAATTCTTCTTGAGAAAGATGATCTTCAAAGAGCAGTAACAAATTATGCCCTGAAATAACAAGCATGCTGTATGTTAAGTGTAATGACTAAAATTACTTTTTCTAGAGTCTATCATGCAACTGTGTTGGGTTTTTTTCTCCATTATAAACAGAAAGGCATTTTTAGTTAGCCTGTCAAACAACAAATTCTCAAGTGGTACATTACATAACTTAAAACTTTGGCTATGGCCTTTATTTTACATTCTTCCATTTGAGAACAAGCTTATTATTTCTAATGATTTCTCTAACTTCCTTTTGGAAAAAAAATTGGAAGAGCAGATCACAATTTGTCATTATACCGACTAGTTTCTTTTTTCTTTTTTTTTGGCCACAAGACTCTGTTGCGATCAGTTGGGCATTGGACCAATATGGAATATCCACTTACTGATCTCTCTTTGATGTCTGAATTGAGGTGGTATTTGCAACTGAATAGCTCTTACTAGCAAAGAGAGCCATTAAGTTTGGAACCTTACTTCTTGCATCAAGAGATCGTGCCCTGGGAATTTTTGCCAGGGAGAATAATTAATATTTAAACTCAGATGGTGACACCATGGATTCTTCATCCTTGATGTCTTTGTTTATATACTAGGTTTTTCTTCAAGAGATCTATCATATTTCAAATGGAAACTAGAAAGTTGGGAAACAAATATTACTGATATTATTAAATATTATTGATATTATATATGATACCATTGATACCATATCACTTTTTAATTCCAGCTATTCTACGTAGGGTTACTCCTGCTCCTTGTCTGGTGAACAACCTAAACATGTAGTGTTAAGAAGCGTAGATTTGTTGCATTGAATTTGCATTACTTAAAATACTTTCAGGTCCTTTACTAATGATAATTCACTTCAGATACTCTGTTCCCTCTCTCAAATTGTACTGAAATGGTTTTCAAGTTGTTTAACTCTGTATGTTCCCTGCTGCCGTTCTGGCACTTTGGATTGTCAGAAATGACACTTTACAGCGTCCTACTGATTTCTAGCTAGAGTGTTTCTAGCAACAAATGGTAAACATGGTTTAAAACCATTGCATGTCTTGAATATAATACCCGAGAGTTGTGGTTTTTTTTTTTTTCCTTATTGCAATGAAACAAAGCAAGTCTTAGCACTGCAAATTACACTTCAGAAAATGAAAACAATCCCTTAATCTTTCCTTTCGATGGGGAGGAGGGGGAAAAAAGCAAATATATGACCAATTTGGAGCAAGGTGTGGCAATACTTTGAGCTGTGAAACTGAACTCTCTGTACTTTTAAAGGAGGAATAAAGAATTTGAATGAAAATTCAGCACTTGCAGTATACTCAGTTAACCACTAAGACACAAAGAGAAGTAGTGGAAATCTTCTCCTGGCAATATCAGTGTAAAAATTAAAATAGTAGGAAAATACTTTACACTCCCATCTATGACAGTTACGCTTCTTTTTCAAGCCTAGTGCTGAAAGGACTCTTAAAACTTGAAGACTGTCTTCAGTTATGTTAATAGAGGGTTTTTTCCATTCTGAAAGATGAGTGGGTATGTAAGGTGGTAACTTGTATATTTACAATTTGTCCTCCAGAAATATGTAGACAAAAAAGTTAATAGTCTTCTGAAGAGAAAAATCATAGAACAGAAGAGACACCTAGAAATGGGTAAGACTGCCAGGTGTTAAGAGAAACAAAATTACAAGTTACTAGCAAAACAGTATTCAATTTGTTTTTTTGACACTGAATATAAAATGTGGATTTCTTTCTTTCAGAAAAGTCCTGTGACAGACAGACATTGCTCTATTGCTAGTGTACCTTTGCTAAGCCTGAAAGCCTGAGCCTTAGACATAAATAAAAGTTTTAGTTCTGTCAGTGTTAGCACAAGAGGTATATGAATAGTTTACCTATGCTTGCAAGGTAAATGTAGCCAATGACAGAGCAAAGTTACATTACTAAAGTTTTAGAAAATAGGAAGGCAAGAAGTTATAGTAACCGCCTGCTGTAATTCTAAAATAGTCATGCTAAACCAGTGAAGCAAGTTGGAACATGCCCTTTTGCTCCGTCTCCTTATTTCTTTGTAAAACTGCTGAGTGCAGTATTCTGTGGTTCTTTCTATTGCCTTTGGTTATGTAGGGAAGCTCTACAAGAAAGTTTGCTGATGAAATCACAGCCAGTAACTGAAATTTTTCAAGAAAAAAGTAACAAAGCTAAAGAAGTGTTTTGTTTTCTTTCCTGTTTGAGTGGCTCAAGAATGTTTTCTGCAAGATCTGGGACATAAGTTTTTGTCTTAGACTAACTATACAAAGTCATTTTTTTCCTGGTAGTTAGCTAAAACTTGCTTTCAGAAAAGACTAAAAAGCCTTGGTGGTGAAAAACAAACAGCAAACACACTTTCACTCATTATTATTTGGGGAACTTGTATAGAATATATTGATGCCACAACTGCACAAACAATTTCTGTGATTCTTCAGAATGCTCATTTGAATTACAGCCTGTGCATTGGCCAGAAGTACAACAGCTAAAATAATAATGGGTAAATCTCTGTGTATGTATGTAGATGTAAAAATCCCTATTGCTTGCTGGTAGTTCTCAAGAGAATCAACAAACAGAATTTTTATTAATAAGCTGTTTTCTTCTAACTATTTCAGCTTTTGGAAGCTGAACATTTCCTAATTTGGTTCTAGTGTGAGAAGTGTGAATTTTACACCAGACTTAATAAGAGATATCCCTGTTCTTGTGAAAGATTATCTATTCTTAAGCTTTTTGCAAATAAGTATCAATAATAATGACAACAGTAAATAACCTAATAATAATAAACCCTGAGATCATACTGTAGTGTAACAATGAATGCTTTTTTTTTTTTAAGTAAAGCCAATTTTTTGCTGTTGGTGCCTGTGATAATTCTGGAATGCTTGATTATAATCTGTTAATAGTTTATATCAAAATAACCTGGAATTTTTATTCCTCAGATTAACATGCAAGCCTAGAAACCGTATGTCCACATAGATTTAAAATTTTAAATTCAGCTTGGTGCAAATTAATAACAATTTTATGAAAACTTACACTTTTTACACTTTTTATGTAATTGCTTTGGGCAGTTCTTTTGTTGGCTAGAGTTTTAAGCCAGACAGTTATAGCTAAAGATGGCACAGGAATAAGTGTTTTCATTTTTAAAGCACAAATTTTTTTTAATGTAATATAATCTAGACCTTTTTAACAGATTTGCACTTAGATGAAGCCTATCATCCAAAAGCCATAGTTAGGTCTAGAATTCTTGACTGAAAGTGCATGTAATCTAAGAAAAACTGTTTTAGACTTTTATGAGACATTGTCAACTTGCATTGCAACATAGAGACATCAGTGAAGAAGCTTGAAGTATGTGCTTGTTTGCAGACATATTGGGTGAATTAGAGGGATGAAACACCTAGATGTTAGGGTTGGTTGGTTTGGGGTTTTTTTCTGAGTGATTTGTTAGTAGCCCTCAAAACTATCTGCATTAAAATCTGACCTTATGCTTTCTCTGATATAAAACTGTGCATTTGTTCAAGTCAAACAGTGAAGTAGGGTGCTTTTACTCCCTGGAACCACAAGAGAAAATTGCAACACTGAATGTGCTGCATGTAAGGCCAGCTTCCAGCACCAGGAACAAAATGAAAACAAGAGACTGGATACACATTTGTAGAGCTGCCTGTGAACATGGCCACACCAACTGCTGAAGCTTTGAAGTGCTGTATGCATTCAAAGCACTCTGTAACTTGATTTGGACTTCAGATCTCTCCTTCCCATGTAATGGAGTGATTGTTTGTGCAATAATAGAAGTTATTTCAGGAAAGCGTGGCACCTTTTTTGTCTCCAGTGCAGTAGGACATATCATGGCTGCTCCCTGCCTCCCAGCTGTATGTTTTGTTGAGTATGAAGGTGGCTAAGTTGGGGGGAAGTTCCTGAAATGTGATGCTCCAGCATAATTTACATAAGATTGCAGCTGCCACAGAAAAGCTGGGCTATGTGCCAAACTATTCTCCATAGAGCACAGTCTCTTTTACACCACAGCTTTAAAACCAGTAACCGCTAGAACTGGTGGATTTTGTTCTACTACTGCAGCAGGTTTGGAGACATCCGACCTCAGCCGATGCTCATGGCCACCCTCCCCCAAGAGAAGAACTTTGATCACTGACATATCACAGTTCTTGTGAAATCTTGTTTACTTTCTGGAAACACATTTGGGCTGGTAGGGCAGTGATCATAACAGCTAGTGAAATTTAGCTTCTGATACATCAAGGATTTTGGTGCGGACCTAGTAAAGAAATAGACAGTGATCGAGACTAGTCTGAGACATATGGGGTGATATGTTTTCACTAGTTTTTAAATAACTTTCTTAAAAATACTTACAGTTGGTGTGTACCACCACTTAATGTGATGCCTGCTGCTGGTAGAGTTGCACCAATGCTGGCTTAAGCTGAGAGATTTGCTTGATTTCCTCAGTATATGAGCAGTGTACTCAAATTCTTTTCTTTCATTGTTGCTTTCCATACAGAAAATGTCCTTGTTATTCTAGAATATCATGGTTATGCACTGCTTCAGTTTTAATTTTTATCATCTGTTTGCAATAGTCTTTGGTTTTAAAAATGCTGAAAAAATTACGAACTTTTTTGACTTCTTATCTATCATCCCAATAGACATTTCTTGTTTTGTTTTTCATGTTCTTTGAAATAATTTTCAGTGTGCTTGGAAAATTCACTCACCTTAGATGAGAAAGAAACTTTCCAGGGCAAATGCCTTCAGTTTTCAAAGAATACTTGTTTGATGCTAAAGTCACATTTTCAAAATTCTGGCATCTTACTTAGATCAAAGCTAGTGTTTCAAAGGGTTTTCTTATTTTTATTTATTTATTTATTTAAATATCTAATAAAATTTCCAAGCTCTTTGTTTGGAAAATGAGGTGAATGGGGAAAAAAGTGGAGCCTGGCAAGAGGCATTTGATACTCAGAAGTGGTAGAGTATGAGAATACAACAGGAGCTATCTAGTGGGGTAGCAGGCTATACAGGAGCAATAGAAGAAAGAAGGAAGAGACTGTATATGTATACACAGGTGGCTCAACAAATACAGGAATAAAGAGTTAAATTCACCTAAATATGGACTTGGGAATTATTCAAATGTGTTGTCCACAGAGCAAAGAAGATTACAATATTGTTCCAAAGTTCTGTTCAAAATTTAAGACCACAGAAAAGATGTAGGTCTCTGAAGGCTGTCATTCAGGTTGATCAGAAAGACTAATACTATTTAGTTAATATCTCTAGCACTCACAGTCTACCCAGGTATGTCCAAGAGCGTCGGAGGAAGTGGTTGGATTCCAGGTTTGGAGTCATGTCGTGTGTCATGCTGAGTCAGTGGTTTCCATGTAAGTGCCAGGCCTGTATGTGGGCGGAAAGAAGCATATCTCTTGTGCTATCCCTGCAGAAAGGCAGCAGCTCAGGATGTGGAATGCCTGTTTATGCACTGCAGAGTCCCTGACAGCTCAGGCAGCACATTACTCAAGCAACTACTTCCCATGTAATTGTCTTGTAAGAGATCAGTCTTTTTTTTCTTAACCCCAGCTTGGAGTGAATGTTATCCCATGCATTTCAGAGATGTGTTGGGCACTGTATGTAAAGAAGAATGTCCTTCCAAAATAAAAGATTAACTTATGAAGATGTTCCTAATAGGATTTATTGAGATAATAGTTATTGCAATTTTTTTTAACCTTTACAGAATAAATTTCAAATTTGTTCAGATCAGAACTGAAAATAACTTTGCAAGTTTCATTTACTCCGTGTGTGTTGTGCATGCCGCCTCGGCCCATACAAACAACAGAGTAATTTGACTTATTTTAGTACTATCAGGAGTCTGCTGTGAGCAGAACCTGTTACTACAGTGGTTGAGGGTATTATGGGACAAGACAGAAACACCGGTAGAGCGGTGCACAGACAGGTTCACACAAGGACTGCCCTTGCAGTGCATTGCTCAGCTGCTTCTCAGTAACATGTGAGGTCTTCAAGTGCTATCACACTATAAATAAATAGCCCAGTACATTATTGTTAATGGGGTTTTTTTAATAAACATCAACAGTATTTTTGGAGAATGTTTATAATTTGGGGACAGATTAAATGGTTTACATTTCAGGACTGGGAGCAAGTTTGTGTTTCCTTAACATGAGAACAGTCTTAATATGTCCACTGAAATACATTTGTTTTAAAATTAATAGGATCATGAAGCGTGTGTTTATATAGTTACCTTATTATCAAAAGCAGGTATTAATCCTCTCAACATAAAAAAATACTGTGTTACTCAGAGTCTTTGTGCTCTGTTCCTAAAGATTTGTTGGTTTTTTTTTTATTAACTTCTAGGACACTTCAAAGTCATACAAGAAAGCTGGAGAAGTTGCAACAGTTGAATTACATGCGGAAGAAGGTATACAAGTAGAAACAAATCCTTTATCTAAGAAAGTTTCCCCATTGCACTCTGAAATGACAGATTATATAAAGTCATCTCCTCCAAATCTTATCAGTAGCCATAATTCTGACTTAAAGGATAGAACACAAATTAATGGAGCAACAACTGTAACAGAAAAATTGGCTCAACTTATTGCAACTTGCCCTCCTTCAAAGTCTTCCAAAACAAAGCAGAAGAAGCCTGGAAATGGAACCACATCTGGTTTGGTTAAAGACTCTGGGAAGAAGCTACCAGGAACCATAACTGCAAGTGGATTAGTTAATAAAGATCTGGTAAAGAAATTGCCAGGATCTGGTATTGCTGTTGGATTAGTTAACAAGGACTCAGGGAAGAAGCCATTAGGGATTGGTAGTGCAGCCATATTGGTTAACAAAGACTCTGGGAAGAAGCCACAAGCGATTGGCCCATTAATTGGATTGGTTAACAAGGACTCTGGAAAGAGGCCACCAGGGATCAGCACTCCAACTGGGTTAGTTAACAAGGACTCTGGAAAGAAACAGCCAGTGACCAGCTCTGCAGTTGGATTAATCAGCAAAGATGTTGGGAGGAAACTTCCAGGTATCAGCACTCCAGCTGGATTGACTAATAAGGAATCTGTCAAGAAGCCAGTAGGGATTGGTACCCCAGCAGGATTGATTAACAAGGATGCTGGGAAGAAGTTGTTGGGAATAAATAGTCCTACAGGATTGGTTAACAAGGATTCTGGGAGAAAGATGCCAGGGACTGGCAATTCAACAGTTCTGACTAACAAAGATTCTGGAAGGAAGACACCAGGTATTGGCAGCCCAATGGGACCAGTTAATAAGGACTCTGGGAGAAAGATGCCAGGAATTAGCAGTCCAGTGGGAATGGTTAGTAAGGATTCTGGAAAGAAGCCAACAGGAATCAGCAGTCCAGTTGGTTTGCTTAACAAGGACTCTGGAACTCTGAAAGCAGACACTTTTATGCCTGCCTCAGAACCCTTTAAGCTTCCTTGCAATTCAAACCTCAGTAGCCTTGAAAGCCATGAGACTACAGATTTACTGAAGGAAAATACTACTAGCAAAACATTTGAGAAGCATATTATGAGACAGAATAAAGAAAGTATCTTGGAAAAATTTTCAATTCGGAAAGAAATTGCTGATGTAGGCAAAGAGATGTTTAATGAAGGAATCTGTGTTCCACAGGATGCTTACTCAACTAGTGAAAAAGGGATTTATGAAACATCTAAGCATGAAAAACAGCCTCCGGTATATTGCACTTCACCAGACTTCAGAACAGGAGGTGCTTCAGATGTATCGACAGCAAAGTCCCCATTTAGTGCAGTAGGAGAGGGAAATCTCCCATCACCTTCACCCACAGTGTCTGTTACCACTGTAAACAGGAGCCTCTCAACAACATCTTCACAGTTAGCATCTAACTCATTGCATTTAAGTTCCACAGCAGATCTCTTAGAAGGTATTTCAGATCAGATTGGCAAAACTCAGTTTTCTTCTGACAGTACACTTCTGAATATAAACAGAACATTGAACCATACGCTGAGCACTGATTTTAAAGGTGCTGATAAAGATTTAAATGATTCAAAAGCTACTTATGTAGAAACTTCAAGAACTAGTCCTACAGGGAAAAAGCCCATTTTGGCAGCTGAAACAAGCATTCATGCTACTGTCACCCCTTCAGTAGTTAGTTTTACACGCTTGTTTAGTAGCAAGCAGTTCCTAAAGATCGGTGCAATAGCTGCATCTGATAAGTCCTGCCAAGGAGCAAAAAATCTGAGTACTACTCAGCAGTCAAAGCCTTTAAAGAAAAGAAAAGGAAGGAAACCACGATGGACTAAAGTGGTGTCAAGAAACACATGTCGACCTCCAAAGGGTCTAGAACTAGAAAGGTCAGAGCTTTTTAAAAACATTTCATACAGTGCACTATCAAGCAGTAATTTGGAGCAGGCCAAATTCTTGAAAAACATAGGATCGTCTTCATTTGTGGAGCATGAATTTGTCAAACATCAGTTGCCAAAACTGAATGAAGCTAATGGACAGTCTCTTGCGCTGTTAGCTGAGGCTGACAAGCAAACTCAAAAGTTCTACAGTACTCACAAACAACCCTCTAGTTTATGTATGTCAGACGATTTCTTACCTGACATGTATAAACCCAAAAGAGGAAGACCTAAATCCAAGGACATGCCAGAGCTCGAAGGTCCCCCCAAAAGAACCCTAAAGATCCCAGCATCAAAAGTGTTTTCAGTGCAGTCAAAAGAAGAGCAAGAACCTCCAATTTTGCAGCCTGAGGTAGAAATTCCTTCCCTAAAACAGAGCTTATCAGGACAACCTTTTCCTAAAAAGAGAGGGAGACCTAAAAGACAGATCAGGTCATCAATTAAAATGAAGCCACCTATTCTTTCTGTGGCACCTTTTGTTGGAACAGATAACTCAAGCAAGGTAGGGGTTGAAAGCAATCAACTTCAAAGTGGGGATTTTTTTGAGAGAAAGGACCAGCTCCAAGGTCCAGAAGAAGTCCAGAAACCTAGTATTTGTAGCATGACTGATTTGGAAGTAGACTCTGACAGAAAAGTTGCCAAGAGAAATAATGGACAGTTAATGAAAACAATTATTCGAAAAATAAATAAAATGAAAACTCTAAAGCGAAAGAAACTTTTGAATCAGATTCTGTCTAGTACAGTAGAACCAAATAACAAAGGGAAAGTGCAATCTAAACTCCACAATACAGTGTCAACTCTTGCTGCCACATTTGGTTCAAAATTAGGCCAGCAAATAAATGTCAGCAAGAAAGGAACAATTTATATAGGAAAAAGGAGAGGAAGGAAGCCTAAAGCAGTCCTGAATGGTATTTTAACTAGCAGTTCTGCCAGTTTGACAGTTCTTGAGAAGTCTGCTCAACAAGCTCCTGGTACATCACTAGGACAAGTACTTCCCCATTTGCTGCCTTCAACAGCTAATAATTCAGAGATTCTTCCATCTCCAGTTTGCTCCCAGTCTTCTGCAGTGAGTGGGGGACAGAGCCCTGTCAGCAGCGATGCAGGATTTATTGAGCCCAGCTCAGTGCCATATTTACACATACACTCCAGACAAGGAAGTGTTGTTCAGACACTTGCAATGAAAAAAGCTGCTAAGGGAAGGAGGAGATTATCTCCACCTACGTTGTTGCCAAACTCTCCTTCTCACTTGAGTGAGCTGACATCGCTGAAAGAAGCCACTCCTTCCCCAGTAAGTGAGTCTCACAGTGATGAAACAATTCCTAGCGACAGTGGAATAGGAACAGATAATAACAGTACTTCAGATCGAGCAGAGAAGTTCTGTGGGCAAAAGAAGAAAAGGCATTCGTTTGAGCATGTTTCCCTTATTCCACCTGAAACTTCCACCATTTTAAGTAATCTAAAAGAGAAGCATAAACACAAATGTAAGCGCCGCAGTCACGATTACCTTAGTTATGACAAAATGAAGAGACAGAAGCGAAAAAGGAAAAAGAAGTATCCTCAACTTCGAGGTAGGCAGGACCCAGATTTCCTCGCCGAATTAGAAGAATTAATAAGTCGATTAAGTGAAATTAGAATAACACACAGAAGTCACCATTTCATACCCCAAGATTTACTGCCTACCATTTTTAGGATAAATTTCAATAGTTTCTATACCCATCCTACTTTTCCTTTAGATCCTTTGCACTACATTAGAAAACCCGATTTAAAGAAAAAGAGAGGCAGGCCTCCAAAAATGCGGGAGGCTATGGCAGAAATGCCTTTTGTGCATAGTCTCAGCTTTCCTCTCTCCAGTACTGGGTTCTATCCCTCTTACGGCATGCCTTATTCTCCTTCTCCCCTTGCAGCTGCTCCCATAGGCTTAGGTTATTATGGAAGGTACCCTCCAACTCTTTATCCTCCTCCACCTTCTCCTTCTTTTACTACCCCTCTGCCACCACCTTCCTACATGCATACAGGCCATTTGCTTCTCAATCCCACCAAATATCACAAGAAGAAGCATAAACTTTTACGCCAGGAGGCTTTCCTCACGACAAGTAGGACTCCGCTTTTGTCAATGAGCACATACCCCAGTGTTCCACCTGAAATGGCTTATGGCTGGATGCTTGAACATAAGCATAGACATCGCCATAAACACAGAGAACATCGTTCTTCTGAACAACCACAGGTTTCCATGGACACTATAACAGCTAACAGCTCTTCTAGAACAGTTCTGGAGTCCTTGAAGCGCTACAGATTTGGAAAGGAAGCTGTTGGTGAGAGGTACAAACATAAAGAGAAACACAGATGTCACATGTCTTGTCCACACCTGTCACCTTCAAAGGGTTTGCTAAGCAGAGATGAACAGTGGGTCAGGAGAGAGCCTTCGGAGTCTAATTCATTAGCGCTGGGATTGCAGACACCGCTACAGATAGACTGTTCAGAAAATTCCCCGGGTCTGTCCCTGGGGGGATTTACTCCAAGCTCTGAGCCAGTCAGCAACGATGAACACACAAATCTTTTCACAAGTGCAATAGGCAGCTGCAGAGTCACAAACTCTACCAGCACCAGTGGACGTAAAAAATTAACTGACAGCCCTGGACTCTTCAGTGCACAAGACACCTCGCTAAATCGACCTCTCAGAAAGGAGCCGTTGCCTTCTATTGAAAAGGCACTACAGCCGCTGTCAGGTAAGGGACCTCTAATTGTGCGTACTTTCCTATGAGTGTTGCCGTTTTGTGCTGTACCAAACATGCGCTAGAAAAGGAGGGCAAGTATAGCTTTGGTTTTGTAGGAATCTTTCTTTGTTGAATTTCAGTACTACTATTGCTTTTGCTCTTGAGTGTCTCTCTTCTGTTAAAGCACTGTTCTGTGCAGCATTTGGTACAGACTAACGTAGTGTCTCTTCTGGAGCTGCTTATGGGATTGTATAAGTACCTCTTCCCACCAGATTTTTCTTTGCTTTGTTATAGCAGTATGTAAAGTTATGCTAAGGATACTATCTCATGAAAAGTTCTTCTCTTTTTCTTTACAATTTTAACTTTCTGGAGAAATGAGTTAAAATTTCTCATGATTTTTGGTACTTTAAAAGCAATGTTTCTTTTTGTTTTGAAGTTTGGTTGATGTGACTAGCTATTGACACTACTATTGTGAATAACATTTCCATTTAAGAAAATGTTTCCTTTTTCTTTTGTAACTCCATTTTAGTTACTTTGATAATCTCTACTACAGTATAGTTTTTGGTCCATGACTTCAGGCCTCTAGCAGTACCTCAGAACAGTTGCTAAATGATGCTGGGAATGCCTAAGACCAAACCTTGTAATGACTGCTTTATTCGTAGTTGGGAAACTCATCTTATGTAGCCTCAAGCAAGACTAAAACAGAACTAGCTGAGACTGTATACACAAAAAATTGCAATGATGCTGTTAGAGGGTTGCTGTTTAAGGAAAAGACCTCCACACTGAAACTGTGAACTTTGTCATTTGCATAATATTGAGAAAAAAATATCTAATGTGAAATTTAGGACTTGAAGAAACTATATTATACATCACTTTCATTACTGGCTTAAGTGTCCCTTCCTGCTGTACTTTATTATTACAGATGTTTGTGGGAATAATTTTCATTTTATCCACTTTTGTCTTAATAGCCACAGACATGTTAGTGAGACCACATAACAAAGATAACATACCCTGCAAAAGCCAAAAGTGTGGCTTATGCTCTTACTTGCTTACTTCTGATGTGTAAAGGAAGTCTGATAGCTTCTCCTCCCTCCCTCCAATATTTGCCTACACTTTCTCTTGAAATTTTAAATAATTTGTCCAAAACCACTTGTGACTAATGTTTCACAGACCAAAAGCCAGGCAAACAACCAGCTACCAGTAATGAATAATACCTCGTCACGTTCCTTACTCTTATCTTCATCCTTTTCTTGTGATACTCCCGTTCTGATGCCTTCTGCCACCTCCCTGCTCTGACTTTGTAGCTTTTTCTGGAAGGGTTTTTTCCCTTTGTTTTATTTTGGCATTTGGGGGTTTTATGTTTTCCTTCTTTATTTTAAGGGCAGTTGGAAGTGGCTGGATTCTTTTACAAGTTTGTATTACTTCATACTACTTCATATTAGTAAAACTACTTGGAGTGAGGGGAGTCAGGAGAAAGCAATAAAGCCATGAGATTGCTTCTGCAGCGATGGGAAGAAGAATTCAAAGTGCTAGGTCACCAAAAGGGTTAAATTTGGCTCCGAGGAGTGAAAAATTGGTTGTGGTAGCTCTGCAGTTCTGGGAATTTCCTGAGGATTTCCATTACAGTGAATGATCTGACACTGGTTTTTATGAGGAACAACCTAATTAAGGGGAAGAAAAGAGATATTTTAAGCTGAAACCTGTTTGTGAAGGCTCTGAATCACTCTCCCTCTTACATTATGTTTGATTGGTTCCTCAGATGCCATGTATCACTTTCAGTAAGTGTATTTCCCACAATGGAAACCAGCTGTTTTTATTGTGAGACTGGCTTTCAGCTCAGTATTCATCTCATTCACAAGGAGCATGCAGTGTATCAGAAAGCTTAAAACTGCCATCTAGTAAAAAGCCCCAGTAAAGTAAAAAGGCTGGCTTTTTTTTTTTTAAATCAGTGTTAAGTTGCACAGATATGTTTTGGTGTGTTTTGTTTTTAACTGTAGTGCTGAATTGTGATTCTGAAACTATTACCATGGAAGACTTAGATGGTTTTGTGCACTTCAGAAAACAGCACAGATGGAGAAAAAAACTGTGGTGTATCAAAGATTATTTATTAAACCGGGTGCAATTTAGGTGCATAGTGGAGAGAACACTGAATCAGAGCGCTAAAATGAGTAGTCAGAGACCAGCATCGGGGAATGCCTTCTAAAATTATTCTGTATGATCCGTAGAGGATATTAATGATATTTTATTTTGAAGTATCCCATATGGAAAATACACTTCCTTTCCATGAACTTTTGAAGGTAAACCTTGCCTGCTTGAATTAACTGACAGATTCTTTCTATGATACTAGCTGATGCTAGAGATTTTCAGAGATTGCCTGTGTCCAAGTTGTATTAGAAACGTGCGTGGTTTTGGCAAACAGGACTCTAGTGAAGGTCGGTATTTCACAGAAGATGAAGTTTAGATAAAAGTTTACATGCTGTAGGCTTGTCGTTTATAATACAGACAGCGCGTACATGCAGTTATGCTGATGAAGGTCACGAGGCTTTAAAATTTGCCTTTAAGATTTTTGTAGGATGCTGTTACCTGTTCATCTGAAGTTAGCAGTGGTCTTTAGTAAACTTCTGCAGCTTCCCACCACAAGTTATTTCAAACAACTGATAGCTTATCATAAACTGGTCTTGGTGTGCTGCTCAATTCCTGGAAGGAAAGGGAAAGAAAAACAAAATCAGCCATTCGGTGGGGATCAGTGCAGTTGAAGTCTTTACTGCCTTCACCCATCTAAAAATGAAAGGATGGGTTTGAGGCATGCAGAGATGTGTGTGCCTTGTTGTGCATTTGGGAGATGGTACCTTCCAAGAGGACAAACCTCCGTTGTCGCGTGGGAGCGGATTGTCCCTCCACCGCAAACCCCACGGTCCCACGAAACGTGCTAACGGCCGTAGAGCATCCGCGGCGTCACCGGCGAAGCTCACCTCTGCTCTCCGCTGGAGCACGTTGCAGCCCGCCGTCCCGTGGGCCTTGCCGGGCACACTCCCGGGCACGCGAACCGCGCGGTGCCCGCCACTCGCCCGCGGGAGCGCCAGCCTGCGGGAGCACAGGCCCGCGCCGGCGGCCAGCGGCGCCCTCTGTCGGCCGCGCCGCGCCGCTGCCGCGGGAGCCGCCGCGTCCCGCCGCGCTGGGGCCGAGCGCCGGGCAGCCTGCGGCGCGGCGGGAGGGTGAGCGTGTCCCGGTTGGCGCCTGGGGGATCCGTACGGGGGCCCGTGTGGGAGCCGGTTGGCCGGGGTCCGAGAAGGAAATAAGCGCTAGATCTGTCAAAGGAAGACGATCTCTGGGATATGAATGTCAGCTGTCAGCCAGCACAGTTACAGCCTGCTTTGCCATCCAAGCAGTCCTGCAAATTCTCCTCTCTTTTTTTTTTTTTTTCCCCCTATTATAACTTATAGCCTCTTCCTGCTTAGAACAATTATTCCCGCTGTGTAATTCTTTCTTTTCTCTGAGGTCCCAGGGTATTTGTGTTAATCTACGCTTTATGAAATCAACGCATCTTGTAGTTTCATAGTAGAAAAATTCATTCTGGAATAAAAAACAGTTGGCTGATCTTTCTGATATTAAGCAACAGCATGTAGTCTCCCTGCACAGCTCCACTGCAGCTTCCTTTTTACCCACATGTTTTAGGAACAGACAGTACAGAGGTCCTCAAGAGCTCACCAGCATCATCTCTACATCAGGATGCCATGCAGAAAAATCAAAAAGTCTTCATCAGGAATGTGATTTGCAGCTTGGCACAATGTCCAGCAGCCTTATTTTTGTGCCTTTGTTGAGAAGAATTAATTAAAAAGAAAACTATTAATCTGCCATGTCAAGAAGTCAGAAATTTTTGAAAAGTGATATTGTTTGTTTCTTCTGTCAATGGAACGTATCTTAGATATTACAACATGAGCTAATAACGCCCATGATAAAAAAAAAAAAACCAAACACAAACTTTGAGGCAAGACAGGATCTCAAAGGAGATTTTCCTAAAGATTTCTGGTAAATCAGTTTGGTGCATTCTAGGATTCTCCCATCCCTTAGGAACTCTCTTCAGGTATTGAAGCAAACGGTCATTTGCATGGGTGCTAATTTGTGGCCTTGATTTAGAGCATAACTTCAGTGGCCTGCTTTCTCATTTCTTCAGAGTCTGTTACTAAGGAAAGAGATCAGAACTGAACAGGCAGCACAAAGCTGATTTATCACAAACAATATGTCAAAGGGAAAGAATGAAAGTATTTCTAAGTATGCATTCTCATTTTTATCTTCTAGGGATTTTCATGATACGCATATTCTCATTGCACGCTGCTATATGCGTTTTTGCCTACCTAGGTTTTTATACTAGCATCTGAATTTTTAATATCTCAGCATTTTCATAATTGCAGTATACAGATTTTTCTATGACATTTTAACAAATCCCACAACCTTTGCTTTCAAGATTAATTGGGATTCTCTAAAAGTTTAAGTTTTACGGAAATAAAAAAGTTACAGTAAGAAAATGTGTATATGTAAGAAAGAAGACAGAAATAGGTCATATTATCAGCAAAGATGCCATTACCAGTTTTGACCCTTAACCTTTCAATGGTCATGACATTTCTATAGCTTTTTAAAAATTGTTTTTAACTTAAATAATGGTAATTGTGACTGCCACTGCCTGATCACTTCTTGTAGTTCGAAGCCAATATCTAATGATTTAGCAAATAGCAGCAAGCCCTGTGCATTCAGGTGCCTAAAATCCAATAATGCATTATACTTGTTTGTGTGTAGATAATAATCTCTCTCATTTGTTTAGACCCTGGGGTTTTTACATATTTGCCATGGCTGACCGAAGCAGGAATTATTTTTGTTCTTTGTGACAGGATCTTAAAAAGGAAAAGTTAACATAGCAAGAGACAAATCTAAAGAAGTACTTTTTCTTAAGAATTTTTTTTCTAGCTTTTCAGCTTTCTGCAGTTAATAGTATGTTACATGAAGCAGTTCACCCTGAGGAGTGGAAGAGAAATGCTTTTACAAAGAGAGGTGGATTGAAAATCGTCTGACCAGCCAGGCACAGAGGATTGTGATCAGCAATGCAAAGCCCAACTGGAGGCCAGTGACTCGCAGTGTACCCCAGGGATCGATACGGGGTCCAATACTGTTTAACCTCTTCACTAATGACCTGGATGATGAGTCAGAGTGTGCCGTCAGCGAGTTTGCAGATGATACAGCTGAGGGCAGTGGTGGATACACCAGATGGTTGTGCCACTGTTCAGAGGGACCTTCACTGGCTGGTGGAATGGGCTGGAAAGTCTCTGTGAGGAACAGCAACATTTTGGGCTGCATTTCTAAAAGCATTACCAGCAGGTCAAGGTGATGATTATTCCCCTCTAGTCAGCCCTGGTGAGACCACATCTGGAGTGCTGTGTCCAGTTCTAGGCTCCCCAGTACAAGAAAGACATGGAAACACTGCAGTGAGTCCAGTGAAAAGCCACAAAGATGACTAAGGGATTGGAACATCTGTCATACAGAGAGGCTCGGAGAGCTGGGATTGTTCAGCCTGGAGAAGAGAATGCACAAGGGATATCTTACCAATGTGTACATGTGCTTGATGGGAGGGAGTAATAAAGAGGGAGCCACACTGTTGTCAGCAATGCCCAGTGACAGGACAAGAGGCAATGGGCACACACTGAAGTACAGGAAATTCTGTTCATAAATAAGAAAAAAGTGTCTTACTGTAAGTGATTGAACTCTGGGTTGTGGAGTCTCCATCGTTGGAGATGTTGAAAACACAACTGAACATGGTGGCCATGAGCAGCTTGCTGTAGTTGACCTTGCTTTGAGTAGAGTGGTAGGCCTAGGTAATCTGCAGAGTTCCTTTCCAAGCTCAACTGTTCTGTAAAAATCAAGGAATGAAGCTAGGGGGTTCATTTGAAAGTAGGGGTATGAGGTTTTTGCTTTTTTTTTTTTTACATAAAAGCTCTGATGATATTAAGTGGCTTTTTCTCACGGCTTGTTTACTGTCCTATGTATTCCATTAGCCTGTGAGAAATTCCTTCTTGATGGTCCATTTCTGTCCTCCTCCACCTACGTGCATCACAGCAAGCAAGCGTTCCTAAAGCTAAGAAAGAGTAATCTTAGTCTGAATATTTAGCATCTACAGTGTGTTGTATTGGCACTGACAGACTGAAGTGATTTTTTTTTCTGTGCTTTTTTCTTCCCTGATCTGCTTTTCAGGCACTTTGCCAGCACAGGACAAACCTTCCCAGAGGCAGCCAGAGAGCACAAACTGCAGCCCTTCCAGAAAGAGATCAACATCTGAGAGCACATCTTCTACAGGCAAGTAATATTTGATGGCCATGTTTTCAGGACCACTGCTATACTAAGACCTATGCTACTATAGACAGCTGAGACAGCATTGCTTTGAGAACTTTTAACAGCAGTAATGTGTTCATGGAGATACTGAATTTTTCCATTTACATTTTAGGATGCAAGTACTGCAAATTCGTTGTAGAATAGGGAAACTTGAGCTGGTGCTTATAGAAGCAGCAGCATAGCTATGGCAGGATGAAGTTTGGTTCCTCACCAGGTTAAATTAGTCTTCAGGAGGCTCAGTGCTTTAATGCTAGTGAGACTTGTGACGCTACATTCAGCCAGTGAACAGATTAATTCCACCATGGGGAAGAGCTTGACTTCTGCACTGTTCTGAAGGCAGACAGTTTTCCGCCCTTGGGTAGGTAACTGTTAGGATCAAGACAGGGTGTGCTATTACATTTTCTTTGTAGCATGTGAGAATCCTGCTAAGGTGATAGAGGATGACAAGCAGCTTATCCCAGTCATCACTGATGGTACAGTTGTGAATGACCCTAGGCAGGTCAAAAATGATAGTAGGAGAGAGGTGGAAGTACTGAAAGGCATGGGTACTCTGGTAGCATTCTCATCAATACTATCAAATGAAGACCAAGTCTCAGATGCACAAAACCATCATGAAGCTGAGCAAATATATGCCAGCAGGACATCAAGGGAGCTGACTTTCTCAGTCATGGGGTGATATACTGTGCAGATTGCTGCTTGAGGAAGTCCATCTTTGTTCACTTCACAACAAAGGGAAAGGTACTCCTGATGTGTTTTGAGCTTTCTTTTGTAAGAAGGTCAGACTTGTGCAGTCACGCTGTGTATGATTGCATGTGTGTTGCTATCTGTCATATTTTCACACCTACAAAACTGTCAAATCCATTGACCAAATTGTCAGAGTGAAGATCTGAAAATGTTCATTTTCTATATATTACCAGCAAGTTGTCAGCCATGTAGTAAAAACAGACCCTGTTTGCAGTCCCTCTGAGGAAAATGTGATGTGAGCTTACCTATGATTGGACACAAAAAAAAATCCGTAACATTGACCGATTTTGTAAGAAGCCCAGTTGTAGAAAGAACTCTTGTTAGCAGAATTCAAACATTCTTAGGCACTGAAGCTGATTGCAAATTTATAGTGAATATCCTTAGGATTAGTACTTAGAGAACTATTTAGGATTATATAAGAAGAATGCACCAAAACTGCTGTTTCTTCCTCCCTTTAAACAGGTATTTGTAACAGATGCTTTATTCAGCATCTGCTAAAAAGTGTCATCTGCAGTGAAGAAGTATTCTCTCTTTTTCCTCTCTGTCTTGTTAACTTTCTTTTACTTACTCATTTTAAAGGGGCAACTGCAATCAATGGAAGTCTGTATATAGGAAGGTGTTAAAAGTTCAGGCATATTTTGTGCAGGACAGCATAGGAATGAAATGAATCACAAGTTTATCAACTTCAAAGTCACTGAACTGATGATGCAGCTGGAAAGACCAGTCTTTGTTATATTTTCCGTAGATCTGGAATGCATGTGGGATTTCAGTGTGTTTGTCAGAGAGCTGCTTTGTTACCAAGGGCTGCAAGTGTGCCTGACCAGGGCTGCAGCTGTTTTGGGGATTGTAGCCTTCAGTTGTCCCATCCTTTTGGATCCGTTTCCAAACAGAAACACTAGTTCAAGGACATCCATTAGACCTTGTGTCCAAATGTGTTGTGTTGTATAGTTTGGTTATCATTGGATGGTGCAGCACTTTACAGAGCTCACTGTGCTAAACAGATGGTGTTTCTGTGAGGAACTCTCAACTCCATCCTGATGTGTATTTAAAGACCATAAGAAAACAAAGGGTAATTTATCTTTATTACTTCATCTAAAATTGAAAGCTGAAAGTGTAAATCTTTCCAGTTCTTTCAAAGTTGTTCAGGTTGCTACGTTTTCCAAGTTGATTACAGTTAGGCTTACAACAGTGACCTGACAAGTATGTTTCTCTGTTCCTTTTTCACCCTGTAAGAAGAACGTTGTTCTCAGGAGGATTTTTAGATCTTGTTATGCTGCTGCTTCCTTCTTTAAATTGTGCACTCTCTGAAGCACATTTTCATTTGCAATTGCAGATTCATGACTTTGGAATCTTAATGAGGAATGCATTTCTCCAGAGTACCACACTTGGACTAGTGAGCACTAGGACTAGAAAATACTTAGTTTAAACTTGTTTGTGCTTTTTCTTTGTCAGCAAATGCATAATCTCTCTTCTGTCAAGTGATAGAAACTCTTTTATAAAAACAATTTTGTTGTCTTCCCTTTAACAGTTACCTTTATGCTAATACATGCTCTTCAGTCTACAGCCTAGAACTCACTAGTTTAAGTAGATATAATCTAAGTAATTGGTCGCAATTAAAGTAACATTTTGTAAATGCTAATGTGCAATTGTGATATATTTATGAGAAGACAGCATCCATTTTATTCCAGAAAGAACAGGATTTCTTTTGATTAAATGTTATCACTAAGAAGCAGAAGGACAGCTTTGGGAAGTTCTTAATTTGGAACAAATCCCTTTTTAATACAGCATAATCTATATGGTTAACTGGGAAATTCTCTTTTTCAAATACCAGCCTGCACCGCTAATGCATATAACATTTAGTTTTAAAAGTGAGGTCTAACTTTACTTCCTGTGTAAATTAGCCTTTCTCTTTTGTCCAGATACTTTGATTTACCTTTATCCAAACCTGTACTTTATTGCTATCAGTTCTGTCATCATTATGTTTGTCTTTTTGATAACGAAGCTGCAAGAGCAATGAAAAAGTTTTCAGTACTTCCAAACTACAAAAAAGAGAAAAATTACTTTAAAACCATTTCAGATGTTTCTCAGGTTTTTTTATCAGTATTTAATTTTTCTGTCCACAGAGAGTTTCTTATTTTTAGTGTTGAATAGAAAGAACTTTGAGAAGAGTTCTGGACTCTACATACATATGAATGCCCTCATTGCTCTTTGCTATTAGAAGTGGGGAACTGTGTGTGAATAAGCAGAAAATAATTGTATGTTAAAACTGATGATATAAAATGTAGACTTTCTGCTTATTTGCGTCGCTAGGTCCCTTTCCCATTAGAACTTGAGTTACAGAAATTGGTATCGTCTTGTTGAACATTCTGGGCAATTACAGGATATAAAAGGCTGTCAGTCTATCCAACTATTGTATTTTAATTCCAACCTTATTTGGTTATACCTCAAGTCTGTTTCAGTGTATGTATGTTTGTTTGTGTTTCAGTGATTGGAGTACCTAGCCGGGGAGCAAGGCTGGCAACTGCTGTTGATGATTCAGTGGACAGCTTACTGCAGCGCATGGCACAACATGAAAGCCCGGCTACTTTGGACAAAACCTTAGAAGCGGTCATTGCAAATGTGTCTGTTCCACCATCAGCTAGTCCTGCTCGAAACCACAATAGGGAGAGAGGTCTGGGGAAACAGGACAGCCTCGTAGCTCCAGCAATTCCCAGTAGCTCCTGCAGCGATAATATCTCACTTCTGTCAGACAGACTACCAAACAGCTATTCCCCACATCATCTCAAGAGAAGTGTTGTTGAAGCCATGCAGCGGCAAGCTAGGAAAATGTGCAATTATAACAAGATCTTGGCAACAAAAAAAAATCTTGACCACGTCAATAAAATTCTGAAAGCCAAAAAGCTGCAAAGGCAGTCACGGACAGGGAATAATTTTGTGAAACGCAGGCCAGGTAGGCCCCGGAAATACCCCATGCAGGCTGTCGTTTCAATGCAAGCTTTCCAGGCGGCTCGACTGGTCAGTCAGGAGTTAGATAAAAGAGAAGAAAGCAGCAGTCCCTTACATCTTGGACCTGATACCATCACAGATGTGATTGAAGCTGTAGTGCAAAGTGTGAACTTAAACACAGATCACCGAAAAGGCTGGAAGAGAAAGAGGTGGCTTGCAGAGGAACAGGCCAGGAAGCGACAAAAGTCTTTACCAGAAGATGAACAGGAGAGCAATAAGAGGTAATTCCCTTACATTTTTCTACCCTCAGTATAGTCATTGTTTATTTTATAACATTTCAGTCCATGAAAGAATCCTATTCTAATGAGCTCTGCTTGTTACATTTGTTTTTATTAAGGAGTTCAGTTTAGAGGGAACCAACAGGTCAGTTTTAAATATGCTTAGGGTCTTCCTAAGTTACTGAACACACTCCAAAACAGGATGGAATCTCAGGTAATCTAAAACTGTTGGGTTTGTGCTCATGTCTCAAGTGAAGCAAATTTTTATGGTTGTCCTGGTGAAGAACAATTTTAATGAGTTGGTAACAGGTTTACTGATGAGATATCATAGCAACAATTGTTCCTTCATCATGTGCAGAATAAGGAACTGTAAGAGTTATATACGCCATGAGAATATTAAAGAGTGTTCCTCATATGCATTGCAAATACTTACAAGCAGCACAGAATGTCAGGTGAGATCAGTTGACATACAGCAAATAAAGAGTAAAACCAAAGTACCAAGGAGGAGTTAAGGTGTGCACCTATGCAATCAATGGCTAGTAAAGGATCACACCAGAAATCTATCTCTGCTCTAATCTTCACACACGTATCCCCAAAGTCATCAATACAAACAGACAGAACTGTTCCAGAAGTCTTCCTTCATGTGTTTTCAGAATAGTTCTGAAAAATAACCATCCATTTGTGTTTCAGAAATGAATACTGTAATGTAGCCATTTAGATTCACAGAATGTTACTAGAACCACATGTTCAAAGGGTTTATTTATTGTATGGCTCTCCTGAAGGCTAAGAAAAGGTTTACCACATATTATTTTTAGAGTACAAAAGCAGATAGCATAAGCCACCTTCTAAATAACATTACTGTAAAAATATCGTACATTTCATATGATTATGCTTAACCATCACTTGATCATGATCATTGAATTGCATTTTTTTAAAATAGCTGAAACATCTAGTAATTCAGAAACATGGAAATTTTTTTTTTCTGCTGACCAGATTATAGAGAGGAATAATGAAATATGGTAAGATAATCTTTAATCCTTACTTTTTCTTCCAGTTTTTCTGAGACAGTAGCTGAACCTCCCAGTCCACATGATGCCCTTGGGAAGCCGCATGAATCTGAAAACACTGAACAGCCTTTGCCTTCTCTAGCCCAGCGTGAGAAAAAAGCCCCTCGACCTCCAAAGAAGAAGTACCAGAAGGCAGGGCTCTACTCTGATGTGTACAAAACAACAGAGTAAGTAATACCACTGAAAAGCTGCTGTCTGATATTCCAGTGGAAACTGTCTCCTTTCAACCAGAGCCATAAAGAGCTGCTACTAATGAGTAGCTGAAATAAAACCATCAATTTAATTCAAGCCTGTGAAAAATTACATGCATGATAATTATCAGAATCTGACCCAGTGAAGATTTAAAATGTAACCCCAGTCAGAAAGCAGCCTCAAGCAATCTGAAAATGTTTCTGATTATCGACCTTGAAGAAGGTAAGAGACCTTCATTCAACAGCCTTAACAATCATGGCATTAAAAGTACTGGGAGAGCTTGAGGTGTTCAGGTACTGAGTACAGTGTCTACATAGAAGGGGCCATTAGGTTTCTGTTTTTATTGACTGAGTGATGACAGGTGGTCATCTTTGGTTGGAAAGAATTTCAGATAGGCACCCTGTTCGTTTGACAGTTAAATTAAGTTCATCTCCTTCATTTTCTATGAGATAGAGTAAAAATCCAGCATTCTCTCCCCCCACCCTGCACTGGTTGGCTCATGACCTAGTGTACATTAGAAAGTGGACATCTCCTTTTTCTGATAACCAGGCCACTTCTGCTTCTGTTAGTAGTTACCTAAGTTTCTACAGCCATTTGAACAAATATGTTGAAGTCAAGAATTTGCACTTCTCTTCTAATATGATGTGACAGGTTAAAAAGAGAGAAAATTTGGCACCTTCTCACTGTGTTTTAGACCACTTTAAAATGTTAGAGAAACCTCTGGGAGACTGCTAGTATAGTTTATCAGCAGCTCCTAGTGTATTCTCTTTCCATAGTAGAATGAAGGCATCAATGAAAGGATCAAGACTCTAAGGAAGAAACAAAGATCTAGGTCTGATCAAAGTGAGACTGCTTATGTTTCTAATAGTTTGAAAGCAGATGTGATAATTTTTTAGCATTTAGATGGTCTGTCACTGGTATACAGAGTCATGCAACATTCAAATACTGTGTCATAAAAATTAGGCCTTGTTGCCCTAGGAGAGGACCTTAGAGAGTCTTCCTCTTTTCTTTATTATAAAATGTTAGTTACATTGTCAGTCCCTGTCAGCCAAGGGAGGACCTTTATTTCATAGACAGTAAGCAAACATGTCATGTGAAAATTGTATGAATACAGAAAGTGAAAGTTAAGGTTTGTAGGTATTGTGGATGGTGATGGAATCAAGTTCACCACCCTGGAGAAGGCCACGACAAAGCTGACCTCTACTTACAGCCCTTCCTTTCCCATCACATTTTGTGTTGCAGTTCCCTGGAAGCTTAAAGAGGTCTGATTTGCTTTTCCCCTTTAACTGTTGCTCCACATGCTGAGTTCTTCCCTTGCACTGATACTGATGTTCGTGGTGAGCTACTTAAGAACACTGAGGAAACTTTACCCTACCAAGGAAGCAAATTCTGCCTACACAGTCTGAACTACTTCTCTGTATGGTTGTTTGAAGCTGATACTGAAACAAGGCATGGAAATGCATAGCTGGGCGAGGACTGAACTATGGCCATCTCAATGTAGGTGTCTTGTCTTACAGCAAGGTGCAGCTTGAAGGGCTGACCCCACCATTCCTTTGTGCTGGCACTGGGTCACTTCTTTACTAAGTTGGTTCAGCAAACTAAATCAGTAGAATGGTAGTCACTTTTTTCTAATTAAATTTTCTGCTGATTTAACTTGCTGTTCCAGTTCTACTGCACAGACATTTGTCAATGCAAGAGGAGAGAAGTTCGTGTTGTTATCCTGTTATTTATATAACTTCCTGCTGTATGAGTATGAAAACATGATCTTAGTTGAGAACAAAAATGTGACTCTAATTGTACAGTACCCTCTAGTGATGGTACAGTTAAGTGTTAATCACTGTCTCCATTAAAACATTCTCTGCATTCTACATTAAACCCATTTTTCTGTATTTCTGCACTTTGCCCTAAAGACCATTTTCCTACTCTTTCTTAAATACTTCCTAAACATCATTAGATCATAAAAAGTAGTGAAAGGTTTACTGAGGTGTACTGTTAAAATCTATGTCCTCTCTTTACATCAGTCACAAACAACTGCTTGCTAAACAACAGCACAGAAAATGTTTGTTCTGTCGTTGCCAGTTTTAGTCTGCTGTTAAAAGAGAAAAGTCTGCATTATTTCTCTGCAGCCACTTGAATTGTACAATTTACCTCAATAAGATTTCACTCCAACTCACCTTGGTCTAGAAACTTTGTTAAAACATAGTGAAGAAAGAACAAATTTTGATTCCTTGCAAATGAACTAAGAACAAAAGGAATGGTTTCTGGAGTCAGTCTCAGTTCTACCTCAATTTCTGAATGTAATTTTGTGGACAGCATAACTGATCCAATGTTAACCTCCACATGAGTTTTCCAGAATCGTCAGCTCCCGAAGTTTAGTGTGTGGTTGCACATGACTGCAGCTTTGTAAGTGAAGATTCTGTTTACCCCACAGGGGCTTTCCTAGAGGAGTGCAAAGTCTAGATCACCAAAGAAATTTAGTAATAATTAGTAAATAAGTAATTAATTTAAATGTTGTATATTGTTTAGGGGGATATAATATTTTTATATAATAAAGTATTTTTATCAGTAATAACAACTATGAGTCCTCATTGCAGAAGTGTAATCTATAGGATTTGCTGTGATTGACACTGAATTGAATCTCACATGTAGTTAGGTATCCACAGCTGGTCAAAGACTACGGTTGCACAGGCAGTGTAGCTTAGTGCAGGCCTGTTGCTATTCTGGGACATGGTGTTTCCATGTGATAGGCACGTTGCTCCTACAGTGCCTCCATTTTGCTGATGTTAGAGTTTGTGGAACTGCAAGGTGACTCAGAGTAGATAACTGAACATTTTAGAAGCAAACCTATTGAAAAATCAGTCAGCTGAATTAAAATGATGGTGCAAATGAACTGCAATTCAGCAAATGCTTTAAATTGGCGTAAGCTAACATTGCACTAAAAGAATCAGCTTTACGTTCTCCTCACCTTTGTGGCTTATTCCTGTTCCTATGCTGTCCCTTTCTTTGTCCCGTCATGATGACCAGGTCAACTGAACCAGGCTGGGATAGTGATTCAGGTGAAATCTAACCTTCCACTGTAGGTTTCCTGGTGCAATTAACCTTGCAGCCATACCAGCAGAAGGTGGGGAGCATCAAAGCCAGCTTATACTGACTTAAAGTGTTTGTCAAACTATGGTCAGAGAGAAAACTGGGTTTCACGCCTTATAAATGTAATTGCGCATTCCACAGACAACTAATCCCAGCCAGCGTGGTAAGAGTGGAGGGCAAAGACAGTAAAAGCAGGAGAGAAGGAACAGAAATGGAACACTGTTATCAGAAAGAAAGGAAGGAGAGGGATGGAGAGAAACGGAGGTATGGGAAAGAAGACTGTGGTTCTGGTCTTTGTTCCCTTCTTAATTTGCCTGAGACTTTAGACTGACATTCTGAGACTAGGCCTGACCTTCAGCCTTTGCAGAGTGGTACAAAGTGTTCACATCTTCAGCAAAAAAATCATTTTGCCATTGCTCTGTTATTGGGAGCTTGCAAAGAGAGGCTGGTTTAGTCTATTAGTGGTTAAGTGGACCATTTACAAAATGGTTGTTTTAAATTTGTCCCTAGAGAAACTGAACCAAACAACTTTAGGCAGTGGATTATAGAGAGGGAAGCGTTTCTTATGTAGCCAGGCTTACGTTTCAGTCTGTCAAACGATCAGAAATGTACTCCAGCTTACTGTTGAAAGTATGCTAACCTGAAATGTTAGGAGGTATCATTTCTCTGTGATTATTGGTGAGGTCTCACCCTGTTCTAACTAACTGGCTTGCTTGAAAAGAGGAGAGAATGATCCTGGCTTTCTGGAGAGATGTTTTGCTTTTCAGCTGCAACAGTCATACCTGCTTATCGAGGGAAACATCTTACAGAGCATGGTATGAAAATGAGCAGGTACTTGTCCTTGATAGCAGCACAGTCAGCTGATCCTAGGCTGCAAGGACAGTTGGTTTAGTCCTGGGAATTCCTGCAGCCTGTACCATCTGTAGTGAGGTGTAAGTAGCTAGAAAGTATTCCAGCTTAGTTAAAAAATGACATGAACAGAGTGGGATCTGAGCAGTAGCAAAGGTAACCTGCTGTCATTCCCACAGCCCCAAGTGAGGTTAGTTGGACAGACTGGGCAATGGTACCTAGCGTCAGCCAAGAGTCCGGATTGCCAGACCAGTCTGTGGTGATGAGACAGGCCAAGGTTAAGTAGGGGGAGTCAATATGCAGGTCAGGATCAGGTCTAGTGATGGTAACCAGGGTCAGACACAGTCCAGGATTGCCAGGGAGGTACAGCGTCAAGCCAGGAAGCCAGTGCATGGCTCAGCCACCAGACCCACAGCTCCTGTGGCTGAGCTGGAGGTAAGTGCACCCACAAGGTAGACCAAGCAAGGACTGAATGCTCAGGGCCGAGTATAAATGCAACTGCAGGTGCCATGGGCAAGAGGATGTGAGTGGAAGCCCCCAGTGAGGCTGGCTGGGGTCATAAAGGCGTGTTAGTGGTGCTTGGGGCCCTGACACCAAATTTAAGCTTCTCCAAGGCTATCAGCATGCCTCAGCAGAGTGAAAGGGAGAGGTCTTCTCATAAAGATAGTAGCTAAACACAAAACCAGAACCTGTATTGCCTCCCCAGAAACCCCAGCCTAAAATAGCTCATCATCTTCCTATGTGGGAATATGTGGGCTTGTTAATACAGACATTTTCTTGATAGTGTAAAGAGGCCTTTTTTAATTCATGAGGCTTTTTCTGCATGGTATTTATGTTTATAAAACTGTGTGTATTGTTTATACTTGGTTATTTTAGTATATTCCCTTTTTTATTAATAATTATGCTTTATTTTGACATCTTAGCCTTTCCCTCTGAAGTCCCTAAAGCATTGATGGCCTTTATTCAGCCTCTAACAATACTTCATCGCTGTGTTTGGAAGGAAAATAGAGTAGGTGCTTTCCCCAGTGTTCTTTGTGACTAGGTCTAAGACGGATGTGTCTGCAGTGCCTGAAGACATGTTATATTTTGTGGTTTTAGGTAATTGCCTTCTGCATTTTCTTTCCACACTGGTTTCCTCCTTGCAGTTTATTTACCATGATTTATTGTTCCGTTGGCTTCCTTTGTACTGAATATGTGGGCGTTAAAGGGTGCACATTTGGCTTGAATTAAGTCACCTTTCTATTGAATGTTTTCCCTTTTTTCTCTGCCTTTGGTTTAAGGATTTGCTTGCCTTTTGGAATGGAGGTTCACACTTTGCCTTTTCAAAATACCTTTCTATTTCCTCTTGATAAGAACTTGCTTTCCAGGTCTTGTAAGTAGTTACTTTATGGCCTTCCTTTGCAAGTCTTAGTGATTCAGTGCAGCACAACTTGGAAGGATAGAAGATGTGAGTTGGGGGGAGGTGTTTGGTTTTTTTTTAATCCTGTCTAGAATATGATTTTTGGCTGGTGGGCAAAGGAGCTGTCTGTTTGCCAAAGCAAATGAAATTAATTCCTGCCATCAGTAAACAGAGGGTCATAATATTTAAAAAACATAACCTTTATTGTTTGAGAGAATGTTACTGCTTTTTGATTAGGATTGCTATGTGTCCACCTGTATACATCAAAGTAAATGCAAATGTATCAATAACTATAGCCTTGCTATATAACTCTGTTAAAAGAGACTTGTTTAAAGAAGAGTATATACAGCATCTAGCTCGACAGAGCCCTCATTTCAGCAGTATGCCTTACCTTTTATTTCACTATCTAAAATTTTTTAACTTGTTATACTTGTGGAATAAGTACCAGAAATCCAGAAAGGGTTAGAAGAGTATGTGAACCACAAATTATTGCCATCCATCAATTCTGTTTCTGACCTTCAGTAATTCTTCTCAGTTGATATCTTTATCTCAAAATTTGTTTTGAACTTGCATTTTCCATTCACTAGTTAAACAATAATATCACATTTTTTATTGAGTCAGCTTTCAGTTGTATGTCCAGTTATTAAAATAAATCCCTTAAAAAAACTTCAGTAAACTTTAATAGGCTTCAATATAATTTCATTCTTTTATATATCTAACATTTAGAAGTCTCTCCTGAATGTTGCAGGGCTGCAGTACTAAATAGAACCACATCAGTTTATTTTTTCCATAGTTTGTCAGTAGCCAAAAGGAAATGTTTATACAGGTTACTGAGCTAGATGGTTTGACGTCTGCCTGACCCATACGACCATTCTTATTGCATATTCCTATTTTTTCTTCTGTAAAGGGGGGCATCTCATTGCTTTTTTTACTGTTCTTTTCCTTCTTTTCTTGATCAACAGCCTTCTAAAGGAGTAGCATGTGAATGTTTGCTCTTAGCAAATTAGGAAGCAGGCACTTTATATGTATAACACATCAAATACCTAAGCAAGCAACATCAGATATTATTTGTTGATCTTCTTTTATTTTTGTCATTTTAGTTCCTACTTATATATCACTTACTAGGCATTTACAGTTGATGGTGTCCCATTAGATGTTGCCTGAATAGCAGTTATGGAGAAAACTCAAATCACGAGTTTTGAAATGGCTGTGATAAGTTTATTTGGCAAGGAAGCTGGGAAATCAATCTTTTTGGCCATTTCTATTGGCCATTTCTATTATTCTCTTGCCTGATGTTCTAGACATTTGTGTCTTAGTAAAAACAGAAAATGTGTTTTTTTGCAAATGACAGGCTTTCCTCATTCTGATTTTTGTGTGTGTGTGTGTTGCTGTCATCCACAGTCCAAAGAGCCGCCTCATACAATTAAAGAAAGAAAAGCTGGAATACACTCCTGGAGAGCATGAGCATGGATTGTTTCCAGCCCCTATTCACGTTGGTGAGTACTTCATGTGTTTTTTTGTTGTTGGGAAACAAGTAGCGCACTTAGGTGACAAGGAAGTTCTCCAGACTTCACAATCTCTCTGCCTCTCTCCCTTTTTTATTTTATGGCCTTGCCAGGTTACTCATGTCTTTCAGCATATGAACTTTGCCAAAGGTTATACTCATCTATCTGTGTTGTTCAGTGCAAAACTTATACTTAGGAGACTTTTTTGCTACATGAACTTTGTTCTCTTTTTTTGTTTACTATGAGAAAATACCAGTCTAGTTTAAAACCTGTTTTAACTGCCATAATACTTTTGCTTACGTGCAGTACAATAGTCTCCTTTTCAAACTAGTATTACAGTAGAATAGCCAGAGACAATTAGGACCATTTGTCAAATCTCAAAAACTAAGTATGCAATAATAAATTCTCCCATGTTCCCATGCACTTAATTGTGTCTGTCTTTAAGTATGTATAAAAGTGAGGAAGAATGAAAAAATTCGCTATAAGTTTTTATTTCATCCCTGTTTTCAGTCTTGGGTAGAACAGAAATGAGGTTTAGGGTGCCTCTTTGCCTTCTGCAGAAGCCATAACCTAAGGCTAGGATGAACATGTAGAATTCATGGAGTTCCAGGATGCTGTTCACAAGCCCACTGGACTGGACTGTCTGGAGGGGGTAGTCGTGAACTCCCAGACTAACATTTTTGCAGCTCATGTCATTTCCCAGGATAAACAAAGATTGATTTATTTTTCAGGTAATTGTTTCACCTTTTAAAATGCTGTGATATCTTGCTTCAAGTACTGTCATGCAAAGAGTTTGGGGAAGTTCCGCATTGTTCAGTAAGAGTATTTGTCCCATCAAATACAAATGTTTGTCTTCTTTAACTGAATTCTTGCTCCATACACAGCTTTGATTTTCACAGAGGTAGTAGCAGGCAAAGAGTTTGACAGATCTCTGTGAATCAGTAGCCACAAAACAGCTTTCAGAACTGAAGGTGTTAATTGGAATTCTCAAAAACGTGACCTTTCTCAATTCCTTTTTGAATTGGGTGATATAACTCTGTTCCATGACTGAACCATCTGTCGGAATGGTCAGGTTCAGTTTGTAGTGCCACGATCCTGTTCTCTTTTCCTTCATGAGGCCCTGACCCCACATTTGTTTGTGCTAGCAGACACAAACAGGCTCATACACTGAAGATAAAGCTGCTTCGATTGCTCTATATCAGGTAGCTGGAGATTGGTTTAACTGCCAAGCAGAGTTACAAGGTTTAGGACTCTGCCAGATGACTGCACTAGTGCCCACTTGACGAAGGCTGGCGGGACCTTCCATGGACTCCAGGCATGGTGCCAGGGCACCTGAAAGAGCCTTTTGTTTCACCCGCTGAGGTCATAGAAGTGAAAGCAAATTCCCGGCAGATTTAGTTCTTTCCTGGAACCTGCTATGGATGAATAAAGCATTGAAAATGAAAAGTAATTTAAAAGTAAATTGTAAGGAAAACATTACAATTTTTGTTTTCCAGTGGTGAGGGTATACATGTGAACTTACATGAAACCACAGACTATTGCTGGAGGAACATAAAGGCACTTGTTAACATTTAGAAAAGCTGGGAAAATCAGACTGACACCTCATCCTTAGTCACTTGCTGCAATTTTGTGACACGGTATTCCAACAAAATAATAAGAGAACATTTTAATCTTGGCTAGAACTAACCTAGTGCTTGTGTCAGACCTCAGGTCTTATATTAACAAAGTACGTAATCAATCTGTTTCCTTCTTTTGGGAAGAGGTTAGGGGTGGCAGTAAATTTTAGAAGAGAGACGAAATCTGCAATGAAAGTAGTAACTCCTATCTAAAATGAGTTTCAGTTATTGCTGAAAATACAGATCATCTTGAACTCTTTCCGAGACATTTAGGAAATAGTTTGCCAAGTCTGAAGTCGTTCTTAAGTCTCTTTTGGTAAAGTTCATAGGAACAGGCTTGGATACTACTTTAAAAAATAATTCAGTTTCTTTGAGTACAGTGTTGTGATTTATCATCTTGCATGAATTGTGCATGCAGATTTTGTTCTCTGTGCTATGTCATTGTATTTGTGTGTATGCAGAAAAGCTCAGGAGAAAGTGTCAACTTTGAGATTTCTACACAGAAGTTACTAATGTTTACTGGAAGGCACAGAGTTGTGTTCAGTTTTGTCAGTTACTTGCTGTTGTCCCTTCAGTAGCTCACTTTCAGTAACCCCTCCTGGGCAAACACCTGCAGGTTCCTGGCACTACTCTTAAACAGTTTAACTGTGACTGTTGGAGTTCAATGGCATCCATAACATTCAGTCATCAACGCAGAAGGCAGCTCCCCTCTGCCACCTACCTCACAGGGCATCTTGTACCTAAGACAGAAGCTTTCCTTATGATCAATAAAGGTTTAAACCTGACTACAACAACAGAGTAGAATGCAAAACATAGCATCGTGGAGGGCTCTTCCTTGTGCTTGCCACTAACAAACAATACATTCTGGGAGGATTCTGCTCTTCTGCCTTTTTGACTTTCAGACATTGAGAGGCCCTATCAGAATTTGGCGGTGTGCCTGGGAGCATCTCTTTTTCCTCTTGGGGATATGTGAATATGAGTGTGTGCAACTTACAAACCTTTTTGTTTCAGGAAAGTATCTCAGACAAAAGAGAATTGACTTCCAGCTGCCTTACGACATCCTCTGGCAGTGGAAACACAATCAGGTACAAGATAAAAAGTTACTGGGTTGCCAAGATTATGATCAGAAGTCTTAGAAGGAAAATAGCAGGATTTTTATGTGAAAGCTATGTTTATATATCCTGTATATTGGTGAATATTCTTGTTGCTGCCACTGTATGAGGAAGAAAAGGATTTGCATATGTATTTAATGTGAATAATTTCCGTTATTCCATCTCTTGCAAAATAGCAATCCTGTGGGTTTCTGCTGAAAAAAGTCATTAATTTTGCTGCAGACTTTTATTTTGGTAGTGTGCCTGCTTTCTGCAGTGATCTTGTTTTAGACATGCCTCAGGAGAATTCAGATGTACTGCCAACAGCACTGAGAAATTTCAGGCCTTATTTTTCTTGGATCAATCCCAGCAGAGTGGAATTTATTTTTCACTTAGAAGCTGAAATTTTCATAGTGAGGAAAGAAGAGAAACTGTTTAACAGTCTCAATTCTTTTTAAAGAGCTTTAAATATGTGCAAACCTAAAAATAGGAATATTTTTTCCCTGAGAAGTTTCCACCAAGTGATTTAACACAGGATTTAAGGCTGGAGGGTAAATCTGTCCCCAGCTCTACAGCAAGAAAGTGCTCTCAGACATGTAACTTAAGCATGTAAATGAGCAAGGCAAATTCCCAGGTGGTTGTGGCTCCAGCTAGTCTTTGTAATACCACCAAAATCTAATCTTAAAGTAATGATCGTTGTTGACATTTCAGCTGAGGAAGTTTCTTGCCATGTATTGAAGGTTACTTACATCTGCCTATATTATCGATGCGGTATAACGTAAATAATAAATGTCATCTATTTCCTTGACATTTTCTGTATCTACCTAGAATATTGAAAACCCTTACAGAGTAGTTTTGTTTGTACAATGGTTGTATAGGTTGTATGGTTTGTTCAGTGCCTATCTGCCACATATGTCACTGAGGGAAGGCTGTTAATGCAGTACATGTGCATGAAACACATAATAATTTGAAATTATTCCTTAAAGCTTGTTGGAAAGGATGGAATATATATGAAGTTACAAAATGTGATCTAAGGTTCCTTTTTCCCTCCAGTCATCTCTATCTGCAGATGAAGTTTCTTTAATTAGAAGATGAATCTGCATTTCTCTTGGCTCCTACCTGTAGTCACAGTTTTCATAGAACCACAGTCATTTAGGTTGGAAAAGACCCTTAAGATCATTGAGTCCAACCATTTTGATAAGCATCTTAATTTTTCTTTTTCACTTTTTTGAGTGTTGGCACATAGTAATTCCACCACAGATGCTTTCTCCAAAGTAGATTTAAATAATTACTCTTCACTATTGAAAAGAACACCATTGTTCAGAATAGTCTGTCCTCATGATATCTGTTGTCCATATTGCTCTGTTCAAATAGTATGGGAAGAATAAACAATATGTTAGAAAAACTGCTCAGCTAATTCACTAAGCCTAAGTTCTACTTGTTCGGGTACTTTTTTGACCTATTTGCTAGTGTAGTCTGAGCCTAAAGAAGAGAATGCAGATGTATTTTCTAGTAATGGGTACAAAACTGTTATGTATGTACAGAACATAATTTCCCTGATTCTTTAGAATAACAGATGGACTTATGTAATGTATTAAAATTGTCTTTCTCTTCCTTTTAGTTGTATAAAAAGCCAGATGTCCCACTTTATAAAAAAATCCGTTCTAGTAAGTAAAATCTTATTACTAAAATAGGTTAACTGTGGAATTTTCATGACACCCCTCTTTTCTGTCATGCTCTTTGTCCTACCGAAGACTCTCCCACCTTTTTTTTTGCTTTATGTAATTTGAATTGAAATACTGTAGATAAATAGTCCTATTTTTTTCATCTGGAAAGAATTCTTTTCCCTGTTTGGGTTTGGTTTTTTGTTTGTTTGTTTGTTTTCTCCAGATGTCTATGTGGATGTCAAGCCTCTTTCTGGCTATGAGGCTACTACCTGCAATTGTAAGAAACCAGATGATGACAACGGAAAAGGCTGTGTGGAGGACTGTCTTAACAGGTTAGAAATTGGTTGACTGACTATAATAAGACAATATCTTAAGAGTTGTCCTGGATGCAGCCCCAGTAATAAAAGTATTGTTACAGAGCATACAGGGTAACTTTCTGCTGCACATATGCTCCCCTACCTCTTTCTTCAGAGGAAGATCCCATTAAAAGCTCCATTTTGCTCTTTGAATAGCAGTGAGAGCCAGGCTGTGAATCTTGGAGTGAATTATACCTTGAAAACAAGAAGCATTTTAGGCCTTTAATAACTTTTGTTTAACAAAGGAAATTTTTTTTCTTTTTTTTCTTCTTTTTTTCCCCTTGTGTGATGGATCTAAGAGTATGCTATTCACCTTCCTTTAACTTCTTTGTTTTTTATTTTAGGATGATCTTTGCGGAGTGTTCACCAAACACCTGCCCTTGTGGTGAACAGTGTTGTAATCAGCGGATACAGAGGCATGAGTGGGTGCAGTGCCTGGAAAGGTTCCGGGCTGAGGAGAAAGGATGGGGTATTCGTACCAAAGAACCCCTGAAAGCAGGACAGTTTATCATTGAATATCTGGGAGAAGTTGTTAGTGAGCAAGAATTCAGGTAGAAATATTTATTTGCTGCTTTAGCATGGAAGGCTCAATAAATAACTTTAGCATCTATTATAATTGCTGGGAAATCCTTAGAAATAAAGGGGAGAGTA
>JANZLQ010000092.1:12903557-12924889 GCA_026212715.1 Elanus axillaris | reverse complement strand
GGGGAGGGAATGTTTTCCTGGTCACAGCCACCAGAATGAAGGCTTAGAATTCAACTTTTTTGATTACTCAAGTTTTTCTCAGTCAAATAGAGAGGAATCATTAGTGTTTGGAATGCATCATCTGCCACATCTGCTCTGTAAATGCCAGATGTCACAAGTGAATGTGAATTTGACATGAGTACTGTGCAGGATTTGAACTGTGCAAGGTAGAATGGAGGGGCAGAATGGGGAAGGAAGGGAAATGAGCTTTTGCAGATAGGTATGAAAAGAAAAACTGGGAGCATTAATAACCAAAGAAAGCAAGCAATTGTAGTCTTGTTCACAACATAGCATCATGGGATAATTGAGGTTGCTACTCTTAGAGCTCCATCAGAAGACAAATGCTATCTTCTCCTACAGAGATAACTGCTAACACAACTGACTCCTGTTACTGTTGCTCTCTTGCTAAAAAGAGGTAGCTGTAATCCATGAATGTAATTCCAGAAATTGTGTCCAGTCCCAGATAATGAAAGGAAGAAGCTGATTGTTGTACACATGCATACATATACACACCAAAGAATGTATACTTGCATTTTCTCTTCCATACACAGGTTATCAACATGAAATGTATACAAATAATCTGCAGAACCCAAAAGGGAGCATTCCAGAAGAGCAAATTTCTAAATTCTAATCCAAGCTCTGTCAATGGCCTTGACTTATAAAAATAGGTATAATAATGGTTTTCCTCCATCTCTAGGTGTACGGTTCTATAAAATATAAAAGATTATAATTGCTTTTTCTTCAAAACCCTCTCTCAGAATTCTTGAATGCGCTATTACTGTGTTACTCCCTGTTTGCTTTGCAGCAACAAGCAGAATCATAAATAACTTTCCTGTGTTGCTTCCTAGGAACCGGATGATTGAACAGTACCATAATCACAGTGATCATTACTGCCTGAATTTAGACAGTGGAATGGTGATAGATAGTTATCGTATGGGCAATGAGGCTCGTTTTATCAACCACAGCTGTAATCCTAACTGTGAGATGCAGAAATGGTAAGAAAAATATATTCTGTTTACTGGAAGACTGATATACCAGTGACTAAGATACAGATAACCAGATCATCTAAGTAAATCTGATCTCAAATAGGGAGGGGAATCAAGATGAACAGTGTAAATAATATTTGGTATCATGCTTGCCTTGCACAAGTAGTGTAATGTTTTCAAGTGTTGGATGTTTTGGAGACAGGATCTTAAGTTTTCTGGCAAAGCAAATCCAGCATTGTTGTTTGTCATACTGTTAACCTGCTACTAATTTTGAAGCCTAGGTAATGCTGTAAAATAATCTATGTGTATATTCTTTCCTTCTGGCAATTCAAATATTTTTTTAAAGCAGGCAAACAGGGAAGTAGTCTTGATTTCAGCACACCCTGTGTCATATCAGTACTGTGTTATCAGAAGAAATCCAGTGCCAGACTAGTAGGAAGTACTGAGAAATTTGTAGTGAATAACTTAGAGTGGAATAGCAGATGGTTGTAACAAGAATCAGCTGTGGTGGCAGTACAGCAGGGTAGCTTGTGATTCTCAGATAATTCTAGTGGATTTAAGCAGTAGTAATCAAGTTTTAAATTTAAAAATACAACACAAAAAATAAGTAAAAGAATTGGAGAGGCAGTTAATTTTAGTGCATTTTGTGAAACAAGGTATGATGTTCAGTGTAAGCTTTTGGTTTAGGGTGAGGGCCTGAATCTTGGCGGTTGATAAGTAGATCTGCCGTGATAGCCAATGTGGTTTGTAGTTTCTCTGTTTGAAGGACAACTTCCAACTCTTTGTAAATACAGTATTGACTTTTTTGGTCTTCAAAGTTTATTGTAAGAAATAAACGAGAGCAGTACAAATGAAGAGCAAGCATAATCCAGGGCACAGCAGAAGTGTTGCTTCCTGTCTCTTAACACTTCCACTATGTGGATGAAGACAATTTTCTTTTTAATTGTTGGGAATATTTTATTGTATTTTCCCTGCAGGTCTGTTAATGGTGTTTACCGGATTGGATTGTATGCGCTTAAAGACATGCCTGCTGGTACTGAATTGACTTACGACTACAATTTTCATTCATTTAATGTTGAAAAACAGGTGAGAATCAAAGTGCAAGACCTTGAGAAAACTCACCAAGGACAAACAGTTCTCTGAAGTTGAAGGTCAATTAACAAAACCTATTGTGTTGTATTTAACTGAATAGGTTCTTTATAATATTCAGAGATAATCTAAATGTTTTGGGTTTTATTTAAAATAATTTTTTTTTCCCCCAAAGCAACTCTGCAAATGTGGTTTTGACAAATGCAGAGGAATAATTGGGGGTAAAAGTCAGCGAATGAATGGACTTTCAAGCAAAAGCAATCAGCCTGTGAGCACCCACAGAAGGCCTGGACGGTCGAAAGAGAAAAGGAAGTCAAAGCACAAACTAAAGAAGAGAGTAAGTAGTAAAGACAGCTTTTTTGGTGGATAAAGGTTAATAGGAAATCAGTTTGTGCCATTGGACTGAAAAACTGTGTATTTGTGTATTTTAAACTTCAGAGAAATACTATAGAGAAATACTACAGATTCTGTCTCGGGAACTACTTTTACTATTTTGCTAAGTTCTTGGCACAGTTTTTCCTGTCTATCAGAATGATCTGTTTTCCAGAGGGGCCACATCCCAGAGGAACCCAGTGAAAGTGTGAATGCACCAACAAGGCTGACACCACAGCTTCAGATGAAGCCCATGTCTAACAGAGAAAGGTAAGGAATGATTTCAGTGGAATTTTCCTCAGAAATGGAGTGTTGTGCAAATGTTGAAATTATTTTTTTTCTATAAGAAAGGGCATCATGAAATGTCTGAAGTAAGCAGTTCTTAGTTCTTTCAGCAGCTAGGGTGAAATTCCTCTCTACTGAGAGAAGGTACAGAAGTGTACCTCTGAATATCTGTCTTTTTCCCCACATTAAGGAATTAATTTTACAGTAAGAAGGTGACATATTAAGGAATTAATTTTACAGTAAGAAGGTGACATATTAAGGAATTAATTTTACAGTAAGAAGGTGATTTTAATGCTTTTCTAATTTCTGTAGGAATTTTGTGCTAAAACACCATGTATTTTTGGTACGAAACTGGGAAAAGATTCGACAAAAACAAGAGGAAGTGAAGCATGTTAGTGACAATATCCATACCACATCACTATACAACCGCTGGAATGGAATCTGTCGGGATGATGGCAACATTAAATCTGGTGAGGCCAACACAGTTTCCTCAGGTTGCTACTTTGAGAACCTGTATGACTGCCCATGAAGAGTGTAAACTCTGCGTATAAATCAAATGTAGCTTTACTACAAGATCCATCTACCTTTTGTAATACATACAGGGAATGCTATATATATAAAAATACCTATATATGTGTTTGTCTTTGTATGCCCTTATCTTTACATAGCAGGGTAAGACATGCTTTTTCGCTGTTTCAGTGTATTTTTTGCATTATGGCATTCTGCAGTTTCCTCCAAAACACTTAATGCTGTTTTCTTAAGAATGAGAATTTTGTACTATATAAACCATTTGTCTGATTGCTGGATTCATTTGTGTTCCTCCAGCAGCCCTGATGTCTCTCAAGTCCTGGTAGAAATTGTCATGTCTCATGTTTCACCAAGAGTGGTTTATCAGAGGAGGATGATACTTAACGTTTTCCATGATTGCACCCTTACAGAGAAGGGCTGTTTTCTGCTTTCTATATCCCTAGGCAAGAAACAGTTGCGCTGACTTTGAAAAGTGTCATTTATCCTCATAATTAAATGGATTTCGGGCCTTTAGAAAACCAAGCTTTTTTGGCATGTAGTCAGTTATGGGAATGGGACAAAATACGACTATCAGAAAAACTTTGTTAATCCTGCTTCAAAAATAGCACTCTGTTCATAGGACCATAATCTTCACAGCCATGCAGGATTTGGTCCTCACTGTCAGGTACATGAGAAGTTGGAATTGAGTACTTTGGGTGAATTCAGTGACATGCTATATTTTAGATAACCAGCTTAACCATTTAGATGAGCTATAAGCAGTGAGAGCTGATTTAGGAATATTAAATTGAAGCCTTTTATTGTTATGGTAGCTTAGAAAACCTTAATTTTAATAATTGGTGATGGAGTTGCTGGGTCAGAAAAGATGCTGCAATTTGATCTTTAATTTTTTGTTCAGAAGGAATTCTTTTTTGCCTACTTTCAGATGTCTTCATGACCCAGTTTTCAGCCCTTCAGACCTCTCGCTCTGTGAGAACACGACGCTTGGCTGCAGCTGAAGAGAATATTGAAGTGGCTCGTGCTGCCCGCCTAGCACAAATCTTCAAGGAAATATGTGATAGCATCATATCCTACAAAGGTGAAGGTGACAGTCCTAAAAAAATCTCCATGGAAACTTTTTCAACCTCTGGAACAATGGACTCTCTGAATAGAAAATACTAGAGAAAAATGAGTTTTATTTCAGGACGTGAAGTAACCTTCCTTCCCCTCCCCGCACCTTCCTTTCTCCTGCTACCAGTAATCACTTTGCTTTATCCTCAACCCCTTCCTCTGCCACCAGAATCTGCAGATGTTGCTATCCTTTTAAATTGATTTTTCAGTAGTTCAGCAGAATGGTACAATTGACAGAATTGCAGGAAAACTATCCCCCATTTTGATACGTGTAGTCTGATTACAGCAACCAACTTGTAGAAATGCAAAAGCATTTCAATTCCCTGTGCCTCAGATAGATAGTAGAAGAGTCTTTTTTTAACCTAGACTGAGTGCTGTTAGTTACTTGCCTTTTTAAGTTTTACTCAAGTAAGTGTTGCTAAACTGTGTGTTCCTGTTGCAGATTCCTCCAGGCAGGCTCTTGCAGCTCCCCTCCTGAACCTACCCCCAAAGAAAAAGTAAGTACTTGCCTCTCAGAGCAACCCATAGTTTTCTATAATGGATTTGCACAGCTTTGGATTGCTAGTGAAAATGACATTGTGCATACATTCCCATTTTAGAAATGCAGACTATTATGAAAAGATCTCTGACCCGTTGGACCTTGCCACAATTGAGAAACAGATCTTGACTGGCTATTATAAAACTGTAGAAGCTTTTGATGGGGACATGCTGAAGGTCTTCCGGAATGCAGAGGTGAGGCGCTCTCTCTGGCCTTAAAGGTATTGCATAGACAGTGGGGATATACCCTCATTTAATGCTCTTGCCGACTTACAGTAATAAAAGAAAAATATTTTAGAGAAGGAAAACTTGTCCATTCATCTGAAATGGATCATCACACTGATAGCAATTCATGTGCTTCAGCTTACTCTTAGTGCTTTTTGGTTGCCTTAGGTCAGACAAATAGAAGGTTAAGAACATGCATGATCAGCTAACCTGATGAAATTTCAGTACCTTTTGGAAGAGGTACCTTGTTCTTCAGTGTCATATGTAAGATACATGGACCTGCTGTTCAAAATAAGGATGTAGATGGGCAGGTGTATACCCCATTTTTGGATGCAGCTTCAGTGATGACACCTTTAAGGGTGCATGCAGACAGGAGGAATGCACCAAAAGCTTGGAACCTGGAAAAAAATATTTTTTGATTCTTTGTTTTGTTTTTATTCAGAAATATTATGGCAGAAAATCTCCAACCGGGCGTGACGTATGCCGGCTACGGAAAGCATATTATAATGCTCGCCATGAGGCATCTGCCCAGATTGATGAAATTGTGGGAGAAACAGCAAGTGAAGCTGACAGCAGCGAGACATCTGTCTGTGAAAAAGAAAATGGGCATGAGAAGGACGAGGATGTGATCCGTTGCATTTGTGGCCTTTACAAAGATGAAGGACTCATGATCCAGTGTGAAAAGTGCATGGTGAGGCAGGGGGAACACAAAATGGAGTCTGGTACTCTTTTTCTATTCTTCATAACCAGTTCAACTTTTACCAGCAGTTTCCATGTAGCTAGTAGCATTAATTACCTCTTTGGACCTTCATTTCCTCTCCAAAAGAACAGAAATACTCTGTTTCCGCAGAAGAGATGCAACTTGTGTTTCTATGTAGAGGAGCTAGCACTTTTCTGAAACTGCCAACAACTCCTGTCTTTAGGAGTGCAGAATTAATTTCAACAATTTTGGGCTTTTACACAAACAGTTTCATGGGGATCTTACCTGTCTTATGACACAGTGTGAAATAGTTCAAAGAACATCTTGAAATTCCTTGCTTGTTTTCTTGCTTTCCTTAATATTTTTTGAGAAAATGCAATTGGTAAATAAAATCTATCATAGGAATTTCTAACTGGGATGTATCTTTTTCTAGGTCTGGCAGCACTGTGACTGTATGAGTGTGAATTCTGATGTTGAGCACTACTTGTGTGAGCAGTGTGAACCTCGATCTGTGAATAGGGTAAAAAAAAAAGTCTCCTCTTCATTACTACAGTTACAAACTAAAGCAGCTCTTGCATTTATATTTATTGAGATTGGCAAGACCAGTGTGGGATTCTCATTTTATAGTGTAGCTTCCTTGGTTTAGGTTTAATCATATTAAGTGTCAGTTCTTCTTCTGTGTGCACTTCTGCATATTTCCAAAAGGGTATCAGCCCCATTTTTGCACTGATCATGGTGGGCATCTCAGAATTTCCTTCCTTTTTTCTTCTTTCATCCAGGAGGTTCCCATGATTCCTCGTCCCCATTATGCCCAGCCTGGCTGTGTTTATTATATATGCTTATTACGGGATGATCTGCTGCTGCGCCAAGGTATGTGCTAACTCTGGTGACTGCTGTGATTTCCATCAGATAAGAGTGTACAGAGATTTCTGGCATCACCCTATTTTAAATGCTTTTATCTTTTTACAAGTAGAAAGATGCACTCTTTGCTATTACGGGAGTGACATGTAATAAGAGTTCTCACAGGCTGGTTGAAGAAGAAACATTAATTACCTTTAGCACAGATAGGGCTCTCCTCATGACCAGAAAAGGAAGATGCTGAGCCAACTTCTGGTAGTTAACATTTAGAAGTAAAGGCAAAGAAGGCTGTTAGGCCTTCAGTATTTTAGTGTAAAATGGTCATTAAAACACCCAACTTATTGCTTGTTTATTCCCTAAAGTATATCTTTCTGGACATTGCTTCAAAGCCCTGAGTCTTTCAGAGGCAGCTGCACAGCCACATACTTCAGTTCACTGATTATTATTTTTTTTATTTCATCCTACAGATACATACAAGGTTAGAAAGAAGCCTATATAATTATTAAGAGAACTGCTCTTGAATGAGTAAAACCAGTTGGTATGTTTGCTAGAGAGGAATGGGAGAGTCTTCAGGAAAGTGGAGAATTAAAAAAAAAAAAGGTCCAAGAACATTGTATTCTTTATCCCCTCTGCAGAATTCTAGAGTTTGCATTCAGTCTTCCTTTTTTGTTGTTGCTCTGCATTGTCTATGCTGTCTAGAGTTCAGCCATTTAGTTTTGCTATTACTTGTTTTATGCTGGGTTCCTTGCTGGAGAGTAACTTACTTTCTAGGGTTGTTCTAGGTACTTGCTTTTATGTTTTCTATTAAAATGGATTATGTTTAGCTGGGTTTTGCTGCATATTCCAGTCATTTATAGCATTAAGGTAATTTTTGTCATGATATAATATATTTCACTCATGTACCTCTAATCTGGTCTTGGTGACTTTTAATTAGAGAAATGTTAGTCCTTATGTGACTGAACTCCATGTGCCATTGGCAGAGGACAAAGGAGACCAAAGTGCCACTGTTAGGCACCAAATGCCCCTGCAGTTACAGGGAATAGATAAGTCAGGTGCATAACCAGAAGACACTAGAAAGGAATACACAGCTACAGTAGAAAAAGGAGAAATCTGTGGATTCATTGCTCATCTCTAGTTCTCTGCCAAAAATTCTGAGGCACAACACCTGCCTATAGAAATTGTTGTGATGCAGGCACACAGGCATGTAAGACATCTTGGAGACAGTAGAAGAAACAGTTTTTTACTCTCTGTCATGGTTTAACCCCAGCCAGCAACTAAGCACGATGCAGTCACTCTATCACTCCCCCGACTCAGCTAGGCAGGGGAGAGAAAATATAACAAAAGGCTTTGGGGTTGAGATAAGAACAGGGAGAGATCATTCAACCAATTCCCATCATGGGCAAAACAGACTCAACTTGGGGAAAATTAACTTAATTTATTACCAATCAAACCAGAGTAGGGGAATGAGAAGTAAAACCAAATCTTAAAACACCTTCCCCCCACTCCTCCCTTCTTCCCAGGCACAGCTTCAGTCCCAATTCTCTACCTACTCCCCAGCAGTGCATGGGGACAGGGAATGGAGGTTGGAGTCAGTTCATCACACGTTGTCTCTGCCACTCCTTCCTCCTCAGGGGCAGGCCTCCTCACACTCTTCCCCTGCTCCAGTGTGGAGTCCCTCCCACGGGAGACAGTCCTCCATGAACTTCTCCAGCATGGGTCCTTCCCACAGGCCGCAGTTCTTCATGAACTGCTCCAGCATGGGTCCCCCATGGGGTCACAAGTCCTGCCAGCAAACCTGCTCCAGTGTGGGCTCCTCTCTCCATGGGGCTACAGGTCCTGCCAGGAGCCTGCTCCAGCATGGGCTTCCCACAGGGTCATAGCCTTCTTTGGGCATCTCCCTGCTCCGGCGTGGGGTCCTCCACGGGCTGCAGGTGGATATCTGCTCCACCGTGGATCTCCCTGGGCTGCAGGGGGACAGCATATCTCACCATGATCTTCACCATGGGCTGCAGGGGAATCTCTGCTCCGGTGCCTGGAGCATCTCCTCCCCCTCCTTCTTCACTGACCTCAGTATCTGCATAGGGGTTTCTCTCACATTTCAAACTGCTGCCCCACTGCAGGTTTTCCTTCTTAAATCTCTTATCCCAGCGGCACTACCACCGTCGCTGATGGGCTCAGCCGTGGCTAGCGGTGGGTCCGTCTTGGAGCCAGCTGGCATTGGTGCTGTCAGACATAGGGGAAGTTTCTAGGACCTTCTCACAGAAGCCACCCCTGTAGCCCCCCACTACCAACACCTTGCCACGCAAACCCAATACATACTCCCTCTGGTTTCTAAAAGGTCATGTAATTTACAGATTCCAAGGCAAAAGAGACGATAGTCACCTTCAGCCCTACAGTCACTATATGCCTAGACTTACGTTTTTCCTATGTGTTGTGTATTAGAAAGAGGCTGGTCTTGCAATAAATACTAAAAGTGCTTTTGAGACCATTTGTAACTTAGTCCACCCTCGCTGCTGGGGAGTTGTGTCTGTACATTGAATCAGTTTGTCTTCCAGTTCCATACTTGAGAACTCATGTTTTTGAGGAACAAGGCTGAAAAGCTTCCAGCTGTGTCAGTGCACACACTTTACTGTGATCAAATCCCTCTAAGTATGAGTCCTTCAGTCTCTGGTTAGAGGACTTAGTTTTTTAATTTCTTGACAATTTTACTTGAGGTTGTTGAGTTATATACTACAGACATGCTTCCTCTGCGAAAATTACCTAACACATAAAACCAGGAGATTATGCAAATAGATCTGATCAGTTGGTCCATCACGTCCTTCAGAGTGAACAAGGAGTTCTACCTCACATGTGAGTTGATAAACAGAAGTCAAAACGGATCTTGGAAACCCACATAGCCAGAAACTGTCATATGTCATTATCTCTGATGCATCGGCAATAGCAGCTGCATCTCTTCTGTGAAAACACAGAACTATAAGCTCCCTTTTTGAGACAGAGGGGTAGCTATTTCAGTAGTCAGTAACGCCTGGATAAACTTTAATTGAAATCAAGCTGCTTTATCTTTAAGGCAAGAGACTATCTGTGTATATTTCTTTCTGAATACTCCTTTTTTAGTCAGGTACAGTAAGTACTAGAGCTGCTTTATTCCTACTGAAGAGGTAGAGAAGAAGAGTTGAAAGTAGCAAATTTAAAGTAACAGCCAAAAATAAGTGGTTTTATTTACGTTCTGTTTGGGGCCAGCAGCTGGTCTCAGCATGTACCTTACTTTTTTTTCTCTGAGTCTTTTAAAGAAATTAGGGTGAGTTGCTTAAAACTAATCCTTAATAGTAAAATGAAGATGATGTTATCCCAGCTATAGTTCAGATAGTGAGAAGAGCTAATACAGTGGGTGAGTATAGGCTTATCACCAGCAAATACACATTGAATCCTTGAAGAGCTTGCGCTCTACTAGCTTATATGCAAGCCTATGTCATTCTGTCTTAAGTCCATTTTTTACTTAAGCTAGAATAAAACTGTCTCTCGCTTCTATTTGTTTAAGAGGGATTCTGGTGTACCAGAAGGTTTAAAAGCTGGCTTCATGGTTGTAGGGAGATGTCAGTGCCCGTATGGGCCATGTCATCTCTGTTTTAAATCAAGATTTTTTTAATAGTGCAATGTATTGTACTCCACAGTTGCAATGACAGGCGACTACGTAAAACCTTAAAGCAATTTTTGTATACAAGGAGTCCTTAGGATCATCTTTTAAACTTATACAAGATTGATAAATGAGATTATGTAAATGAAAATATAATTACAATCCTTCGCTTTAATCTTAAGTTTGATTATAAGCTAAGGGAGAACAAAACTGAGGTGTTCATGAACCTGGGACCACATTGTACTTGGTGGTTCTCCAGCATCTTTTTACTAAGATGTAGAAGTAACAGAGACGGAACCTGATAATTAAATAATAGTAATGTTATATGGAAGGAAAATAGACATAACTGCACATACACAAAAATAGGTAAGTACTTAGGGAGAAAAAAATCCAGGAGTCGTTGCAATTTAATGGAAACATAAGAGAAATATTCAGCATGGGTCAAAAAGGTAGACTGAGTATTAGAAATCATCATGAACAAAACAGAAAAAGTAATTGTGTCATTCTCTAGTCTTACAGTGTGTCTGTCTTGCATGCTGTGTACTGTTTTTGTCATCCCATCTCAGAAAGAGTAGCTTACTACTTGTAAAGCACGATGACAAGGTTAATCAGGTACGAAACATCTTTGCTGTGAACAAAGTCTACACAGATGATTTGGAGGGTGATATGATAAAGGTCTACGAAATCATGAGTGGCATAGGAAAGCGCAACAATGTAGAAATTAGGGAACAAACACTGCAATTAGCAGGCAACATACTTAAATAATAGGAAGTATTTTTTTACAAAAGCATAACTAAACTATGGGAAGCATTGTAACAGGAAGTTGGAGAGGTCAAGAGTATAAGTGGTTCCAAAAAGATAACACAAATTCTTAGAGGAAGGATTAACCCCTACCTATTTATGCACAGTGGTCCAGCTATAGCCTTTAGCTTTAGAAGTCTGTAAAACAGAGATTAAAGGAAGCCTGAAGGGGTACTGTGGGAAAGCTTTTCCTATGCATGCCTTATTCCTATGCTTTTTCCTCCTAAGCATCTGCTACTGCCCAATTTTCTAGCTAGAATACTATGCTATGTGACCTTTGATTTTACCCAAGGTAGTTTTTCTTAATATTTTATGTCTTGGGACCTCCCAGTTTTTTGTTCACTGTGCGATAAGTAACGGAAAAGGTGGAGTTGATTTTTAAATACTATATACTAAATCCAATTATATTTTCAGTAATAGTTTTAGTTTCCCAAATGTTCTCCCTGTGAGACTCTTCAGGTTCCTTGTGAACGTTATTGATTAAAGCTTTTTCCCTAAAGGAGAAAGTCTTTTTGAACGGAGCAGTGTATTTTCACCCTATCAAATGATACTTACGCCACAAAGAAAGGTGCAGTATACAAGTAAGAATGGGAGTCAAGTCTGGGGGGTGGAGAGGAAGTACTTTTAATATCTTTTCACAGGTCAGAGCAGAGAAATTAAAAAGTTAATTCACTCATTGTACAAAATGAATAAATAGAAGTTTAGGGACCTGTTTAGGGGTTGCACTTGGGAAAGACTTTTTTAGTTGCCAGGGGTGTCATTTTGTTCAGCCCTTTTTGAGTTCTGCTTACCTTTCCTGAGCTATGCATCTTATTTGAATTCTGCTGGAATAATCAAAGGCTTGGGGCTTCTCAGTCAGTGATTTATTTTCTTAATAATAATCTCCTCTCTAAGTGTCTTCCCTCTTAAAGCTTAGATTTATTTTTTAAACACTGCAGCTATCACTAATTTTGACACATTTTCCTAATCACAACTTATTTTGTTACACATCCTGCGGTCTGTCATAATTTATCTTGATGCAGTACATGTTAGTATTTTCAGTCTGGGCACACAACTGAAGTTACGTTTAGTTCTTGCTATAAAGCTTTTTTGAAAATGATCAAGGTAACCTTTCCTCCTTTTGCGGGTTCTGCATTGGTTCTGCATTGCTCTTTACAATTCAACATTAGGCAGCTCTGTCATGTTAGTTTTAATGAAACCATTTACTCTATTTTTTGGTGTGCTGGACTCATGAAAAGTTCTTTACAGGTGTGTGTTTTGTGCCTATTGCCAGGTGACTGTGTTTACCTGATGAGAGACAGCCGTAGAACTCCAGATGGACACCCTGTCCGGCAGTCGTATCGGCTGCTGTCCCACATCAACAGGGAGAAACTCGATATTTTCCGCATTGAAAAACTCTGGAAAAATGAGAAGTATGTTCAAGGCATCTTTTGAATTTGAGACATTCCATATACCTACCTGTCAAAACACAGTAATTTTGTGGAAGTCTTGTCGTAGCTTAAAAATGCAGGGCCAAACATGGCTCAGTTACAAAGGCTTGATGATTTCCCACTTATCTCTGCTTGTGCTCCACAAAGTAAGAACATGTAAGTCTGGAGGTTTAACAAGGGGATGAGAGACAGAAGTTGATGTACTTTCCTCACTGTTGGAATAGGCTGAGAATACACACTGACAGCTGAATTGGCTCAGGTAACAATCACTGACTTGCTGAGCCAGTGTAATGTGATTGAATGCATATGGCTCAATGATAGCAGCACAGTAAGTCTGCAGTGTTCATAAAAATCACACTGGGAGTATTTCCACTTACTGAGGGAGATAAAGTTGAATGTGTAATATTCATGTGACTTTGCTTTTCATCAGTCATTGCAAAAATGCAAGATAGATAATTCAAAATTAAGTGGAGGGCATTAAGTTGATTCACAGGCTTACAGAAATAGTCTTTTTTTCCCTTCTGTTTCTCTCTTTCTCTTACCTTTACACCTTCAAACAGAGAGGAGCGGTTTGCATTTGGTCATCATTATTTCCGTCCACATGAAACACATCATTCCCCCTCTCGAAAGTTTTATCACAATGAGCTCTTCCGGGTGCCATTGTATGAAATTATCCCCTTAGAGGCTGTGGTGGGAACGTGTTGTGTTCTTGACCTGTACACCTACTGCAAAGGTAAGGAAACTTAACGGGATGAGAAATTAAATATAATACACCTTTCTAATAATTTGGGAAGTATGCTAAAATAGTTACTGCTGTAAAAAGGCCATAGCCAATGTTTACAGGATATCAAAGCTGAGGAAACACTGTTTCCTTAGCACTGGGACAGTGATTTCTGTTCTAAAGGGGCCAGTACTGAAGAGACAGCAGCAGGGTGGGATTGTGGTGGGCACTGAAGAGAAAATGATGGCAATTGATAATAGTTTTTGCAAAAGTTTGGGTACTATTTGATTAGATTATACAGGTTTTCCTCTTAAATTGAACTAGCAATATGTCCACTATTATGATTATGTATCAAGGAGAACAAACAAGAATGCCTGCCATCGCACTGAACAGCTCTGACAGCCCCCTATTTCTCTGACACTCTGTATGGCTTGTTCTTGTTCTGGTACACCATGTGTTTTCTCTTGAATCTGATTAACTTTTTTCCCTATGTGCTTTGTTTTGAAACCCCAGGGAGGCCAAAAGGTGTGAAGGAGCAGGATGTATATATTTGCGATTACCGCCTTGATAAATCAGCTCATCTCTTCTACAAGATCCACCGGAATCGTTATCCTGTCTGCACCAAGCCCTATGCTTTTGACCACTTCCCCAAGAAACTCACACCCAAGAGAGACTTTTCTGTAAGTGTTTCTTCTCTTAGCTTTCTTACTTTTTACTAAAAGATTGGACATATTTTTTGAACGTCCCTGGCACTCTGTTTATGAATGAAGCTTGGTAAACTGAAGGAAGCTGACACATAAGCATACACAGTCTGGATGAAAAGCTGGCTAGAAAGAATGCTTGGAAAGAGAAATTGAATGTAGACAGAGAATATGCAGTTCAAAAGCAAACAGATGTTGAACAAATAGTGATGTACAAGTTTAGAGGCTGTGGTTTCTGACTGAACTCTAGATGCTAATTTCATTTAAGCCACTCCTGAGTGAAGGAAATCTTAGAACTCACTTTCTAGTCACAATTCTGCAACCATAAAATAATGTTATGTGTTTCAGAGAATCACACAACATACAGTCCAGTGTGAGTTTGTTAGCCTGTCTGTGTCAGGCTTTCTTCCCTTTGGTGTAATTACTCCATGTATTAATAAACTTGCTTAAAAAATGGTTTCCAGCAGTACCTTTGAACAGTGATTCCCAATAAAGAAAAGCAGTATTTTCCTATTTCTATTTCCCTGCTGTACATTTTATATATATATATATATAAATAATCACTGAAAATGGATGTCTCATCAAAAAAAAACAGCAGACAGATAGGCAGCAAAATCGTGAAGTATACTCTCCCTTAACATCCTCCATCTGAATATCTGTTCATTTCACTGTCTCATTTTCCCCTATTCCATGGAAGTAGCAACTCTTCATTGTGCACATCCTCCTACACAGTACTACTTTGTCTCTGAGCACAGGGGTATCAGATCTGGCAGATATTTTGCAAGTAAGCACTTTTCTTCCTGGAAGCAGAGAAATTTTTGTAGTGAGTTTAGAGGTTCTTCCAAACTTCTGCTGTGCAGAAAGCAAGGATGATTTTTATCATGATGGTCTATGGCTTGAAATTTATTTAGAAGATAGGAAGAATCGCATAAGATGTCTGGATCTAATTTATCCTTACTACATGATGTCGTGGTTTCAGCCCAGCTGGTAACAAAGGACCACGCAGCCACTCACTCACTCCTCCCGCCCCCCTCCAGTGGGATGGGGAGGAGAATCAGAAAGAGAAAAGAAAAAAAACCCAGAACCTCGAGGGTTGACATAAGGACAGTTTACTGGGGCAACACAAAAAGAGAAGTTACAACAATAACGATACAAATAAAAGAATATACAAAACGAGTGATGCACAGTGCAACTGCTCACCACCTGGAACCCAATGCTCCACCACTACCCCCACCGAAAGCTGAGAGAATGCCCCCCAGCCCCCTCCCCATTTATATACTGAGCATGATGTCACATGGTATGGAATAACTCCTTGGCTAGTTCAGGTCAGCTGTCCTGGCTGTGCCCCTTCCCAAGTTGCTGTGAAAATTAACTCTATCCCAGCTGAACCCAGGACACAAGATTATGCCTTCTCCTTTGAATTTGTCTGATGAGCGAGATATGCCAGCTGTACACTGGCATTTCCAAAATGTCAGATAGGCGAGTCCTGTATTGGTACTTATAGAGTATTTGGTAGATGAGCTTACACTGTGAATTTTATTTGGTATTAACCATAATCTTTGTTGTTGTTATAGCCTCATTATGTACCAGACAACTACAAGAGAAATGGAGGCAGGTGAGTCTTACCTATCAGATTGTTTGTTGAGAAGAGATGATATAATCCTGTTTGTTTGTCAAGTGCCCACTCTTATTGCTACCCATTTCCCCTGGGTGCTACGGAAATAATGAGTTTAAATTATTTAAAGCAATCCTCTAAACTTTCAAAGACATAAAAGGGAACAAATGAGGAGGGATAGAATACAGAAGCAGCCTCAGTGTTCCTTAATAATATACATAAGGAAGAGTACAGAAGCCATTTTGAAAGTTAGCAAAGGCAGCAGAATGTGGGAGATGGCAGAGCCCAGGACAAGAGCATCCAGCCTTCCTGCACAAAGGGAGATCAGATCCCTGAACACGCTGCCCATGTTTGCATTGTAATAAGAGCCAGGGACAATGCACTATCTCTGTTCTGTTAGAGACTAAAAATACCATCGAGAGCCATGATTATTGCAGAAAAACGTCAGTAAGTGTCAAGCTCAACTATTTTGGAAGATAAAAACCCTTACAAATCGAAATTAAAAAGCAATTTGTTTTAAAAGTCTGCATTTGACATTATGCAAACAAGGTTATAGGAATGTAGCCTCCCGTAGATAGTAACAGGTGGGTTCAAACACATGTATTAAGTCAAATCACTGAGATTCCAGAAAGCCCCCTACCTACCAAGGAGTCATTGACTCAGTAGTAATTTGCCTTTCAGATGAGTTTCTCAAAAATTGTGGTTTTTTAAACGCTTCTTTTCATGCTAGATCATCCTGGAAAACAGATCGGTCAAAACCACAGATTAAAGACTTAAACCAAGAAGAAGATTCTCTTCCACTTATTGAGGATGTATTAGGAAATCAAGATCAAACTTCAAGTGAGATGCCTAGCCTAGATGAGCCAGAAAAAGAGGCAGTCTCTAGTGAGACCTGTGAAACTGATAAAAAGGTGGAAGAAAGCAATTCCGACACAAGGCAGCTGTGCACTCCAGAGGAAAGGCGGCATATTCAGAGAGAGAGACTTAATCAAATCCTGCTAAACCTCTTAGAGAAAATCCCAGGGAAAAATGGTGAGATTTTATGCTATGATTACACAATAGCATTTCTTCTGCAGGTTTGTTTTTAGTTTGCTGCAGACCATGTTGATAAAATAAATGTTTTTGTCTGAATTTACTGCTAGTGGACATTTATTAATAATTAATTTTCTTTACAGCAATGTTTTCTTTTGCAACAGCAGCAATTTCCACTAAATCCAAATGAAATTTCTTACGACTGACACTGTGTTTTATATAATATTTTTAGTAACCACAAAAACTTTCTGAAGACCAGTTCCCCCCATTATTCCGTGTTTACAGCTGAGAAACTTGACATGCAAAGAAAGACTGAAGAGAATTTGGAAAGCCTATTTTGACCCTTAATGAGCTTTCCATTGGGTTCCAAGTAACTTCCGTAGGTATTGTCTAATTTGTAGAATAAGGGTGCAGTGGTTGCACTGGTTAAGTATGTCTCTGTTTTTAATTAAAAGCCTAGGATGAACTCTGTCCAGTCTCTTTCGTGTTCTGGGAGTTAATGCAAAATAATCATGGACTCGTAGAGTAATTTAGGTTGGAAGGATCTTTGGAGGTCATCCGATCCAAACATGACTCAAAGCAGGGCCAACTTCAAACTTAAATCAGGTTGTTCAGCACCTTGTCCAGTGGAGTTTTGAATATCAGTATGGCTGGAAACATCCTTGAAAGAACTGTGAATAGGAAAATAGGAAAACTGTTACTGGTATCACCTTCTTTTACCAAAAGCCTGTGGTCTGTTGCAGCTATTGATGTCACTTACTTGCTGGAGGAAGGATCAGGAAGAAAACTGAGGCGGCGCACTCTGACCATCCCAGAGAGCAGCTTCAGGAAGTGATGCCACGAGAGGAAGCTGTGGTCTGGAGTCTGCTACAAGGTCTGCTGAGGACTGAGGGCAGGAGCTCAACTTCCTCTGCACCAGCCAAGGAAAAGAGGGCAGCAGAAAACTGACAAATATACAAACAGTTAGCACTTAGATGTCTGGGTTGGCAGGTTGCCCTGCCCTGCTCTGCAGTGCTCTTATGGTGTGTGTGTTGTTGGGCGTGCCTTGTATTGATGTTAGGTACTGAGAAAAATCTCGTGGTTATTGTCCAGGATGGTCAAATTTAATTTATTTTTGCTTGATATTCCCACTCAGAGGAAAAAAAAAAAAATGGGGAGGTAAGAAGGATAACGACTGACTGACTCTGGTGAGAATATTCCCCATGTTCACCAATTAACCTGTGATTGTACAAGATACCGATGGCACCACCATGGCCCGTGCCAGTGAATGAAATCCGGATGGGAGGGTGAAGGGCCAGTGGCTTAAAATTAAAGGCTGCCCTAAAGTTGTGGCCTCTGATTTGCACAAGTTCCAAGAAGAGAGAAATGCACCCAAACGTGCAAAAGGTTCACCGTGGAACGGCCAGTGCACACATGTACCTTTGGTCTGTGACAAGGAGAAACTTCCAAAGTCACCTTGGAGCAAAGCAGGAGTTGGCTGGTTGAGGCACTTGTTCTGCGTCGTAGAGGGGGGAGGGGGTGGGGTGTGATTTTTTTCACTTTTTTCTGCAGAGAAATTTTATAAAGCAAGTCAAATCCTGACAACACCATTGCTGTTGGTTTTTTTGATAAGCTGTGGTTCTTGTGTGTCTAGTGTGTTGTGCAAATTAAAATCTGTTAAAAGAAAAAGAAAAAAAAAGGAAACTTCACTACATGAACCGTCAAGCAGTATTCAGAGCGAGTATTTGTTGTGAACTGTAGAATATATCAACTGCTAACACTATTATTGTGTTCTGGTTGTACAGCTTAAAATGTCTGTCTCTTAAATTAAGAGACAGTGTATCTCGCACCGCCCTCTCTCTCTGTCCTGATGAAAAGTATTATTCCCGAAAGCAACAGCCGAGGCACTGATTTCTCACTGCATGAAACTGCGATTGCCATAATGTACCACGAACCAGTGCTGCAGCAGGACTCCCTGTACTGCACCCAACAACCTTCCTGGTGTGCAGAGCCACGAAGCTGTCAACCTGTCTCTGGGCCAGGGCCAGGCTGTGGCAAAGGGAGGGGGTGGTCAGCATACGCTGCCCCTTTAAAATGGCTTTGCTTTTTTGTCTTTCAGACGTACATATGCATATACAGTCCTGTTTTAGATGTTCTTATAAGAAAACCAGTTTTTAATGTGCCAAGTTGTATATATCTGCTGCGTGGATGTAAAGCAATACAGTAGTTACATGTTCCTTTTTAATGGACCAAGCTTGTCCTAATGTACATTCTTGTTATTATTATAATTATTTTACTCTTAGTGGAACATGACTCATTCCATTAACTTTTATGTGTTGATTTAAAAAGAAAAAAAAAAGAAAGGAAAAAACCCTTTGAGAAAAAATATTTTATTAAAAAAAAAAGAAATAAGAAAATAGTTTGGAATATTTTCTTACTGTAGAGAAGCACTGTACAGTACCAGGAACCCTGAGTATAAAATACTCGTGCGTATAGTAGGAATAACGCATGTCCAAAATCTTTGAGTTGTCTCATTTAGTTTAAAACAGAAATCATTGTCTCAAATGGTGTTAAACACTAAAAAGTTTTTAAAAAATAAAGTGCGTACAGAAGCGAGACACTAGCTCTGTCATTTTATCTTTCTTTTGTTGAAAGACTAAACAAAATGTTTTTTAGACAATCAAATGTTAGGTAAGTGCAAAGAATTGTTTTTCTTACTGGTGTAGAAATTAATGACTTTTTTTATTTTTCGGTTATTTTATAATAATGAGAAGACCAGTGTGTCACCAGGATCGCTGTTTTAAGACCAGGAAGCACTACATTATTGCAAATAGATATGAACTCTTAGTCTGCATGGGTGTAGGCTGTGTGATTGCTGAAAATAAATGCTGCTAATATATTTCCTTTTTACAAAGCATATCTAAATAGATCATTGTTTTGATGTTAATCTTTGTAAATTATGTATTACCAATTTTAACATTGGATGTAATTGCATAAAAAGCCTGCATCTCAATCCTGAGAGAGTCTAGTATTAAATGGAAAATCTTTTCCTATTGATGACTTGTGGGGTTTTCTTTGACACGTCTTTGATTTTCTTTTCTTGCTTCTTTGTCTTAACTGCTCCTGTCATGTTCTGACGCTCCTACAGCCGCTTTTCTGGGGTTTGTTGCCCTGTCTCTTTCAAATATCCAGTTGCTTGATGGGTGATGGTGTTTTGTTAGCATTTAATTTGGTGCTGATGGTTCTTCTGGTCAGACCTTGGCAGGAGGGATGATGGCAGTGTGCATGCAGAGCAACAGGAGCATCAGCACAAACATTGACTGTTTGGTAGTCAGAGGGTGTGTAACCGTGATTGTATATAATGGCAGGATGAACATGAGCCGTTAAATCTACAAATTTAGTGCCTATTCCCAGAATATAAACCCCTGGTACCTAGAAACATTGTCTCCCATGCCTGCATAGACAGCAGATTCAGTTCTGTCAACTTCATTAATGCATCTCACAGTAGCAGTGCACTTACTCCTGCTAATATTAGACCAGAGTCATGTCAGAAAAAATTACTTGCACTGTGTGGCATGTTCCCATCCGCTACCAAAAAGTCAGGTAAGCTAGAAAGGCTAAGAGGTGTTTCAAGTTGTTGGGAGCTGTCAGCCCAATCCCATACCATCATCCTGCCCTGTGCCTGTTGGCACACAGCAGAACGTTAAGGAACACAGAAAGTGAGAACTTTGTGTCCCTTCAAACCAGCCTCTCTAAGGCTTTGTTGGCCTCCCATTTCCTCCTATAACCTCTGTCAAGGTTGGTACTAATGAGATACGGATCTTGCAAATCTGTTAGGGTTTAAACTTCCTCTGGTCCAGAAGTGGTTGCTGAGACTAAGTTTGATAACTATTTGTGTTAGTCACTTAGGAATAAAAGAGCTTCTTGATGATATTCCCCCCCCCCCCTTAATGTAACTTGATTTTTCCTTTTTCCATTACCTAGCCTGAATCGCTGTGGTCATTAAAATACCATGCTTGACCCATACACTTGCCCTCCTTTTAAACTAGAGACATGACGCCAAGGACTGTAGTGTTTTGGGTTTGTTTTTTTTAATAATAAAAAAAGTTGAAAAAGTACCTGGATTCATCTCCTGCTGGCTTGACCATATTTCAAATGCCAGAGGCAGTTATGGAATTCAACCAAACCTACTTAAGGCAAGCCAAATAACATTCCAAATAAGATATAATGTCCCTTGTCTAAGAGTAAAAATGCCAGAGAGAGAAATGAAAATGAGAACAGAACAAAAAGAGCAGCTTTATCCACAAAGCAGGCCACAGCCTGGCAGCTGAAGCATGGGCTCGTTTTCTACTGAAACAGTGGAAGGTAGAAAGATAAAATGTTGTTCTTGGTCCATAGAAGAGAGCACTGGCCCCAAAGCTGACCCTACAACAGGTTGCTATTGCCTTGTGGCCCTTTACTGGACACTCTCCAATATGTCCATGTCTCTTTTACTGGGAAGCCCAGTATAAAATGTAAACAGCGTGGTATAAAAACACAAGCAATAAGGAAAAACTTGAAAAAAACAGAAGCTATCCTGCCCCTCCTGACATCCTTACTCACTAAAAAAAGATGAGTTTATTTTAAATAACTAACTAAACAAACACATACCTTTACTAGTGATGTGCAGCTTCCATCTTGGGCGGGGGGGCGG
>JANZLQ010000092.1:12865218-12879806 GCA_026212715.1 Elanus axillaris | reverse complement strand
GGCGGGGACCCGGATCGGCGGCGCGGCGGGGCGCGGCGGCAACGAGCGGCGGAGCCGGAGCAGCTGGACCGGGAGCAGCTGGAGCCGGGCCCGGGGTTCCCGGGGGCCCACGGCCGCCATCACGGATTTCCTGTGGGACAAGCGCACCGGGCTGGCTGCGAGGACGGTGCGGCGCGGGGCGGGGGTAGGCCGCGGCCTCCGTGGTTTGCGGGGGTGGCCCGGGACCGCGCGGGGCAGGCCCGGGCCGGTGGCTCCGCGCGGGACCGCGGCCGCAGCCCGGCGGCCCGGGCGTTTCCGGGGCGGTGGAGGTGGGGGGAGAGCGCAGGCGGGGCCGGCCGGGCCGGATGGCCCGAGGAGGCCGCGGCTGGGCCCTGTGGCTCCGGGGTGGGCGGTTCCCCACCCGCCGCCCCTTTCCTCGGCCCCGCTCCCTCCCGGTGTCTAGGCTCCGTCCTCCGCTTCGCGGCCGGGTCCCGGTGCTTCCATTTTTGGCGCTCGGCGCGGCCCCGTTCACAGTGGAGGCCCCGCCCGGTGGCCGCGGAGCAGGACAGCGAGCACAGCCGCCATCATCGTCCCCAAACTGGTTCCAGACCTGCTGCGAAACGCCCCGGTGCGGGCTTCGCCTGCTTCTAAAGAGGGTGCCCGGCCTTGGCGGGCCGCCAGCGTCGTCTTCGTACGCTGCCTTTAATTAGAGGCTGGAAGCGGCGGCCGGTGCTGCACTCGGCGCCTGCCGTGGGCGCAGTAAGACCGAACTGCGGAGTTGCCGAACCAGGGGGAGCCGTGAGCAGCCCCACAGACTGTGGCCTTGCTCTGGAGGGCGACACTTGCTCGGTCAGGTCACCACATCACTGGGGGTGGTTTTGGCTTTTGGTAGCCCTGCCTCTAATGTCAGCGTAGGTGTGGGTGCAGGAAGGCAGCCAGGTGTGTGAGTGTAGCTTTTGGGGTAAAAAATTGCCAGTGGGAGGTCTGCAGACAAAGGGAGCTCCAGCTTCTAGCTTGTAGAGACGAGGCAGACTGAGCTGCCCAATGCTTCGGAACCAAAATACAAGCAGGGGATGTCTTAGAGCTGTGGAGTGAGGGCTGGCGATGGGAACGGGGTCCTATGAACTAGCATTTTAGGGCTGGGACCCGGTGTGCCATCTTACTGAGGGATTTTGTCCTTCGCCTTTGACTCTCGCGTCTCACCAGAGAAGCAGAGGTGAGCACTTCTCCCCTCTGAGGTAGGGCCTACAAGGCTTCATTAATGCTTCTGCACATGGAAAGGGTACACAGCCTGGATGCTGTAGGGCCCTCCCCACTCTCAGTGGGAAGTGTAGGTGTTGCTTGCTTGGCAGTAAACCAGAGACATCTCTTCAGGAGCTGCCCACTTAGGTGTCTCCAGCACTGCTGTGCAAGGACTTTGGGCCAAGCACCAGTGATATCCTGAGCTTCATTTCACCTTCCTTCAGTTTCTTTGATGGTTCTTATCTCCTTCCTCGAGAGCATGTTAGTTTAAAGAGAGAAGGTGGAAGCCCTGAAGGTGCAAATGCTTCTTCTGGAGCTGTGGCCAGTAGAGATAGGCATGAAGAGGGGAAAGGAGCCTGGAAAACAGAACTGCAGCAAGCACAGCTCGTGTGGGTGGTCACATCCTTTCTCATATGGATTTCTGGGATCTCTCTTAAGTTTGTTCCCCCCGTCTCAGATCACCCCTGCACACTCAGACACACTGCTGATTGCTTCCCCACCCTTGCCCTGGCAGTTCCTTGGCCACTGATGATCTGCACTGGTTTCTTTCCCTTGCAATTGTCTCGTGTAGTCATCACTGTCTGTTGTCCCCGTAGATGCCTCACTCTAGAAGGTACCGCTCGTCGGAACGCAGCAGCCGAGGCAGCTATCATGAGCGCTACAGAAGTCGCAAACACAAGAGACGGCGGACACGGTCACGATCGAGCAGCAGCGAGCGTGACCGTCGGCACCGTCGGGAAGACAGTTACCATGTTCGATCCAGGAGGTGAGTCTGAGGAGATGAGGCGGAACCTCAAACCCTGCAGTGCTTCTCCAGCTTGGCCAGAGGTAGATGTGGTCAGCCCAGCTTCTGGGTGGCCTAGGCTCTGCTCTCTCGTGTGCTGAGCTGTAACTTTCCCAGCGGTGTTCGTAATTGAATCCCCTCGGCTTGCTCCCCCCTTTAGCTACGATGACCACTCAGGAGACAGGAGGGCCTACGACCGGCGTTACTGTGACAGCTATCGGCGGAATGATTACAGCCGTGAACGAGGGGAAGCCTACTATGAACCCGAGTACCGTCATTCCTACGAGTACCGACGCTCCCGGGACCGTGAGGGCAGCTACCGGAGCTGCAAAAGCAGCCGGCGTAAGCACAGGCGGAGGCGGCGCCGCAGCCGGTCCTTTAGTCGCTCCTCATCGGTGAGTATCCTGCTGTGCTAGGCCTCCCCTGTAACCTTTCTCTCCCAGGTGGCGAGCTGGGTAAGTAGAAAACTCACTTTCTAACGCTCTCTCAGACTCAGCTTGAGAACCGCGTAGAAAGCCTTTGATGCAGACAGGAGTTCCTATCCACCATCCTGATGCGCCTCGGCAGTGGCTGCCCTGTGCCAGCAGGGCACAGGTGGCTCAGACCCTCTTAGTGTTGCCTGCTCAGAGGTGGGAGAACGACAGGCGTGCCTTGAGGCTGGCGTGTCCCCTGGGGTGGTGCTGCAGTCCTCAGCTCCCTTATCCCTGCAGAGCACTGCTTTTGTTCGGTGATGCTCATTAAGAGCTGTCTAGGAACCCCAGCCAAGCAGCCTTTTGTGCAAGGTTTGTACAGCAAACATTCAGCTGATCCTGGTCCCAGAGAGCTCTGTCTGCCTGCAGCAGGCGGCTTGGTCCCCGTGGTCCCTGGTTCAGGCCTCCGTTCTGTGGCAGGAAGCCCCTGTCTCTGAGGGTTAGGTCCTGCATTAGAGCAGGATCCTTCTGGGTAGGCCCAGCTGATGTGGGATGTCGTGCAAGGAGCTTTGCAAAGAAGTAGGGCTTGTGGACCAGTCAATTCAGGTGGAGACAGCAACCATCACAGGTTCTTCCCAGCAGTGTCCCTGGCTTTCTCTTTTTGTCTGTTCTGCTGTTCACCTTCCACTTCTGTTAGACCCCAGACATGTTCTCTGCTCTGTGTGTGGAGCTCTCAGTGTTGTCTGGTCTGTTCTGGCTGTGTGTTCAGGGATGGGATTGTGGGCTGGATTCGGGTCCCAAGTCTGCTGGCCGGTCGCTCCCAGGTGTGGGGATACTTAGCTGAAGAACTGAAGGCAGGAATTTTCTCTTCTGTGGCATAAACCTCTTATCTGCCTCATCCCAGGCTGTCCCTATTCCCTGTTGGACCTCTGCTTCTCTCCTGGAAGTTAGTCCTTCCAGGATCAGCTTCTTTGGGGGAGGGTCTAGGAAGAAGTGTTACATCTTCCCTCAGGCAGTCACTTGTAAATTCTCTCTGGTTCTGGATGGATCATTGTACCGAGAGTTGCTGCTGAAATCTCTGAATTCATCTTTTTCTGAGTGTTGGGGCTGGGGGAAGCTATGTGGGTGGTTGTTGGAATGGGGTGGGCAGTGCCTGTGTGGGGCAGCCTGGGCCTTTGCTTGTGCAGGACTTCCCAGCACCTACCTTCTGCTGCCTTTCCTCAGTGGCTGCCATGGGGCTGAAGTGAGCCCCTCCCCGCGGCCACTGAGTGCCCGGCTGCAGTGTTGTGCTTCGGCGTGCTCACTTTGCATTATCCAGGACCTGAAGGCCAAGTGCCATTCCTCTCCAAGCCCCCCCTAGGAGCAAGAGCAGCTGGCCCCTTCCACTGCCCATCCACTAGCCCTTGTTCTGACTATCTCTGCTCTCACACTGGTTCGGGTGGGGCTGTTTGTAGGTTCTTTTTTTCTTTTTTTTCTTTTTTTTTTTTTTTTGCTACAACAAAAAGCAAACTGTTTTTTTCTTTTCTGAGCTAGTGTGTTGTATCTTGACATGTTCCCTTGCAATATCCCTATCGTTATATATTCCTCTGTGCCGTATGAATTGGCTGGGAATCTCCTCCTGCAACCCCTCCTCAAACAACCATGTGAATTTCCAAACCAACCAATGCGTGACGCTGGCTGCTGCGCTGGTTTGAAAATCTGATTGGTGAATGATGAATTCCCTGTCTGCCTGGGCCAGCAGCGGAGTCGACAGAGCAGCAGAAGGGCCAAGAGTGTGGAGGACGACGACGAGGGGCATCTGATCTATCGCGTCGGCGACTGGCTACAAGAAAGATGTACAGCCAAATCGTAACATAATTTAGCTCTCTAGTTAAGCTCCCATCGCAGTCGCAGATCTGTCTTATCTTTCTGTTTCATTTTATTTTCATTGTTTATTAAAGAGAAACCCTCTCCTTTTCCTTCCCCTTTTGTTAAAGCTACGTTTATATTTTGTATTGTTACTGAAGTGCCAGGGAACTAGGGCAGTTGCCTTGTGCAGCCGGTGTCAGCCTTCCGCTGCTCCGGTCTCTCAAGCTGTGTGCAGGTTAGGTGTTGCAATGCATTCTCCTCTGCCTTGTGTATGCGCTGCATCCAGGTCATGCTCACTCTCTCATCTGCCTTCTTCTCTTTCTCTCCCTCCCAGATGAGATTATTAGCACCTTAGGGGAAGGCACGTTTGGCAGAGTGGTGCAGTGCATTGATCACCGGAGGTATGTCTGCTCCTGGGATGGGGAGGTACATAGAGGTGAGGGAAAAAGAGAGACCACAGCTGGTGATGGAGCCTTTCATGCTTAATGTGGGAGCCTAGGGGTGAAAACAAGTCTCTGTTTCCAGTATTCCTCTGCTGGTCTGGGTACTCACCCTCTTGGGTCACCCGTGTGTTGGAAAGGGGTCGGGGGAGCCTCAGGGCTGTTTGTAGGGAGGGAAAAGGCACTGATTTGGTGGACACCCCTTAGTAACAGCCACCTTCTTGCTTGAGCAAGGGTGGTGGAAGGCTATGCTGCACAGGATGAGACTGGTTCAAAAAGTTGTTTTTGCAGGGCACAGGCTCCGTGGCCCAGCTCAGGAGTGATCATGCATTTTCTTCCTGTTTCTCCCCAGGGGTGGTGCACGTGTTGCTCTCAAAATCATTAAAAATGTAGAGAAATACAAAGAGGCTGCTCGACTGGAAATTAATGTGCTGGAGAAAATAAATGAGAAGGATCCTGAGAACACAAAGTGAGTGTGTGCTTGGGGTTAAAATGGAAGGGCAAGCATCACAGCACAGTTGCAGGGATAAGATGAGAGAGGTGCTTGATGTTCTGTGACTGAATTTGTTTGTAGCTAGTTTTTGGAGGCATATTGGCTTGCTATGGGATACAGGCTGAGCAAGGAAAGGAGGAGCCTGGTGCAGGGATAACATAGCCGAGTGGTATGTGCAGATCTGTCCCAAATCAGAACTTTTCTCTCAGTCTTTGTGTCAGGATGTTTGACTGGTTTGATTACCATGGGCACATGTGCATCTCCTTCGAACTGCTGGGGCTCAGCACCTTTGATTTCCTGAAGGACAACAACTATCTGCCTTACCCCATCCACCAAGTACGGCACATGGCCTACCAGGTGTGCCAGGCTGTGAAATGTAAGTGTTCCTTGCTCTTCTCTCTGCTGGTCCTTGACTGACCTGGAGAGCTCTGCGGCTCCCAACATCCATGCCAGTTTTGCAACTGGTGACCCAAAGCAGCGAGTTTTTGCTGTGGTGCTGCTGTGCCAGTTCTGAGACTGAGCCTTCCTGCCCCTCCAGCAGCAGATGCATGATTGGAATGAATCCCGTTCCTGATTGTAATGTTTTCCAATGCATGTGGGCTGGCAATAGCTCAGGGCACTTCAGCATCCACCCCCCTACACATTCTGATGATCAATATGATAAATATTTGTGCTTCTGCTGAAGCATCTTGGCCTGGACTATCCTGACTGTTCGCACCCAGTTCTAAATGTGGGCTAAACTGGTGCCAGTATGAACAAACTGAATTAATGATGTTCGTTCTTCAGGTGGGTGCAGCGTCGCTTTGCTTCTGCTCCAACTCTGTTTGTTTCCTCAGTTCTGCATGACAATAAACTCACTCACACTGACCTCAAGCCGGAGAATATCCTCTTCGTGAACTCTGACTACGAACTCTCCTATAACTTGGAGAAGGTAATAGCGCTGCCTTGTGTTAGAGGTCTTCTCTTGGGTTCTTGTTATCCCTGACTTTATCAGCAGGTGGGAGGAGTTGAAACATGGTCCCAGGAGACCCAGGGTTGACCAACTATGTTCATGCATTTGTTCAGGGTCTATGTCTTGGCTTGAACCGCCTGTGTGGTCTGTAAGTAAGGCTGTAGGGACCACAGGCTTACCTGGCTGATGGTGAGAGTTTATTTGGGGGCTGTGTCAGCAGTAATGTACCCTCTGAAATCTTCCCCTCCTGTGGCACCCTGTGGCAAAGTCTTGGTTGTGTAAGGAAGGGGCTAGGTCCACATCTTGAAACTCTTGAGTAACTGACACTGTTCTCCCTCACAAAGAAGCGGGATGAGCGGAGCGTGAAGAGCACAGCCATCAGAGTGGTGGACTTCGGCAGTGCAACATTTGATCATGAGCATCACAGCACAATTGTCTCTACCAGGCATTACCGGGCCCCAGAAGTCATACTGGGTAGGTACTGCTTGGTCTTTCTGCAGAGGCAGGTGTTCACCTTGGAGCACTGGGTGCTGCCCGCTGGATTAGGGAGCATTTTGTCTCCACATAATTCAGTAGCTGTCCTGGGTTTACCCTGGGAAGTGAAAAGTGCTTTATTTAACGTGCTCTACAGTGCTGTTTTCTGGGAGGGCCAACAACTTCTATGTTGGTGTTTTGGCATTGTTACCAGCTGGGCAGTATATTGCCATCAGCATATCGGGAGCATGGCTGGAATGGGAATTGTTTTCCCGGTTGTTTGTTTTTAAAAAGGTGAGGGAAAGGGATTTGGAATCTTAAGCCATAACTGGATCTTTTATTTAAAAAACATTGGGGTTGGGGTTTTTTTGTTGTTTTTTTTAGAGCTTGGCTGGAGCCAGCCCTGTGATGTGTGGAGCATTGGCTGCATCATCTTTGAGTATTATGTGGGTTTCACCCTGTTTCAGGTGAGAACTGTATGCTGTATGGCTACCTTACAACTGATAAAAGAGGATGCTGGCTGTTGCCCAGTACAGCCAGGAGCCTCTGGGACTAATGGGGGTTCCCTGCATCACTACAGTCTTGTAGAGATGACTAAGGTGTTGCCCAGCAAGGGGTTCTGAATGGGGGAATACCCAGGGCTGGAAGTTGAACGACTGGAATCTGTTATATGCCTTCCCTTTACGTTTCTCTCTCTCAGACACATGACAACCGGGAGCACCTGGCTATGATGGAGAGGATCTTGGGGCCAATTCCTTCTCGGATGATCCGGAAGACGAGGTGAGCAAGGCCAGCAGGGCACTGCAGGCTTGCCAGCTCTCCCCTGCTCCATGTGTAGCAGTTCTCTCTGAGGGATTGAGGTTTGAAGCTGCTCACTGAGCCAGTTGTCCATGCTCCTGCAGTGTCCTGAGTAGCATGTACTGCCAGGGCTGGCGTGCTGCTGTTGCTGGAAGACATCTTGTGCTTGGGTGTAACTTGTTCTCACCTCTTATTCTGACAGGAAACAGAAATATTTCTACCATGGCCGCCTGGACTGGGATGAGAATACCTCTGCTGGCCGCTATGTGAGGGAAAACTGCAAGCCGCTGCGGGTAAGGCGGGGTGGGCAGAAGCACCCAGTTGATTTATCCTTTTCTCATTGCAGAGTCTTATAGTGCCTGCCCCAGTTGTGAAGATTCTTCCTGTGGGCAAGGTTGGGCCACCAAAAGGGTCAGACCAGTGTCTTCCCAAAGGAGCCTTGGCTGTCCCAGGCATAAACTAGGAAGACTGCAGCAGCCTGAGCTTAATCTGAAGTGGATGATGAGGAGGGGCACAGAGATCTCAGGAAGTGCCTGGGAAAGATGGGGGGCAGTGGAAACTCAGTAGTTCCATGCTTGGTAAAGCAGCCCAGAGCTCAGGTCTAGGATGAGTGATGGTCTGAATAAGCCAGTCTTCCCACAGCTTAGCCGTTCAGCCCAGGGAATGTACTGTGACTGGGACAGGGTGCAGTGTCCTTGACCCCAATGTCTCCCCTTCATATCCCCAGCGATATCTGACCTCTGAGGCTGAGGACCATCACCGCCTTTTTGACCTCATTGAGAGCATGCTGGAGTACGAGCCGTCCAAGCGCATCACCCTGGCCGAAGCCCTCAAGCACCCCTTCTTTGACATGTTGGAGATGGAGCCAAGTACAAAAATGTGGGACTCTAGCAGAGATATCAGCCGGTGACGCCACAGGTGCCAGCCTGCCCTCAGATTCTAGCCCCCGTGGAGGCCTGTGTGATTTCTATTCAGACACTTGGTGCTTTTTTTTTTATACATGAAAATAACTCCCTGGACACGTTTGTAAAGCTGTTAATATGTGAGATACTGTAAATAGCCCATATTCTATATCGGCCTCTGAGCACCATGGGCCCGAACTCCTGCTGTTGCTGCTGCCATTGTCGTGAGGTGAGGGGGCCTGTATGTCCATAGTGTAAATACCTTTGTTCACGTGTTTGTCTCCTGTTCTCTCCTGCCCTCCTTGGTGTAAATACTCCAGGACTTGCAGCTCTCTGTAGCTTACCTGTTTCCTTGTAAGTTATGAAACTGGTGGGACTGCATGGGAATTATTTTTTGGATCAATGTCATAGCCCATCCCCACACCAGAGTTTTATAAGAATTTTGTACAGTCTTTGTGAAAAATAAATATGAAGTGAATAAACCACCTGGTCTGGGTTTGGACCAGCAGCAGCCCCTTCTGGGGCTGTTCTGCTGGTCGCTTGTGCTCCTGGTGTGCAGTGGCTCTATGCTGCGCCCTGCAGAGGGAAGGAAGATGCATCCTCTTGTGGGATGAAAGGTATGTTGTGGTCCAGGAAAATTCAGTAATGAAGCCAGCTCTCTCCACCTGCACCACTCCTCCCAAGCTTGGATACTGGCCTAGTATCTGAGCTTGCAGTGGGTACGACTTGCTTTTGGCCTTCTGAGGGCTGCAGCTGGACCTGAGCAGATTCTGTTGGGGGGAGGGGGGGGCGGGCAGCAAAAGACAGGCTGGTCCATTCATCATGCCCTGTGATCCATATTGAGGTGGGATAGAGAGAAAGGAGGACAGTAGGTACTTGAAGATACATGTTCTCTTCAGTAGAGAAACTTCTAGCTCCCTGGACAGGGTGGAGCACTGCTGCCCAGTGATGGCTGTTGGAAAATGGGTGTCCAGGTACCCATGTTCGGCTGTCAAACACATACCCCATTGTCTGTGCCTTTTTGGCTCACTAGCTCTGCAATGAGGCTGGGGCTTTGGCTTAGACTTCTCCATGGGAATTGCTGGGGATGTTTCAGACCTGATGGCAGCTCTGTGTAGGCATTCTGCTAGTGTGTCTGGGAGAATCTCACTGGGATGGTGTCAGTAACAGAGCAGACACACTTGTGGTTTGTTCTGCAGGAGCTTATCACTTTGCTATGGCACCATCTGTCTGTGGCAGACTGTGTCCTGGCTCTGGCAGACTGTCATCATGCAGAGGGATAAAGGAAAAGTCTGGCTTCACCTGGAGTTAGCATGTGGGAGTCTCAGGAGGGGTGACATTGAGTCATCTTTGTGAGCTTGTGATCCTAACTTAAAGAGCTTGGGCTGAAAGCTTTCACCTGCCTCCTGTGGTATCACTTGGCTAGACAGCAGCCAGCCAGGTGGTGTGTGCCAGAGAACAAGAGCAGGGGAAGGCTATGTCCTGCTGTGTGTGTAGCTAGCCCCCGGGGTGAGTCTGGAGGAGAATTAGATTGACCAAATAATACCTGTGGTCTATCTCAGACTAAAAAAAAATAACCGCCACCCGTGCCCAAAACCTGAATCCACAGCTTTTACCTGCCCAGCAGAGAGCACAGTTCAAGGTGCCAGCTGTCTGGGTTGAAGTCGGAGCTCACAGATTTGTATGTAACTTTGTAAGTCTGTGTTCAGAGGCTAAAGAATATTTTTAGCAGAGAGGTGCAGTTGCTGCTAAGCACTGAGAGCTGGGATAGGAACTAGAAGCAGGTACAGATAGATGTTCTGTGCTGTTTTCAGGATGCTGAGGAATGCCTGTTGGGGAGGGGCTGTCGGTATGCTGTCTACATGCAGCTGGTAGTTGATGGAATTGGGGATCCCTATAAATAACTGGTCCAGGGGACACAAAAGTTAAACTCCCTAGGCTGCTTGACATGCCATGAATTCTTGCCTGTTTTACTTTCACGGAGTCTGCTGTATGGCTGGTTTCCGTGGGCTCAGTGAAACAGCTGCTCTGCTACACCCCGCCGACCTCCCCAAGGGTAAAGCCTGAGGGAAGTTCCTCGCAGGCTGGAGGCGAACAGCACCGCGGCTGTCCCGGTAAGAGGCGGGAGCCCAGCCGAGGGGTTTGGACGTGAGGCCTCAGGGGAACCCGCAGGAAGGGCCTGCTGCCGTGGTAGGCCTGGCTGAACGGAGCCATCGTTGGGTAGAGGAGCTGGCCCTGGGCGAGGGACCCGGAACCTGGGGGGATATGGGGGACCCAGCGGGACATGGAAGACCGGCCCTGGGATGGGATGCCATGGGCCCGCTGTTGCCATGGGAACGCGCTCCCGGCGGGCCCTGCGCGGGGGGGTGGGGGAATGCGCCCACACGTGACTCTCGGACATGTGGCCACGTCACGTGCTTGCCTCTGCCCGGCCCAGCCCAGCGCGTGCGCAGAGGCCCCCTGCAGTGGGGCACCCCGGAGCCGCAGGCGGAGATGGTGACGTCAAGGTGCAGCGGCCAATCAGCGGCGGCGGGGCGGGGCGGTGTTGGCTGACGGGGCTGAGGCGGCGGCGGCTCTGGTCCCGGTCCCGGTTCCGGTCCCAGTTCGGCCATGGCCCAGCGCGGCGGCCCCGCGGTGCTCCCGGATAACCCCTTCCAGGTGCGTTCTGTCCTGGGGAGGGGTGGCGGTGGCAACGGCCCGGCCCGGCCCCCCCGCGTCACACTGGCCGCGTCTCTCGCAGGACCCCGCGGCGGTGCAGCCCCGGCCCGGCCCCGAGCGCGCGGCGCTGGACGCCTACAACCCCTTCGAGAGCAGCGCGGTGAGGCGGGCGGGCGGCGGGGCCGCTTCCCGGCGGACGAGGCCCTCCCCGTGGCCAGCGGTGCCTCACTGTGCCACTCTTCTTCCTACAGCCGCTGCCGCCGTACCAGGCCCCGTCGGTGGCTCCGCCGCCCCTGCCAGCGGCCGGTATGCCCCCGCCGCAGGCGGCCGCGCAGCCCCCGCGGAAAGCCAGCCCCACGGAGCCCCGAAACTACGGCTCCTACGGCACGCAGGTAGCGGGAAGGGGGAGGGAAGGCAGCTGCTGGGCCGCTGTGGGGTGGGCCGGGGGAGAAGGTGGGATCCCCAGGGCCTACGTTCTCTACCTCCACTCCCCCTCCCCCGCAGGCCTCGGCGGCCGCCGCCACGGCTGAGCTGCTGAAGCGGCAGGAGGAGCTGAACCGGAAGGCGGAGGAGCTGGACCGGCGGGAGCGGGAGCTGCAGAACGCGGCCCTCGGCGGTGCTGCAAGTGAGTGGCCTGTGGGGTAGGGGAGGGACAGCGGCCACCTTCCCCCTCGGCCCCCCCGCGTGGGCACTGCTGCTCTTTCATCTCTGCAGCGAGGCTGAACAACTGGCCCCCGCTGCCATCCTTCTGCCCCGTGAAGCCTTGCTTCTATCAAGACATCCCAGTGGAGATCCCTGCTGACTTCCAGAAGACTGTTTCTACCATGTATTACCTCTGGATGGGTGAGTCCCTGGGGGAAGCCTAAGGCTAGATCCTGGGAGGAGGTAGAGGAACAAGTATCCACAAGGTCTGGGGGGCTGGGCTTTTGGTGTGGGGAGCAGGGAGCCTGCTCGGGTTGTCTGACCCATGTCCTCTCTCTCAGCCAGCACCATTGCTCTCTTCCTGAATTTCTTGTCCTCACTGGCCTGGTTCTGTGTGGAGCCCTCGTCTGGTTCTGGGTTCGGCCTCTCCATTCTCTGGGCTCTCCTCTACACGCCCTGCTCCTTTGTCTGCTGGTATAGGCCGATGTACAAAGCTTTCAGGTGTGTATCTGCTTGAGCTCCCAGGCCAGCAAAGCAGTGGGGTGGGGTGCATGACTGGTGCTTGAAGCTAGGGAGACTGGGCTGCTCAGTTAAAAAAGCCCTTGCCCCGAGCGTGGCACCAATGGTGTCTCAGCTCCTGATGGCCTTTGGGTCTGGGGCATGGGGTGATTCTGCACTGAGCTTTGTCTTTTCCTTGTGTCTCCCACTTTAAGGAAGGTTTGAAAGTTCTTTTCTGTGGCCTAACCTTGCCTGTTTCTTTCTCCCAGGAGCGACAGTTCGTTCAACTTCTTTGTCTTCTTCTTCGTCTTCTTTGCCCAGAACGTGATGTATGTGCTGCAGGCGATTGGCATACCAAACTGGGGATTCAGGTGTGCATTGTGCTGACCCCAGGGAGCCCTGGCCAGCCAAGTACCCCAAAAAGGGACAAGGCGGGTGGGGAAGAGGGAACCTATGGGCCTCTTGTTTTGCAGTGGTTGGATATTGAGCCTGATAGCACTGCGGAAGAATACAGCCGTGGCTGTGATGATGATCCTGGTGTCTTTGTTTTTCACAGCAGTGGCTGTGTTGGGCATCATTATGCTGAAAAAGGTGAGTTTGAGCCTTGGGGCCGGAGCACCCCTCTGGGAGGACAAGGGTGGGTTGTGGCAGGCATGGGGTCACAGCTCTGTTCACTGGGAGTCCAGAACAGGGCTGGTGCCCTCACCCCAAGCCTGCTGCTCTCTTCCAGATCCACTCTCTGTACCGCCGGACAGGTGCCAGCTTCCAGAAAGCGCAGGAGGAGTTTGCCGCTGGGGTCTTCTCCAACCAGGCAGTGCGCACTGCAGCAGCCAATGCTGCTGTGGGTGCCACCACCAATGCCTTCCGGGCACCCTAGCTGGGTGGCGGCCCCGGCTTCTCATCGCACGTGGGCTCTTTCTAAGGAAGAGGAAATCCAAGTTGCATTTTCATTGGATCCCCGTGTGTCTGCATCAGCTGTCAGAGGCTGCCTCATCCCAGCTTGGAAGTGCTGGTGCCTGAATTGTCTGCTGCTCTAACCCCTTTCCTCGCGGATGGAGGCTGTTCTGGTTTGTGCTGTTCCCTCCCCTCAGCAGACTGGGGAAGGAGTGGGATGGGAGGTGCTGTGGCCAAGCCCTGTGCCTGTCATCGCCCTCCCTTCCAGCACCAGCTGCTGGGGGGCAGGCACCTCCTCCAGACATGTGACAGGGACCAGGACTGAAACAGCTGTTCACCTTCTCTGGGCTTTCCTGTTTCCCCACCTAGTCATGCCACTTGTGTGCCCTGGGGCATGAAGGTTCCCCTTGTGCCCTGTCCCAGGGCGGGCAGGGGCTGGCTCTTGCCTGGAAGCTTTTGCCTGCCTTCCCTTTGGCGTGGGACCTGATCCTCTGCCAAGAAAATTGTCCCCCTTTTCCCCCAGGGGCTGACTCTGTCTCCAGGTTGCCGAGCTGAGAGGCAGCCCCACTCTGTTCCCTTTCCCCCTCCTCTCCCTTTCTCCTTTGCTGGGCTGAACCTGCTCTGGGTGCAGGGATAAGGAGAGCAGAGCTGGGAGAGGCAGCAGTGAAGCATGTGCTGCTGGTGAGGCTTCCTGCCTTCAGCCTGTGTGCCTGGTCGCAGCCATCTCAGACTGGCACATGGTGGACTCTAAAGCCAGTCTGGGCACTGAGAAGGGATCCTGGTACCTCCTTGGCTCCCTCCTTGCTCTGGTGTGTGTGTGTGGGGTGAACAGCTTCTGCCTTCCTCCTCTCCCCCTGCCCTGAGGGCCACTTCTCACTGCCCCTGGCACTCTTCACCCTGAGCCCCTCCCTTCCCCAGGGCCTGAGCCCTCCTCCCTTCTGGGGGGCTGAGCTGGTCTCTGTGTGCAGTGCTGCCAGTACATGCCCTGTATCCTCGCTAGCCCCTGGTGTCCCCCATCCCACGTGCCAGTGTCCTCGGGCATCCCTGGGCCTGGTGTCCCTGGGACAGGTCTCATGAGTCCTGCTTTGCTCCATCTCCTCTCTCATGCTCCTGGGTTTCTCCCTGCTGCTCCCAGGCTGGCGAGAGGGCTTGTGCCTTCATCTGTGGGGGCTGGTGCAGGTGGCAGCTGTGGGGCTCTGCCCCTGTCCCGCTGTGGTGGGAGCTGATGCTCGGTAATGGCGGTGGCCCCTGTTCCAGCCGTGGCTGTCCATCCTGCCGTGGCCTCCCGTGTGTTGCTGTGCCCGACGCCAAGCCGCCTTCAGGTTTTATTTAAGGAATAAATGAAGTTTCATTCACTCCGTGCCTCCGCCCTCTCTGTTCGCTGACAGATGGGAGTGGGGCGGGGGGAGAGGCCGGTGAAGAGGGCCAGGGCCAGGGCCGGGGCCGCGGCCTCCCGGTGGGGCGGGCCGGACTACAGCTCCCAGCGTGCCGCGCGGGGGCGGCCCTGGTGCGGGCGCGGCCCGAGCTGCCTCCGGGGTGCGGGCGGCGGCGGGAGCGTCCCCGGAGCTGCCCTG
>JANZLQ010000092.1:12771440-12783872 GCA_026212715.1 Elanus axillaris | reverse complement strand
CGCGCGCGCGCCCCCCCCCCCCGCCCCGAGTCCGCCTGCACCGACACCGGCAGCCGTACCGGCAGCGGCAACGGGTGGCTGGGACCGGGGCCGCACCGGGTTTGGGCTGAGGGTCCCCACGGGTGGGGGCACTGGGACCGGATCCCACCGACATTGGGGTCTCCCTGGGTAGGAGTGCTGGGGGATCGGGGCACCAGCCCCCGGAATCCCTGCGGCTGGCAGAGCCGGGGAGTGGGGGGGCTCCAGGCCCCAGAGGGTCCTCGCAGTGCTGCTGCCAGCGCTGTGGGTGTCTCTTGTGTTCGCAGAGGGGCTTGGCCATCCCGGGGACATGGAAGCAGGTGGGAGGGTGGGCACCCAGCCACTCACCACCGGCATGGGCGGGCTAGGGCCAGCATGCCAGGGCAGCCCAGGTGCCGGAGGAGCACAGCCATAGTGCCAGGCTCTCCCGCCTGCCCCGTCCTGCCCCAGGAGCCTGCACGTGGCTGAGCACCCATCTGTGGGGGGCCAGCCCACACCACTGCCCGGTTTCCCCCCAAGGGTCCGTGGGGCAGAGGTACTCAGGAAGCTGGCGGCAGCCACAGGGGCGGTGGGTGCTCCCCGGGTGCCAGTCCCCACTGGCCATGCAGGAAGGGATTGAGCTGGGTGCCAGCTCCAGCTGCCCGTCCTCAGCAAGATCCCTTAGCAACTGCCGTGTGGCACCGCCCGGCGGTCCCATGTGCCAGGTGATCCACACCCCAGCACACGTGTCCACACATGAGCACGCTCGCACCGACGTGGGCACACACAGCTCACCGTGAGCTCCCATGCGGCCCCTGTTCCGGCAGCGCCGGCTTCGCACATGACCCAGAGATTTGGCAGCCCCAGGAGCTTGCTAACGAAACCAGGAGGCTGTAGAAACTGCAGCTGGGCTTGCTGAGCCGGCCCTGGCTGCTCCGACTGGGAGCTGTCTCGCTGGAGTGGTGAGTGTGGCCAGGGCAGTACGTGGCCCAAGCACCGAGTCCCCACGTCCCCACATCCCCACTGCCTGGGCATGGTGGCTCCCAGGCCTGGGCAGCTGACACGGTGTAGCCCTGGGCTCGGGGCATCTGCCGCCCAGTGCCAAGGTTGCGGGGGTTTCTTGGCTCCCCAAAGCTGCTGGGGGAGCTCAGGGTGGGAGCGGAGCCACTCCCCCCTCAGGACCCCTTGATACCCTTTTGGATGTGCGAATGCTGCCCCAGCCCATGGAGGGGGATGAAGATGGTGGTGGCCAGCGTCTTGCTGAGGTGCCCTGGTCCCACTCAGCGCCGTGGGGGGCCAGCGCTGGCAATGCTCATGGCAGGGCTGTGCCCCAGCCCCCATCCGCGCTGGAGGCACTGGGGGCCCAAACCCCCCCACTGGACCCCTGCTGGGAAGGGGGAGGGGGCCGGCAGAAGGGCCCGGAGGACCAAAAAAGCCTCTATTAATTATTCATCCGGAGAACTGAAGTGAATAAAACACAACACGTGGGAAGGGGCTCTGGCTGGCCCCAGGGGGCAGAGGCTGGGGGGTGCTGGGGTGGGCAGGAGGGGCTACAGTGACCAGGGCACCCAGGTGCCGGGGCATGGTGGTGGCGGCAGCAGCTGCTCCCTCCCGGTGCACCCTTGGGGCTGGGGCATCCCAGGGGGGCTGCGCACCTCTGGAAGGGCCCAGCAGCACCGCGCTGCCACCATGGAAACGCCGTGGCTCGGCAAACCCATGGCAACACACACCTCTAAATGGAACACCCCCCCCCCCACATGGCAACGTGCACGCTGCCACCAGCACCCGCACGATGCCGTGCTCACTGTGGGGGACCCCTGCACTGGGGCACCCCAATGTGTGGGGACACGGCGGGGTGCACCCGTGGGGATGGGGGGACCCAGGTGGCCGAACGCACTCTGTGCAACGCAGCGTGCACCCACGTGCGGGTGCCAGCACCAGCCCGGCGTCCTCCCCGGGGCTTGGAGATAGAGCCCGGCTGCAGCAGCCGGCACACGGAGGGGCTTGGCTGGGTTTTGCCAACCGCAGCAGGAGACGGCGTCTGTGGTGGGGACAGCCGGAGGACACTGCAAGCTGGGTGGCTCTGCTCTCAGAAGGACATGAGGGGCCTCGAGCTCTCCAGGAGAGCTGGGGCATGAAACAGCTCTGGTTCTGCCCCAGTTCCATGTCTGTGTTGTCCCGTCCCCCGTCCCGTTCCCCCCCCCCCCGTGCCCATCGTGCTGAGGGCCAGCAGGTTTCTGCTTCAAAGCAGAGGGGACCAGAGCAAAGCCCCCCACCCACCGACTGGAGGAGGCAGCCACAGGCACTGGCTGTGCTGGCTGCTGTGCCCGGAGCAGGGTGGGTACAGGGGTCCTGCCAGTTGTGTGTGCCCGGCAGGGCAGGGGACCCACTTCACCCGCCCTGGTTAATATTTAACCGCGGCTTCCTGTGACAGCATGTCGCAACCGCAGAGCAGAGCCGGCATTCAATAAATCATCGCGCTGGGCTGGGAGCTGGGGGGGAGCGGGGGGGGGCAGCGGCAGAGCAGCGCCCAGCCGAGTGAGAGGGGGAGCCGATAAATAATTCATTAAATAAATAAACATGGCAAGAGCACAGGGAGGAGGCAGGAGTGTAACCAAGAAAGGGCTCAGTGAACGCGGGCATGAAATATTCACCAGCCACACCTACACGGCCCTGAACATGCTGAGCTCAGGGCTCCCAACCTGCTGGCAGGATCCAGGTGCCAGCACGTGTTCAGCTGGACACGGCAAGAACATGCTAATGGCATGCAGGGCAGGGCCACAGCACCTGGGTCAAGGAGCAGGTAGCCGGCGGTGCCGGCACATCCATGCAGAGCCGAGCAGCCCCTAACTCCTGCCAACTCCTCCTGGCAGTGCTTAGCTGTACAAATCAGGCAGCCCCATACAGCCCTAGGCAGCCCCATGCAGCCCCATGCCAGTGCTTGGGCACGCTGCTGGCCTGACAGGGAGCGTGCCCGGCCAGCACACCTGGGGCAGGCTCGCTGCACACTGCATGCCCGTGGGCTCGCAGCCATCCTGCTCCTCATTGACCCTTTCCTTTTTTATACCCATGTTGGTCTTTAAATTTGAATGAAGGCCTCACGGATGGTCGCGCCGCGTCAGTGTCTTGGCTAGGACCTGGTGAATGCTGCCCCGGTGAGGGTGTGGGGTGCTGGGCTCCCCCCACACCTAGGGAGAGGGGGGACCCCTAGCCCTGGAAGCATCCCGTGGGACCTCCTGGGGCTGCTTTGGGGCTGGGCTTGGAGCAATGGCAGTGTGATCCAGGGCAGGGATGTGGCATGGTGGAAGTGAAGATGTATGGCAGTGCCACCAGCCACTGGACCACCTCCCTGCCAAGCCACAGGTCCAACCACAGTGGCCTCATTCTGTGGGGGGGCTGGAGGTGAGCCCCGCTACACAGATGGACATGGGAGTGAGTCGTTAATTAGCACCTCAGCGGCTGGAGTTAATTGATGTGAGCTTGATGGCGCGAGATCACAGAGGAGGGTTAACTGCCAACGCAAAGCTGGCCGCCAGCAGCCCAGCCACGGCCGCAAGCGGGTGGCTGTGCCGGGTGGCGGCAGCGGTGCAGAGCCGGGCTGTCGGAGGAAATCAGCTTCCTCACGGAGCCGCTGGATGAAGCTGTGCGTGACTCCTGGCCCCCACCGCCTGCCAACCCCGGGCTGGCTCACAGCATTGGGGGTGCTCCTGCTGCCCGGTGGGGAGGAAGTCCCAGGATCCCTGCCCTGGGCGCCGGGCGCCTGCTTGCCGGAAGCCTGGCTCCAGCCAGCTCCTCCATGCCAAATCCCACCAGCCCTGGGCGTGCGGGCACCCAGACGAGGTGGGAGGTGCAGGCAGCCAGCTCCACATGGTTCCCATGGCCCAGCAGCTGCGGTCCCCTCACACCAGCCTGGTGCGCAGCTGTGCTGCTAGCAGGTGATCCCAGGTAGAAACAGGTCACTGCACTGCGAGGCACAGACCAGCACCTATGTGCACGCCGCTCTCTCCCTGGACCACCCTGTGGCAGCATGGGTGCCGGACTGGGGTGTGAGGCAGTGCCGGGGTCCCAGCTGCCCCCTCTGTCTCATCCCACGGCCTGGCAGCCCACGCACTGGTGGCGGGGGCTACCTGGCAGGAAGCGCCTGAGTCAGCAGCCGGCACTGGGTGACTCAGCCGGCTCCTCTCCTCTCCTCCCGCGTGGCAAACCTCCCTCCCGGCCTCAAGATCATTCCAATATCATCTGCCAACGGCAGCCCCAGCCTCTCTGGCCCCATCCCAGCCCCTCCTGCTCTGGCATGGCCATAGCGAGGATGCAACAGTGGGTGAGGGCCCTGCCGGGAGGGTACTGCCCAGCATGGGGAGGGTGAGCATGGTGGGGCCTGGCACCCAGCCCTGCTGCAGCACAGCTGTGGCAGCTCCCTGGGGAAGGGACAAGGACACGGAGCCAGGTCTGCAGCCGCTGGCCTCGTCCCTGCTTGCCCTAGAGCCCAGCACTTCGCTTGCTCTGGCCGTGCCATCCTGGTGTCCCCTGCACGGTGGCCAGGGGCTGCAGCAGGCACCATCTGGGGTGGGGGCTACAGCCTGCTGCCCCCCAGCACCCGCCACACCCAGGCAGGCAGTGGCGGTGGTGGGCAGAGTGGTGGAGTGCCAAGCACACAGCTGATGGCATGTACAGCTGGGCCACGAAGAACGTAAATGCCCTGTGCTGAGCCCCACTGTTCCAGCAGCCTCAGAAGCACCTGAGCGCACAGCAGGCATGGGACTACCGCACACCCCAGCCCCTCCGAGGGACCTGCACCCCAGACTTGCCCTTGCTGGAGCCCTGACAGGGCCTTGCAGCATTCCTGGAGCTCAGCCCCAGTGGCATCTCACCGTCCCTGAATGCTGCCTGGGCCTGGGCCACACCAGCTCTGCCGTTGCTGCTCATGCCCTGGGTTCCTGTGTGCAGCCTGAGGACGAGTGAATAGGGCTGCACGCAGGAACACACGTGCTGGGGCTGTCGTCGTGCGCAGGGGCTCCTTGGTGTGTCGCCGTGCCGGCGGCCATGCGCATGGTGCTACAGCCCCGGGGTGCCCTGGGCACTGGGGTGTTTGGGCACAGGGTGGCTCTATGGGGGTGCCGGGAGAGGTGTGAGGGGCGATGGAGCCATCGGCAGAGCATCCATGGGACTGGGCAGGGGCCTGGCCTACAGTGGCAGGTCAGATCCAGCACCCATACTGGTACAGGATGACAGTGCCAGAGCCCCCACCAGCCCTGCTCCAGGTCCGGTGGCAGTTCTCTGTGCTGTCCATTACCGGTGCTTAAGTGACATTAATCCAATCGAGGGGTGACAGGCAGCATCAATATCCTGCTCCTGCCATACATAGATCACGCTGCAATTAGCATCTGTGGCTGCCAGGACGACGAGCACTGGCGGATGTGGGAGTGACACGAGGGGGTGCCAGTCTGGGGGTGACGGGGACAGGTCCATGCTGTGACCTGCCCCAGGTTGTCCCCATGCTCCTGCCTTGACCCTGCCTGTGATGGTGCCAGGGGAACTGCAGCCTCTTGGTGTCAAACAGGGGCTGGGGATGGGTGCAGGGGTCCAGGGGGACATGGGAACCATCCTGGGGACTCCCGGCTGGCACTGAGCTCGGTGGTACAGGGCAGCTCTGGATCTGCCCTGGGGATGTGCAACCAGCTCTGGCATTGCCCACCCGCCTCTTGGGGATGGCCTGTCCCCATCCCATCCTGGGCTGGAGACATGGTGGTGCGTGATCGCCCCTGGCCTGGGCTCGGGGAGAGGGGCTGGATGCACATGGTGACCCTGCTTTGCTGTGCCCTTAGTGCCAGGCAGAAGCACAGAGAAGCAAATGGGCTAATAAATCGGGGGGTGGCGGGGGGGCTCAGGATAAAGCATGCAGGCGCAGGAGATTTCAGGGCCTGAAATATTCATCAGGTTTGATGCGGCGCCCGCCGTCACACTGGCTGTGAGTGATGGTGCGGGGTAGTTTTAATAATGCATCACTTATAAAAGGCTTGTGAGAGGGGCTGGGGGCGCAGGGCAAGGACAGCCATGGCTCAGTGCTCGCCTGAGATGCAGCAACCCAGCAGGGACCACAGAGAAAACGGGTGGTCCCTCTGCCAGCTGCAGCCACCCCAGCCCCATGCTGCCGGCCATGCGATGCCACAGTGCCAGGATTTGAGTGCCTGGCAGTGGACAGTGCAGGTGGTGCCAGTGGCATCACCTGAGGACAGCCTGGCGCAGCCAGCAGAGCATGGAGAGGTGCTGGGGGGAGTGGGGTGCCCCGTGCTGCTGGCACCCACCACCCAAGGGGGGCCAGAGGGCCCCCAGGCAGGTGCACTGTCCCTGAGGCTCGGCAGTGGGTGCCCAGCGACCCCATCTGGACTGGACTAGGGGGGGAGGGGGTTTCCCATGCCCCGGTGTAAGCATGGCCCCATGCCCCCCATGTGGGGTATTGCCACTGCAGCTGCTTCACGCTCCCTTGCTAAATAATTCAGTGCATCGATCTGCCTCCTGCTGTGCCTGCTTCTGGCCATGGGCCGGCCACGCTTCTGCCAGCTGCTAGGACCTGCGTGTCCCCATCCCTGTCCTCGGGCTGGGACCAGCAGGGACCTGGGACATTGCCTGTGGTGGAGCTGGGCACACCAGCCCCATGCCAGATGAAGCCAGATGCTGGCCAGGCAGCATAGGGCTCTCAAGTGGCTAATGAGGTCTTTGCCAGGGAAGCTCATTGGCAGCCTGATCAAAGGAGCACGGGGCGGATCAATGAACATGGGGAGCAGGCACAGAGGTACCGCAGGGCTCCTGTGCCGGGGCTCCTGGCATAAGGAGGGACCCCCCGTGCAGGAACCTGCCAGACCCCCCTGTCCTGCAGGACCCCCCGTGGGGACTCACCTCTGCCCTGTGCCTGGGCATCGTGCCTGCAGCTCCAGCCCTTGGCGCAGGGGCCCCTCCATCCCCTGCAGCATCCTCCCAGCCGGACATGTGCCTGGAGGGGACAGATGGGCAGCAAGGGCCATGCACCTGCAGCACTTTGTGAGCTACTGCTCACTGGGGCGGCGGTGAAACCCTGGCATCCAGCCCCACTGCCAACCCTCACAGCACCCACTGCGGGTACCCTTGGAAGATGCTGCCCTGGGTGGGCATCCACTCCAGCCCCTGGCCTCATTGACTGGCTGCCCCAGGGACGCAGCGTGCTGGGGGGTAGCGCTGTGTCATTTGCACTAACCCATTACTGTCCCAATCCTCCTCCCAGGTGCTGCTGAGTTGCAGCTCCACTCTCCTCCCACCAGCTGGGCTGGTGCCAGCCCCAGAGTCCTGGGATAGACCCGGCTCTGTCTAAAACCAACGAGGAGCAAGAGGACAGGAGCCTTAAAACCTCGTCAGGAGTGCTGCCTGCACCCTGCCCATGTGCCCTGGGGCAGATGTCACGCTGTGGGCTGGGGCTCCCGTGGGCCACCAGCCCTGTCCCCATGGATCCAAAGAGGGTCCCAGCACAGGGACCCCAGGGCGTGGCAAAGCTGAATCCAGCACCGCAGGCCCTTGGTATGCAGCAGGTGCAAGCAGCACCAACAGAGCTGGCAGCTGAATAGCGCTGCCACTGTAAGGGCAGCTCCTGCCCACCCCAGCTCCAGCACACCAGGATTATCGTCTGTCAGGGTTACAGTGGGCTGGGGAGGGTGGCAGCCCTGCTGAGCTGCTGCTGGCACCCTGGCATGCACAAGGGCATGGGCAGATGGACACAGGCAAGGATGGACAGACACCCAAGCACAGAATGGAGATGCACGCAGGCATCGTCTGCACTTGTAGCTCCAGGTGTGCAAACCCACCAGTGCCCGGGCGGTGAGCATGTGCCCCATGCTCCTGTGTACCCTCCCCGCTGTGCCGGCTGCCACCCTGTTCCTGAGCCAGCAGAGATAAGCAGCAGTGCCCTCTGCTCTGACCCAGAAATGGGAACTGTTCAGTGGAGATGCAGCCGCCCGCCTGGCACCCAGTCCTGGACCTGCAGGGTGCTGGTGGGATGCAATGGCCCCTGCACACGTGCTGCGCCAGTGCAAGCCACCACGCCTGGTGCGTGTGCCTTCATTGCTATGGCAGGTGCGGGCTCAGTGCGTGCAGCTCTGGCTAATTAGCTGGCGCGGGCCGGCTCCCTCTGAAGCCCCTGCTGAGTGTTTTGCTAAATTATAACCTTGACGATGCGCATCATCAGGCGGCTGCTTGGGGAACAGCCGTCTCCGGCCCTGTGCACCCAGCGCTGAGCAGCAATGCAGAGCTGTCGCTGGGGTGGCATCGTGAGTGTGCCCACGCCTGCCAGGTGATGTGGGAGCAGGACTGAGGCAGGTGATGGGCTCTGTGATGTGGCCCTAGAGTGCTGGGGAGCCAGTGTCCTGTGCGCGGTGCATCATGCCCAGTACCTGGCTCAACCGGTGCTGTGCTCCTCGGGGCTTGGCACTCGTCCCCTCAGCTCGGCGAGTCCCCTCAGCATGGCAAGCCGGTGGCCCCGTTTCCATGGTGACACAGAACCATTTCTCATCTCTGGGATGCTCTCTGCAGCTCTTGGGTGGGGGCTACAGCCACTGCCCTGCGCCCATGGGAGACGAGCAGGAATGGGCCCTACCACCCTGGGGGGGGGGTCATGCTCCTCCCTTCCAGCCCTCTGGGGGGGGGCACTGGGCCTCATGTCCCACCCTGTGTGTCCTGGGGCTGCCCCCAGGATGGCCACAGTGCCTGACCTCATCCCTAGAGTGGTGAGGGGTGTTGGGGTGTGCTGGGGCCCCATCCCAGCGTGGCTGGGTGGGGGGACCCTGCAGCATGGCCATCCAGGCGACCTGGTGCCAGGAGCTTCCTCACATGCTGCTGAGAGCACCATGGGGCCCGAGGCCTGTGCCCAGGCTCATCCTAGTGCCATGGTGCACCCGTAGTCGCCATCCCGGCAGTGAGCCAGGGCACAGGGCTGGGCAGAGCTGTGCCATGCTTCTGACTCACCTCCAGCCATGCCGCTGCATCTCCCAGGCTGTTGGCATGGCCCACCGCCTCTTTATCCCCCTATTCATCTCAGGGCTGCTTATTACCATTTCACATCATTTTCTGTTCCTGGCGATGAAGTTTTCCTTCCCAATTTCTGAGGGTTTAACTCCCACCAGCCTGCAGCGCCTGGGGCTGCCCCATGGGACACAGACCCATGGGCACCCAGGCACCCTCACCCCACACTCTTCCCTGGTGGGACCCAGGCATCCTGGCACCCGAGCATCCTGGCTGGCATGAGGGGCAGTGGGGAACTTGAGGGGGGTTGGCATCAGCAGAGGGAGGAGCCCCAAGGCCTGGGGAGATTGCGAGACAGAAGGGACGGGCTAATGGAACCTATTCCTTTAATAGATTCAATTTCTGCCGCGGCTGGCTGCGGGGCGCGGAGCCATCAATTCGATTCAGGGGACGGGGAATCTGATTTGGAGCGGCCGTGCCATCAATTAGCTTTTATTGATGGCATTGCTCATTGGAAGTCAATGGGATTTGAAGCCAGCAGCGGCTTCCGCATACCAAGCAACCCTGCTCAAGGACAGGGCTCCGCTGCTCCTGGACCTGGCACCCACTCTGGGGTCCCTGCCTCACCTGGGAAAGCCCCAGGGGCTGGAGTGGCAAGACGGGCAGCTCCTAGAATCTCTGCACAGGGGTCCCACAGGGCACAGCTACCCAGCATCTCTGCAGGGGGGTCCACAGGTCACCAGCACCCCTGATATCCCCGCATGGGGATCCTTTGGGGGATGTCCCCACCCAGCGTCCCCACATGGGTGTCCCCTGGGACATGGTTGCTCCCAGCATCCTGCATGGGGGTCCCTTGGATATGGTCCCCCCCAGATAGTACGACCCCCACCTGGAGGGGTCCCACAAGGGACAGTCTCCCCAGCACCCCTGTATGGGGGGGTCCCAAAGGGCATGGCCCCCCCTGCACCAGGCAGCCTCTAGGCACCATTGCAGGCCCAGGCCCTGTTGCCCCCCATGAGGATGGGGTGCCCCTGCCTGTGCAAGGATGGGGTGCAGGGTGCGGCGGGGGAAGGGCAAGCAGCAGCAACGGGGGGGGAGGGGCGCGGCGCGGTCAATGATTTTGCTGCGTCTTGCCAAGCAGTTTCTCCCGAGAAGCCATAAAACCTGTCTGACGTGCCCAGCACCACTGCAGCAGGCAGCTGGCAACGCCTGCGTGGGGAGGGGGCTGTGGGGGCCTGGCTGCTGGCGGCCCCATGTGGAGCTCAGCTCCAGCTGGGCCCCCCCCGAGGAAGGCGGCGGGGGGCTGCACCCATGGGGCAAGGGGACAGGAGCCGCTGCAGGAGCCTCGAGCAACCCTTCTGCCAACAGGCAAGCCTGGGGCATGCTGCTGCCAGCTCCATCCTGCAGCTGCCGGCAGCACCAGAACCCGTGACCCCAGCAGGGACCTGGCCGCGCCATGAGATTGGCCCCTGCAGCAACTTGGGTGCCCCGTCAGTGAAGGGTGAAACCCCAACTGTGGCCCCTGCAGCCCCCCGCTTCATGGTGCATCCTAATGGGGTATGCAGCGGGTGGACGGACAGATGGATGGAGAACCACTGCCCCACAGAAGCCCAAGCCCAGCCGAGAGCAGCAGGCAGGACCAGGGCGCCTGGCTGGGGGCTCCAGGTGAGCGACTCCCAATCCCACCACCTCGTCGCCCCTGTCCTGTCCCAGGCGCCAGTGGCCAGCTCTGGGTCCTGCTGCCAGGCGCTAATTGCAGGCAGCTCATCTGTAATTAAAGCTCTCCCTGTGACATGAGCTGACATCTCAATATCAAATCACTGCAACTAAACCCCCGGCCTCAAAGGTTGTGGCGAGAGGCGCAGGCACCCCCGGGGAGCAGCCGCCCTGGCCCGTGCCCCAGCATCCCTGCAGGGATGGGGACAGCAGGCAGGTGGGCACAGGCAGGAGGGGAGCACGGGCAGTGTGAGGCCACGGGTGGGGGCTGCAGAGCCCGAGGGCGCAGCAATCTTGCAAACACTGTATTGCTCGGCTCAGTCACTACCGGGGGTTAAAATCAAACCGTAGGGGCCAGTGACGGCATGGAGGAGGACGTCTTCCCAGAAGACAGATCGGTGTGTCCTCGCTGGAGGACAGCGGTGCCCAGAGGAGCTGCTGCCTCGCTCCAGGGCCTGGGGGTCCCTGTCCCCTGGGGCAGGGGGTCCATGGGGGAAGGCACAAGATGAAGCGACGGCCCTGGGACAGAGCAGGTGTCCATTGAGCTTTTGGGAGCCCAGCGCCGGGGCAGGGCGGCCGGCGGGGCTGATGTGCAGTGATGCCGGCGGGAAGTGAGGTCCCTGGGAGGGAGAGAGCCCCGTCAGGGGATGCTGTGGTGCAGCAAGGGGGACCAGCCCCCAGGGGCACCCGCTTACCCCGGGGCCCCCTGCTAGCCCCTCACCTTCCAGGCTGGAGCTCCTGGCCCCCGGCTTGGCTCTGTGGAGGTCCGGCGGGTGAGTTGTGGCCCAGGGCTGCTGCACGGGCTTGGTGGGGGGATGGTGGTGGAGGAATGGTGGTGGAGGAAGAGTCTGGAAGCGGGCAGTGGGGCAGAGGAGCCCATCTCCCTGCTATGGGCAGCACCGGGGGATCAGATCCAGAGCAGGGCCAGGAGCGTGAGCGCCAGGCACGGGATGCGGGGCTGCAGCAGGGCCGCGGTGCCCCGGGCGGGCACCACGTCTACCAGGGCAGGAGCAGAGATCAGGGTGAGCCAACCCCCAGCTTCCCGCCAGCCCCCAGTCCCCCTGCCCACCCTGTACTCACCCTCCAGCCCCCCGCGCCCATGAGGGTGTGTATTGGGAACCTCCGTCACCGGCTCCGGCGCTGAAACAAACCCCGACGGTGTCAGTGACCGGCTCTCCTGAGGCACACAGTGTCGCCCCCGAGGCCCCTGGTACCCCCCCAGCGGGGACCAGGCTGCCCCAGGGGCAGGGGAGGGGGACCCCCAGACTTTTGGGGTGCGGCCGCCCCGCAGCCGGACTCACTGGTGCCTCTGCAGCAGACGGAGACGCGTAGCTTCAGGCAGCGCCCGGCGCTATCGGGGCCGGGGACAGCTGGGCAGAAGGGACACATCAGCGCGTCCCCCCCTCGGCACGGCCGCCCCCGACGGCCGGGTCGGGCCAGAGCCGGGCCTGCGGCGCCCCCTCCCGGCGGACGGCGGGGCCGCCCCCCCCCGGGGCGCTGGCCGTGGGGCAGCTGCTCTGGCTCCGGGGGGGCACCGGGGCATCCCTGGAGCGGAGCCCCCCCCCCCCCACGACTCCGTGTCCCGAGGCAGCCGGGCTCGGCGGCAGTCGCCATGGCAACCAACCGGTGAAGGAGCCTCTCTCGTTGCCACGGACACCGGGCCCGCCGTCATCCCCGCCGGCGGCTCCGGGTGCTGCTGGAGGGGCTCAGCCGCTCTCCCAGAGCCGCGGGGGG
>JANZLQ010000092.1:12709821-12724798 GCA_026212715.1 Elanus axillaris | reverse complement strand
GGGCACAGGGCCCGGGCGAGGCAGGGGGGTGGGTGGGGGGCACCTACCGGGAGTCGTTGTAGACACGCCAGCCGGCCGGGTCCCGGCAGAAGGCAGTGTAGTGGCCATAGTGGACGCTGCCCGAGTGGTTGCAGAGGGCGTAGAGGCTGTAGACAGGACTGCCTGCGGCAGGAGGTGAACTCAGCGCTGCCCTGGGGGCTCAGCCCTGTCCCCCACCACATCGTGTCCCCCTGTGCTGCATCCCCCCCACTGTGCCTCACCCGCCTTCTCGCTGGCAAATTCCCGCAGATTGAGCTGCTGCAGGGGAAAGTCCACAAAAACGGAGCACTTCTTGATGGAGTAGCGGGTGGTAGAGAACCGGTTCAGGTCTGGGCAGCGTCAAGGGAAACATGGCCCTGAGCAGCTGGAAGGATGGCACCTCGCTCCCGGGGATGTCCTCCCACCCCTCTCCACAAGCGCCAACAGCTCCAGGGGGTCCCAGGCCTCTCCCCTGGTCTCCCACCCTCCAGTCCCCAAAGGATACGGAGCACCAGGATGCGGGGGAAGCGCTGGATGGTCAGCTTCTTCGTGCTCCGCGTCCGCTGCCGGCACTTGTCGCAGACCTGGGGTGGCATGGTGTCAGTGAGAGGGGGCTGGGGGTGATGAGCTGGGGGTCCTGAGGCACCAGCTCCAGCCTCTTACCGGGGCATTCTCTGAGTCCAGTTCCTCCTCCTTGGTGAAGAGGCTGAAGCAGTCATGGAGCGAGACCTTCCCACCAGCAAAGCTTTTCTGCAGGGGTAGAGGGTCAGGTGAGGGGCCAGGGGGTGGTTTTGGGGGGAACAGGGGTGGCCAAGAGACTCTGCCCCATCCCTACCTTTGGGATGGGCAGAGAGAGATCACAGAAGACCTCAAAGGTGGTGGAGCGGTAGCCGCACGCCTGGCACTTGAGGCAGCTCTTCAGCTGTCCCACGAAGAGGTCTGGGGGTGAGGAGGGGTGTGAAGCTGGGTGGACAGGGGCACCCTGAGGGGTTTGAGGGAAGCCACCCCTGCCCAGCAGCACTCACCCACGATCTTGCTGTCCTCCCTCTCGAGGTATCGCTTCCACATCTGGTTGGCGCGTTCATCGTCACTGTGGGGAAAGGTGGTGGGTCGGGTTGTGTCCCCACGGCCAGGGCTCAACCCCCTCCCTGGGACCCCTCTCCTCCTCACCTCAGTGTCTCAGGGTCCTCCAGTGCAGGGGTCCGCCGGGCATCTGAGAGGATGCTGGGGGTCCTGCGGCCCTTGCGGTTTATCTCCACGTGCAGCCGGTCCATGAAGAACTTGAGGAACTCCTGTGCGTCCTGCTGGCTGCGGAAGGATGGACCCATTACACCCACTGCTACTCCCAGCCCCCCAGGAGGCTGGGGAGCTGCCAGGGTCCCCTGGGGCAGGGAGGGGCAAAGCCTCACCTGTATCCGGTGAAGGAAGGGACATATTTCTGAAAGATGGCCTTAAAGCGCCCAGGGTTGACAGCCTCAGAGGAGTCAGGGTGCCAGAGGGCGGCGATAACATCGGCGAAGGCTGTGGGGACAGGGGACATGTGGGGTGTCAGTGCCGGCAGGGTTTATGTAAGACCTGGAGGGGGTGATTAGCTGCAGGGGGCTCCTGTCCCACCTTCGGTGAGCTCCTGGGGGGCATGGGTGCCGGGAGGCTGCTCCTGCTGGAAGTCCCGGCGCAGGCAGTAGTCCCGTAGCGGCTTGGTGCTGCTCAGGCACTGCAGCACAGCATTCATGAAGCACTGCCAAGAGAGCAGTGGGGATGCGATGATGCCCTGCAGGGGGGAGCCACCAGGCCTTGGCGTGTCCCCCACCATCCCACATGCCCTTAACTGTACCCTGCTGCACTGCAGGGACCCCCGAGGGGCTGGGAGATCTCCAGGGATGTGCCAGCCCCGGCAGGAGGGAACTGGTTTGTTAGAGCTGCTGCAAAGCCCAGGGGCACCCCGGGTCCCTTGTACACCCCAGGACATAGGGACAGGAGGGCTTGGGGGACGCGGGGACAAGGGCACTTACCGTGTTGCCCAGGTTCCTGAGGCCGACATGGCCTGAGCCCAGCAGCAGGGTGTGATGTGTCTGTGGGGACACAAAGGGACAGGAGTGAGAGAGACCCGTCCCCACACAACAAACGCCTCCAGCTGCCCTCAGCTTCCTACAGACAGACAGATGGACAGCCCCCCAGCCACAGAGGCTTCACCTCGCCACTGATGAGCAGCAGCCCCATAACAGCCGTGTGGACCACTGACTCAGAGATGTCAGCACCACGGCCCTGCAGCTCCCGCTTGGTGACCAGGGTGCGGTGCAGCTTGCGCGGCAGCTCCACCAGCGTGGCTCCCTGCAGCCCTGGCATGGCTCCGGCACTGCCCGGGTGCCGGGATGGGACTGCAGCACCAGTGTTGCTGGGCCCCCTCTGCCTCTCTAAGCCACAGCTCATTAGCTGATCCGATTTCCCCTGGCTATTCTGGGCCTTGCTGGAGGCTCATCTCGGGGGGATTAATTAGCGGGAGAGCCACCTCAGGGACAGTGGGTTCCCAGAGAATGGGGAGCAGAGGCAAACACACCCGCCTGCCCTGCACCATGCCAGTGAGGTGCAGGAGAGTGGTGCAGGGAGCAGGGCCACTTAGTGGGGCTGGGGGCATGCCCTATGACACTGGTGTGGGATGCGCCACGGGAGCCAAGCCATGTCCCCATGCCTCGCCAGAGCAGGGCCAGCCCTGGGATTTCAGGGCATCTAATCCTCACACGTGTCCCAGGGCAAGTGGAGGACAGGACCTGGCTGCTCATGGGGAGAGGGCGGATGCGGAAATGGGCACGGTACCGGCCAGCCCCCAGCGCCCCTGGAGCCGAGGGGACTCGACCCTTTCACAGCAGGGTCCCCCAGGAGGAACGGAGCAGGGAGAGGTGAGACCGGCACCACTGTGCCACCCTGGCGGTGTCACCAACCCCGATGGGAGCGAAGCTGCTGCCCTGCGACCAGGGGCATCGTGGGGGCCAGGGCCTGTCCCACCAGCGGGACAAATCCCAAGGCTCTTACAGCTGCCGTCTTCTCCTCGGTCCTGCTGGCTGCCGGGGCTCTGCCCAGGGCGGGGCTGCCGGGCGCCAGAACGTTGGGGCCATGGGTGTATGGGGTGTCGGGGGCAGTACGAGTCCTCAGGCAGCCCTCGGGCCGTACAGAGAGCAGGGGGGCAGTGGGCTTCCCGTCCAGCCCTGGGGAGACGTTGACCCTCCGGAGAGAGGAGCTCCTCCTGAGTGCCAGCGAGCCGGCGCTCAGCTGGTGGCCGCAGTCCCTCAGCACCAGCCGGCTCAGCACCGCTGCCACATCCTCAGCACGGCCGCTGCTGCCACCACCACCCTGGCTCAGGTCCCCAATGCTGATGGATTTGGAGCGGGCCAGGTTGCTCCGCCGGCGGTCCGCTTCACGCCCCACCAGCGAGGCCCCAGCAGGCAGAGAGAAAGAGGCGCTGCCCGGCACAGCGCCTGCCTGTGGAGAGCCAGGTACCCGCACCGCGTGGTCTGCCTTCACGGGCCCCCGCCGGCACACTGAGCCACGGAAAGCCTCCCCCCGTTTTGAGGCCCGACCCCGGTCCAGCTCCAGCTTCTTGCTGCGGTCATCCAGCGGGCCAGGCCGGGGTGGCAGGAGACGAAGCTTGGGGGCTGGGGAGAGCCCGTTAGCAGCAGCAGAGGCCAGGGTGGCAGCATGGCGCTCCTGGCTCAGGGCCCTGTGCCCACTGGGCAGCTTGGCAGCAGCCTTGGGCTGGGAGGTGACAACAGTGTGGTCCCTGGCCCGGCTGACGCGGTGCTCCAAGGCTTGAGGCATCGTGGGGATGGCCAATGGGGAAGCCCTGTGGGGAGAGGGACCGGACTGATGCCGGTGGCGTCGGTATGGTGTGCAGGGGCACCAGGGTGTGCACCCACCTCTCCTTCCGCACCTCCTCCCACCAGCACCACTCACAGCCCCCTGCAGCGAGTGGCCGGCCGGAGAGTCCCATTGGCGGGGGCCCTGCAGCACAAGGAGAGATGCCCTGGGTCACCGGATGGTACTGGGAGATGGCATGGCCCTGGCAAGACCTCACAGCCTGCTTCACCCAGCTGCTGCAGCACTGGCAGGAGGTGAGCGCTATGCTGCGCTCCCAGAGCTGGTAGGTGAAACACAGAGGTGCTTGGCACCACCGGGAGCAGGTTCCTCCCACCTGCCCGCTCTGGGCTTTGCCAAAACACGATTCAGAATGCCCAGGCAACGAGGCGAGGCAGCCATCTCCCAGTTCCTGCTCCATGGGTGCACCGGCAATGAGAGGGGGTGCAGGCCCCACACGGAGGCTGCCGGCACTCGATGCACCCCGGAAAGGGGCTCGGTGGCGATGGCTGTCCCCGGAGAGCGGCTAGAGCAGCTCTAGGGGGAGGGCTCGATCCCAGTGGGCCCTCGCCGGCTCGGCTCCAACAGGCAGGCAGGGAGGGACAGCGTTCCCGCTGCGGGTGCAGCGCCGGTGGGGGGACGATGGCCGCGGTACAGCCGTGGGGGCTGTTGGCACGGGGAGAGCTCCGAGCTCTCGGCTTGCCCCGCGGCAAGCCGTGCCGATGGCAAAGGCCTCCGTTCCCCGTCCTGCCCGTCCCGTGCTCCGGGGAGCCCCCGCGGCGGTGGTGCCGTCCGCCGGGGCCAAGTCCTCCCCGCTCACCGGCGCGCACCGCTCGCCGCTACTGCCTTGCGCGGAGCGACCGGGTTATCCCGCCGCAACCTGCCCCGGGGCCCGGTGCTGCCGGGAGCTGGGCCGCCCTCCCCCGCTGCCTCTGCGCGGGGGAGTCGAGCGAGGGGCTCGGGGACCGGCGGGGCGGGTCCGGTCCCCTCCCCTGGGCAGCCCAGCCGGGGGCGGTGCCAGCTGCTCGGTCGCCTTCAGGGCTCGGGGTGGCTCCCGTGCCCTGGACACCCCACGCCCCCCCCCCCCGTGTGGCAGCCGCCGTGCGTGCCCAGGGCAGCTCGCTGGGCTCTGTCTCGGGTCGCCCCTTCCCGGGTGCTCAGAACCGTGTGCTGGTGTGGTGCACGGGAGGGAGGCCGGCTCCGAGGACGCTCTTGGGGCCTGGGGAAAAGCCCCGGAGCGCAGACTAGCATGACCCCCACCAGGGATGGGGCACCAGCTGGGTTCAGAGGGATCCTTGGCCTCTACAGTTCCTGGGTGTGCTCTCCTGCCATCCTGCCTTCAGCCTGCCTGCGCTTTGATGCCTCTGAGAAAGGCAGGGGGAGAGTATCTGGAGCAGACCCATCTGTTGTGGGCAGGGATTGATATTCCCCCTTGCAGGCTTTTGCCTTCCTCCTGGCAGTGTGTTGTGTCCATCCCTCGTAGGCTGTCCCTGCTTCTCCAGTTGAATCTTTTGGATAGGGTCACCCGCATTCTGCCCTGGCCCAGGGAGACCCTAGATGTGGGTCCCAAGGGAATGTGACCGGGGCTCTGCCTGCCAGGTTGGCACTGTGGAAGCCTGTGGGCAAAGGGCAGCTCTCTCTGCAGCGCTCCCCAGGGACACCATGGCCTTGACCTGTTCCAGAGGGTTGAAGGTGCCATCTCTTCCCAGCTGAGCAGGGCCTGAGGATCCACCCATAGCCCTTTGGTGGGGGAGCGCTCTGGCCAGGTCACCTGTGCCCCTGGGAGCTGTGTGGGGCACTGTCCCCTCCTCAGTGGGGACACAACTCGGTACCATGGAGGCTTTGGTGAGGCTGAGCACCTGGGTCGGGGTCCTGATCCTCCTTCCCTGCCACCAACTTTGGCTCCTGGTGTCCAAAGGGCCTCATCGCTGCCTTTGCTTGGCAGCAAGTGACCTGGCATGGTGCTGCCAGGCCCTGCCTAGGGCTGATCTGTGCCACTGCACTTGCTGAGCGGGGCCCTCCTTATCTCGCTGTCTCCTGAGCTAATCATGTTAGTGCCTGCCTGGGCTCCAGCACAGCCTTTGCAGGCCCCAGATAAGGGCACAATTGCTGCAAGAAAGTAAATCATGTTTGCTGCCCTGCACTGCTCGGGTGGCCTGGCCCTGACCCCATCGGCTGGGCCATGGGATTGAGAAGGGCAGTGGCTCTGGAGCTGCTCCTGCTTCACTTGCCTTATTTTCCCCTCGCAGAGTTTTCTCCCCATCCTGGCTCCCATCTCATAGCCTCTTTCCATGACTCACTTCACTGCTCCCCTGGCGAGGAGGGGGGTGAAGCCCCAGGGGCTCTGAACGTCCTTTTGCAGCGGGGTGCTAGCTGAGGGGGTGGCAGGTGGGCAGGAGTGGGAAGCTATGCCCCTCTGGGCTGTCTCTGCTCTCCCCTCTTGCACGTGGCCTCTGGGCACTGGTTTTGGGGCTGGGCAGGGATCGGCTCCGACACTTGTCTTGGGTCATGGAATGACCCCCAACACCATTTGCCGTTGTGGGCAAGGTCTGAGCCCAGCTAGGCTCAGCCTCATGCTCCTGCTCCAGTGCTGTCCTCCCTTGGATGGGAAGCAGGAGGCTTTGCTGGCTCTCTTGCTCCTTGTGTCAGCAGCGTATTGTACAGCTGCTATGGTCCCGTCTGCCTGTGGTCAGTGAGGAGGAGCAGGGTCTGCCTCTTGGTACCAGGGCCACCACCTCAGCGGTCCGGGGCAGGGCTGGCTAACTCCCTGTTTGTCCCCGAACCGCAGGTCAGAGTGCCAGACGAGAGGGGCTGTGCGTTTCTGTTCCCTGCCCGGGGCCTGCCCTGCCCTGCCCTCTGCCAGCGATGGAGTATGTGGTAAGGACTTCGGTGGAGGGCTAGGTGGCTTTGGTGGTGGATCCTGCCTTCCCGCTCTCCCTGCTGGCAGGGCCCCAGCCTCCTCCCCAGGTCTCTGCTGGCATCTCCCAGCCCCTCTTCCATGCAGTGGAGAGGTTGCGCGCAGGAACATGTAGATGCTGTTGTGATGTTCAGGGGAAAAAAAAATCAGATGTTGGCTGGATTTGAGTGTTTCTTTGCTTCTCCACTGCCCCGGAGCCTTAGCGATGGCTCCACTGCGGCTGCTGTCAGACCAAGGGGGTCTCCTTCCCTGGGCGAGGTGTGTATGTGTGGCAGCGGCCAGTGCATGGCTGCTCCTCACTGCGATTTCTTGCCAAACCACTGGCGTGTTCCAGGTCTCTGACTCAGCTCCGAGTTTGTGTTTCCTGGGAGGATGTCGGGTGCTGACCTGGTAGCAGGGCCCCGAGCGTCCCCTCTCTGCTCTTCTTCCTTGCCCCGGGCTGTGTGCGAAGTCACAGCCCCAGGTGCCCAAAAGTAGCCCACGTCCCTCTGCCTCTCCCGTGTGCAGGGAGGATCTGGCCCCTCTCCTTGCTGCCAGGGCACGAGATGTGTCCCTGGAACTCCTTGGGGGTGGTTGTTCTGGCTGCTCTGTTCGTCCTCTGCTGCAGGGGCAGGAGCTTGCTGCTGGTCTGTCTGGCAAGGGGAAGGGCTGCTGCCTGCTGGATGAGGGTCAAGGGCTGCCTGTTCAGGCAGGGCTGTTGTTCTGCAGCTCTGCACACATCTCTGTTTGCCTTCTGCACTCTGAGCCTGCTGGGAAGGGGTCTCTGACGCCCTGGGGTGGGCACTGGGTCTGGGTGGTCTGTGGCGGTGGCACCTCTCGTCTCCAAGGGCTGGGAGCAGCAATATGTCTCCTTACCAGCCAGTGCAGGCTGGCAGGATAACGTGGGACGGACAGCCTCAGGATGTTCTGATAAAATCAGAAATCATTCCATCTTGTAAAAGCAGAGGCCTGTCTGAGCAGGGGGCTGCGGCTCCTGGGGTGTGCCAGCCCCTTGGTGCATGTCAGGGATGGCTGCTCTGAGCCCTGTCGCCTGTCTGGATGACAGTCAGGGCCTGGCGTAGTGGGAGGAGGTTGAGGAGACCCCCCTGCCCCTGTGCAGTTCCCTCCTGCTCTGATCCCGGCAGGGCTATGAGGAAGTATTGGGGCTCACGGAGCCCGTGCTGGCTGTGGGGGGGGGAACCCCAGCCCCACATCCGCCAGCTGCCAGGCCCTCGTGGGCAAACCCCACTGCCCCTTGCCCATTCGGCGCCGCCCAGCTGGGCTCCCCCCAGCACAACCGGGGGCTGCGACTGGCCCCTCATGGGGCTGGCGGCTTCCTGGCTCCCTGGCCCCAGGCTTCCTGCTTTTCTTTAGAGCTGCGGCGCTGCCAGCCACGGGAAGGTCACAGCACTGAGCGGCCAGGGGGCCCCCGGTGGGGACGAGCGCTCCGCGGGACAGCTGGTGCAGTCTCTGTGCCTGCGGGACCACCGCCGCTCGCGGCTGAGGTGGGGAGCTGGTGCTCGTGGAGGTGGCATGTGCAGCCAAGGCAATGTTCTGGCACCAGGAGGGAGGTGGGTGATAGACCCACCATTGTGAGCTGGGACTACTTGCGCTGTGCAGGAGGCTATTTCCAGCTCTGTCCTGGCTTCCATTTCCCCGTCCTTATGGCGGTGTGCCAGTGTTTGGGAAGCGGGGTGGGCAGCTGCCAGGGCCGAGCAGCGCCCAGTGGCAGGTCCAAGCAGGGAGAGCCCTTCCCTTAGGTTAGGCTGGATTTACCCGGTTTTGGCTTGGTGGCTGGTTTTGCAGAGCACCTGGTGCCTGGGAAGGCACTGGCCCATGGTGGATCAGAGGGGTTGGGTGCCGCGGGGCTGCCTGAAATCCCTGCTTCAGCCCATGGAGGTAGAAGGGGGGAGAGCTCTTGCACCCCGGGGAGGCTGAGGCCTTGAGGAGTGGCGTGGGGGGTACAGTCGGGTTGGCCTGAGGTCCCACTGGCGTGCTGGTGCGTCAAGGACGGGGGGAGCAGGGGAGACTTGCCCCTGATACCCCTACCCTCCGGTGGGGGCTCTGCCCAGCTCCCCATGGTAGAAGGGGCTGAGGTTTGCCCCCTGGCATGCTCTCACTGCCTGCTCCTGCTAGCTCCGCCTGTGACCTTGATTTTTCTGCTCCAGATAGGCGCTGGGTCCCCACCCCTCGCCAGGAGCCCCTCCTGCGCTGTGCCCCAGCCCGCACGCAGCCCCTGCCGCGGGCAGAGCCTGCCCCGCCGCCCGTGAGTCAGCACAGCCCTTCCGATTAGCAGCAGCCCCTTCTCCTCTCCCGGGAGGAGCCACTACTCAGCGCCGGCTGGGATGTGGGAAGGAGCAGCAGCAATTAGCAGCAGCCACCTCTCCTGCCAGCTCCCCACCATGGCTGGGGGCCCGTGCTGAGCCCTGCTGACAGCCCACCTGTATCCTGCTCCTGGGCATCCTCCTCTTCCTCCCACCAGCCCTCCGGGCGAGATCCGTGCCTGGAGCCGCACTCACAAAGGACTGGATGTCCTCGCATCCCAGGCAGCTGCAAGCACCGGCGGCATCTCAGCATCGTGGCCCCCCCCGGCTTCGGGTGCCGCTCCCCCCAGCAGAGCCTGGGGAGCCAACGACGGCTGCCTGCTGCTGGCACGTGGGTTGCGTAGCGCTGGCTGCCACAGAAGGACCTTGTTCGCTCCTGGACAGTGCTTGGAGGGGAGCTGGGCTGGGCTTGGATGCACTCTGTGGCTGCCTTGTCTCAGGGCTTTAAATATTCATGATTTTGATTTCCTCTTAGCGGCTAGTGGCAGCAGGGCAGTGCAGGGGCTGAAGCGAGTCGGCTGGGGCGGAGGGCAGCTGTGCTGGACCCGGCGGTGGGGCAGAGGGAGCTGGATCTGGCCTCAGTTGAAGACAATGGGATTTGTTGCTGGTCCAGTGCAGCAGCGGCGTGGGGCCATAGGGCTTGAGGACCTCCAGGCTGGGGGCAAAGTGTGCTGACGCCCCCACCCCGTGCTGGTGGCTCCCTGGGGCGTTGCCACAGCCCCATTTTCCTCCCTGCTGCAGCGGGAGCGTGGGGTCGTTCTCTGGCCGGATCCGCATATCCTTGCTGACGCCGATCGTGATTGATCAGCTGCGACAGCACAGAGCCGGGCAGCCCCCGGACCTGCTGCCTGGTGTCCTGGGGCTGGCTCTCTCTGCCAGCCATGCCAGGCTGGTGTGGCCCTGGTGTGGAGCTCGGCCGAGGCTTCTGCTTGGGGGTGGCTTCCTGGTGGCTGCAGGCGCTTGGACTCTCCATGGGGCCTCCGTGAGACCCGGCTGGCTGCTTCCACCCCGCTGCCACACAGGACGGGCTGGCCCTGGCCCTTCTTGCCTCTCTCCAGCATGGATCTCCTGCAGAAGAGCAAATACAGCCACCTGCGGAACGAGTCCGTCTCCTCTCTGGAGGAGGCTGTGGGGAGCCTGGGAGTCCCAGCCTCCCCTGTGGAGTCCCTTGCAGGCACGCGGTCTCTGCCTGGCTCCCTGTCCTCCTCCTCCCTTGGCCCCACGGCACCTCTTGGAGAGCTCTCGTCTGAGTCAGAGGACAGCCCCACCACCCTCTGCTCCTTCTTCCCCAAAATGGCCAACCTGAAGCTCTCGAACCCCGCCAATCTACTCAGCCTGCGGGGCTCCTCGGCTGGCAGCAGCCCAGGGGAGCCTGGCCTCACCGGGATGCTGGCACTGGCACCAGGGGGGTCTGCCGGCCCCGACTCAGCAGGACCTGTTGCTGTCTGTTCCCAGGATATGAACAAGCTGAGCTGTGGGAAGAAGACGCGGGTGGAAGGTGGCCAGCTGGGGGGTGACGAATGGACCCGCCACGGCAGCTTCGTCAATAAACCCACCCGTGGCTGGCTGCACCCGGATGACAAAGTCATGGGCCCCGGGGTCTCCTACCACGTCCGGGTGAGTGCTGGGGACTGGGGGGGCATGGGAAGGGTCATGATGGAGATTTGGGGACCTCCTGACATGCTCCTTGAGAGTGACGGGTGGGCAGTGGGATTCCCAGGGAGGTCACCGCTGTGGAGCCGGGGGACTCAGGGCCCCAGCCCTCTCCCCAGCTCTGTGTGGAGCAAACTCCAGGCTGGCCACGCTGACCCTGCTCTCTTCCCCAGTACATGGGCTGCGTGGAAGTCCTCCAGTCCATGAGGGCTCTGGATTTCAACACCAGGACACAGGTCACCAGGTGAGCTCTGCCTCTCCCCACAGGCTGCCACTTTTGGGGCTGGGGGAGTCTGAGCCCTGCACAAGCCCCTGGTGGCGTGTGGGGCTTTTGGTGGGGGCCAGGCTGCCTGCAGCCCCATCAAATACTAACAACAGCATGCTTCCCCTGCTTGAAGAGCCCTGGCTGGCACTGCCCAAGGGCTTCCCATTTGTCATCCTGTCCCTTCTCCCTGTGCTGGTCCCTGTGTCCTTGGTCCCGTGGTTGGGGGGTCACGAGGGAATCGGGAGGGCAGGTGCTGGGGTGGACTGACATCCCACTGTGCCCCCCACAGGGAGGCCATCGGGCTGGTGTGTGAGGCTGTGCCGGGTGCCAAGGGAGCTGTGCGGAGGAGGAAGGTGAGGCTGGTCTGGGGAGCTGCTGGGGGAAACGTGCTCAGCCACCTGGGCATGGGGCCAAGGGCCGGATCCCAGCTCAGCTGGCTGTGCCCAGGCTGAGCAGCCTGGGACTCTGACCTCCCACCGTGGCTCTGGCCAGTGGAGCTCAGCAGGAGTGGTGATAAGGACGAGGTGCCCCGTCTCCACTGTGGAGGGCAGCAGGACATGCCCTGTTCCCCCGCAGCCAGCCTGTGTCCGGCCTGGGGAGCCCCTTCCCCACGCTGCCATTTGTCCCCAGCCCTGTGGCCGCTCCCTGAACTCCATCCTGGGCAAAAGCAACCTGAAATTCGCTGGCATGCCCATCACCCTGACCATCTCCACCAGCAGCCTCAACCTCATGGCTTCTGACTGCAAGCAGGTGAGAGTGAGGAGGTGCCAGGGGCTGGGTGGCTGGCTTTAGACAAGCAAGAATCCTTGTGTCCCCCACCCTGGGTCCTGCTGGGGCAGGGGATGTCCCCAGCCTCCCTAAGTGATGGTTGCGTGGGCTGTGTGACCTGCTGAGTGCCCACCTCCCCCCAGTCCCTGAGGGTGAAGAGGTTGGAGCAATATCCTGCATGCTTGGCAGGATTTGTCCTGGAGACTGAGACTCAAATCCCCTGGCCTGGGGGCAGGTCTGGTTTTCACCCTGCTCTTGGTGGCCCTGTTGGTGCCCCAGCCCTTTTCCTGGTGGTCTGTGGCTCATAACCAGGGCTCTGGAGGCTTGTAAGCCCCTGTGCCTGGCCAGCCCCAGGAGGAGCATGGCAGGTAGGAGGTGTTGCCTCTGGCTGAGCGCAGAGGAGCTCCTGGCTGTGTCCAACGAACTCTGCCTTGCAGATCATTGCCAACCACCACATGCAGTCCATCTCTTTCGCTTCTGGGGGAGACCCGGTGAGTATGCACGGTCCCCGTCCATGCATGCCCTGCCTCATGCTAGGGATAGGTGCCTCTCCTGCCCTCTCCCCAAAGCCTCAGGCACCACGTTCCCCAGCAGCCCTGTCTCACCACTGGTGTCTTGCCCACAGGACACAGCTGAGTACGTTGCCTATGTTGCCAAAGACCCCGTCAATCAGAGAGGTGAGGCTGCTGCTGAGGGTGCTAAATGCCAGAGCCCTGTTTCGTGGATGTTTAGGCACAGCTCAGTGTGGTGGGGCAGCACTAGGTCCCCTGTGAGGAAGCTCTGGGGTGCATAGGGCAGGCTTGAGCAGTGGAGAACTTAATGTTGGAGTTCCACGCTCCCATCCCACCATTCCATTCCCAGCCTGCCATATCCTGGAGTGCCCTGAGGGCTTGGCGCAAGATGTGATCAGCACCATTGGGCAGGCCTTCGAGCTGCGGTTCAAGCAGTACCTGAAGAACCCCCCGAAGCTGGTGACACCACACGACAGGTAAGGGCAGGGATGTGTAGAAAGGAGGAAGGTGAGAGGGTGTCTGAGATTGATTGTTTGGTTTTGGAGAGGGGATGCAGTCCTGGCTGCTGTCAGCTGCTCATCTGTGCTGTGCCCTCCCAGGATGGCGGGGTTTGATGGCTCTGCTTGGGATGAAGAAGAGGAGGAACCAGCCCCGGATCACCAGTACTACAATGACTTCCCCGGCAAGGAGCCTCCCATTGGGGGGGTTGTGGACATGCGGCTGCGGGATGGGGCTGTTCAGACCCCCAATCACCTGGGGGCCACGCTGGTAAGTCTCTGGGCACGTTCTTGTGGGGAGGCTCCATGTTACAAGGGAGATACAGGGACCCCGATGGCACCATGGGCTCTTTGCTCTCAGGGTTATTCTGCCATGAGAGCCATGGCACATGTCTCCCTGGCACCTCACCCAGGGCATTGGGAGTGGGTCTCACCCTCCACCTCTCCCTGCAGCCCGTCGGCCAGTCGTCTGGTGGGGAGTATGATCCCCGGAAGCAGCACGCTCCTGCCCAAGGTAACACAACAGACTTAGCCAAGTGCTCCAGCAGCGGGCACTGGTGTTGGGGCCAAGGCAGGCTGGAGCCCTGCTGACCACAGTGCTCTTGGTAGCAGGGAGAGAGAAATACCCAGCTCCTGCAGGTGCATCTGGCCGCACAGACCTGTTTGATGACCCATCTTACGTCAACGTGCAGAATGTGGACAAGACACGCCAAGCATCAGCCACTGGCACCCCCGCAACGGCCAACGGCAGCACCCAGAGAGACCTCTTTGACATGAGTGAGTGGGACTGCAGCTGCAGTTGTGTCCGGGCTGGGGGTGGCTGGCAGTGAGGCCAGTGACGGTCCCCCCTGGCTCCTCTCTCCCCACAGAGCCCTTTGAAGATGCCCTGCGTGTCCCCCCATCCATGCCTGTGGGCCTGCCGCCTGCCCAGGTGGTGGCCTCCATGGAGGAGCAGCTGAGACGGGAGCCCTGGTACCATGGGAAGATGAACCGCAAGGAGGCCGAGAAGCTGCTGAAGGTGAATGGAGACTTCCTGGTGCGAGAAAGTACCACCACCCCAGGCCAGTACGTGCTGACTGGCTTGCAGGGTGGGCAGCCCAAGCATCTGCTACTCGTCGATCCTGAGGGAGTGGTAAGTCCATGTAACACCCTGAGGACGGAACTTGGCACAGCTTGGGGGGCCCTGTGGGTTACAAGAGCCACCAGGGCATCGGGCTTCCCTGTCACTCTTTGGGGGGGATGGTGAGGGCCTGGTGGAGTGTGGGGATGAGGGCTGCTCCCCTCAGGTTGGTGCTAAGCCCACAGAGGCTGGTGGCTTTGGCCCCCTGCAGCCATCAGCAGCCTCCTGAGTGCCCCTTCCCTGGCCCTACCAGGTGCGGACGAAAGACCACCGCTTTGAGAGCGTCAGCCACCTCATCAGCTACCACATGGACAATCACCTGCCCATCATCTCAGCCGGCAGTGAGATGTGCCTGCAGCAGCCTGTGGAGAGGAGACTCTGAGCGCTTGGGGGGTCCTGGTGCACAGCCCTTCAGCCCTGCTCCCTGCCCCCGGGAGCCCTTGGACTCTGCCTGGGACTGAGCGTGGACTTGGCCAGGGATGGGGCCTGTCCCCCTCTGCCACGTGGAGCTGGTGGCCATGGGGGCTGCAGGCAGCGTGATGTGAGCTGCTTGCAGGATTGTGGGGCTGTTGTTGCCAAAGCCCCTGCTTCCCCCCAGCTCCAGCCTTTGCACAGCAGCTCAGCTCGTACCAAAATCTGGCTCTGCTGCCGTGCCGCAGCCACTCTCCCACTCACTGGCCGTGTGCACAGGCTCGGGGCTGGTGGCATTGAGACTCCCCCACCCTGAGCCGGGGGGCAGCCCTGCCGTGTCCCCTGCCCACGGGTCACGGAGAAGGGCTATGGGGGGGGTCTGCTCCCCCAAGCACAAGCCCCGGGCGGCCCTGCCACCCACCATACCCGATCACTTTATGTGTTAACTTTGTGCCTTGACCCCGCAGGTCCCACACTCTTATGCAATGCTGCGGGGCGGGGGGCCGGGGCAGAGCCCCCCCCCCGTGCTCCCCGCTCCCACCGTGCCCCTTCCCGGGACGTGCTCGTCTGCACCCCGTCCCTGCCCCACCCACCCCCCCTGGGTCCCGGCTGCCCACGGCCGGCTCCGGCAGCCCCGGGGGGTGGCAGGAGGGTCGTGGGGGGG
>JANZLQ010000092.1:12668905-12699846 GCA_026212715.1 Elanus axillaris | reverse complement strand
GGCCCCCACTGCCTTCGCCAAGGGGCCCAAGCGCAAGGCGCAGAACATCGGCTACCGGCTGGGGCACCGCCGGGCGCTCTTCGAGAAGCGGAAGCGCCTGAGCGACTACGCGCTCATCTTCGGCATGTTCGGCATCGTCGTCATGGTCATCGAGACCGAGCTCTCCTGGGGGCTCTACTCCAAGGTACCAACGGGTCTGGGGGGGTGGGCGCATGGCCCTCGGCGCTGGACGGTGCCTGGTGGCGTGAGCGGGGAGCCCTTTCCCCCATACGGCGTCCCGTGGGATAAACATGGAGCCCTCTGGCCCATCTGGTGTGGACCGGGGCTGTACAGGCTGCCTGGGGACCAGCGGGTGGCCCCGGGGCCTTATGGGGACGCTGCAGCCACAGGTGTCAGACAGGGCGAGCACCGGGCTGGGGGCCACTAGGGCCGCATGCCAGCCAGCATGTGTCCGGGCGGGCGCTGCGCCGGGTCTTGGCAGAGCCACCCCATGTGCCAGCAGCACGGGGGATCGACCCACCAGGGTCTGTGGTGCCCGTCGCCGGCCCAGCCAGGCGCTCCTCAAGGCGCTGTGCCCTCAGTGGTGTGGCAGAGACCCCCTCCCTCCTCCTCTACACCCCTATCTTCCATTCTTTTTTTCATTTTTTTTGCAGGACAGTGTCTTTTATTTATAATTCTCCCCCCCCACGCCCCTTCCAGCTCCTGCTCCCGGGCTGCGCTGGTTGGCAGCGATATGAATAACTCTTTGTATAGACATCTGTCATGTTATTTATACCTATCCAGAGAGGGGAAGGCATCGGCACCCGCGCCGGCAGGGCGTGCGTGGCACCCATGGGCGTCAGCGGGACAGCATTGCTGAAGGGGCTGGGGGGCGGCTGGTGGGGGTCCCCGTGCTGTGGTGCTGCCAGCAGAGGGGAAGAAGTAGGGTGGGAAGGGGCTGCTCGCCGCTTCCTGCCATTATCCAGCGCGGGCGGTAGGGACGGCGGCGCGGGCGGAGGAGGCAACGGAGCTGGAGCAGGTGGAGGCAGGGAGGGAGGGAGGGACGCAACTGGGGGTCCCGTGGGCGTGGGGGACCCCGCCGCCTCCCCACGGAGGTGCCAGGCCGGCGGCAGGGGGGCTCCTGAGCCCTGGCTGCCTGCAGCTGCCAGCATTGGTGGGAGCGTGGGTGCTGCCGGCAGCGGTTCCCTCTGCTCCGGCCGAGGCAGAGGGATGCCTCCGTGCTGAGCTCGCATCCCTGGCTACCCAGCTGAGGCAGAAGGATGCTTTGCTTCACTTCACTGCCGGAGCCTCTTCCCGGCGGTTCCCACTCCCCTTTGGCAGGAGCAGGGCCAAACTGCTGACCCCCACCTGTGCCCACTACCTGTTGAGCCGCAGCCACCCTTGCCAGGCTCCCTGGGCCTGTGTGCCTGGCACCAGTGGGGACCAGCAGCCCTCGCCAGGCTGCCGGCAGCGCTGCTGCCATGCTTGCTGGCCCTCGGCATGCTGAGCTGCTGTGTCAGCCGGGGAAGACCCTGTGAGTCAGCGCTACTGCCATACAGCCGCCCGCTGCCCCTGCCCCGACCCCTGCCCCGGTGCCTGCCGCTCGCTGCCATGCTCCTGCCGAAGCCACAGGGTGCTGGGGGATCCCCTGGCTCCTGGCTGCCCCAGGACCTTGGCCGAAGCCACAGTAGTGGGGGACAGTTTATGAATCCCTCCCCGGCAGCCCCCGGTGGGAAACCGGAGCTCGCCAGCAGGGACATGGCCGTGACCAAAGGAGTGTCTGGGGCCGGGGCCGGCAGCTGTCATGAGGATGAGGATGTTGGTGCTGCCGGCCCTGGCCTGGCTCCAGCTCTGCCCCATGGCTGGCAGCCGTGCCGCTGTGTGCTTCACAGGCCGGAGAGTGCCGGGGCTGAGCTGGAAAGCAAGGATGCAGTGGCCAAGTTTTGCCTGCTCTCTACCTGCCCGTCGAGTGTGGGCAGGATGGGGTCTCTCCTGCCTCCGGGACGGCACCCCTGCTTCCCAGAGCCATGAGCAGCCTGCACGGCACCACGGGGGTGAAGCATCCTGCCACCTGCATGGTGCAGGGAGGATGCGTGCTGGGGGTGCCGAGCCGTTGCCACAGTTTGGCCAAGCCCCCGGTGTTGTTTGCCATGAGCGTGGGATCCAGCAGCGGCTCTTCCTGCTGGGTCCCTCCGGACCTGGTGCTGGGAGGACGCATAGGTAAACGTGGTGGGTGTGCGGCAGCCTCTGCCAACAACACTTGCTGGGAGGGCCAGTGGATCCCCGGGAGGTGCAGAGGCATGTTGCGGTGGCTGGGCCTCCCAGGGACCCACCAGCCCCATGGGGTCCCCATGCATTGGGCAGGCAGGATTAGTGCCCTTGGGAAGGGTCTGGCAGGAGCAGTCTTGGCACGAGCCCTGCCCTAGAGTTTGCCTATTAATAGCCGTTGTTTGGTCCCCGGCACTTCTCAGCACCAGCCATTATATCCACACAATTGTGTGGCCGGAGCCAAGTCGTTAACAATGCGCCACCGCCTCCGCGGCAAATAGTCCCTTCTCGGTGTTTAAATACCCCGCGGGGATGGAGAACATGGGAAGAGGGAAAGGAGTAAGGCTGAAGGCAGCCTGGTGTGCTGGGGAGCAAAGGATGGGTGCGGTGTGCCGTAAACATGCCAGGTATCAGCGTGCAATGAGCATGCTGGGTCTCAGCATGCCATGAGTGTGCTGGGACTCAGTGTGCCACAAGCATGCCAGGTCTCAGTGAGTCATGAGCATGCCAGGTCTCAGAGTGCCATGAGTGTGCCAGATCTCAGCATGATGGGGATGGATGGGGTGGAGGTGTGGGATGGGTGCGGTGAAAGAGCAGGTTGGTTTGGAGATAACACCTTGGTGAGGGGCTGCCAGTGCTTCTCAGGTGCCCCAGCATGGTGGGGCTAGATCGTGGCTGACGGCAGCGTGAGCTTGCTGGCGACTGAAATGGGGTCCAGAGGGCAGCCCATGGGAGGGGATAGTGAATCCTGCTCTTCCTGGTGGGGTCCTGGGGAGAAGCTGCTTCGGCCACCAGTGAATCAGGGGCTGGTTTAATTTACATAGAGCTAATTAGCAGGAGAATTTAATTAGACCATCCATTAGGCTACCATAATATTGGGCTCATGCTGGATGCGGCCAGGGCACTGGTGTCACATGTTCCAGCGAGGGGAGGCTGGTAATTGCACTTGGCAGAATTGGATTAAAAAAAACATTTTGGAGAAAGGGCCACTCTTGCCTGCAGTACCAGTGGTGCTGGCAGTGCCAGTGGTGCCCTCACTACCGTGCTGAGCCATGTGGGGTGGGAGCTGGGGAGGCTGAAGTGCTGGTGGCGGCGGGGGGAAGCAGGTGTTTGAAGGGGGGCAGCATGTCCCTGGGGGTGCAGAGCTTAGCATCACAGCCACCATCGGCAGGGTCCCATGGCCACGTCCCTCCTAACGCCTGCCCTCTTCTCGCCTTGCAGGACTCCATGTTCTCCCTGGCCCTGAAATGCCTTATCAGCCTCTCCACTGTCATCCTGCTGGGCCTCATCATCGCCTACCACACACGGGAGGTGCAGGTAGGTCCTGGTATCATTGGCGCTGAGCGATGGGCTGCCAGGGTGAGTGGCCGGGGCAGGCTGTGGGATTTGCCACCCAACCCAGTACCCGAGCTCGCAGCCTGCATGGAGCCTCCTCCCTCCTTGCTGGGGTCTCAGGGGGGCAGCGAGGCTGGGCACTGAGGGGTCTGCCCGAGTGCAGCGTGCCTGGTGGAGCTGCTGGCAGCTGGGGGAGGCTGCAGCCAGGAAGGGCTCGGACCAGCTGAGGTGCCAAGGAAAGCTGTGAAATCCTTTCCTAATCAGGGCTGCCCATTCTCTTCCTCCCAGCCCTCCCTGGCTTTGCTGGGAAATGACAGGGCTCCCAGTTTGCTCCAGGAAGGCTGCGCTTCCCCATGGGATCCGGCTTCGGCACGATGCTGGCACGTTTTGGGGACAGGAGGAATGAATTGCCAGGCAGGAGAAGGAGCATCCTGGGAAGGGACACTGAAGTCCCTGACCCTGAGTTTCTGGTGTTTTGGTGCACGAAATATCCCACCTTGTCCAGCTCGAGGCCGGGGGCCAGGGCAGCTTTGCTGGCTGGTGGGCTGGAGGCAGGCACCCCACTCCCTGCCTGCTTCCTGCCTGCAAGGGACCTTCCCAGGAGCCCCCCTCTCCAGCTCAGCCTGCTGGCATGGGGACCAAGCCCAGCAGTGGGTTGCTCAAAGCAAATATTTGAGTGTTCTGGTTTTTGCTAGAATAACATTTACCCCGGGGTGGTGGCAGCTGGGGTCAGCCAGGCGGGCCGTGCCCCAGTGCTCACTGGCTTCCTCTGCTTGTTGTTCTTGGGAGCAGGTTGTGCAAACACAGTGTCCACCCGAGCGGCATGGGGCTTCCCGCCTCTCCGGAGCCGAAATCCCTGCCGCTGTCGTCCCCCCCCCTCCAGTAGAGTCTTCGTCCCTGAGCATGCATGTCGCACCAGTGTGGGTGCCAAACCTTGCCACAGTCCAGCCGTGTGGCTCCGGCTGCTCTGCTGGGCCAGTTACAGTGGCAGGGAAGGGAATGAGATCAGTTTGACTTGATTTGCTCCAGACAAAGCCATGCTGGCTGCTGATCGCTCTATTATCTCTTAGGTCCTTATAAAGGGATTGCTGATAATCTGGCCAGGTTTGGAAGTGGGGCTGACAGCTGTAAATCCTCAGCTTCTCGTCCCTTTTGCCTAAGGGGGGGCTGCACTCACCCCATCGCGGCACTGCCAGACCTCCCCGGCCTTCAGGACAGACTTGACAGTGGCTTCGGCCTCTTCCCTCAGTCTTAACTGCATTAATTGCTGAGTCCTTCTGGACATCTGCAGCTCTCCCTGTGCCTCAGTTTCTCTGGGGCTGGGGTATCACTGTGCCTGGGGTCCTGGGTCCAGCTCCTGGGGTCCTGCCTGTCCCCTCCCTGGCTGCCTACACTCACTGTCACCCCATGGGCTGGGATGGCATGGGTCCCCGGGGTGTCCCTGTGCCCATCAGGTGACAGCTAGGGCTGCAGGTGAACAAGATCCTCCAGCTGCCCCTCCTGCCCTGGCTTCCCGCCTCTGCTTTCTGCTGCAAGGCCACAAACTGCTGCTCGCTGCATGTGTCACTTGCTCTTCGTTAGGCTGAGTTTGTGCAGAGAGCTGCCAGCAGCGCCGCCGGGTCCTCGCCTGCCCTGCACCTGTGGGCAGAGGTTGACCCTCCGGGTGGCACCGGGCTCGGCACCCCGGAGGTGGCTCTGGTCTGCACCCTGGGGCAGGGTCTGGTGCCCCGGCATGGTATGGAGCATGCTGTCCCCTGCCACTGCCACATTGATCGCCACGGCGCATGATGGAGTGCAGTGCTGGTGAGGGTGCCAGCTCCAGCTGGGAGGTTTTGGGGGGGCACAGCCCGCCTCATGCCTGCCCTCAGGGTGTCCAGGGCTCTGTGCATTTAGTTTGGTGAAGCTTTTTTCCCCACGCAGCTTCTCAGCAGCTTTCCTTGTGCTTCGCTTGTCTGGAGCTGCGATGGCCAACGTGCTTGCTCCTTCCTCTGCCAGAGCCAGTGCTGGGGATGCCCCGTCGTGTACTGCTGGACCGTGCCAGGGTTTCCATGGAAACCCGCAGCGATGCGCTGCAGGTGCAGGTCTGAATGGGGCTGGCGCAGGGGGAGCCTGCCCAAATCCCCCTTGCTCCTTCCCTTCCCTGACCTGGCCCATTGCAAACACCCCACATGCAGTCAAAAGGCTCCCTGCCTTTTCCCTCTTGCTAATTTGTTTATTTTTAACACCCTTTTCCAGGAAGGAATGGGCTGTCAGCTTGCTAAATGCCTGAGGATCTCCCTTGACAGCTTGGAGCATTTTTATAAACAATTTCTCAAACAAAGCAGCTAAAAGGAGTGGAGCTTTCCAAACAGAAGGGGAAGTGGCCGGGGACGGCCGCTCCGTGAGTCAGTCCTGGGGGCTCTTGCCGTCCCTGGGGAGAGCCCTGCGTGCCGTGCTGTGCCAGCGAGGCGGCTGGCGCAGGTGCACTGGGGCCTCCAGCGGGGTGGGAGGGTTGTTCCCGGGCGAAGAGCCAGCAGGGGCTGTGCTCCCACCCACCGCCCGGGCTGGAGGGGATGCGAGAGCTCCTGGCCGCCCCCCCCGGATAAGCCAGTGTCATTCTGCGCTTTGCGTGGTCGAGGACACACTGGTGACGGTAGCACTGGCTGCCACGTCCCCCTTGGATCCCTTCCCAGCAGCAACTTTGCCAAGCATTGCTTGTGGAGAGGCCCCAAGCATGTCCCCGCTGCTGTAGGTGACACCAGTGTCCCCATTGCACCAGGGACAAGCTGATGGCAGCCTTGGGACAGATCTGCCAAGGCAGGATGGGGTGGGGGACCCCAGGGGGTCTGGCAGTGTCCCGAGGGGGCCAGCCCAAGCTGCTGTCCCCCCCAGCTCCTGCAGAGACCCCCACTCTGTCGCCAGCAGTGGGAGAGGAGCTGGTACCCAGGATGAACTGGCGGTTGCCATGACAACCAGATCCCATTGCTGCCAGTGGCCGGGTGTCTAGCTGTGGCGTTCCCTCCCCAAAAGTTGCCCCGGCACCTGGGGCGTAGTGGCTGTCAGTGACATTAGTGCAGCCCTGGCAGGAGCTCCTGCCCATGCTCTGTGGCATGATGGTTCACCCGTCTCTGTGCCCCAGGTGAGGGGGCTGTGCTGGGGGGGGGGTCTTCTGCCAGCTGCTGTGCAGGAGTGGGTCAGAGCAAGCTGTCCCCTTGCCGTGCCTGGGTGTGTGCTGGAGGCTGGGCAAACGAAAGCTTTCTGGGTGTCCCCAGTGCTGTAACTGTCCTCTGAACAAGCAGGCAGAGCAGCGCAGCGGATGGCAAAGGCTCATTCCCACTTTTTCCTTCCCTTTCCCTCCCCAGCCCTCCTGGCTGAAGCCATCCCCAGCTCTGCGGGGCTCTGGTGTCCGTCCCCCGCTGCTGCCCACTGTGGGATGCTGGTGGGGCAGGGTTGGCCAGGGCCGCTGGTAACTCTGTGGTTTTGTGTCCCGGTAGCTCTTCGTGATCGACAACGGGGCTGACGACTGGCGGATAGCGATGACATATGAGCGCATCCTCTATATCAGCCTGGAGATGCTGGTTTGTGCCATACACCCCATCCCTGGGGAATACAAATTTTTCTGGACAGCCCGCTTGGCTTTCTCCTATACACCTTCTCGGGCAGAGGCGGACGTGGACATCATCCTGTCCATCCCCATGTTCCTGCGCCTCTATCTGATTGCTCGGGTGATGCTGCTGCACAGCAAGCTCTTCACTGATGCCTCCTCACGCAGCATCGGGGCGCTCAACAAGATCAACTTCAACACCCGCTTTGTCATGAAGACTCTCATGACCATCTGCCCCGGGACGGTGCTGCTGGTCTTCAGCATTTCCCTCTGGATCATTGCCGCGTGGACGGTCCGGGTGTGCGAGAGGTGAGAGGGGCTGGGGCTGTGGAGAGGGGGAGGTTCGGGATGCATGGTGGTTCGGGATGCTCAGCGAAGCTGCGATGTCCCAGCAGCCTGTGGGAGGGATGCAGAGATCTGAGGGCTCAGCAGCCGTGGGTTCCCACCAATGAGCCCCCATCCCAGACAGGAGGCAGAGGCAGGGACAGTCCTGTCCTCGCAGCACAGTGCCTGGGGACAGGCAGGGTCCCTGCGCAAGGGAATGGTGTGCGATGCCAGCTGGTGTGGGAGCCCCAGGAGGGCGGGTGCGGGACACAGGGAGTGGTGGGACCGGGGGTGGGGGGGCTGTGCATGGGGAGAGGCCAGAGGTGCTGCAAGGCTGGCGAGTGGCAGTGCCCAGCTCGGGCTCTGGCGTCGCTGCGAGCGACTACCATGACAACACCACGGTGACAAACCCACAGCCGGATGGCATCAGGCTGGCATCGGCATGCTCGGCACGTGGGGGTTGCTGTGGCGACTGGCCCCAGTGGTTACTGTTGTGCTTCCATCTCTCGCAGATGTGCCAGCACCCCTTTGTCCTCCAAGAGGAACCAGGAGGCTGTGGCGCAGGACCCTCAACCCGCCCCAGCACTGTGCCGGAGGGGTTTCTCCCTGGCCACGGTGCAAGGTGCCGGTGGCACCATCCATCCCGGGGCAGGGAGGGCAGGTGCCCTGCAGGGTGTCCAGTGTCCTGTCCCAGCACAGGGCCGTCCCTGTCCTGAAGAGGCTGAGCTCGATGCCATACTGCCATCAAAGCATGGCTAATTGCCCTGGAGGCCTCTCAGAGCTCAGGCTGGTCTGAAGGAAAGTGCCCAAGACAAGGCACGCATCACAACTTGGTGTCCAAGGATTAGCAAAGTGAAATCCCTTTAAGTTGTTGCAGCAGCTTTGTGCCATTCTTGGAACTGAGTTGCAAGGGATCGCACCTGCCAGCACCTCTGGGTCCCCTGGGATACCTAAGCCTGCTTCTGGGTGCTTGCAAGGTGGGAGGAAGGCCACCCCTTCTCTTCCCCTGGGTGGGACCCATCAGGCTGATCACCCCGTGAAGGGGCATTACAGCAGCTTTAAGTACCATGGCAGCAGAGCGGAGTGGCACACTGAGATTTTACGAGCTTTCACAGGCTGTATTTGCCTTCCTGCCTCCCTTAATGATGCTCTCAGGATGTGCTGGATAGTCGTGTGCTGCTTAATTGTGTTTGGGAGATTTGTATTTCTGCCTCCTAAACAGGGAGCGGGCAGACAGGCTCCCAGGGGATGTGCGGGGGGTTGATTCTGCACCTGGGGGGCTTAGGCTGGAAAATACAATGTAAATAAAGAACCATTAGTGACAAAAAAAAAAAGATAGAAATGACGCAGACGAGGCACTGCAGATCACTGGCACCGCAGCTGCCATGAGCTGCCGCCACCTCCCTCTGTCTACAGAGTGGCAGACATGAACCCAGCTGGGCTCCTGGCTGGGCTGGGGATGCACTGCCCTGGGGGGATGCAAGACCTGGGGGGATGCACGACCCCTGGGACAGGCTCCATCCCTGAGGGATGCACCATCCCCAGTGCATGCATGAGCCCTGGGTACCACACAGCTCCTGCAAGGGCCACCCAGGCTGTGTGCCCAGTGGTGGCAGGTTGCTGCACTGGAAATGGAAACCAGTTTGTTGTGGCTTGCAGGACCATCCCCAACCAGCACCCGCTGGGGCTGCGCAGCTCGGAAATGGCTGTGCCGCTCCAAGACACAGTCCCCAGCCTGGGACGGCGTGGTCATGGCACGTCCCCTCAGCACTGTGGGCTGCTCCAGTGCTTGCGGGCTCAGCATCGCTGCTGGGCATCCTCCCGTGCAAGCTGGGGGGGCCGCAGCTCTCCGAAGGCAGTGAGTCGCTTAGCAACCTCGCCCGCTCGCCCGGCCGCATCGCAGAGCTGCTGGCAGCGCTGCTGGCCTTGCCCGCCGACGGCACGTGTGTGTGCTTGCACGTGTGCATGCACGTGCGACCAGTCCTGCTTCCCGGGGCGAGGGTGCAGCCAGCCCGGAGCCCCCCGGCAAGGCTGCCCAGGCTGGTGGGGTCAGGTCAGCTGAGCCGGTGCTTCCGCAGCGTTCTGGCATGGCACCGCCGTGCTCGGTGGTGGCGCGATGCGGGACCAGGGTGATGCTTGTGGCGGGGCAGCTGTGCCCTTAGTGGGGGCAGGCAGAAGAGGGGGCAATGGAAATTGGTGTCTAGCCGATTATGGCAGCCCTCGCTGTGACCGGGCGGCCCCTCTTCCTGCCCACACTGGCCGCGGCACATGCCAGCTCCTCCTGTTTATCAGCTCCTTCTACTCAAAGTGCTTCTTGGAAGAGAAAAATATCCGTCTGTCTGCCTGCCTGTGCCGTAACCCCCTTGCCCAGCATGATGCTCCTGGGGTCATCCTCAAGGCTCAAGAGCTTGCATCCTGCAGGCTGGGCTGGGCTGGGCTGTGCCTTTCCCAGGGGAACACACTGGCCAGGATGGAGGGTGTGTGCCACTGCTGGTGCTGGATTTTGGGGAGCCCTTGCTGTAACTGTGGTGGTGGGCTCTGGCTCCCCTGGCCAGCTCTGCCTGGAGTGCAGCACTGGCCCTTGCCATGGCTGAGGGCACTTCCTTGTGCACCAGGATCTTTCAAGTCTCCAGTTGCTTTGGTGGAAAAACATTTCGGAAGAGGAGAAAACCCAACTGCTCCAGGAGCGAGGAGCTGGGATGAACCAGGGGGCATTGCCAAAAGCTCCATCTGGTTTCCCTCTAATGATTTTGTGAGGAGGCAGGGAGAAACCTGCCAGGGAGAGGGAAGCATGCAGGCAGGAGGGTGGCCATCCTGCCATGGTGGGGCAGAGGTGCTGCCTGCCCCTGCCCACCCTGGGCTTGGGGCTGAGTCCCAGTGCAGGCTGGGCCAGCCCCTGCATCCGCCGGGAAGCATCCCCACACTGCTCGGCTGGGCTCGTGCCGGCCCTGGGGAGCCGGAGGCAGCTGAGGCCCCTGGTTGCATGTTTGCTGGAAGAGCCGCAGCCGGATGCTGGGCTAGCCAGGGCGGTCACTGACCTCGCCGCTCAGCAGGGACATGGCCATGGAACGTCTGCAGTATCCCCAAAGCTGTGGCTGCTCCATGTGTGCTTTGTCTTGAGCATGTGAGCCGTTCCCCCTGTGCTGTCTGAGAGCCAAGTGCATGCCGGAGGCTTGGCAGGATCCGTCCCTGGCGGTTCTGCTGGGGCTGCTGACGGCACTGTCCCCCGAGGCGGCACAGGGGGAGCGGGGTCAGCCCAAGCTGCAGCAGCAAGGGGATGCGGAGGAGGACGCTGGTGGTGAGCTAACACGGTTGGGGGCTTTGCAGAGCCACAGCTGTTTCTCCCATCAGCCAACTCTCGCCACCACGCCACGTGGCACTGGGGACACAGGTGGCAGGACCGGGATGTGGTGACAGATCTGACTAAAAGCAGAAGCCCTTTCCTTGAGTTTTTGCTCTGATTTTGCCCATGTGGGTTTTCCTGTGGCAGAAATTGTGCAACCGCTGCTGCTCTTGGGCATCCGGCCACGTTATTAATCCCTATTCCCCATGCCCAGGTGCCCCTGTTGCTCCCTGCAGCCATCCCCATCCCCTGCTGTGACACTGATGCCCATGTGTCCTTGGCAGGTACCATGACCAGCAGGACGTAACCAGCAACTTCCTGGGTGCCATGTGGCTCATCTCCATTACCTTCCTCTCCATCGGCTATGGTGACATGGTCCCGCACACCTACTGTGGGAAGGGTGTCTGCCTGCTCACTGGCATCATGGTAAGGGCCGTGCGGAGCTGGTCACCTGTCCTTCAGGCTCTGCCTGTCTCTGTCGTGGCAGCAGGGCCACCAGATTTTATGGGGACCCTCCTCCCAGCTGGCTTGTCCATGCATGAGGCGTAATGGCTTCAGCTCCAAGGTCTTGCAGCCTGGAAGCTGATAGAGCTGTAATTGCAATTACTGTAAGCACAGTAATTAGCAGGATGCGGTGGTTTGGTTGAGGTGAGGGTGCAGGCTGGCTGCATGCCTGGCGGGTGCTGCAGCCTTGTGGGGTACAGTGTGGGACGCCAGGCAGTCCCCTGCCCCACGGTCCCCACTGGTGAATTCAGGGTGGATTTGGACCCGCGTTCAGCAAGGGAGGGGGGAGCTGGACCACGGTGGGGTTGGGGATGTCCCCAGGGAGCGGCCCCCGAGCATCCCTTGGCTGTCCCCATTCACACCACCTGGCTTCCATTGCCCAGAGCGATCCCAAATGCTGCTGGCTTCTGCTGAGAGCCGGGACCAGCTGGGAGCCCTCCACTCCCCCGCACTCCCGCTGGCGTCACCGCTCTGCCGCAGCTTTGTTTCCTTATGGTTAAAGGGTCACCATCCTCCAGCATACCTGCTCCAAGGCGCCCATGAGATGTCCTGGCTTCTGGGGCTTTCCAGCCAGGGCGGCCAAAGGAGCAGCCAGGGGCCCTGCAGTCACAGCTCCTCTACGGATCTGCCCCAGCACCCAGCACCCCAGCTCTGCCCCTCTTTGGCTCCAGGCCCTGGGAGTGGAGCTGTTCCCCCCCTTTCCCACCTGGGGCGGCCCGAGCTGATACCCGGCACTGGCTGGGTTCAGCTCTGCCACTCTGCGCCCTGCGAGAGCTGTCGGCTGAGGTGGCTCTGCCGGCAGGTATTAGTTTTATATTATCTGCAAGTCTTTGACCTGTCTCGTATGAGGTTGGGCGCCAGCAAGGCTGATGCTGCTGATAGGAGCCAAGCAAGGGAGAAATCCCTACCTGGGGGAAAGTGGCATTTCCCAGCAGCATGGCACAGGAAAGCAGCTGCTGGCTTGGCCAAGGGGGTCCTGTTGCCATGGGCTCCCAGAGCTCCCCCCCCCAGCCAGCCGTTACTTTGAACTGAGACACCATCCAGCAAAGTGTGCCCCTCTCCCAGTGCCCATCCGGCAGCACAGCCCCCACCCTGCTGAAGCTGGGGACCCCCATGACTGCTGGGGCTGGGGGCTCCTGGAGCCACAGGACTGGGGTTGGCCATCCCACAGGGAAGAGAGAAGTGGTGGGAGCTGAGAGCACACAGCAGGAACCTTCGGGGATGCTAAAGGATTCAGCTCAGAACATGATGTTAATTAATGACTCTTTAATAAATTAAGGAGCATTTGCCAGGCTCATGGGCCTCTGCCAGTGTGCTGGGAGGGGGGAAGCAGCTCATCTGGTATGGGCAGCAGCAGGCAGAGTGCAGGAGCACCACAGGGAGCAGAGGCTTGGCACCTTTGCTTTCCAAAGACAAATACATGCCAGAGATGATGGCTGCTGCACGGATCCAGCCCTAATCACTGGGATAAGTGACCTCCCAGCTGTCGCTGTTGGGAGATGTGGCCATTCGGGGGACCCCTTCCCTGCCCTCCCCCAGGTTGCCTGGTGCTTCCCCACCACTCCCCCATCCTGGACCCCTCTTGAGAGCAGAGGGGGTCCCCATTGCACAGGGCACCAGCACACGGCAGGTCCCTAGCCCACAGTGGCACTAGTAAGCAGGCTTAGCCCAGCCATTTCTAACAGGCATCAGGGAGGCAAGGGCTCACTGCTGATCACCACTGACCTCATAAATCACCCCCGGCCTCTCCTGTTAATTACCTGGCACATTGTCAGCTGCTCTAGGACACCCAGGCTCTGTCGTATTTCTTTGTTAGGGTAATGTGGGTGCGAGGCCACGGAGCTTTACTTAATTAAGGGGTTGCAATGGTGAGGGTGGGAGTGTTGCTGTTGCATGAGGGTGATAAACCATTTCTCTGACTGATGTCCCTGCACAGGGTGCTGGCTGCACAGCACTGGTGGTGGCTGTGGTGGCCAGGAAGCTGGAACTCACTAAAGCTGAGAAGCATGTTCACAACTTCATGATGGACACGCAGCTGACAAAGCGGGTAAGGTGCTGCGGGGGGGAGGCAGCAGGAGTGGGGGGCTGTGCCATGTGGAGGGACCTGCAGATGGGTACGATGGTGGGAGGAAGGTGTTTGCACCTCTGGGTGTGGGTCCCACAGGTACCACAGTGGAAGAAGGTGTCTGACTGCCTTGGATGCAGTGCGGGCACAAGGGTTACAGTGAAAGCAAACAGCACCAGCTCTGTATTGGGGATTTAGGCAATACAGGATGCTTGGCCTTACACCTGAGAGGAAAAGCCTGTTTTGTTTTTTTTTTCACCCGGGAGGATACAGACTCCCTCCTCTTGCAGAGCATGATCTTACTTAGCTCGGTGTCAGGAAGACAACAGTATTGGAGATTCAGTGCCTTGCCTGCCACATATGAGAGCCATGCCGTGAGACTACTGTGGTTTCCATTCCCGGGGAGGGACCTGGAGGCTGCGGCCATAGCTGGGGGTCCACGGGGTTGCTGGTTGTGCAAGGGTCCAGCATCACATCTCTGGCAGCATGTGGGGGCTGCAGGAGGTCTCTGGTCTCGGCAGCCTCATCACAGCAAAGCATTGGCAACCCAAGAGCGCCATGTAATGGGCTCTGCTTGCCTGTGGCAGGAGTGATATTTTATATAGGGGATGGTGGCAAAGCAAGCGTCGTTGCAGCCCTTGGAAGGGTGACCTCCCAGTGCTGGGATGTGGCCAGGGCGCCCCGCTTCACCCCAGAGAGCAGAGCCCCAGGCACAGCCACATGCTGGCAGGAGCCCTGACACCCTGGGGATAGTCAAAGGCCTCGGCATGGCCGGGCCGGGAAAGCTAACAGCCAGTCGCCCTGCTTCCCCAGCCATGGATATGGATCTGTAGGCTCCGTGCCAGGCAGACGGCAGCCAATTCATCTTGGACTGAGCAGCAGAGCTGCGGTTTAGCCAGGGGAGCCTGCAGAAGCCGTGTCCTCGTGCTGGCAGCCCAGCTGGGACCTGCCAAGAGCAGCAGATGGATGCAGGAATCGAGAAAAACTTCGGGAATTTTTTTTTTTTTTCTTGAGGCTTAGGGTACAGCTTTGTGTGCGGGCGAGGAGCCTGGTGGTAGAGCATTGGTGTAGGGTAGGATGGGGATGTGGGCGCACTGGGGGCCAAGACCCCCTGCTTGGTGTGGGCAGCTCTGCCTGCCCTTACTCCCATTTGAGCTGCTGGTGATCCCTTAAAGGTGCAGGAGACCATGTGGGAGCAGAGCCGAGCACCTCGCTCCAGCTGGGGCGAGTCAAGGGCTCTTGCAGCACTGGCTCACGAACCAGTGTCTCACAGCAGAGCCAGACCAGTGTCTCCATGGAATCCCATGTGCCGGTGCAGCCGGGGCCAGTGACCTGCAGCCAATTCTCCTCTTGTAGATTAAGAATGCGGCAGCCAACGTCTTGCGGGAAACGTGGCTCATTTATAAGCACACCAAGCTGCTGAAGAAGATTGACCACGCTAAAGTCAGGAAGCATCAGAGGAAGTTCCTACAAGCCATTCACCAGTAAGGGGCTGCGTGCTGGGTGAGGGAGCTGGGGGGATGCTAAGCCCCAGCCCCAGGGGAATTGTGGTCCAGCCTCTGGCAGGGGTGTGGGGATTTCCCATCGCCTGGGATGCAGGCAGGTCTCCAGCTGCAGTTTGCACTTGGGGAGGGGATGCAGCCACATTGCTCTTTCCTTCTCCCCAGGTTGCGGAGTGTGAAGATGGAGCAGAGGAAGCTGAGTGACCAAGCCAACACCCTGGTTGACCTCTCGAAGGCAAGTCCCTGCAGTGACCTCTCAGCTCAGCCAGTCTGCCCGAGTGTTTCTTTTCAGTTGGAAAAACTAAAGCGGACCTGGCTGTCAGCAAAATGTTCCAGCTCAGTAGATGTCAGCTGGGAATAGCTGCTGTGGGACAGCTGTCCTTGCAAGGCAGGAGGAGAAACAGACACAAGCCAGGGTCTGGGGGCAGGGGGGGTCACCCTGCTTCCAGGAAAGGTCTTTGGTCCCTGCACCCCTGTCGTGGGGGGTACCATTGCTTGGCAGCACAAGGCTGGCTGCCCCTTTCCCCTCTGCCTGCACAGAGGCTGGGTTTCCTCATTTTAATGTCCCAAGTCGAGGCAGGCTGCAGTCACAGTGCCCTGTGAGCTCCTGGAGTGGGCTGAGATGGGGCAGCTCTCAGGGCTTTGCTTGCAGAAAGGGGTTAAAGGGCTCGACCCTGCCAGTGGCAGTGGCACTAACACCTCCACTGTCCTGTCTGTCCCCTCCCCAGATGCAGAACGTGATGTACGACCTCATCACCGAGCTCAACGACCGCAGCGAGGACCTGGAGAAGCAGATCAGCAGCCTGGAGTCCAAGCTGGAGCAGCTCAGCACCAGCTTCAACTCCCTACCCCTGCTGATGGCCGACATGCTGCGCCAGCAGCAGCAGCGCCTGCTTGCCGCCGTCCTGGAGGCGCGGGGGGTTGGCGTGCCAGTGGGCACCCCCCAAACTCCTCTCTCCGAGAGCCCCATTGGGGTCAGCTCCACCTCCTTCCCCACCCCTTACACAAGCTCAAGCAGCTGCTAAAATGCAGACCCTCAGCCCCCCTACGGACAGGGGAAGCATTTCCACGCAGGTCCTGAGGTCTCCGTGGACTTTCTTCTGGTCCTCGAACTGCCGCAGGACCCTTTGGCCGGAGCCGGCGGGACCAGCAGTGCCGAGCGATGCTCGGAGCTTTGCCAACGCTTTGGTATTGGGAATTGCATCCCCGTTCAGGTGCCTCTACACGTGGTGAAGGAAGGGGACGGGAGGCGATGCCTCGGGTGAGCCCGCGCTGCGGCGTCCAGTGGCGGATGGAAAACCCACGCTCAATCTCAGGTCTTCACATTTGAAAACAAAACAAAACAACAAGTCAGAAGCACTGAAGCAAAGGAGACACCAGAGGGAGAGTTTTCCTCCCCTGCGTGGACCCTGCTGGGGGCCGGGGCGCCCCCCTTGCCCCCTGCCCCTCTCACCATCGCAAAGCCCTGCTGGGCAGATGCCAACGTGGTGGTTTCTTGCACAGGCTCTGACCTACGCTGCCCACGCTCCATCCCATCTCCTTACCAGGACCCACATGAACCCCCCGCAACATTGCTGGGTGGGTGACAGTGTCTGGCCGTAACCTGCCCAGGGGGTTCTCCGGCGCCATGAGTGTTTTCTGCCTGGGCAGAACAAGGGATGCTTCTTCTTGCTGGTCCTCAGTGTCATATTCTGCCTGGAGACATGTGCCAGAGCCAGGAAAGCAGTGCCTAAAGCATGTGGGGATGGGGGGCCGGGCAGAGCTGCCCCCAGCTGATGTGGTGATGGCCAATAACAGGGCTGGCTGGCCAGCCCGGGCACTGGTGGGGGTCTCCAGGTGCTCACATCACCACCCACCTGGGACCCCCCCCCAGCATTTTGGGAAGCTAGCGGGCTCTTTGCAGCGGCTTCAGAACTACCAGATGTAAAATCCCATCAACTACAACCACCTCCACTCGCACCAGGAATGTCCGTGCTCAAGCCCAGCCAGCAGTGCCGAATCCACTGGGGTCGAGCGGGGGCTTGCTGGCAAGTGATGTAGTAGCGGGGGGCAGACACTTCATCTGTTTAAAACAAAGCCTATTGCCTTCGTGCTGCTTCTGCTGGGTTTGGTGGGGATCAGCGGCACCATCCAGTGCCGTCTCGGCAACAGCGCTGGCGCTTGGCATTAGCCACTGCCTGTGACTGCCGAAGCACAGCCCATCATGCTTTACTTTTTTTTTGCTGGCAGTACCCTTGGCATCACCTGGCTACTTCTGGAATCAGCCATTTTCTGTTCCGCTTTCACAATTTCCCCCCTTTTTCCTCCCCAGTTCTGCCCTGGGGTTGTGTTCGGGCTCTGCCAGGTCCTTGCGCAGAGACCTGCCTGCTGCTGCTCTGGCTTTGGGGCTGGTGTTTGCTGCTTTCAATGAAAACTCAGCAGAGGCTATTTATATATTTTTAAACAGATGAAGTAACTGTGTAATTACTCCATGATATTAATTACACCTCACCCAGCAGTGTCAGTAATTGTAATCAAAGTCACTGTGTTACTCCAGGTATACTCAGCCTGTAATCTTCTCTCCTTTGTAACTCTTTCCCTTCCATAAATAACGCTGGATTTTGTACACATGTAGGCAGGGACATACTGGCCCGATGCTGAGGGATTTCTGTGCAAAACTCCACTTGCTGCTGGTGGTAAGTGGTTTACTCTTTGTTCCCTACAATTAAAGTTACACAGAAAACAAGCAGTAGTTAGTGAAGAGCTCTCCCCCCTGCTGGCCCAAGCCAGTGGTGGGAGGAGGAAGAGGAGGAGGAAGGCTGCAAGGCAACAGCGGGAGTGCTACAAAATGAGCTCCTGATGCTGCAGAGGTGGTTGTGTTGAGCCCGTTGGTAGCAGGGTAGCGAGCTGTGGTCGTTCCCATCACATTCAGGGAGAAGAGGAGGTGCGCGGTGATTGCTGCCAGCCTTTTCAGGTCCTCAGCCGGCAGGAGATACTCGGCTTCTGGGAATGAGCTGCTCTTCCCCTCTTCCAAGCTCTTGTCGTTAGTGTAATTGCAGGGTGGACAGGATGACTGGGAGAGTGTCGCTGCCTTGGCAACCCCCCAAGGTCTAGTCTTAGCCCTGCTGCTGCTCCCCTTGTGCCCACAGGTGACCCTCAGCCCTACCTCCCCAGCAGGAGAAGCTTCTGCCCATCTCTGTAAGGAGGCTTCCAGCATGGCAATGGAGAAAAGATTGCAAATTCTGAGAATGAGCCTGAAATGCAGCATCTTCACTGACCTGCAGGCAGCCAGCAGAGAAAAAGCTTCTCCGCCTCTCCTGGGGTTCAGGCAGGAACAAACTGCTGCAGTTAACAGGGCTGTGAATGGGGTGAGGTGCAGAGATGTATCCGAGGGCATCAGAGAGCCAGAGGAAGTATTGCTGCTCGAGCATCTCTGTCACCAGTGGGAACCTCCTTACAGGCTAATGATCAAGTCTGGGAAATCAAGTCAGACAAGACTGGGTTGCTGTCAAGACCTGTCAGCTTGCTGGGACAAGAGGTGCTGAAGGGGAGTGAAGGGCCAGTGGTGAATACTTCAGGATTGCAACTGGTGCAAGAGATCCTTGTCTTGGGGCAGAGCCTCTGCTTCAGTGGGATTTCACCAGGGCTGACAGGAGCTGGGCTGGGATGGTATGATCTCTGCACCTCGCACCCCACACCCTGCATCCCAGAGTCTCACCCCTGCACCCCAAATGAGGCCTCTGCCTGAGACCTTGCAGCCCTGGGTCTGCACCCTATGCTCTGCACCTTGCACCCTGCATCCTGCACACCCCTTTACCCCCATCTCACACCCTGCATCCCATGCACCCTGCAGCCCCCACCCTGCTCCCCACACCCCACACGCTGTACCCCTGTATTGCACCTCTGCTGGTGCTTCAACACTGGTGCCAGTAGCCCTGAGCACCGGGCTCACCAGATCCTACCGAGGCCAGCACTGAGACTAATCCCTCCAGCCCTGCTGCTGGGACCCGGGAGCTGCCCTGAGGCCATGGTGAGGGCAGGCATGGGGGGAGAGCCCCCAGCACAGTCCAGCCCACAGCATCCCCCAGTGCTGGGGGGCTCTGGGACCAGGGTGCCAACCTGGAGCTGCTGCCCTGTTCCCTGCAAGCAGCTCTTGGTCACCAGCAGTTGAATGGCCTCGGTGCAGGCGGCAGCCCCGAGCTCACACCCAGTGGAGTGTGGTAGCTCAAGCTGGAGCTTCCCTTCCTGGCAGCAGCCAGCAGGTCTCCAGTAAAGAGCTCCAGTAAATGCTCCCCAGCCAGTGCTGTCTACACACCCTGAGAATGTCATTTTGGAGCCTGTGGCCCCAAAGGGCATCAGGACAAGCGGAGAGAAGAGCTGGGACCAATGACCAAGGTGGAGGAAAAGCACAAGAACAAAACTGCGACGCAGAGTTATAATCCCAAAGAGATGCTGACCTTCCGCAGCTGGGAAGCATCCGACCCCATGCGCCAATGGGGCTGAACCCCGAAGCCCCTCCAGGACCCACCTAGCCACAGCCAGTCTCATTTTTGGCACAGCCTCGGGTTTTTTGCTCCACGAACTTCCTCCCTGCGCTGCCTGCGAGGAAACATCCTAGAAATGCCAGAAAAATACTATGTCCTCTCTGCAAACTCACAGACGATTCTGTCCAGACTTAAGGAGCTTCGACCTGGGTTTGCATCTTGCCTCTGTACTGCTCGCTTCTTTTTTAACAATAGGGGAAAGCATAATAGTTTATTTTAACTATGAAATATATTGCTATATTATAAAGGTTATTGTAACTTTCAATTATGGTTTTGTACCCAACCCGGTTGTCAGCAGGCAGCAATGCCAGCCTGCTGCCAAAAATGTCTGCTTCTGAGTACAGCCGCTGCTCCCGGTGAGGCTGGGGTGGCAGAGGATGGGCGCAGGACCCCAGCTAGAAAGGCTCCCCATACTCCTTATCCTTTACCCCCCAGGTACTCGTTCCCATTACCTGGAAGCTGGCCTTTAGCAGGTCCAGATCCATGTAGGCTGATGGCACCGGAGTTTTGCTTCTCCTTAGGGAAAGATCTGACCCTCCTCCTTTCTCCCGGGGTCTCAGCAGTTTCTGGAAAGCCATTTCCCCTCCAGGTCATCTCCTCCAGCTGAAGGAGGGACTCAGCTCCCTAGGCACGAGCTGTGCAAGAGCCAAAATTCCTGCTTTCCCCCAGGATGCAGGCTCTTGTGGAAGAAGTAGTGCAGAGCATGATGATCTCTTTCTCCAGCCAGACTTTCAGCATGTTTTGGCTCAGCATGGGCAGAATCCAGGCAGGCTTTGAACTAGGGAATGACTTGTGCCTAGGAAAGGGTGAGGGTGCAAACATCCTCCTCTTCAGCAAAGCTGCTCTGCACTGCGCTGGCTGCCAAAACACGCTGCTCTGCCTTTGGCCTGGGGACTGGCAGGCAGGACTGTTCCTGCCTGTTTTAGCTCCCTAGACGTGGAGCTGGGCTGTGTGAAGTTTGCTTAGAAGGAGGCAAGCAGAAATAGCATGCTCGCTTTTTCTTCTCAGGTCAACACCTAATTTCTGGGATGGGGTTAAGGGCAGCCCTTCCCCAGTGACCTTCACTGCCACAGGCAAGGGCTGCGTTCCCAGGAGCGATTCTGTTCTCCCAGGATGAATTGCTCAGAGGGAGGGCAGCTGCCATGCCTGGGAGGTGTCCAGTTCGGGCTTCATGCCCTGCCCTGGGAAGCCATGGCTTTTGCTCCCTTCAACCTGAGGCTGCAATGGTGTAGGAGGACAAAGCCCTGAGCATGAAAGAGAAACAGGATGAGGTTGCAGGCACTGCTCCATCTCAGCCTTCCAGCTGATATACTCCTCGAGCCCCAGAGAGCATTCTCTTCCTTACCTCCAGCCCCTGAGCTGCTAGACCTGATCCCCATTGGATCAAGTTCTGTGGGCAAATAAGTCTTAAAATGTTCTTTTGCAGCCCCAATGCTCCTTCCTGGCCAGTCTTCCCATATGGAACGTGACCATGTCCAGGAACAAGTAGCACCTATGGAACCAATTCCTGCTGCTTTTGTCCAGAAAAAGCCTAAAAGCCCCAACGCTGGCTCTTCCCTATCAGAGTGACAGTCACTGCCGTGCTGTCATTGGTATCACTGTTATTACTGTCAGGGCTGTGCTGGCCTGGCCCTGCCAGGCCACTTAAACCCCAAGGGGTTAGGTCCCAACAGCAATGAGCTGCCATGAGCTCTGACGGCTCCTTGCTGGCCCTCTAGACGTGAAATCCCCCCTCAGAAACCAGCTGGCAGATGGTGGCTGCCTGGGATTGTCCAGCTGGGGCTGTTCCTGCCCCACACATTTGCCCCCACTTGTGGGGCAGTTGTTGGAGGCAGCTGCCCCTTGTTGGGACATGGCCGGGACCAGCTTGGGGGTTTATGGCTCTGCCAGAGGAGAGGGGCTGGTTCCCTCTGGGGAGGGCAGGGCTGAGCCTCCCCTGCTGCCAGCTGGGTCTGGGGGTGCCTGGGGATTTCTAGAGTGCTTTGGCCCTCTGCACCCCCTCCTTGGGGCTTCTCCTGCCCAGCAGCTTGCAGCTGGCTCAGAGCTCCCGTGTGATGGTCAATGGGTAGGTTTGCTGGCGGGGAAGGTGATTCCTCAGCAGTTTGAGAAGGGGCAAGATGCTGCTTCAAGGCTCTGCACTGGTCCCAGCTTCTCTTCCAGCTCTGAGCTCCCTTCTGAAAGGCACCGAGAGGGCTCGGGGCAGCAGAGAGGGGCTTTTGCAGGGGAGAGGAAAAGCTGCTCTGTGGGATTAATTATTTCCCTGTGGGATGATCCACCTCAGAGCCCTGTGGGGCACTGGGTAGAGCTCCGGCACCACCTGCCTGGCGGGTGCTTTCGGCTGGGACCTCCGATGCTGTGGGTGCTGTAAGACATGTGCCCAGCTTTGCTCCTTCTTCTGCCCAAAGTGTTCTTCCCTCCACTGAGGTCTCAGCACGCCCTGACCTGCCGATGCACTTCTCAGCAGAAGCTGCTCGCGTGTGTCTCTGGTCAGGATCTGGTCCTGGGCTTACATCCCTCCTTCTGGTCCGATCTCTCGGCCAGGGGGAAGGTAGCAGGGACTGGCCCGTCTCCACAGCCTTGCCATAAACCCAAGCTGTACCCAGAAACAGGCATGTTTTAAACTATGGCTTTAACCTGTTCACTGTAAAAAGTGCCTTGGACTTTAATCTGAAGAGGTCAGTATCTATAAATATTTACCTGTGCGGGTGTGTAAGTATGCAGCTATCTATGTATAGTTACACACACAAATATATGATATATACGTACATCTATAAATGCTTCAGACCCATCTGTTCTGCTGGTCTTGGGAGCTCTCTTCTTTTTGCCACTGGGGTTGGGGTGGGTTGGGGTCCAGCTGTGGAGCGATGTTGGAGGCGTTTCTGCTGGAGTAACGCCTTGCCACAGGAAAACCTTGCACTGTGAGGATTGTGCTCAGTGCAGTTGTTCCCCTGATGGTGCTGAGCGATCCTGTGCATCCCCGGGAAGTAGCTTTGTGCCTCTCAGGGTCCATTTGCGTGCTTTGGGGAGACCTTGGCAAGGGGGAAGCATCCCCTTGTGTGGGCGGATGCTGAGGCTGGGGTAGTGTCTCCAGAGCTGGGAGCTCCTGGGCACTTTGCAAAACCACATGCAGTAATTGCTGCCTCTTGAGACCTCCCTGGCTCCTGGGCAGCTGCTTTGCTTTACATGAGCAGTGAGGTGTTTTCTAGCCACCTGCTCCAAAAAGGGCTTTTCTGAAGGGGGTTGGGGTTCCTGTGTGCTTGGGCTATGGCTCGAGGAGAGAGCAGAGGAGCTTGACGGTGTGGTGGATGTGCTTTCCTCCAGCTCTGCACCAAGGCTCCCCAAGGATTTCCCTCCTGCTCCACCCTGGCTCTGCCCAAACATCAGAGCTGGGATGCTCCCTCCAGCTCTGCTGACAGCTTGGTTCATCCCTTACCTCTAAGGAAACAAAGAAAAAAACTGGCTGGGGTGCAAAGGGCATGAAAACAACTTTCACAGAGGGAACACATTGGTAGAGAGAAGGGGAAGCTGGATCCTTTCCCACTGAGCACTGCTAAATCCAGGCGACAAGTCAAAAGCCTTGCTCAGAGCCTGGCAACGCTGCACTGCAAACTTTGGCTTGCTCCATCAGCAAGCAGGCACTAAGACAGCAGCCTGAGGGACTGGCTGCCCCAAAATGCATCCCCACATGCAGGCCAGGAAGGTAACAACAGGCACGACCCCCCTGGCTAACCCAGCTATGGGTGTTGTAGGGCCAGCAGAGGAAGAGGGAGGTGATGTGCAGTAGTTGAATTGGGATAAATTCATAAATTAGGCTTTTTTTATTTTGGAGCTAATACCTGTAAATCCTAAAAATACCTCTAACAGTCTGGGGGACTCTTTGATAGGTGATTAAAACCCTGGAGCTTCATTTCCTGTATTAGTGGCTTAGCGCAGCAGATCCCTAACATATGAAGGCAGCTGTATTTCTGATACTGCTCAAGGAGACAAGGCAAAATTCATTTAATCTTTGCGTGCCACATGAAATCTGTTTTTATTAATGGCTTGGGATTAAGGCTTCTCCCAGGAGAAAGAGAATCATGTCTGTAAACGCGTATCTCCGCCTCCCTTCAGCCATTTGCCCTTTGCTTTCACAGCCCAAGGAGGGAGGGAGGGAGGATGCTGCTGTCAATGTGAGGGTCTGGGCATCTTCTCCCATCCCAGTGTGACGTGCCTGTGGCATCACTGGAGTATGTAGTGACAGGAGAGGAAGTGCACTTTGGAGGAAAAGAGGGGGAAAAATAAAAAGCTATTGTTTTGCTTCACAGTTCCTTACAGACAGAGCTTTTTATAAACAGTGGGGAACTGCTGGCCTTCCACAGGGGAGACAAAATCCACAAGCAAATGGCTCCACAAGACACAGGTTTGAATTGACACCTGCCTGCTGGGAGTGAGCAAGATGTGGGAGGCAGCTCTTGGGGATGAGGGAGGGCAGGTGGGGATCAGGGTCTTTGGATCAGGTACTGCATTTGCATGCAAGCAGGAAAATGGCTCCGGTGCTGAGCTACGGTTTCTGCATGCCAGAATTTCCTCAGGTCATTAGAGGTAAGCCTCTCCCCATGGAACAGCTTTTGCTCCCAAGGGGATGGGGTGGGCGGTGAGCAAGGGGGAGCAGCGGCTTCCAGCTGGACAGTCTCGATCTGGTCCAGAGCTCCTGAGCCCAGGCAGAAAACCCTCCTGCAAACACCTTCCTGCACTTGCTGCAGAAATAAAATGAGCTGGGGGCCTGTCCTGCAGCTATTTCCCTCTTGAATGGGCTCCTTTTCCAAGGTAAAATTGAGGCTGCTCAGCTGCTAATTCATCAGCCCAGCCTTGGGATTCCAGGCACCGACAGGGTTGTTTGTACTGTTGATTATCTGCGTGGCGGTGTGAGGTCTGCAGGCCAGATCACGCCTTCGGAGAGGTCTGTACAACATCAGCCAAACAGCTTGGTACTGCGAAAACTGCTCCTGAGCCCTCAAGAGCCTGGAGATGGATAGTCAGGCTCCTGCTCGGGGGCCATACCACTGGGATTTGTTAGTCACCAGAGCCTGTGACGGTGCTGCTTTTGCAGTCCCCTGCCCAGTGGTGACACGCAAGACTGGGTCTGTGTGCAAGGTCTGGCAGGGTGTATTTCAGCTCCTGAGCTTCCTGCTTATGCCACAGCTTTTGCACATCAGCTTCCTCTTCTCTCCCAGACACACCTGCAATTCCTGTGAGCACCCACTGAGGCTGGGTCTGCATGAAAAGATGCCAGGCTCATGTTAATGGCGTTTGTGCCCCTTTGCATGGTTATCAGGATGGAAGAAGCCATCTCCATTTCCCAGAGCCTGCTGGCCTGATGCTCGCACAGTAAGAAGGGTTTCTCAGCAGGATTCAGCTGTAAATTGCAATGGTAAATGACACTTTTCTACCTAAATGGGTATTTCTGGGTTTCCTGCTAGGGAGCAGCCGCTGTGCTGGAGCAGCAGCAACTGTTGCCAGCTGGCCAGTGGCAGGGGCTTTGCTGTAAAACCTGCAGACAAGTTATCACCTCGTCTGCAATAATATTTCAATGAAAATGAAGACCCAGGGCCAGGAGTGGGGTCTGACTCCCAGGTCTTCTGGGGAGAAGCTGCTGGGTGACAGTAGAGCCCCCACAGCCACCCTTGCACAGGTCAGAAGAACCAAAGAATTAAAACCATAAGGTGGCATTTCTGGAAGTGTTAGAGACGTGGCTGGGTACTGCAGGGGGTGAGTTTTGACATCCTTGGCAAAGTCACCACCTAACCCAAAGCAGCCCTTGGCAACACAGAGCCTGGTTTCAAAGCCATGCAAGGACTTGGACATCCTTTCAAAAGTCAGAAGGCAAAAAGTGGATAAGTAACTTCACTGAAAATGAAGTTGAGCTCTTTTCCATTTGAAAAATAACTGGACTTGGGAGAGAAACTGTGAGCAGTTCCCAAATGAGGCCAGGCACAGGCAGAGAAATGCCCCTGAAGTCTCAGTTACTCCGGATGGTCCCATCCAAGCCCCTCACTGTGGCTTGGTGAATGATGGGCAGCGACATGGCCAGCTCTCCTCCTTCCTGCTCTCACTGCCTTGAAGAACGTCGTAGGAGCTGGGCCCCGTTCCCCGGTATGGAAGAGGCACCATCAACCCCGCAGTTCCCTGCAGCTCCTCTCCTCCCTCCACCACACCAAGCCGCACTGGCACGGGGCCGGAGAGGATGCTGCTTGCTCCAAAGCTGGCACTGAACATTGGTTGAAAGCAACAGGTTTTGTACTAATTAAAGAGGAATCAATTAGGCTGCAAGATATTCAGCCACCTGGTGCTTCTGACTATTTTTTCCTCCTCCTTCTCTTTTTTCCTTAATGTGCTGCTGCTGCCTCCAGGGAAGCCATGAAAGAAGCAAGACACGTTCCAGTTTCTTGCTTTCTTTTAGATTAAAAAATGCTGTTGTGAGGAAATCTGTGCAGGCTGACCAATTAAAGTGCTGTACATGTCCCTGAGATCTGCAACCAGCATCTCTTGTGTCATCCATCACTCCCTTCAGCCACCCTCCTGCCTTTCCATCAGTGCATGTCGCTGGCTCTGGCAGTTGGTTTGTGCTGCATGAAAAAAATAATCTGCAGCGAATAAAGAAAAAGCGGTGAAGGAGGTGTAATAGGATCCCATGGGAGGCACAAAGGAGTTCTACACGCGAGGAAGCCCTTCAGAGACCCGGCTGCGCCAGGCTTTCCCCTGTGAGATGGTCCATTACAGTCTCTCTGTGCTCAATGGCACATAAATCAAGAGGAGTGGAGAGCAGCGGCTGCCCGGCCTGGGCGGCTCCTGGACTTTGCTGGGCACTGACCTTGAAGAAAATGGTGGAGTCAGCAGGGAGCCCCATGGCAAGCACCTCAAGTGATGTGGGTGAAAATCGGACACTGGTGTGGTGACAAGCAGCAAGGGAGCAGCAGCCGGCAGCTCTGCCCGGGGCTGCCCAGGATGCCTTTTAACCTCAGTCTGATGCTTATCCCACCCATGGCTCTGCCCTGGGGAGGGATTGTGAAATCCTTTCAATTTGTCTGAGCACACGATAAAGCCCTCTTGCAGATAAATCTGATTTAATATTAAATATGAAAGGGAATAGCAAAGGGCAAAAAGAGGAACCTAGACTTGGATGGCGATGTAAAGGTCACAGAAGAGAGTATTAATGTCATGTTGGCTGACACGTATTAGGAAGCTCTTTGAATTCTGGCATTAGGGAGGATTCATTAATTTAACTGATTCACTCTCTGGGAACCGACGCATCAGGTGCACTAATTCAGAGCAGCGACAGTAACCCCCTTCTCCTCACTGGTCCCCCTCCAAGCACAAGCTCTGAGGGGTGCTGGGTGGTTTGAGGTCTGTCCAGGGTCCTCGTCTGACACCCTGCAGTGATGCTTTGGCCATCACCCAAGAGATGACAGCTTGGTAAGGGAGAGGCTGACCAGGCTGGAGCCATACCAAGGCATCTGAAGCATGCTTTTTCATGGTGGGAGCGGCCAGTCTTCCCACAGCCCCTCTCCAAGCTGGAGGAGCCCCTGGCCATCATGTGACTGGGCTGGAGGAGACCACTGCAGGGTAGGTCTAGCCAAGCAGAGGCTGCAATGGCTATAAAAACATGACCGATGAGACCCTTAGCATCCAAGAGCTAAAGGTGAAGGCTGTGCTCACATGGCACCCCCTGCCATGAGGGTGGCTGTGCCGCAGTCTGCCTTCTCCTGCCTATTTCCAAGGGTACCTTTGTAACAGCCGGAATAAAAACATGCTGCTTCCCACTGCTGCAGCTGCCGTGGGAGTCACCGTGCCGGCTCCTTCGCCTGCTGCAGCTGTGCCAGCCCCACCTGCCTTTCCCTGCTGGGCTCCACGGCAGCTCAGAGTCAAGGAAAAAGGCCATGGGAGCATGCTGTCGTGTCCCTGGAGCATACTGATGCCCGAGGGGGATGAGCATCGCAGGGACAGAAGTGCCGGGAGATGTGGCAGATTCCCCCCTTCCCCTCTGCTCTGCACCAGGAGCTCTCAAGATGAGTAATCACTGCTGACGTCTCGGGAGCACAGGCATGGCAGCTGCTGGGGCTGTATCAAAGCTCAGGTTTGCTCCTTCACTAAGCGTCGAGGAGCCTTGAGAAAAAAAGGTTGTGCAATGCTCTGGATAGCTCTGCTGCTTCCCCAGCCAGGAACCAGCCTCTCAGGAGCAGGAAGGGGCAAAGCTGCTGAAAAAAATCACCTCCTGGGAACCAGTGCCTTTCTGCGGTGCCCAGACTAAAGCCCCAGGCTCAGGATGGGGCAGCATCTCCTGTGCTTTACCTGCACCATGCCTATAGCTACAATAAAAATCTACTGGAAGAAAATAAAGTACTTTTTCCCCTCCAAGGGGAACTAAAGGCACTGGAGTTATGGAGAATTTCCATGCCTGTGTGGAAAGACACAAGAAAGAGCAACATTTGGGAGGATGTGGGAGCTGACTCGGCCCAATTCCTCGCTCCACATATGAGGAGCCTGGAGCGCTTGATGGGCACTTCTGCAAGAAGGCCAAAACCTAATTGAACCTTTTGCCTTGGCAGCGCAAAAGCAGAGCTTGCCCCTGGGGTGGAGGGGAGCAGGCACCAGCAAGGCTAATAATACACCACCACTCCCAGGGCTGCCTTCAATTAAAAAATGCAGTCAGCTGATTTAGGAGAGTAACAAAATGTCCCCTTTGCAATCAAGCCATCAGCTTTTATCTCCGTTGTAGGAACAGGCTGCCTTCAAGAGTGAGGAAGTGATATTTTAGAGTGTCTAATAAAGCAGTTTAAAATGAAACTCTGCAGAACAATAGCCTTAGCTGAGAACTGGCATTTGAACAGAAAGTCGGGCGGGGGAGCTGTGCTACAATTTATTTCCTCTCATTTCATTTCATAAGAGGGAAGCAAAACAAAGCAGACACCTGAGGCATCTCCAGCTGGTGCTGGAGATTTAGCAAATGCTGCCATCGCGCGGGGAAGCCTTTGCTCAGCCCTGGGGAAGCAGGGGGTTTGGGAGAGCCCCCACGGAAGCAGCGGGGCAGGATGAGCCCCAGTATCCAGCTGCGCTGGTGCTGGGTGGGCAAAGGAGCCCCCTCCATCCTCCACCAAAATCTGCGGGGATAACGCAGGTACCCGCGTGTAAGCCAGTTATCAGCCGGCAGATCCTTATCTCCAGCACAAATTGACTTGGCTTTACATGGCCACGATGTTGAGAGCTGGAGCTTCTGGTGCTGCAAAGCAGACGCCATGGCTGCATTAATGCCGGGCCTTCGGCAGCCAGTGGCTCTCCCAGTCTCGGAGCCCGTTCCTATGGAAACAGATCGGGAGTCGGCCCAATTTTCCATAAAGAAGGAGGACAGAGAATGAACTCGTATAGATTAAGTGGCTATTTGTCGCATTTAAGGTGTTGCAATTCAAGAAGATATATGGCCCCATAACACTAGCTATAGATTATTTCATGGACAGGGTACATCACATCAACACAGTGGAGAGCAGCATTGTAACCTTCCCGTTCTGCCTTAAGAGCAGCCAAGATGAATCACATTCACCAAGGCTGGGTTAAAGCTTGAGATGATCACAAGCAATTAAAGGGGGGGGGGGGGGAGAGGAACAGATTGAGGAGGTGATTGTCGTGTGTTCCATGTGCTGTAGAGTCATTTGTGCTTCAGCAGAGTGGGTGGGAGACACTGCTTATGTAGACTGGTAGTGCCTGACCCCCGGTGTTTGCAGGTCTGCTGTGAGCCTCATCCCAGGAAGGGGGAGGTTGTGCTCCCAAACCTTCCTAGGAATGAAGATGTGACAATTTCAGCTGGAGCGAGGGGTCCTTTTTTAGAAAATTAGTCTCCCCATTACAGTAAAAAAAACCAACAACCCACACCAAAACCAAACTGCAAAACTCAAGCCCCCAAATCTCTGAATCCAGAAATCATCTGAAAAAAACCCACCAAATCCTGAACAACCCTCAGTCTCAGCTTTGAAAAAACGTCACTGAACATGAGCAGCAGACGAGCCTGGCAATTCTGGGGCCTGACTCACTGTTTCTGCGTGCCTGCAGTGACTCCAGGCTCATTGAAATGCCTTTGGAAACCCGCAGGGAAGCAGCCGGGGTGCGTGCAGGGTCCCCACCCAAAGGCACATACAGCTACTATCTATTTGGGATGGGCAGAGGTACCAGCGGAGACCAGGGTCCTCTGAGGAGCCTGTCCTCATGTATTTTGCTCATTCATGGGCAAGTGTGAGCAGATGGCCCCCTAAAGTGCATCCAGAGCCCATGCCTGTCCCTCCCAGCTCCCCTCCGCATCCACCACCCTGGCAGAAGAGGGGTTGGGGACTCCCAGTCTGGTGGTCCTAGATGTGACTATCGCTCGCCAGTTGCACCGCAGCAAACAGGTGCTGCCCCAAGCCACCAGCAGCCTCTGAGCCATAGGAGCCACTTGCAGTGCGGGTACACCTCCCGCCTGGCACCCAGCTCAGTCACCGCCTCGGTACTTGCATCCCCTCTGCCAGATGGTAAATGACACACAACTATTTACACGCAGGCAGCAAAGCAGCAGACAGGAACAATCTGTTCTCTGCTGGTAGTTTTCTAACTCACACCATGATTAGGAGGGGTTTTGCCTGTGGAAGGGAGGATCTGCTGGGACCAGAGGCTGTGTCTGTTTTGGGACTGGGGAGAGGAACAGCTCCATCTTCCTGGAAAGGACTGCGGGACAGGGTGGGATGTGACTTGGGCCTCGACTGGAGAGCCATTAACAAGCATGTATTAACATGGGGGTGAGGGGAGTCCCACAGGAAATGGGGACCCCGTGCAACAAGGACCCCCACGGGGGAAGGGGGGGGCCGTGGGAGCCCCACGAGGGATGGGAGGCCCACAGAAGACAGAACCCCACCACAGATGGATGGCCCATAAGGAATGGGGGCCTTGCGGGCCATGGACAGCCCATGGAGGAGGGGGGGAGCCCCGCGGGGCACGGGAAGGCCCACTGGGGACAGTGGAGCCATCGGGGATGGAGGCCCACGGAGGAAGGAAAGCAGCCCCCGACTCGATACCCCCCACGCCCGCGGGTTGCCTACACCCCGGGCCGGCGCGCAGGGCGCATGCGCGGCCCTGTGGGGGCTGGGACGCATGCGCAGTAGCGCAGACGCGCTGCCTCGGGCGACTGCTCCCGCGGCGGCGGGCAGTGCACCGGAATACAGTGGAAGTGGCTGCTGCCTCCCGGCCGGGAGAAGAAAAGGGAGGGGTTGTGCAGCCTCTCTCGCAGCGGAGCAGGCGAAGGCGGGTTAGCCAGGCCACGTTTGGTCCGCAGCGGCGGCGCAGCCACGCGCTGCCCTGGCTAAAGATGGCCGCCGCGCTCTGCCCTGAGAGAAGATGGCGACCGCGCGGCTCCCTACAGGCCGCGCAGGCGCAGGAGAGCGCTCGTGCGTCATCATCCTGCGCCGGCCGCGGCTCCAGCGGCGGCAGCGGAGGGGGTAAGGGGGCGCGGGAGGGG
>JANZLQ010000092.1:12652461-12668805 GCA_026212715.1 Elanus axillaris | reverse complement strand
GGTAAGGGGGCGCGGTAGGGGGGGCGGCGAAGGGGGCGGCGGCCGCGGGGGCAGGCCTGGCTCCAGGCCTTGCCTCGCCGCTAAAACCTGGGCCCCGCCGGGCCTTCAGTGGTGTCGGGGACGCTTACGGGCCTCCTAGGTGACACGGGCCGGGTGGGGACGCGCTGGGCGCCGGCAGACCCCCGCGAGCTTCGGGGACGCGGCGTGATCATGTCCCAGCAGCCGCGGGGCCCTGTCAGGGCCGGGGTTTCGGGAGGGAGGGATTGCCCCGTCGCCCCTGGCCCTTCGCAGGTGGAACGCGTGAAATAAAGTGTCTTCGTCGGTGCCGCTCGTCTCCTCGAGTCCCGGCCTGTGGGAGCCGGCTCGGTAGCCGCGGCCCAACCCGCCTTCCCGCATGACGCCTGCCGGCATGGGTGTGGGGTGGCTGCGCTGGCCCGTCGTGGTTCTGCTCGGGGGAGGGCTGCCGGTGCGCAGCAGGACGTGTCCCGCCTTGGTCTCTGGGATCTTTTTTCGGGGTCTAGTTTAAGGTGACAACCGTTACCGCAACCCCTCTCCAAACCGGGAGAGCAGCTGCAGCCCGTGGCTGGAAGACCCCGCAAGGACCGGGGAACGGACCTTCCCTCCCTCCAAGCGTTCGCTTTCCCGGTCCAGGCCCGGCTGTGGCGGCCGCTGAGAAGGAAGCTCGGGGTTTTGACTGCTCGCACAGCCGAGGGTGCTTTTGAAAGCCCCAAGTCCTGCCTCCCACTGGGGAAGAGCCGCGTCCCCTCCCTGCGAGCTCCCCGGGCGAGGGGGCGGCCCTGGGTGGGGTGGGGCGGGGAGGGGAGGCCGCTACGGGAGCGGGAACCGAAACCGAAACGGAGTTCGTAGCCATCTTGCCGCGGTGACCGGTAACCTGCAGCCGCCCCCCCCTCTCTCCCCGAGAGATGTTCTGCGGGTCGGGGTTTCTATTTTCTGTTTATTTTCTCAGAAATTAAGGGAATTTGGTGTATGGATGAGGCAGAGGTAAGAACATTTTTTAAAAAATCCTCTTCCTACCTGCTAGGATTTCTGTCCTGCCTTTGGCTCAGGGGTCACTTTTAAAACGAGTTCACTGAGTAGGGGGGCTCCCCCGGAGGGGGGAATGGGGGAAACCCCCCTTACTACATGTGGACCCCGTGTTTGTCTGGGTTGGTAAAATAAGTCACAGTGGCAGCAGCTGGGTGCAGTTGGGGCCCATTAATAAGTTTGTGTAATGAAAGGGAAATTTCAGTTGGCCTTGAGATGTGTTTGATGAAGATAGGGAGCTTTATGAAGATAAGACTTGCATCTGAAAAACTATCTTTATGAAGATAGGTGGCTTAAAGAGGTCACTGGGAAGAAGGTAGGATGGGTACCTAGCAGCAGATATCAGTTGCATGTTTTTATCCACTCAGTTGCACAACCACCTGTTGTCAAAGAACTAGAATATATCCTGTGCTGGGTTACTTATTTTTAAAAAGCATATTCAAAGATTAGACTTACATCCTGTACCCCGGGGGGGTGGCACAGCTGGGTGTGATGAGTTAAATTTGGGCTGTGGTCACAAAAAACTTTTCATACCATTGCCAGCTGTACAGCTATCCAATTTCTCTGCATGTTATTGATTTACTTCCCCTGTGGTGCTTTACCTCTAAGGGTCACATAATGTCCAGGAAGCAAAGGACATTTGGGGGTTTCAGACTTTTTTGGCCATGACTATGGAAACTGTTACAAGCCTGTTTCAGCTCTTTCCTGTGTGACCGTGCGAACTGCTTCATCTCCTTGTGCTGCTTTACCTCCTTGTGCCCCTATTTCTCCAGTTAGAAAGTGGGTCTGAGATTCTTCTCTCCCTCAGGGCAGAGGAGTGAAACTCACTTGTGTTTCAAAGCTCAGGGTGAGCCTTCGACAAAAAGGCAGCATGAACAGACAACCCTGCCCTGTGCAGCTAGCTTGAAATTCAGTCCAATGGGAACAGGGTTGCTCTTATGAAAGCTGTTTCTCGTGGTTAACTTTGCCTGTGATTCCCGCCTGCTGGGTTCTGTGCTGGGCAGACACAGAGTTTGCTATTTGTGTTTATATGAATAATTTAGCCTCTGTAGAAAACAGGAAAGCTTGATGAGGTGAAGATGCTTGAAACGCCTCGGTAGCTGGGAAGCTGTTTAAACTGCATTTCTGGAATCCTATAGTTTTGTAAATAGGTTCTGAATTGTGTTTTTTTTCTCCTAACAGGCACCTGTTCAGGACGGGAGAGTGCAGAGTGAATCACAGTTCCCCTTCTGACGCGCAAGCTGCCAGATTCACATGTGTGTCCCAGAAGTGCGCTATGAACAGAGGCACTGGTCGAGGCAGAGGCTCATATCTTACCTGGTCAAGACATAACTGCCCCAGCACTAATCAATTTTTTTTTAACCACCCTCGTACCCCACGAGAAACTAATCAGGAAACCTTTTTACACCAGCAGTTCCTAACAGAGCAGGACACTGAAGTCTGTTTGCTTCAGGGAAAGGGATCACACAACGAATCACGCATTAGAGGCGTGCGACCTGCGGCACCAGCTCCTGCAGAGAGATGGCGACCCAGCTGCAGCAGAGGAGGGTGGCATAGGTTCTCCAGCAAGCGTCTGTGGACAGAGACTTCTCCACGTTATTGCCCTCCTCAGTACCGCTATCAGGAGAACTCAGAGAGAGATTCTGACACCATCAGGCTGAATTTCCAGAGACTGTCTCTTGCTGGACAAAACTGTGAACAAGAAATTCTGAATATTTTCAGGCAGCTTGGGGAGGGGAAGACTTGTACAGTTCAAGATCTCGCACATAAACTTAAAATTCAAAAGAAAGAGGTCAACCGTGTTTTGTATAAACTCTTCAGGGAAGGCAAGTTGCACAAAGGTAAAGAGACGCCACCACTGTGGAGGATTGCTGGCCCAAGCAGAGGGAGAGAAAGAAGCCCCACTGACCACAGCAGCGGTTGCACAGGTCCAGCTTGTGAGAGCAGAGGAGGAGAGAGGAGTGCCCTTGGCTCAGGAAACACTGACCTTGTGATGGCTGAGACAAAGGACAAAATCTGCAACTACTTGTTCAGCGTGGCAGAAACAACGGCACTCAACCTTGCCAAAAACATTGGGTTTTCAAGGGCCAAGGACGTTAATGCCTTTCTTAGTGCTTTGGAAAAGCTGGGAGATGTCCACAAGCAGAACACAAACCCCCCACGGTGGTCCCTGACAGACAGGAAACGTGAGCGGATGCAGATGAGGCTGCAGGCCAGTGTGGCGATGCAGATGGCAGATCCCACACCTGAGTCAGATTTTCCACCTTCTTCTGTTCCTTCTTGTCCCCAGGAGATGACCGTAGCTTCACCAGCAGCGACAACATCGGAAGAAGAAAGTATAGAAAATGGACAGCAGCCTTTGGTGCAAACTGATCAGAGTGATGCCAGTGACACAGAAGCAGCCCCACCTGAGGACACTAAGCCTGGATTCTCCAGTTTGAGTAATTATGATAACTCTGAAAATGGCAAGTGGGCCACAGATGATATCCCCGATAATCTGAACACTATCAAAAAGCAGCCCAATGAGTCAGAATCCATAATGAATTCCCAGTCTTCCCCCAGTTACGCTGCCCAGTTTGAAACTGCTTTCCCATGTACACCTGTGGAGAAACTGATGGCTTGTCAGGAGAAGAACCCAGTGAGTGGCCTTACCGAATATTCCCAGTACACGTACCAGCACTGTGAGTTTGCCATGCTGGAGCAGAGTGGACCCTCTCATGAGCCACGGTAATAAAAATTTCCTGCTTTCCCTGAGCTGTCTTTTTGCTCAAAATGATCTGACTTCAACTAACTTTACCCACTCAACTTTGTCCTGAAGGGTCTGCTCATTAATGTTTACTTCATTTCAGAAAGATTAGCCTAGTTGCTTCCTTGCAACAGCTTAAAAAAACCAACCCCAAAACAAGGCTAAAATTTAGCTGCAGGAGCCTGCTTTTGGCAACCTGCACCTCATTCTGAGCAGTGAAAGTGGAGTTCATCTCTTCAGCTAGGTCCCATCTGATTTAATCACTTGGCTTTCATTTTGATTGTATAGGAGGAAACTGGTATCTCTAAGCTACCTCTCAAGATGCTGTCACCCTAGAAGTGGTATAAAGGGAGCCCAGGACAAAGTGCTTGGGTGCAGATATCTTGGGTTAGATGAGATGAACCCACTAGATGAGGTGAACCCACTCTGGACATTTCTGTGGTGTAGCAGGTCAGAGCGGCCTCTGTGAGCATAGCATGTAGCATGACACTAGGTTTTGTGGAGTCGGTCTCTGGAGTCCTGTTTCCCTTGCAAAATCATGGCTGTTCCTGAGCACCAGCAAGATGGTGAAAAGCACCATTTGTGCCACACTGGAATATGTCAATAGATCCGCTAGACAGGAAAATTGGCCTAATTTCTAAAGATGAAGTCCCAGGTTTTTGTGGGTTTTTTTGTTTGGGTTTTTTTTTTTTTTTGTAAGGAGGGATCTGAATGGATTCATCCCCATAACCCCTCTCCAGATCTGGTTTGACCCGTTCTTGTTGGAAGCAGGTTTTCTCTGTATAGGGCTGGAGGACAGAAGAGAAGCTGTGTTTGTTAGGGTTCACAGGGAGGACAGAGAAACATCAAAGCTGAGAGGTTTACATGAGGCAGCACCTCTCTGAAATGGTGTGAAGGCACTGGATAGCCAGGGAAATGCAGGAGGGATGAGTGACCCTGAATGACTAGGTGCAGATGGAACAGTGCAGGCTGCTTTTAAGCTTTCTTCATCCTTGTGCAGGAGATGTAACTGAACTGCTTTTTGCATACAGCCATTACATGTTTCTGGCGCTTGTGGAACAAGGCAATTCATCCTGTTCCTTCAGAACAAAATCTGGAGCTGCTCCTCTGTCATGAACAGCTCTGGAAACACGATGAAACGAGGCCCAGATGCAGACCTGTCGGGGCACCCTTGGTATTTTTGTCTTCTGCACATGGCAGCCTGGGTTTGCTCTCCCAGCCAGGAGCTAGCTGTGCCTTCTCACTTGAATTCCCAGAGCGGTCTTACTTGCTTGCTCTGAGAAGACCACACTTTTGCTTCTCAATTTACCTCTTTGGTTTTCTCTTTCAAAGATTTAAGTTCCAGGCAGTGATTAATGGGCGCCGATTCCCACCAGCAGAAGCAGGGAGCAAAAAACTTGCTAAACAGGAGGCAGCAGCTAATGCTATGAAGGTCCTGATGAGTGAAGCAGAGAATGGAAGACACGGTGGAATTAAATGTGAAGAAGCATTTCCGTCCAACAACTCTGAACTGGAATTGGTGAGTCTTATTTTCTGTACTTGTGTGGCTGGTGAGACAGTGTTTTGTCTGAAAATGGTTTCCTCTGTCTTCTTGCTGTAGCCTTTGCATCCAGAGCCAGAGCCGTCGTCTGCACCAGCTCATCTCAGCCTGCTTCCTGGGAAGCACCCTATCAGCATATTAATGGAGTATGGACAAAAATCAGGGAACACGATTGAATTCCAGCTGGTCTCTCAGGAGGGCCCACCTCATGATCCTAGGTATGGACTATTGTTGTCAGCTTTGGGAGGATAGAAACCCTTTCTTTAATATCCTTCCTCTTCAGCACGCTACCTACGTTCCTGGACTCATCACTGTCCTAGCTGAGTGCTCCTCCTATCTGAGGAGTCTGGGCATGGCTCCTTCCTCCAAGACATCCGCCTCTAGAAAGAGACCAAAACCAATGCCCTTTTTCAGAGAAAGGATGCTGTTTCTTCTGTCAGACCAGGAACCGGTTCCAGTCCTGTACCCTACCTGGTAGTGCTCTTCTTGGGAGTATTTAGGGCTATCGTGGTAGATTTAAATTGGAGATAACCCAGACAGATTTAGCTTGAACTGGGAGAAGGGGATAATAAACAGATTGAGACACCTATGCTTAACCCTTTTCATATGCTATAATGTCCTGTCAGGTTCAGCTACTGTGTGAAAATGGGTGACCAAATTTTCCCTGCTGTGGTAGGAAACAGCAAGAAGGGAGCAAAGCAAATGGCAGCAGAAGTTGCTGTGAAGATTCTTTCTGGAGAGTCTGTACTCCATGTCTTGCCTGAACAGGTACAAAGAGCTTCTTTATACGACCCAAGTGTTTTGGGTTGGGTCCCCTCTCCTTTATTTCATGTTCCACCAGATTTCATCCCATAAGGTCACATGCTGGCTCTAGCAGAGGTTTGCTGAGTGCCCTTGGCCTGCGGTAATACCAACTGCTCAGTATTTAACAGCCTTCTCCTATTTAACTCTGCTCTAGCCTGTTGTGAAGCCCCATGGTGACCAGTCCATGCACAGCTGTGGACCATGGATCGCCACTCCAGATGAATCCAAGGTGGCAAAAGCGAAGGGTGTTGGGGAACTCATCAAATACCTTAATGTCAATCCTGTCAGTGGCCTGCTGGAATACGCCCGCTCCAATGGGTTTGCTGCAGAGTTCAAACTCATTGACCAGTCAGGACCTCCCCATGACCCCAAGTAAGTAGCGGCATCTGTCCAGGAGGAAATTTTGCACTGTTGCTGTTGTCCTGGAGAAAATTCCTGATGCATTTTGAGATGGCAACAGGCTGAGCTGCTGCCTCTGCCAAACCTTATGTCTGGATGACAGTAAGCTACCTCTCCTCCTGTTGTCTCTCCACTGAGAGAATTTAAAAATCAGACTGAAATCTGAAGGTTCCTTGGTTTCTCAGAGGTGCGCTACTGTCTTTATAGGTTTGTCTATCAGGCAAAGGTTGGAGGCCGTTGGTTCCCAGCTGTAACTGCACACAATAAAAAGCAGGGCAAGCAGGAGGCAGCTGATGCAGCGCTCAGAGTCCTGATTGGGGAAACAGAGAAGATTGAGCGCCTGGAAGGGATGAACATCACCGAGGTAAATCTTCTTCCTCCAAAGCTGGGACTGCTTTTGTAGCCCTGCCTGTCCTGTGCCTTTCAGTCCAGCAGAAAAATGCCTTCAAGATCAACTGTGAGATATTTGTTCTCTGAAGGTGTAGATAAGCTGATATTTTCTTGAAGTGGTTTAGATGTTTCCTCAGGGCACAGATGTACTCTTCCCTCCTGCTTTAGGGCTAAATTATCATCAGATTCATCCACAAGCTACTGAAGTGTGTTCCTGTGGAGGAGCAGGAACATGCCAATTTTTAATTCTGTGACTTTTTTTTTTTCCTCCTTCCAAATTCCTTTATGCTGCATTAAAAACTGTGTCAGCTCAAAACCTCATGTATCAGATAAGGGCAAAGCTCCAGTTGTGTCAGGATGACTGTCCCAAACCTGTGCTGCTTTAAATGACACTTAGAGTTTTGTGATCTCTTAAAAGCCGTGTTCCAGGCTGCACAGCTGAGCACAGCAGCTGTGGCTCTAAATAGAAAAGCCATCAGGGAGGATTTGTCAGTCAGCAGTGCTAGAGGAGGCAAGTGCCCGTCTGCAATGGGAGTGACTGTGCAGTCTCCTCACAGGCAGCCAGAGAAGGAATTCCTCCAAAGCCAGTAACAGATTTCCTTGGCTGAGTCTCTGGAAACAGGCAAGATGGGTTTTGTTCCTTTGCGATGGGGGTTTCCCCTGGCAATCTTGAGAGGCCATTCCTCAGCCCATTCTGCTTGCTGCCAGGAAGACAGCTTGCTGCTGTCTCTTAATGATCAAAGTGCTCAAAGCAGAACTCAAAGCATTGGACAAGTTTTTTCCAGAAATACCTAAAAGAACTTTACCCAGCCCTTGACACGATAGTGTCCATGCACTCAACCCAAAATTGTGCTGCCTGTAGCTCATGTTTTCTGTGTTCCTGCCTTCTGCTTGGATAGCTGTGCTTCAGGTTAGCTACTTCTTGAGCTGCTTAGTTCCATGACCTACTCATGATCTCTTGGCCATCCTGGTCTTGTGTCCCCATTCCAGCTCCCTGTGAGCGGCAGTACCCTACACGATCAGATGGCTATGCTGAGCCACCAGCGCTTCAACACCCTCACTGCTCGCATCCAGCACAGTCTGCTTGGGCGGAAGATCCTGGCTGCCATCATCATGCGGAAAGGAAATAAGGGCTTGGGAATGGTGGTCAGCATTGGAACAGGTATGAATAGCTTCTTCCAGCATAAGCTGAACCGTTACTTCCCCACTAAATTCCCTGTGAGCTGCAACTAGGGAATGACTGTTGCTGTAGGCTTCTTCAGAGAGGGCAAGAAACATTGCAGGGCTCGTGTGGTGTCACAAGTGATCTGGTTATAGAGAGAGAACAAAATGAATGTGCCTGCAGCTGTATTGCTCTTAATCTTTGCTTGCATTGCTACACACTAGTCTGTACATTAGAGCCTGGATTCCTCACGTTGTACCACACAAGGTCCTCCAGCTTCTCTCAGCTATGTGTACCTTAGCTCCCTTTCTAGTTAGCTGCCATGTTTCCACCTGGAGTGGAGGGCTGAAAAGCACTCAGGAAGGGACACTGCCCCTAAACCTGTGGCAATTAAAGTCTCTGCTGTCCCTAAAGTAGTGTGTGCTCTTTGTCCCTTTATTTTCATGACTGCTTGGATCAGGATAATGATTTTAATAGTCAATAGGATGCTGCTGCTACTCAGGAGTCCAAAGAAGTAAAACTTAAAGTAAGATGAAACCCTCTCTCTTTCTGTGAAACGGTGCATTGACTTTGATACTTGCTTATTTTAAAATTATTATTTATTTCAGGTAATCGTTGTGTGAAAGGGGAAGAGCTCAGCTTGAAGGGGGAGACAGTGAATGACTGTCATGCAGAAATCATTTCTCGAAGAGGCTTCATGAGGTGAGAGAAGGGGAAACCTGAATGAGAAGGAGCGGGGCTTTCCTGGAGGTGCTGACCCATTCTAGAGGGATGTCACTGTGACGGTTCCTTGCCGTGTTGAGAGAGGCTGTGATCCTTTAACACTACTGTTTACCCATGTGTTGCTAAATAGAGGGAAGTTATTTCTGATAAGGGGCCATGCCTGAATGGTGCCCAAATTAGTACTGAACTGGAAACTTGCCAAGAGCCCAAGGGCTGCATCTGATGTACTTAAAATAAAGCATCCTGCAGAGGCTGCTTGGCCAGCGCACAACACACTGTTTCAGTGTGAGCACAGCTCTGAGCCAAGGTGCTGGGGAATCTGCAGGCCAGGTCCCCTTTTGGCCTTTCTGGGTCTGGGTGTAGAAGACTTCAGGAAAACATACTGAATGTGTTTGTGTTGATAAGTCAGAAATCCTTTTTCACCAGTTGGAAAGGGTTTTCCCAGCTAAACTGCACAATTATTCTCTTTATAAACATTGAGCATGGCACTTTTTTTTTTTTTTAAAACTGAAGTAAGATGAAGTTGGACTAGCCTTGTTAATGTCTGCCCTTCCAGTTATGAACAGCAAGGCCAGCTGCTTTCTTAAAGCCTTTGACTGCTGCCACTATACTCAGTGTGTTCCTCAGCACTGGAAGGTGTTGAGGGCAGGTCCCTGGGAAGCTGTAAAGTCGGAGGTTTGCACCCTCGCTTACTGTCTGTCTCAGCTGTTAATCTTGATGATTGTGGCTGCTGGGCTGCTCTGGCACAGCAGAGCCTGTCGGAGACAAGAACAGTGACCTCCACCTCTCCTTGGAAAATAAATCTCTGCACAGGGTCTACTTGAGGCGTCTCTGTGAAGCTGCAGTTTTTCTGTAGTCCTTCATGCTATGTTGGAGACCTCAGGGTTTCTGTCTTTCCCCAGACAGAAGCAGCCATAACAGACCCAGTCATTGTAAACAGATTGTGGGGTTGTGCTAATAATACCACTTGCATTCAGCTGCCCGTGGGGCTGTTCCTCTTAATGCAAACTTGGTGCTGACTAAAGGTGCTAGGTTAACAACCTTGAAGTCTTCTTTGCACTCGGATCAGATGCATGCAAGCAGCAGCCAGCCAGGCTCCTTTCTCCTGCCAGCACTTCCCTCTGCTCACCTGACAGAATGCTTATTTTCTATTGCGTGTCCTCTGTGTTGCAGGAAATCTGCTTAATTTCATGCCTTTTTTTGTAGCATCAAACAGTACTCATTGGCTTCTAAGTATTCTCAGCCATGGCTCCTGGTCTTTGTTCTCCCATGTGGCAGGAGCAGGTGACTTCGTGCAACAGAACCAGAGCTTGGGACCCTGCCTGTCCTGGGCATGGGCAGTGGCTGGACTGAAGTGCTGCTTGTCTGAGGAGCAAAGCAGCCTTTTGACTTGATGTTGTTGTTTTCAGGTTTCTCTATAGTGAGCTGATGAAGTATGACCCGTCTAATCCTTCCTCTGCAGAAGAGAGCATTTTTGAGCCAGCAGGCAGAAAGAGACTCAAAATAAAGAGCGATGTTACCTTTCACCTCTACGTCAGGTTTGTGCGGGGTTGTGCAGGGAGTGACGAGTGCCAGCGGCACCATTGCACCCCTGGCCCTGGCTGTTTTCTGAGAGTCAGCACTAACCTGGGGAGTGTTTGTTTTCTAGCACAGCACCTTGTGGAGATGGGGCACTCTTTGATAAATCCTGCAGCGATCAGGCAAGTGTGGTGGGGCCAGCCCAGCATCAACCTCTCTTTGAGAACCCCAAACAAGGCAAGCTGCGGACCAAGGTGGAGAACGGTGAGTGTGTTTGTTCCCTCTGCAGTGGAGTGGCTCCAGTCCTCTCCTCTGAGCCTTTCTGGGGCTCCAGAGTTTCCTTACCCCTCTCTGTGTGGTGCTGTTGTAGGATTTGAAACATTCAGGAACCGAAGGAGGTGGGTGAAAGGAATGCGGGCATTAGACAGAGTCCCTTCTCCCCAACTCTGCCTGTTGGACTGCCACACTAGCAAGAGTACAGCTGAAGTTTGCTGCAAGCTTCTACGTCTCTGACCTCCCTTACAAGCAGTATTTCATTCTGCTTCAGCCATATTAAAATTACTCGTCTGTAATCAGTACTGAGTTCCCTTTTTCATGTGATACTAAAATGTTCCCAGAACCTGGTGACAGACTGACTCCAGAGGTCACTCCATGCCTGTGCAATAGAAGATAGTTTCTTGTGCCGCTACTGATGGGGTTTTGAGTTATTGAATATCTGACTCTTTACAGAAAATCTTCTCTTTTGCAGGGGAAGGTACCATTCCTGTGGAGTCGAGCGACATTGTGCCCACGTGGGATGGGATCCAGCATGGGGAGCGGTTACGAACCATGTCCTGCAGTGACAAAATCTTACGCTGGAATATACTTGGCTTGCAAGGAGCACTGCTGTCACACTTCATAGAACCGGTTTATCTCAGCTCTGTTACACTTGGTATGAGACCTGCCATCCTTTCTGGGCTGGGATGGATGTGTTGCCCTGCTCCTTAGAACTGGGCTGCAGTGACAAGTAATTTCCCTTTCCCAAATGATGGAAAAGCTTGTTTGTGGAGGCTGTAGGAGTAACAGACTGAAACGTTGTTCTTGGCAGAGCTATGCTGTTTGGAAATGAAAAGGGAGTTTGGATTTTATGCTGTGGGTGGAGTGGGTTTTTCTCCAAGGTTCATGATTTTTAGAAGGCACATGTGATCTTGGAGGGCGAGACAAAAATTGCCCATTTGTGTCTTTGGTGAGAAATGTTGCAGTCTATAAACCTTCATCTTACACATCTAGGATACACATAGCTGTTGCTGATCCACGTGCCCGTGAGCTTTCTGGAGCTTGTGAGAAGTGCTGTGATTCTCAGGGTTTGGCCTGTCCATCACCCATGCTGTTCCTGTTTCCTAATGCCTTCATGTCTGTCTTCACAGGTTACTTGTACAGTCAGGGTCATTTAACACGTGCGATCTGCTGCCGCGTGGCAAGAGATGGAAATGTGCTGCAGGAAAAGCTGCAGGCTCCGTATCACATTAACCATCCTGAGGTAGTGTGGGCTTGGCACCTCTTCATCCTTCTGTCCCCCCCCTTCCACCTCTGCCCTTGGGTTTAGGCCTCACCAAGGCGCTCTGCAGGGGGGTCATCTGGCAGAAGCTCTCCAGCCAGGGTCAGGAGGTTAATGGCCAGAAACCTGCCCCCTCTATGTCATCCCACAGTGCCTGGGGGTTACTGGGAATGACTTGGTCTGGGAATAAGGAGACCAAGGCTGCCCTCGTAGCCTTCAGCTTAGTAAGAACCTAGGGCTTGCTGTTCTCAGGAGTTTGGGATGAGCTGAACCACTGCCTGCAGGGGATGGAATAGGCAAGAGGCTCCCCTTACCAGCAAGCTCATGCAGTAGGACTGGCATTAAGAAACCCTCTTACCTCTTACGCAGGTTGGGCGAGTCAGCGTATATGACTCTGCAAGGCAGACGGGCAAGACGAAGGAGTCTTCGGTGAATTGGTGTCTTGCTGATGAAAGCGAAGTTGAAGTCTTGGATGGCACAAAAGGGAAAGTAGATGGGTAAGAAGAGCCTTTCCTGACTCTGCTTTTCTGTTTGGGGAAAGGGGGCAGCTCTGAAGTTGCGAGTACACTCTGTGCTGTTACAGCACCTTATGTGTGGGGAGGGTTGGAGAAAAGCATTTCAAACTGGTGTGAGCAAGTGCTCTTGAAGCAAAACAAAATACTGCCCAGCCCAGACCCTACAACAGAGCCTTGCTGAGCCAAGAAATCTTGCAGCCATCAAATTGCGAGTTTTTCCCCTGGCCCCCTGCTCCTCTTTGCTCTTCGGAGCATCATGTCCTTCATTGCTGCATTTGTCTTCCTTCTCAGACCAAAGCTAGAGGTGTCGCGTGTGTCCAAGAGGAAGATGTTCGCCCTGTTCCAGCAGTTATGTGCCAAGAACCACTGCAAAGACCTGCAGAACCTCTCAGTGTACTCGGATGCTAAGGAGGCAGCCACTGTGTACCAAGAAGCCAAGCAGTGCTTCTTCAGCACGCTGGAAGAAATGGGCTATGGAAGCTGGATCCGCAAACCCCAAGAGGAAGATAATTTCTCTCTCCCTGATGCATAATGAGATGCCCTGCGTGTGTGTGGGCTGAGTGTGCACAGGTGTGTGCATGGGTGTTTGCATCCTTCTTTCACCACCTTTTGAAGTGGAATATGGAGCGTGCAGCAGTTTCTCCTATAGGCCTGGCTGCCTTCTCTCTCTGCTCTTGTTACTCTGAGACCCTGCCCTTTGTCTTTTTAAAACATGCATGAAAATTACTGTCTTTTTTTAAGCTAGGGCAGGCTCAGACCCCCTTTGCTTTTATGTTTTTGTCTCCTCATTTTTTTAAAAGACAACACACGAAACCAGAGGGATTCTCAGCCTCTGAGCTTGAAATCTTTGGACCGTGCACTATAGATCCCTCTGGCAGGTTTTGAGGCAAAATTTCTCTTTTGAGGAAAAAAAAAAAGGCTGACTGGCTGGTTTTATGTGTCTCTGTCAGAAGGTGGCTGGCAGCCTGTTTGAGCTGGGACACGGGACTGATCTCTGCAAGACGCCAGCAGGACCAGCATAACATTCTGCGTTAATAATAAAAAAAAGAAAATTTCTGTATTATGAGCTGGCTCTGTGCCATGGGTGTGTTAATTCCTTCAGAGTGAAAGAGCGGCCCTGGGTGGGAGCTGGAGAGGAGCAGATGTGAGTTATCATTTGCTAAATGATGAATGGGTCTATGTAGAACAGGCAGTTGTGAATTAAGCCAGGGGCTCACTGGGCAGAACTGAGCCCTCACAGGGCTTGAGTGTGCCCTGAAATGACAGGGCAGGGTTCTCATGGCTCCTTCTCCCACCTCTGACTCTAGGATGGGGTGTGGTTTTTCCAGTCTTGGGAGGTCACTTGGGAGGCTGATGGTGGCTGCAGGTCATGTTGTGTGTCTGCTTATGTCTGAGCTCAACCATGTGCCACATGCACTTGCAGAAGAAGGTGGGAAATAAAGATGCTGTTGGATGGCAACAAGTTTATTAGATGTTGTAGAGCAGCCTGCTGTTGGAGCAGCCCCTTTCCTGAGGCCGTGTATGCTGGCTTTGCTTAGGATAGGACAGTTGACACCAGTGAGATCGGACAGAGACCGCAAAGCGGTTAGCATGGAAGTGTAGCCTAAACTGAAGAGAAGTGCTGACGCTGGTGGAGCACACCCGGGGAGCAAGGCCCTGGCTGTGCCTCAGGTTTGTGCATCTCTTCCCATGCAGCTGGAAAGGATGCCAGTGGGCAGATGGGCTGTGGCCAAGCAGGTTAAATGCTTGCTGAAAGGCTGGCTCTCATGGGCTCACTCTGTCCACAGCTGCCAGACAGCGCTTGGACACTGGCACAGAGCTGCAAGGGGTGGCAACAGCCTCGGCATCCCACGCTCCCCTGCATGTGGAGCAGGGCCTGGGTGGCAGTGATGGCACAAGGACAGAGCTGGGGGCTCCTCTGTCGTGGCGGCCTTCACACTGCCGGCTGCTCACCGTGTTGTGCCTGGGGCTTTCCGGGCTCCTGCTGTGCTCCCTGCCCCCTCCTGCTCTCCTGGGACTTGCAGGTCTCCGCTCCCCACCAGGGTGCAGCGGGACCCCCCCAGTCCTGCACTTCACCCAGGGCTGCACCAACAGCAGAGGGGCTGCAGAGGTGGGACAAAGCAGGACAAGCCCTAGCAGAGGGCTGGTTATGGGGCAAAGCTCTTAACATTTAAGTATTGGGGCAGGCTGCTGAGAGGGGGAGGTCCAGGATTTCTCTGGGTGAAGTACTGGGATTTAAATTAATTTCTAGCGTGCAGCTTCCCCTGGCACTGTGTGCTGCCAGCCCCGTCTGTGTCGCACTCCCCGCAGCACAAAGGATTAGTGGTATTTATAGCAAACGCTCCATTTCAATTTTCCCTGATGAGGCCAATTCCTGCTGGCAAGGGAGAGCACGGGAAGTGCTGCCGCTGCTGCTGGACTGGCCAAGGCTGCCAACCCAGCACACCGGCTCCCCTCTGTGACCTGTGGTGGGGGCCTGGCTGCTGGCTGCTCCAGGCTCGATTTGCAATGGATTTATATTTTCCTTTTCCCTGCACAGTTCATCTTGTGGCTGCTCTTGGCTCCGGTGCACTGAGCCTGGAGTTTAGCAGGGGACAGTGGCACTGCCGCAGCATGGAGCAGCCACTGGTGCTCGCTGCCCTAGCCCTGCCTGCAGGTAGGACCTAAAAATAGCATCCTCCTGCCTGGCACACGCACTCACCTCAGGAGCCAGAGCAGAGTGGCCCCATCCTCCTCCCCATGCCTCTGTTCCTGCTGCATCGTGAGGCTCTGCCTGGCTCCTGGGAGCCTGAGGGATAGTGCAGGGGTCTGGCAGGGGTTGGGGGCTGCCTGGAGGGGCTGTGGCACCTGCCCCTGGCCCTGCATGGCCCTGCATTGTTGCATTGGCGGGCGGAGATGCGGCGAGCAGCCAGTGCTCCCAGGGAGGAGCCTGGAGCCGGGAGCATCCCAGTGGGACTAGTTTCGCACTGCTGCACTCCCTCAGCAATTGGGATTTTCCTCTTCCAGAGCCAATTCTTCCCTGGCCTTTTCCCTTGGTTATAGGGAGCCGCAGCCCACCCCAGCCCCAGCTGCATCCCACTCCCTCCTGCCCATGGTGAGTGGTGCAGGATGAAATGACACTAAATTGAACCAGCCCCCTACTGTGTGAGTATTTATTGGTTTGCAGTGGCTGCCTGGAGCCCAGCACCCAGCTCTCCGGCCCTGGGACCGGCTGGCTCCCAGCGTGGTGGCTGGGAGAGGGTGCGGAGCTCAGGGTCCCTCGCTGTCCCTGGGGCCGGTGGGGAGGGTGGGCACTATTTGGAGGTGGGGGTGCCCTGGCCGAGCTGCAGCAGGGAGTTGGTGGCGTAGTTCTGGAAGAGAGGCTGGAGAAACATGCCAACAGTGCCGAAGACACAGACGAAGACGAAGATCCATAAGAACAGACGGTCGATGACCATGGCCACGTACTTCCAGTCTTCGCTCACCTGCGTGGGGCCAGGAGAGATGCCACGTGGGGCCGAGCGGGTCATCAGAGCCCCATATCTGCTCCCTCAGCACTGCAGCTCCTGGGACTGCCTGCCAGCCCACCATGGGCTCCAAAGGGCTTGCTCCCCTCACTGCCACCTGCACCACTGAGCCTGGGAAACTTATCTCCCCGGTGAGCCGAGCTGGGAGGGGGTGGGCAGCATCCCCTGGCCCTGCAGCCCTATCTGGGGCCGGCTCTGCCAAAATCTGCAGCCTCACAGTGCGGCACAGGGTCAGGCCTCCCAGGAGCCTCCTGGGTTTCCAGAGCAACTGCTCCAGGCTGGGGCTGCAGCGGTGGGTCAGGGGCCCAGGCAGGGGCTGGGCATGTCCCTTCCTGGGGAGCAGCTAAGCACCAGCAAATGCTCTGCACTCTACAGATATATATGCACATCACAGACCTTCCTGCACCCCACAGCCCTGCCCCCCCACCCCCAGCAGCCCTGCCTGCACCCCACAGCCCTG